>OZ007570.1:37812619-38500356 GCA_963931925.1 Onchidella celtica | reverse complement strand
GATTATATTTTTGTCTATCATGTCATGAGTACATGGCTCCCAACCCTGAACCAGCGGTTTGTCCGTACAGACAAAGAAATGGATACGAAAGGTGTCAAAATAGGCTATCACAATCCCAGACACCAATTAGTGTCTTTTCTTTGATCAACACCCAAGGCAGATGGTCATTATCGTCTTATCTGGACATCCTCCGTGGTTTATCTCTTTAATCTCTCGCTATTTGCACTGCAGTGGGGAAAACCGGCCAGATCTTAAAGAGTGTAGCATAGTAGTATTTATTCCTACTTAAATATTTGTGTAAAATAACAAATACAACAAGGATGCTGGCTCCTTTAAACAAGCTTAAGTTGTGTCTTCGACAACGAAGTTGATAAAAGAAATACGTACACAAGTGCTGGGTGTACATAAAATATGTTTTGCCTTTTCTTCTCTACAGTGCTTCTTTACAACAGCCGTGTATGCATTTTTAAAAAAAAAAAAATAATCTACGAGCTATATATAGGCAGCATGCATTACATTCTCCGCAATGCATTCTAAACAACTGCATGAGATTATAGAAAAGAGAGCAAGAACTAAGATGGTATAATATACTGAAGGACACAGATAAATTTGTAGAAAATTTAGTCTATTTTCAGAATCGTTAGAGAGAAAGTGAGAGGGGCAGAGCCAGAGGCGAGAGAGAGAGCGAGAGAGAGAGAGAGAAAGAGAGGGAGAGAGAGAGAGAGAGAGAGAGAGAGAGAGAGAGAGAGAGAGAGAGAAAGAGGGAGAGAGAGAGAGAGAGAGAGAGAGAGAGAGAGAGAGAGAGAGAGAGAGAGAGAGAGAGAGATTCTACCAGGATTCCATTTCTTTCTTTTCGTTTTCTTTCTTTCTTCTGACCTTTCCCCTCGCCTTTCTTTCTTTCTGTTCTTTCGTTCTGTGTAATCACTTACCTATCAGCGGATAAGGCGAACCTTCCTTTCCGGACAGCACCCACAACTGATAGTCTTTGGCTTCACTTTCCTGAAAGGACAACAAACAAAATGATATTACAAGTTTCTGCAAATGAAATCTACAAAAGTCTGGTATGATTAGAAGTAAATTACGAAAATATAGCACACATAAATGACCTAATTGTACTCTGAATTTACTAAAATGCTACACGGCACAGTGGTCTAAGTGATCTGAGCTCCTGCCCAGAACGCCCGAGATCCTAGATTCGAATCCCTTTGGGGTGCGGAGTACGAATCTAGCTTTTACGGCTCACGGTGTTCTTCCAAAGAACTCGCTCATCGTCTCTGACATACACCTCGATGTGCTGAAGAGAAAAATACCGGCATCTTCCTCTTCCCCAACAACAACAACAATAACAACCAGAAAAGTGGACAACAAAAACTAATTTAAAAAAAACAAACTTTCCAGTTCATTCATTTCTAAGACGATTTTGGGGGGGGGGGGGGGAGAAGGGCAGCACCGGGAACGAAAATAACACCTTGACGTTCGTCCTTCCATGCTATCTGTCACATAATAAAAGTTGGACTGAGTAGATCTATGCCAAGAATGACAGAGAATGAAAATTCAGGTTCCCCTGTAATATTACAGCACACAGAGCTTTCTTCCAGGTAAAAATATGGCCTTCGCATGCCAAAAGACGTGAGGTACTGATAATTGGGAGTTTAGACTTTCTGATTGGCTCTGGAGTCCCGACTCTCCAAGGCTAATTAACAAAATACTGGGTATAAATTCCACACCTCTGGCAGAATTTGTAAATGGCAAGATCCCAGAAAGTCCGAAACACCACTGAAAATATTACGTCACCCATGAAACGTGAAAAGACGTCCGCTTCAAAATGCTGTGGACTGTAGACTGGCTCTACTCCATACTGTCTTAAACGCTGTTTTTCATTCATTTACTTCAAACGAAGCGCGTATTAACGCAAAACGGCACAGTGATGAAAATGGAAACGTAGATGAAAAGCAAAAGGGGGAGATGGGGGGCGGGGGGGGGGGGAAGGGTCAAAAGGGGGGGGGTGGCTGTATGTGACATCACAGGCACCGCGTCAATGTAAGTCAAGGTCAGCAATTACACTGAGTCAATACAGGACCATAACCAAAGAATGTAGAACCCAGGCCGCGGAGCATGCTAACAGACCTCCATACATGCATGGGTTAAAACTCCCGGGGAAGGGAAAGGGAGGGAGTCCCGGCTCTTGCAAGTAACGTTAGTAGAAGTGATACTTTCTGTTTGCTCGGTCTTAGCAGGTTATCCCACCGCCTTCCGAATGAGAGGACTGTCAAGGTTATGTATGCTGGAAAGCAAAAGGCTGAAGGGCGTTGTCATAACGTCGGCAGTTTGTACATTGTACATCTTCTCGCTGCCCGGTTTCCTTGCCAATACCTGATAAACATGAGAGAAAACAACTCTCCCTTGATTCGTTTTCCATTCGCTCTATTCCTTCCTTCTTTCCATCATTCACTTAGACTTGCGCCCCTGCCCTCTCTCTATATTCATTGTTCAACATACTGGCATGTGAAGAAGTCTTAAGAAATACAACTACTGGATGTATTAATGACGAATACAGATGTGCATCCGTTGCCAAATAAACCGCCATACTTTCTTTCAGTTTACACGAACATAAACCGACGGGTTTTATTACAATTGTGACTCGTGTAATAGATTATAACATAACTTGTTATCTTTTTCATGAACCGGCAGTCTCTCTCTGCTCGTCGTCTTTGTATAATTATGTGTTTTTGAAATAACTTTGAAAGACAGATGGACAAGTGTAGCAAACGGGAAAGGGATCGTAGGGCTCTGCATGTCGATAACATAGGCCTATAGGCCCAATATAAAATTACATCTGTTCTTCAATTTCTTTCTTATACGTTCCCCCCCCCCCACCTTTTTCCACAACTCTCTCTCCCCCCCCCCCCGTCTTAATTCCACTGTCCCAATTATCCCAGTAGATTCTACTTGTCCTAAAATATTAAGTCTCATAATACAACACTTCTTTCTGATTACGAGACGCCGTCAAGTTCAGGGTGGGGACAATGACTGCCAAAATTCATCCATTACCAATGATTCCCATAAAATTATCATGACCACTCTCGACCCCTCCACCTCCTCTCTATTTCTCAGACTGATGAAAAATCTTGTCTGTCTCGCCCACTGGCAAGTCTGAATCAAAGTCTGTCTCACTAGTTCGGATGCATCAAAGCTATTCTAAGGCAGCTGGCGGAAGGAGAGACCGCACGCACAAAGTCGAAACAGGCGCAAACAAACTCGACTCGGTGCACCGGCAGCCTTAGTCAGATCACCTCAGTATGCACTGGGCAACAAAAATATGATGTCCAGCTACCAGCTTTTCACACCCAGTTACGATTTCATGCCACTCAAACAAATTTCCCCAAATCTGAATTCGGTCTTCGAGTTTGTTTCAATGCAACGCGGAGTATTCTTGGAAAAGCTAGCATCCGACAGCGTGTTTGTCATCTTTGAAGATGTACACAATATGCCACTGTCAGGATCACGGCCAGGTAGTCGCATCTCACCAAGCACCAGAGACCAGGATGATGATGTTTGATCATGCTGTTGGTATTTAAAGTGTCGCGTTTGGCCCCCGTATTGACCAAGTGACAAACCTCTCATGGGGATATGAAGAAATGGCAAAGGGTTGAGTAGGGGGGGGGGGAGTGAAGAAAGTCGATCGAGTGAGAGGGCTCGCATATTTCTGAACTCTGGAAGTGAAGTTTGAGTACACAGTGCAGTGATCATATTGGAGGAAGATGTTGAGGAAAGGAAAAGGGGTTAAAAGGGGAAAATGTACACTCACAAATGTGATGCAGTACCAGCACAAAGATGAATTTAAAGAAATTGTTAGAAAGAAGAGAATGAATGTGTGTGTGTGTGTGTGTGTGTGTGTGTGTGTGAAAGAGAGAGAAAGAGACAGACAGACAGACAGATAGAGAGATAGAAGATAGATAGATAGATAGATAGATAGATAGATAGATAGATAGATAGATAGATAGATAGATAGATAGATAGATAGATAGATAGATAGATAGACAGATAGATAGACAGACAGTCCGAAGACAGATAGATAGATAGATGGATGGATGGACGGATGGAGGTAGGGGAGGGAAGACAGACAGAGAGTCGCGGACGGACAGACAGGCAGAGAGACAGACGGACAGTCAGACAGACAGACAGATTACCATAAAATCATACTTAAAGATATACGACTTTACCACTTTACATTTTGAAATTGACAATTGCATCTCCAAAGTTCACTGACAAATAGACGGTTCCAGATGAATTTGAAGATACATGTACAAGTACTTTCATATTGAGGACATATTCTGCCCAATGTGGTATGCAAGGCGTACGGTCCTAGCACCACCCCAGCCCATATTCCCAAGTATGTCGTCTGGAGTAATCAACTCCTACTATTGTTTCAACCAAATACCTCAAAACTTACCGGAAACCTCATTGAAAAATGTCCGCCCTTGACTGTGACAAGTTCAGTTGGTCAAAATGTCCAAAAATCGTTAATGTTGCATAAAACACTTCCAGTAGGCACACAGAGTTGAACATTCTCTGACGGATGGCGGGGAAAATACGTTTTCGAAAAACTCTGGTTCCTGAGTCAATGTTGAAAAGGGTTGAAAAGTACTTGCATTTCACACGGTTCCATGCACAAAATTCAGTGGTCTTAGAATCGCTCATACAGTCAAGCTGTAGGTAACCATTTCCATTTTTCTTTCAAGAGCTATTGGAAAATACGCTCTTGGATGCTATTACCAAGACACAAAATCATACTCTTAATAAAAATTGACTCGATTCGATTCACTCAACACAGTGAGAAGCACAGACATGTATCTCGTAAGACTAACATATCAAAGAAAGGTAAACACTATCGTACTGTAAAGCATAAAACAAAAAAAATTCTCTCAGAGCATCACAGTAGCTCTTTAATTTATCTTATGAATATTAACACTATTGGACTGTTCCTTCCAACAAGCTAAAGCATAAAATTACCAAGTAAATGCTCAATGTTATGAAATATGTAACATGAACGAAGTTTAATGAAAGCAACTGATCAGAATCAATAACAGAAGACTTCCGAACATTTCCAAATTGGTCTTACTGAAACAGTTTCTTGATTATCAATGAATCACGAATAGTCACTTGAGCTCACGACTACAGTGAATGAACCTGGACGAAATCTAGTTCAAAGTTCTCGAAACGATCCTTACAATCCACGACGACCAGAACCCGTGTCCACGCGGACTGGTCAGAAACCATTTCACATCTGGGCTCTGCTAGATGATGGACCAGGACTTTAAACATTCCAGCCATTTGCCAGAGAGTTGATGAGCCACCGAGGGGGGACAACTTAATCAGTGGATTCTTCACGTCCAAGGGCAAACCATCAACGTTTGCCGAGCTGAGGGCCAGTTCTACGGAGTGGAGGGAGGGAGGCTGGGGGGCAGGGATGTCACTTGTAGGGGTGGGGTGAGGAATGAAGTTTTTTGTGTATATTTATTTGTATGTTTGTTTGTTTGTTCGAAAATAAAGGGAGGGGGGCATTAGAATGGTTTAGAAAACAACAAAACAAAAGTGGTGGGAACTGTTATGACTCAAACACGAAATTCAGGAGCTAAAGCGGAGCTTAAACCACAAATACAATTATGACTGGATTTTTGGTTATTTTTCGCGGCACTGGACAATGCTCAAGGACACAGTGGCATGATGAAAATGCTTTGCGTCGCCTCAGCCCGGCTCGAGTATTTCTTTCCTTTCACTAAGTTTGTTGAGTGAATTTGAATTCACTTTAAAAAAAATAAATTTTATTTTCATAAAGCGGACCACAAATAAAAAGGCGAGGATTATTTTTTCATGGACGTCATAAACAAAACTGAGGTACAGTCCGTATGTCTGAAACTGGATTCTTTCCACCCGTCTCTTCAAACTCAAAAAACTTACTCACAGTAAGAAAGAAGAGCGAGTTTTTGGACATAAAGTAACATGCAATAGGAGAAAGAAACACCGACAGAAGGAAACGCAGCAACGAGAGAAGGAAACAAATCCGCCTCATACCCCTCGTCAAGCTGTAACTTAAAGACGTCCACTCATGTCCTCATCGGGTACATAAATAAATAAAATAAATAAATAAATAAATAAATAAAAATGAAGTCGAGAGATATGCATAGATTGAGCCTTAAACCCATGTCACTTTCAATACGGGGGGGTGGAGTGGAGGAGAGGGGAACCCGCTAAAACTGGCTAAATTTCATCAATAGCCGTACGCACCAAATACACATAGGCGTGCCGCACATAAAACCACAGAAATAACTTAGATTGAATAAGTATCCTATCTTTTTAAAGACCGAAATTCTAAATACGGACTCTTGTGGACTTCGCTAAAATACACCACGCTAGCAATACCGTGTTAACAAAAGCAACATGGCCAGTCCAATGCCCAGCAATTGGTTCCTACCTAATATTGAAACTGTCAACTCTTCTGCCAGACCTTAAACAGCACGTTTTATGTTCCACTTCCAAGCTCCCCTTTCCACGACTACACCTTCTCCTTCAGAGTTACTTTCTTCCAGAAACGCCACAGTAACGCCATCCAAACCCATAAACAGAGTATGAGGCCAATTTGGCAACTGAGAATAGACCTATACACCTGAATAGGCTTCTCTCCATAACTTGGTCTACTTCGTAGGGTGTGCCTGTATGCGTGAATTCACTATGGGATCTCAAATATACTGGAAGGAGTGAGAAACGAAACACGGTAAAGTTGTCCTAGTTAATCAAAGTTTACCCTTTACTCGTTGTGGAAAAAGCCCGACAACGCCCGGTCTTTATTTGTTTCTAAAGACTGTCTATCCTGGCCTCTGAAAAAGGCTTTATTTTTCTGGAAGCGTTGCTTGTAAATAGACGTCTATTCCTCTTCCGGAGCAAATGTTCTTGACTGTCTCGCCTCGTCCTTGCGATTTCTTCTTTCGGTTCATCCGTTTCTTGTACGGTTTAGTGTCATTACCTTTCCTCTGTGGAAGCTTTGCTCTTCCACACTGAATAATTGCTGATCTTTTTTCTTTTATCATAAAATGTCATAAAATATTGTGATCTATAGCTGATCTTACTAGTTCAGTAGTTGTGGCGACTGTTCTTACTAATTAATAGTAATAATCATTTTTTTTTTTAACTTTCCCAAATTTCTTTTTGCAAGATTAATAATATCACATTTGTACGAGGATATCAGTAAACGAAGATGCCTTGAAAAGCCTGAAAAAATATGAAGAAAATTATTTAGATTTATCTAGAAATGGATAATATTAACAATTTATTATCGCATGTTCTTTGATCGACTTCAATTTCTTTAAGCGTACTTTCTGGAGAGCAAGTCGAAGATATGTTTCGGATATAAAATAACTTTTTACTTATTTACGGCGCAACGACGCTCTTATCAGTTTCTAACACTGAATACTGTCTTGTTAACCATGTACTGCCCAGCGTACCACATTCGGAACAATTCACCTGGTGCCCGGTGCTCTACATTTTGGACAATATCGCCTGTATTAATGGCTCATTTTTGTACTTGGTAACATGGTCTTTCATTCATTCGTTCTTCTTTCTTTCTCTCTTTCTTTCTTTCTTTCTCTCTTACTTTCTTTCTTCCTTTCTCTGTCTCTCTCTTTCTTCCTTCCTTTCTTTTGTCTTTCTGTCTTTCTTTCATGTTACATTCATTTTGAATAAATTATGTAGGTTTCAAACTTTTTAGGACTGGGCGTTAGACAGTTAATTTATTTGATTTTATACCTTATCATGTGATTCCCGTAAGAGTAAAACAGACGAAACTCTGTGTTTTTAAAATAAGTTCACTAAACATACAAATTTTTACCAAGGGCAAAAGTAAGCGAAACTGAAACCTAAGAAAGCAGACAGAGAATGCAGAAATGTTCTGCCTGGGCCGAGTGTCTGTCTTCTCTTCGCATAGCCCCTCAAAAACTTGTCAGACAAAAAAAAACAAACAACATGTTTCATGTCAGGAATGACAGTGTTCCGCGACATGTTCTCCGCTGACACATCTCTGCTACATTTTACACGCAATTTCTTTCCCGATTAAAGGAATGGCCTTCACACTAGGAGGATATTTGCTGAAAGACGGTGTTTTGATTGGTTTGGAATAAATCAAAAATACTCAAATATTTGTTTCCCCAATTTCCCACATCATGCGACAGCCCAGCCCGCTACAACGAGATTGATATGAAACGCAGCACTAATGCTGTCAATGTGTACTAGGGGGGGTTGGTGGTTGGGGGTGGGGGGATATTATTCAACACCAGGCGGTGTTGCTGCGCCTCTCGGCTGCATACCAAGAATGTGTTTCACCTTCTGTTATTGCAGGTTTATTTGGTTATTAATTATCGTCTCCGTCTTATTACCCTCTCCCTCCCCCACACACACACACTCACTCTCTCTTTCTCTTTCTCTCCATCCCTCGCTCTTCCATCCATCAGCGCCGTCTACCTGTTAGATCTGTGGTTCTCAACCTTTTTTCAGGCAACCGCCCCTCCCCCCATCTCCCAATTTTCGTTACTGACCCCCCCCCCCCAAAAAAAAATCCAAACAAATAAACCTACTCAAACCCAATATTTCACAAGAAGACAAGACTACACACAAATTATGATGTTCAGTTTTTCAAAACCTCATTAATGACAATGAAAATAGCCCTACTGATGACCAATTATAACACAGAAAGCATTCTTTATCTTAATGCACTAATAATCTCGCTGTTTTCTCCCCCCCCCCCCCCCCCCCAAAAAAAAAACAACCTCTCGGAGAGCGATATCACCGATGTTGAGAGCCACTGTATGAGAGCGTCAGCACCTTCCTAGTTGATAAACAAATTGCAATGACGTGCGTTTTTCCCGACAAAGGACAGATCTGTAACACTTTCGGTCGCCAATTGAAACTGCAAAACTGTTCGGCGCAAGGTTACGGGAGGTAAGGTGGGGAAGTTGGAATTAATTAATGGAAAACGAATAAGCAAATATTTTACCTTCCAAATAAACCAACAGCAGGAGATGGACACAACAAAGTGGCCCGGCCTCTCTGGCATTGAAATAGCATGGTGACGTGGTTTCTATTCAGGGCCGCTCATTAGAGCAAAGAGGGTTGATGTATACAATAACAAACTCACTTGGAATGTGTGGATGGATCTGACAACCGGGCTGAAGGTGAACGTTTTTATACCTCTTTAAAAAAATCAAAATAAAATATTTCCAAGACGATTTCAGGCAAAATGTTTTAATTGAACGCAGAAAAATGACTAAGTTTTCACATCTCAATTTCCATAGAAAAAGTTTTCTCACTTTGGAGGATCTTTCCCAGGCATTTGGTCTTTCACCTTTAGCCCGATTTCGTCAGATCCACTCACATATCTTAGGCGGGACAGAAAACAGATGTGGAGGGATAGACGAATTAAAATTCTTATTCGATTTTTAGCTTCGAACCATTGCCAGACTCTCTACAAAAATAGAAATGTCCATTATCAATATTAATTATATATGTGGAGATTATAATAATTATCTGGTGAGCGTCGACATGAGCAATGGACTTACTCATCTTGCCACTTGTGTTTAATGGTGTATATCCAGTTTTTGTCCCGCATTAAATTTTTCTGAGGTCGATTCGACTTTTTAGAAGATTGACCCACGAATGCCATTAGCTTTTTCAGGTGGTCATTGTTCTGGCAGCAGAACGTTGCCCCACTGACTAGCTGTTCAAATTCGAACACAATTTAGGACAGCATTGTCTACGCCTTGTAATAATTATATCGGGGGTGGCCAAACTTGCGTAATGTAAGAGCCACATACGATAAGCTTCAGATGTTCGAGAGCCACAAGATAATATAAACAAAATTTACACACACGTTTTTATGTTACATACATGTTTGTGTATGCAACAATAGTTACTCATGTATGCAGTATTTTAAACTGTTAATTTGTATTGGTTTCAGTAATTTCAAAGTACACAAAAATACCAAATGTTTTCAAAATCTTGACGATGATTGTTTTAACTATACTGGACGTATTAAATACGGTAATGTACTTCGTGAACATCCAAGACAAAACGTACGGATTTGCATTTCAGTAACAAAATTAGACTGCCAAAAATAAACTAAAAGGTTAAAAAGAGATATTTTAATGATATTTATTCGCCTAAGTAAATATCTGGTCAAAACACGGAAGAACATTTTCACGAACCGCATATTGAAGGTCAAAGAGCCGCATGTGGCTCGCGAGCCACAGTTTGGCCACATCTGAAATATACCGTTACTTCACGTTTGTTCGCGAATTTGTTACTCAAGTAAATTTGGCAAGCAATCCTGCTTTAAGATCATAATTATCACCATAAGCAAGTGAATGGGCGTTTCTTAGTATGCTGATGTTTCTCGTGCATGACACTAGGATATTAAATGCCGACTCGAGGAAAATGCAAGTGGGTGCAGGGTTATAATTTATTAGATTTAAGATTTTGGATGAAGGGAAAAAATGCCCGAGAAAAAAACAACAAAAAAAAACTTATGGGACATGAAAGTCGGTAAAATGACTTAATTTATAAAATAACTTGGGGCATTAAGACGTCTACATGTAAGCACACCGGTGCTGTGACAGTCAAATATCGCAAAAGAAACAGGAAAAAGATGAAAGGTAGATCATATACATGTACAATAAAAAGATGAAGTAGAAGGAAAACGTTAAACCTGCCAACAACAGAAAATCTAACCTGCCACCTTTAGATCCACAAAAGGAGAAGTAAACAAACAAAAAAAAGTAATAAAGGACAGAGTGAGATATATAATTATGAATAATAAATAAGACACTTAAAATTTAGTACAAGAACAAAAGAACAAAATAACCACAAGCATGAAAATAAAACAGAGCGGCAATCGCAGATGCAAAATAACTATTATTTTGGCCCCACATCGTAAAATCAGCAACCCGAAAGCGAAGGTTGAAAGATGTGAACACAGGGTGACTCAAACGATACTTTTGAACTTCCTCTGCCAGACGTCAGAAATTTATTACTCAGCGGTTACGTTATACCTGCTCTATACAGGGACAACCCGTAACTCTACAGGACTGCAGGGTGACAATACAAAATTGCAATTATTTAATTCAGAGTGAAATACTGGGTAAAGCTGGATTTTCATGAGTACGGAAACGGCAGTTCCGTTTTCGGAAAAACGTGGAAACGCTTTTTCTTTTTTTATTAGTTAGTGGATTTTTGACTTTCCGTTGCCTTTCCATTCGCATACATGAAAACACAGCTTTATAATTAAATTTTGTTAGAAGCGCTCAGTTCCTTTTGAATCAGCGTGTATTGTAACGTTTTCTAAAAATCAAACTACATGTTTGTATACAGTCCCAACAAACAGCAACAAAAGGGACAGGGACAAGCACACCCTAGGCGGAATCACAAGAGACACAGTTATGAAACACTGTGAAGTCAAGAATTACTTACAGGGATCTTCATTTGTCCTAAGCAGGTCAGCATCACGTCTTTGGCTTGTGTGATGTTATTGATGGTCATCTGGCATGAGTGAGACGTGGACTGGGAAGGGAAAACAAACGAGCAAATAAGACAAAAATAACAATACACAAACAACAATGTACAAAACTGTCAGGAAATGGATAAAAAATTCAAAGCCAAAATATGGCAAAAAGAAAAGGCTGTATGTAGCAAAGCCTCGCATAAGAAATAATACAGAAATGATACAGTAAAAAGCATATTTTGCCATATTTTGTCTTAGTTTCAAGCCTTGCTGCAATCTCACAAATTTTCTGTGGTTTTACAATATTTCGTCAATTTAGATAAAATTCAGCAACTGAAGATGATTGGTCTGATGGTTTCTTGAACCATTAAATCTAGGACTGTCCAAAATTTCTTCCATTGGTAAATTCTCAATAACTTAAATACTCATTTATTTAAAAACTATTTTGACTGTTGATGGAATTTCTGTGTCAAGTCCAGTAAATGGGATGAGTGTTATGTGTGTGCATGTGTGCATCTGATCATGTGCATTTGCCATCGTGTTTGTATGCATGTATGCATATGTGAGTGGATTCTCATTTTATTTTTCTCCCTGTAAAGTGCCTTGTGCTATATAATTCTACTTTATTAATAGTATATGTATTATTTTCATTATCAAGTAAGCATTTAAGGTGGTGGAGGAGTATAAACAATAATATCTGACACTACTAAAGAGGTAAATATCATCCCCTCCTCCTTCCCGAAGAATTTTAAAGAATAAAATAAAGTAAATAAACTAAGAGAAAAAAGCAGTTAAAAAAATAAAAGGTAGAAATGCATTATAATATTTATTATGCAAGTAATGTATCAATACACACTAAATCTACTTCATACAAATGAAAAAAATATTTTTTGTGCCATCTTGCAACAGAGGCATACGATTTACTAAACTGATATTCCAGCTTTTTCATTCTGAACTTTATTTGCGGCAATTATTCTTTCTGTAACAAGTTACAACTTTAAACTGAAATATAATGAGAGTTCACATTAAAAAAAAAACAGGGAACAAACTCATTTCATAACACTCACCGATTCCATATCTCTATGAGAAACTTTCAGTTGTAACGTTTTGCCTTCATCTTTCAACTTTTCCTCTGTGATTCGTCTGAAATGAGAGAAAATGACTTTGTGAATAATTATGATGTCAGGAAAATTACAACAGTGACTGCAACTAATAGTGATATAGAAAATATCATGAAAAAAAACACAACAATGCAGAAAAGCTGTAGGGTCGCAGCCATACATGAAGCAAAATCAAAGGGTGGCAAAAAAGAAAAAGCTGTAGTAGCAAAGCCTCGTGCAAGAAATAATACAGAAATGCAATGGTTAAGGAAATAAATCAAACTTTCAGTCCACTAACCTTCTTTAGAAAAAAAAAATGTAAAAGGATAGAAAATTAAACAAATAAAAAAGATCGTATAATGTTTAATTAACAAATGCACACACTTATCGTCTGCGAGTTCCAGATTTGGATTCTGGGAGTGTATGCTCCCCCCCCCCCCGAGGAAGATTTACTTAAAAGCCTTTCCGAAAAAATTCTTCACTCTGCAAAACGAAATCCATATTCGGGCCAAATTACCTTAATACCCACCCCCCCCCCCCAAAGAGACAAAAACAAAAGAAAAAAAATTGTTTTTCACAGAATAGGAATTTTCGTTAATCAAAGACAACAAAATTTATCTACGGTATACATAATAGAAAATATAGCCCAGTTATAAAGCAATTGGCTGACACATGAAATGGTTATGACATTGTCGCTTTGAGAGTAGTTTGAACAACAGTATTATCGGGACGCCAAAACGCCCCCCCCCCCCTCCCCCCTCCCTAATAAAGTTTCAGAGGCCAATTTCAAGGGAAAGAATCGCGTTTTCTAACATAGAACGTGTCACATGAAGTTTTGTCCCTTGTCTTACACCACAAAATTTCACACCAGGGCAGCCACAAGCACTGCACATGGTCCGCCCTTAGCCTTGCGCAGGGCTGGAGTTTTTGAATTTGAGTTTGAAGAAAGCACGTGGACACATTAACGGCCACATTGTGCTAGGTAGAAGAAGCCAGACAATTGACAGAATACAGTAGAGTGGTAGGACAGAACCAGACCCTTCAAGAAGCGCCCACTAACCATCCACAGTCTTGAACATGCTTACGTACTCAGCAATGAAAGCTCTTTATGATAAATTAGGAAAAACTGAAACAACAACAAAAGCCACGCAAGAAACTGTATGAGAAAATGCTTACACAGTTAATATGCATACAGTCCTTAACAGTATTCGCTGCAATGACAGTCTTCAACACTAAAATCGACCACAACAATTTCCAGTAATAATGACAGAGTCTGAGTATGGAGAAAGCACGTTCATTTATAGTGATAACGGTCATATTGTGTTAGGGAAACAGCAAGCTGACAGACAGAATATAACAGAATGATAGGACAGGAGGAGGCCCTACCAGAAGCTCCCACTAACCACAAGCTGACAGTGACGAGAACGTCCGCAATGTTACACAACAATAATAACAACCACAACAACAACAATGATGACAACAACAACAACAACAACGGCACTAACAAAAAGAACAAGAACAAGAACAGCAACAACTAATTACTACAAGTACAGCAACGACAATAACTCCAACAACAACAGCACCAGTAAAAACAACAACAACAGCATGAACAGCAAACAATAACAACTGCTACAACAAATACAGCAGCAACAACAACTCCAACAGCAACGGCAATAACAACAACAAGAACAGCAACAACAACAACTGCTACAACAAGTTCAGCAGCAACAAGAACTCCAACATTAACAGCAACGGCAACAACAACACCAACAGAGTCCATAACTAAAATTCCCACGCGTCACAAAACGTACTCGCTCAGTTTGAACAGCCACTCGTCTTTGACCTCGGGCCGCTGGAAAGTGGCCACAACATTTGTGGTGGGCCAGCCAATGACGAATGATCTCTCTGTGGGCCGGGTCGTCTCGGACACTTCCTCTATGCATGACGCTATCCACATGTCACACAGCTGGACTCGATGTTTTAACTTGAAGGCTGTGCTAGACCTATGGACGAGAGTAAAATTGTGTTAGGTGGCATCACCTAATTATTCTTACTACATGCGGGGAGACGGCGAACATTCACGGAGTACAAAAATTAATAAGCTGAGTGCAAAATGCTGCAGTCGTTGTCATAACGGATGGACGGATGGATGGATGGATGGGTGGATAGATGACTGAATAGATAGAGAGAAATGGATGGATGGATGGATAGATGTCTAAGTGGAGGAATGGACAGATGGGTGGTCCGATAGGTGGATGGGCTGCTAAATAGATAAACAGATGGACGGATCCCTAGATGGACGGGAAGAATGATGAACGAATCAATAATGTAAATGGATAAAAAATAGTTACAAAAACTAAACTTACTTTTGTTTAGCGACCAGCAACAAATCACTGAAGAGGAAAAGGTAACGCTCCTGTATTTGCATTCCCTGGGGAACAAACACACAGAAAGTTGAGAACCATTGACAAACATGCCATCGTTATAATACCAAAGGTGATACAAGTGGCATAACTGTTTGCACACCGCAGTTTTATCTCGGTATACAAGCATCACTAATGCCATCATACCTCAGTTACCCCAATGTTTCAGCTCGTCGTCAGAGCTTATGGTGGACAGGACGATACGGCCCTAGGCTAGTAACGCACTGCGCTGTGTCAAGTCTGTTTTGCGTAGGTTTTGACTCAGATCTGAACTGCTTTTGAATGGCATAGCGAGACAGACTTGCTGCAGTTTCGCTAGTGCGTGACGCCCCGTTTAATTCCATAATCGACAAAACAGAAGCAAATACAGACTTAACTGAGTGCATTATGGGTTTTACTGACAGTACTTTATCTTTCGTCTTCTCTGTAGCGCTCAGAGTTTTGTACTGTACGTTATTATGTAGGTGAACAGTACAATGTTTCTTCAGAATGAAGAATCTCCATTCATACGCATTTTAGTGACAAGGTGAGGAAATCGCGGCAGTGAGCACTTTGAAGAAAGTTCAAATAGCATGTTACTTTCCAGCGGGCGTGGGGGAAGGGGATTTCAAGGGGTTGGGGAGGGGCAAGGACGGTCTGTTTACTCTAGACTAGTGTTTCTCAACCTTTTTTGTCCTAGGCCCCACTTCAGTTCCACCCCACCTCCCAAAAAATAAAGCCCTGCGACCTGCAATGATCAGGTACAGTATACAGAATATAATTATCCCCTACACCCCATTCTGAAGTTCTACACCCCTCCAAAATATTGCCACACCCGCGGAGCGTGCGCCCCACCTTGAGAAACACGATAATCTAGACTTCCATAGTGCCTGTAACAGTCGAACGAGTTTCGGTATCCAAACTGGGCATTGTAATATTCTGCCTTGTTACGGAACAAGAGACCGCAATGCAATGCGTTCTAATCCTTCTACCTAGGTTACAATTTAATTTTGTACTGATTAATAGTTTCTTTTGATATCACAAAATGGAGAAATTCAACAACGCATAAAACATGGTGAGCGAAATATTTTGTGCAAAATTTTGTTTTCAATGCAAGGCAGTATTTTACGGCCACTGATGCCAAAATTTTTTCTTCTTTAGTCACAACACTGGAACACAGTCATGTTGAATATCTCCTTTAAAGCTGATTTATTTTAATCCAGTGACGCTCGTGTATCTCCTGTAACAGATTCATTTTCTTTTTTTCCATTCTTCCCGTAATGAACAAAGAAACATCCACTGCAGCAGTTTATTCGCTCTTCGGATGCATCCCTCCCTCCCGAGCTTATTCGCTCTTCGGATCCCTCCCTCTCGGAACTTTCGCGAGCCAAAAAGGTGTCACTTATGCCAAAATTTGTTGTCTCTGAAGGTGTAACATTGGCCGCTTTTGGAGTACATTCAGAACAAACATTGTACAGCTGATCCATTTCTCTCAAATTTAGCTGACAGGGGCAAGAATTCTTTGAAACAAAAAACTGAACAAATAAATACAATTCTTTCCCCGGTAAAAATGAATCCCGCATTCTCAAATTTGTCTTCGTTTTTTTGTGTAAGTCAAGGCCAGGTCTTATGAGTTCCAACTCAAAAGAGTCACTTCTAACCCATCATACTGGGCTTTATAATCACTACACGGACACATGTAAGCGACATTTTTTTTTTCGCTGTGATTTCAGAGACAGAGCCGGGCTAAATGCTTGTTTAGCGGAATTACATATACAACTTCACATAAACGTGACCCCCCTCTCCCCCCACCTCGGAGGAGCGTTGATAGCAGGAATAACCAGGTAACCCTTGACAAAACCAAAGGTACCGGTATATATAAAAGATAGACAGAGAAACCAAGGTAGAAAAAGTGAGAATGAAAATAGGAGAGCGATTTGAGAAAGAATGAAAGTGACATAGGGGATAGAGGAACGAGATAAGAAAGAGATGTGAGAAAAAGTGAAGAAGAAAACCGGCGTAAAAACAGAATGCATCACAGAGTCTACAAGTGACAGGGCTCGAGAGTGAGAGTGAAAAAGGAGAGAAAGAAAGAAAGAACGGGACCTAGATTATAATAGTATGCTACTAGCGGGTAATCTCGGGTTGCTGGACAGGCGGTCATTCACATGACCACCCAGGAATTAAACACTTCCGACAGCGGGCAGCGAAATAGTGGATCAAAGACAGGGGCAAAGGCCAGCTCTGTGGACATTTACTTTATGTGCTCCACCAACACGGTGGGCCTGCAGTTTATACTTTCCAAGTCGTATAGTTATATCTTCATTCGGTTATTCATAAGTTATAAGTGTGGCCGGTGGCGCCCCAAGTCAAGTCTTGTTTTGCAACTGTCTTCACTCAGTCTGCGAGATCTCTCTTTAAGCCCAACTGACTCAGACAGTTTTGATACACGAAACTAGGCGATTGAGACAGACCTATTTCAGTCTCGCCAGTGCAAGAGGCCGTGTTGACACTGTCCACACCTCACACTAAAACAGAGACAAAACAGATGCGACTTAGTGGACCACACACACACATCGGGTTAATCGTCTTACGGGGCGTCACAGAGATAAACCCCTTTCATTCACCCCTCCCGCCCAGAGCAAACTACCAAGGCAATTGAACAATGTGTGAGGCTTAACTCTCCAAAGTCCAGCCAGACAAAGACGGCTGATCAGTCTGCAAATTATCGAATGCTTTTTAAAAAAATTCTAAACACAATTCTGAAATTTGCAAACTGGTTTGAACATAGTCAAATAAACACCAGAAAATAAATATTTGTCTGGAAAAAATATTTACTAATAAATCAATCAAGTTCCATATATTAGAAAAAATTTCGCACATGGTGACATGGTGTAAATATACAGAATTGGGCAGTTGACATGATACTGACCCGTGGTTAAATACACTGCTGTAATAATCTGGAAACGCTGAGCCTCTAGCACAGTGGTCACCAAACTTTTTTCACAGAGGGCCGAATAACTGACAGACTTACAAGCGCGGGCCGCATAAGCAATCTGTTCAATACTGCAAGCCAGATGAAAAACTCTGGAGGAATCTTGGGTTGAGGAAGCTTGTCCATCCCGTAGCTCTAGATATCCCTGGTTTTATCAAACAAAATCAAGAACCATGGCGGGCCCGATGAACTGACGTCATCCGGCCCGCGGGCCGCAGTTTGGTGACCCCTGCTCTAGCAGGTCGGCTCTATGCCATATGGCAACAGCGCCAGATACTTTTAATCTGTTTGGCGCCCAAGACAGAAACGATAATTACATCTCATTATCATTGGAGATAGCACAGTTTCAGGATGAAAATGGATTCTCATGTCATTTTGATTTGGACACTCAACGGTTTATATTACTATCATTACAAAAACAATTGAGAATGGAAGAATCGGACTGTTACAGATGTAGAAACAAAGACTCTTTCTGATGAGAAAATGGGTCACTGGAAACTTTCAGTACTACGATAGCTACAGGAAATACAAACGCCCATTCTCTTGTAATGTATATGTGAGATTCGTCTGTGGTAGGCCTTGTCCTTATGACATGACTATAACCTTTAGACACGGAAGATCGGCGCTTACATAAGTTTCGTTACAATTGCACTGCACTGTACAGAGGACGACTTGGGCATCACTGCAATGGCTGGTTTGGCGTTAGACGACGCGCGAACACACGCCCATGTGAAGGACTCACACTGGTTGATCTGGTTAGCAATCAAAGACACACAGGGAGGATGAAAGACAGACGTGATCTTGAATTAATTTTCCTCGTTATTCTGAACACCATAGTGTGTTGTTCCAAATACTTTACAAAGTCAAGAGCAGTAGGTCCATTTACATCACAAATAACGGCGCAGCAGTGCGCACCAGTGCAGCTAACGAGGTCATGCTACATGTACTTTCAAAAGCCAACTTTGGTTGATGGCTTAATACGCGTTACACTATCTTTCAAAGCGTTCTAAATTTTGGCACTAAATACCACTTTATCCTGCCATGACATCAGTGACAACGACAATTCGCAAGACCAAAAAGATGCGAAAGAATTGGACCTTTTATTTTCTTTGCAAATCTTAGTCTTTCAATTTGATTTCAGGTTTCAATATGGCGACTGAAACTGATAAAAACTTTCAATAATATAAACCAAAACAAAACAAAATAAATTGTATTTTTGCGACAGTGGTACAGAAGTGTCTCTTACTAAACAGAATTTGGTTCAATAACTGTTCAGCGTGAAAACAAACTGCAGTGGGATGCCCTGACTGAAATATCGAATATATCGAGGGTTGGCAAACCAGAATGTTGTATGTCCAAAATAGTCAAATTGGAAGAAACGAGTTTGAAATCTGTTACCTTCATGACAATTCAAATAATTGCAATAACTTCAGTGCATTCACAGGAACAGTTTTATTGGATAATGAAATAAAGTCACACACCTTGTATCTTGGATATCCACAGGCATTTAAGAGCGATGAATAAAATTGGACCTAACAAATTCTGGTTGATAACCCCCGAGATTTACATCTCAGACAAACATGTAACCCCTTCGGAATTTGCCCATGATCACAACTTACCGTGGCTAACTGTACGTGGCCTTCCATAATAAACATTCGGCTGGAATCCGCCTCAGCCATCTTGAATTGGGTGATGACGTCATGATCTTTCTTGCCCATGCCAGCATTGGCCCTGTGAGGGGTGAAAAAAAAAAAGTTAAATGTTAAATTAATGGCAATTCAGAAAAGTCAACTGGTTTAATCTAATCCTACAACTCAGTCACCTCTGTGAAAAGCAGCAACGACGCACGTTGTCTTTAAATAATTATAAATATTTTTTGTTGCTTCCAAATGTCAAATTCTTGCTGAGAAGGCTGACCCTGAAAATTCTGTCCCAGCGTCTTTAAAGAAGAAACCTCCTACCACGATCAGGACTTCAAAATTCATTTCTTAAAGACAAACATAAAAAAAAAAGTTAATTGGCCGTTTCCTTTGACAGAATATCGTGTAAAGTGAATCAAAATCCAGATCTTCACACGGCAAAGAGATCAAGTAGGACGAAAACCCGCTTATGTCGAAGTTTTCTTTGGTTATTTTTGAACGTTTGAATTTAAGTCTGAGTTTGATGAAACCACGTGGACACGGCAACGGCCACACTGTGCTAGGAAGAAGCAAGACAACAGACAAGACTGACATGACAGGTCACTGGGAGATCCTGCCACAAGCGCCCACCAACCACCCGCTACTTCCGAACGAACACACAACTGCTCTACACTTAACTCTTTGTGTGCCATGAATTTTTCCAAGTTTGAAAATGAATGAAACAGTGGGGGGGAGATGAATGAAGACCAACATCTACCAATAAAAGTCGACTTTCTTTCTTCCCGAAACACAAAATAGCCTAGCATTCTTGTGCACATATACATCAGTGAGGGCACAAACGTGACCAGCGGAAGAACCGATTATATCAGTGATTGGCACACAACGAGTCAATACTAGAACCAGCTCCTACTGCAATCTTGACTTTATCAATGAAAATTACTATCATCAAATCACTGCAAACAAGGTAACAAATCACACACCTAGCTTCCCGGGGAAACAACAGCGTTATCAAAGATCACAACATGATAATTACTCGCTCGGGTTAAAGATTCTACTCTACTCCAGTGAAGTGTTCTTTACAACGATCTCGAGCAGCCAGTGAATTAGGCCCATTCACATTCCATCAATGTATAGTAGGGCCCCACTCCCCCTAGAACGTGATGAGACAGTGCGTAACTACGCAACTTGCTCCGTGTGAGAAAATACGATCCCGCGTCACGGACGTCAAGAAGTTGACACAAAAAGTCTCAAGATTCTCTCAGCACCCCTAGTGCTCCAATTCAGTTTGTAACAAAAACAGCTTAGCAGAGGAATTAAGTATCACTATTGGCAGCCAAATAATTATCTGTGCGCTATTGAAGAAAATGGACACAGCTTTGTGTACCATCACGGTAGTACAGAGAATATTTTTTTTTTCTTTTTCTTTTCCTGTCTTTCATTCGTTTTTTCTTTCCTTTGCATGCCCCTTTTTTTTCCTCTCTGTCTCTCGCTTTTTCATAAACGTATACACGTTTTCTCGTGCCATTCAGCGAACATCCCATACTGAACAAAACGTTCAGACAGAATGTCAGTTCAGGCCCAATTCAGACATTATTACATCATTACAAATGTCTCAAACAGAAAATTCAAGCATTCTGAATACAATGTACTATCTTACAATATCTACATGACGACAAGGAGGCTGTAGAGAAATGAGTGTTTGTTCAGTATTTGAATTTAAACAACCACGCCCCTGTTGCCAAAATGTTCACGCTGAGTAATCCTAAAAATTGACTTAAGGTGCGAGAGGATTACAAAGGTTATAAAGAAATTCTAGGGGGGTGGGGTGGACTGATGCAGGGACGGGGACAAACCATGAAATGTAGGTCAACAGGGAGAAAATAATTTCTTCACAGAATCATTCTGTTTTTCGAAGGAAAAGACAGTTTACAGTTCTCTTTGTTGAGGCAGGTTTGAGACAGCGACGTGAGTTAAGACATCAAATTTATATTTTTAAAATATGCTTTGGTAACTTTTTGAACTACAGAGATAGTACGCCATGGAGATAATCAGACGAAGTTTGACTCACTGAATTTATCAGGTCTCGGCAAGCTCTAATATTTATCAGGTTTCATGTCAATAATGTAGGCTGGTGTGTTAATTCAAGGAGGTCGTCTCTTTTTTCTTAGGAAGGGTAAAGCTTTCGAATGACAAAGACGCAATAAAGATTAGAGATCGGTTAGAAAGAAATCATCTTCCTTCCATGAACTGACAAAAATCACGATACAGAGATTGGGTGAAAAACTTTTCAGGGCCTGACCTCAAAAACAGTGGTGCAGTGATAAAGCCAATATTTAAAGGGTTGCTCAGCACGAACGAGAGAAAAAAAAAACAAACACGAAACGTTGAACGAGTGTGCCTACAAGGGATTAGAGCAAGAGAACTCCCGCCAAACAAGTGTTTCGGCACCTGACTTCCTGACACCAGTCCTCTATGGGGCAGGGTCAGAGGAGAGCATATGGGTTTCGTGCTTTCCTGTCGTAAAACTTAATATAACGTTCAGTGCAACAATATAATAGAACTTTATGTATTTCACAATTATACAGTTTAGTATTACTTCACCGTACCAAAGAATTACTGAGGTTTCATAGTTCAAATTGTGTGATTATCAACAGCTCATGGACAGCTGCTCAGGAAGCAGAAGTGGCTGATTTTCACAAGACAACAATTATCGGTGGAGCAAATAATTATGACAAACTCAAAATATAGAAGATAAAATCTAGGCACCTGAATAGATTCGAACCTGCACTTTTTACTATCCTTGCTACAAAAGTGGCAACTTAACAGCTGGAGTATAATAGTTCATAGCGGCATGAATGAGATAAGCGGCTAAGCTGTGTTTTCATATGTACGGAAACGGAAACGGCAACGGAAACAGTAAAACTCCACAATGGAGTAAAAGGAAAGAGTGTTTCCATGACTACGGAAATGGCGTTTCTGTTTATATGAAAGCATGCTTTCTATTTCACTGCTAAAGAGTTTTTGACTTTTTCGCTGCCGTTGTCATTTCCGTACACATGAAAACACAGCTAAACCCTTCGAATACACGCTTAAGTAGTTTTACGTCCCGATACTAAAGACGCTAGAATGACAATCTATTGTCTTTGCTGAAACGATACCACATAGAAATATTTCGTTTTCGATAAGTCAGTGATGTCACACGGTTGAGTGCCTGTCCTGTCAGATATTTCAGGCCGTTGCAGGTCAAATTTTCAGTGCTAAATCAGCCGCTCCGATTTCTGATACGTTGATCTTAATCCTCAGACCTAACCTAGTTTGTATGAACTACCAGGGCCTTGGGAAAACCATCAGGACAAACACGGCGCCTGAAACATAATATATAGTATGTCTTTCGCCTTTGTACACAGATTCATTTCATCTTTAAAATGTTACAAAGGAAATTAATGTCCCTGTGTAGTAAAGATTACATGTCCGACACCTCATTTCCTATGCAAGTAAACAATGATATCTCATTACGCCTTGAGAAAGAGATGTTTTTTTTTTTTTTTTATCACGCAAAAGAATGTAACGCACCATTATTTTGGATCATGCGCACAACAAAGAGGAGGTAAGAATGTTTTCACACCAAAGCCGTTTTGACTACGACAATGAAAAACAAGCGGTTTAAGGCTCGACATAGACATAACTGGGCTAATCTTCTTGTAAGATTTTTCTTTTTACTCCTCAATCCGTGATGTAGTGTGTGTGATGTAGGGTGATGGGATGTAGAGTATAGTGTCAAGGCAGTAAAGAAGGATTGATAGCGTTGGTAGATCCTTAGGATAGGCTGGCTTAAGCTGACTTTTAAAAACAATGACAACTCAACAGAGTACCATAACGCTGGCCATGACGTGAAACTGCTCAAGAACGAATGATCGAAGTTTTCAAGGGGGAGAGGGGAGAGGGGGAAGAGAGAGAGAGAGAGTGGGAGAGAGGGAGAAAGAAAGAAAGAAAAAAAAGAGACAGAGAGAAAGAGGGTGAGAGAAAGAAAGTGAGATGGATAGATTGACAGACACACAGACAGATAGATAGATAGATAGATAGATAAAGAGAGGAAGAGAGAGGAAGAGAGAATGAGAGAGAATGAGAGAGCGAGAGAGAGAGAGAATGAGAGCCAATGAGAGAGAGAGAGAGAGAGAGAGAGAGAGAGAGAGTAGGGGGGGGGGTTACTTAATATACACCCTGTGTCTGTATTACATTTTAGTCATACATGTATGTGCATAGAAACTTTTACAACACGATATACCCCACCTCACAATGACCAAAATAAAAATAAATAAAACTCATTCAAAGGATTCAAAGATTATTCCACAAAACTGGACTTGTAACCTGCAGTTGTGCAATCACACGTGGGATTTTACCACAGAGCTATATAATAGATGAGGCCTATGAGCGTTTTAGCAGTCTCTGGTTTTACCACAAGGCCAGTGCTAACTGGACGTTTGATCCTTTCTGAAGGGTGGCCACCACCGGCATGTAACAGATTCCACTTCGATGTGGGAGCGGGCACGGGTCATTACTTCCAGGGTACAATCCTAGTGTTCTACAGTCGTGACTCACTGACAAAGGCATTTGTGTGATCTCATTGTGTGGAAAAACAACAAAGCCAAAATTTTGCGGCAAATTCTTTCTGAAACCTTCAGATAAAAAAAAAAAAATGCCATGACCGTTCAGGACTGGCACGGGGGCCATCCTTAAAGTACGGACGCCAGTTATTTCGTCATTTTGACATCTCTTCCTCCCTGTACACTTAACATAAGCTTGGCTTCCATTTAGGCAAGCGTACGGCCATTAATTGACTCGCTACCATAAGCCGCCCTGAACGGTTCATCTGAAAAACACTCAATCCTAAAACAGTACAAGAAATCACACCGAGAAATATTTTTTCTTAAATTTCCAGCAAATTGGCATTTTACTAAATTTTTCAATGCTCTTATAGAGCTATAATATTGCCGATCCCCGTCTTTAAAAAATGCAGTATGAGAACTCTTCAATGTACCCTGAAAGGTTCTTGCTGGAAGTGAATTACATGTAGTTAAAATGATGAGTGTTGATGTTTCAGGAGTTTAAGTTATATTTTGCGTGGACAATTAATGAACTGTTTCATTAAACACACATCCCGTATCATCGGTCGGCCATTAGGACTTCGTCAAAACTAGCCGTTGAGTTAAGTTTTGATTGGCCTTTAAGCACAGAACATTTTTTTCAAAGCCACACACTTTTGTTACCGTTTTAACGCGATGTACCAAACACGTATCATGATTTTTACATACGTATGATACAGCATAGAATCTAAAATTAAAATGTGCTTTTGACATTCTTACATAGATACGTCTTTCTTCGCGTCTTCCTAGAGGGTTAATAAATGTTTTTCACTAGTTTAACCTTCGATGTACATCATGGGTCTGAAGGACCCAGAAGCAATTACAAATGTTTGTAAATATCTTACTTCTGGGAATTTTTTCTTGAAATTCCAGGAACTCCTCAATGACGTCACTGCTCACCTTCCCATAGTTAAAAAATTTAAAATATGCACACGCATGCGCACCAACGCACGTGCACTTTTACTATTCCTACCCTACCCGTACAGCCTGGGGTCTCACAGACACCTTAAACAGGAGCTTATTGTTATACCCTTAGTCATACGTCCTGGGATCTCAGATAAACCACACTCCTGAAGAGGATTTTATTGTTAAGACAACCACATCTGGTTAACCCTGCAACCAGTGTCGAGAGCGAAATTTGAAACGTGTGTTAAATCACGTGAAATCATTGCGCATTTCAACAAAGATAAAGCGGCTTGAGTCAAATAATAAAATAAAAAAATTCACTGTCTCCTCTTCCAGACAGGAAACCGCTTGTAGAAAGAAGACAATCACCATAAACCATTCTTGTTTTGAATAGAAGGAAAAAAAAAAAAACGGCGCCACTGCTGAAGCACTACCTGGTCGCCAGGGCCGGATTTAGATGAAGAGAGGCCCTTGGCTATTCTAGCTGTGAGGCCCCTCCCAATCCCCCACCTTCACACCTAGAGGGATGATGGAAGTGTTAATGATTTGCGTAACGCCAATGATGATAGATAGTTGTCTAAAATTCCGCACTTCGCAATTCCTTCTCGAAAGAACATAAGCTAGGAATTAATTACAAAATGGTTTGTTCAGAAGCTACAGTGCACTGTAACTTCGTATGCAAGAAAAGGCTACGCGAGTCACAAAATATGCACATTGGCTCGAGGCTTCAACACCCCCCCCCCCCCTAGATTTTGAGGCCTGAGGCGGCGAGCCTCCCTAGATTTTGAGGCCTGAGGCGACGAGCCTCCCTAGATTTTGAAGCCCTAGGCTTCAGCCTACCTCGCCTAATGGTAAATCCGGCACTGCTCGTCGCCTCCCTCATGCATTGGCGTATCAACAATTTTCCAATTGCACAGGCAGAGAGCATTTCAAAGATTTCCCGAGAGTGTGTTTTCTTATGCACAGACAAACATGGTGGCAAACACTCCCCTGATTAAATTTCAAACTATTAATATACGTTGATACGTTATTTTTGTGTAAGCAGTATAGATCTCTCCATGAGTGGTTTAAAATAGGGTAGCCGTAAGGTGGATATCATACTATGCCCGGGACGTCACAGCCAGTTGCTGTGGGCATGCAAAATGTACACCCAGGAAATAGTGGCGGAAGCTGACTGTGTCTCACGGGGCTTAGGATGCAACAGTCTGACCGAGTTTACTAAGAAAATAATGAAATTAAGGTGCAGGCTTTTTCTCTGCCAGCAGTTGACTGTGCCATTCATGGCTTAGTATACTATTGATACCCCACAAAAATCAAATTCTTAAAAATCATCCATACGCCAGTACGCCATGAACGACTACTGTAAATTATTGTCTTACAATGTGCAACAGCACAAAGTTCATTACGCCTGATCCCGCAGCACCCGTAATAAATTGTGACTGCTGCAACTGCCAGTAGTTAGTTATTTGACAGACAAAACACCCGCAACAGATGTAGAATGAACCTCCGACGTAACAATTTGAACAAAACTGTTTTTCTTGAAAATGATGCTTTTTGTTGTTGTTGTTATTGTTGTTGTTGTGTGTGTGTGAGAGAGAGAGAGAGGGTGGAGAGAGAGAGAGAGAGTGGAGAGAGAGAGTGGAGAGAGAGAGTGGAGGGAGAGAGAGGGAGACCACAGTTCTCATAGTGGAAATTCTGGGACCAAAGTTTAGACAGTTTCGCTAAACTTTCGTTTTTGCTCCCAGCAATTCGCCTCAACTAGGCATTTTAGCTAAGTGTGTGTCATATTTTACAAAGGTTCCTTACCATGTCACTCTTCATGTATGCCTGTAATTGAGTTATGATGTAATTTATGTAATGCTGCATAAGATGATGTGTGTACCATGTATGTGCTCTTAAACATTATGTGAAAGAGAATTTCCCTCATGGGATAGTAAAGTGATTTTTATCTACCATATTTTAAACATTAGCGAGGGCAATATGTTCCTGAGAACAAATTGCCCATACTAACCTAAAACCAGTAAATTCATTGGACGAACAAACTTCAACTTCATTTGATTGCCCAATAGCAATTCCAAGAAAATGAAAAAAAAAAATTATAAGATGGAAACATCACAAACATGGAAACAAAATGAGGGGGGGGGGGCTTAAACAAATGACAACAAATGAATGATGTGCGAGTAAGGATCGAACTAGGGCTCTCTTGCTTACTTGATGATCGCTCTACCTTTGATCTACTACGACTGCCGACTTGCTTTCGTCCAATTGAAAGAAATCTGGGTCACTACAAACACTAAGTTTTACCTTTCAAATACTCCTGAAGATATCATGTAAAGCAAGTCCCCGAACACTGTCTTTTCCCTAACAAGCACTGTGCCATCTCTCTAGTCTAGGCCCGTTCACAATACACTTCATCACAATGCAATATTTTCAATGTCACACACAGAGGCCCTATCCAAAGACTTAACCACAAAGCGGCGGGAATCGCTGAAACACAATTTGCTGTACTCTCATTCACAACTGGCAAGCAATATGTGAACAAAACTGGCTCAGAGCCAAGATCCTTTCTTTCCTCTCTGTTTAGTGAACTATCGGTTTTGCAGTGCAATAGTCTTGCTCGCTTGCAAAAACTTAACAGCTTTGGCTAATCTCCCAGAAACAAACCACACAGAGCTGACATCGTTATTGGTGTTAAGCTATCGATCTCTGGATTAAATCAATCAGAATCTACGTTAGCGAGTGGCGCAGTATTATTCCTCTTCCCGTTGTACTGGTTTGAACGGTGTCACTGTGTCAATATGGAAAACGTGAATGAGCTGAGAAATCTATCCGCTAAAACAATAGAGAAAAAGTGTCTTGTCTGGTGTGTGCGTGAGTATGTTTCTACGTATGCGTACGCAAACGTATAAATGTCTTACAAAAACAGGTGGGTTTAGGCTAGCAGCATGCTGCGTCAAGCCTGCTTTGAGTTGATTTTGAATCAGACTTAAACTTGCTTTGAATCAACTAAGGAGACAAATTCGTTTCAGTGTACGAGGTTCCATTTAACTTTACATTCCACAAAACCAAGCCAAGACCGACTTGGCACACTGCTCGAATGGCCTGGGTATTCTAAGCTTCGGACAGCATTGTTATGAAGTATGTAGTTTATAATGGGATACTATTCTACCACCCTAAGGAATACAACCCTCAGCCGTAAAAGTACACATATATCTTGTAATTATTATGGATGTTATTACATTTTTTTTGCGATAGGGGTACGTATTTTAAAGGATTTATGAGCTAGAGAGCTCCTCCCGAAATACTTCCCTGTAACAGCCTTAATTAATTATAACTAATTATTCTATGAGATTTTCTTTATGTTTCCCCCCCCCCCCCTGTTTTTTGGTTGAAAGGGCAAGGGGCAGGGTTAGGGGTTGCATAAGATTTAGGGCTGAGAATTAGGAAGAGGTTAGGGATATTCCGTATACGTACACGTCCATCCCGCAAATGCTTGGGGTACGTACGCGCTTATAACAACCGCCAGTTGTTATTATATCATGTGTACACATATTACACTACAGTTCTGAAGGAAGTCTGCAAATAACATTTCATCGTTTTAGTTGTATTTGAACACCCCCCCCCCCACCCCCGCCCCCTCCACTTTATCAAAGTGAAATGCTCAACTGTTTTCAGAGTAGGATCTCGTCAAATACTTGAGTTTAGCTGTTACTGCAGTATGTGATCACGATTCGAAAAACTGAGCACTTTTGACATGGACCAACTGAGAAATCGCTGTTTTGATACTGTGACGCTTCTAAATATCTTCCGTGCACATGTTATTGTAGGGCTATCTATAAAGTACGTAAGCCTTGATTTTGGCGACTTCCCCCACCCACCTTTTGCACGAGCAGACGGCCAATAAAATGTATATTTTGAAATTTTAAATAACCATTTGCACGCACTATTAGACTGTTTCATTAGAAACAAAGGTTTATATTAAATTTGATTGTTATCGAATCTTACAAATTATTAAGTTCAAAAACATTAATAAAACTAAATATTTTAATGCATTACCGTAATGCTTCAGAACCCCCCCCCCCATGTACGCTTTTCGTATGCGGGGGGCCAACCCCCTTACTACCCCCCCTTCCTCCGAGCGCAGGTACTTTATGTATGACCCCTAAGACAATACCGTGGAAGAGGCACAAAGATCTCCCACAAGACACGCCAGGAAGGAAGCGGCGTACGAGCAGGGTATGAGGAAGAGACATGGGGAGAGGATTAAAATGTCATATCATGTCACGGGTTTGATTGTTCCCTTTAAATTCTTATTCTTCAGGTCATCTTGAGTTTTCTAGCAGTTATCGCTCCAGCCTACTGAAATAATATAATCTCTCGCACTGCCGGATATTGCGTTCTATGTCCTTGATAACGCAGGATTGATTGATTGATTGAACAAGTCATTGATTCATTGTCAGTTTGGCAGCTTGGGGTAGCTCCGGCGAGTGTGTGCTGAATATGTGTGTGTGTGTGTGTGTGTATGTATATAGTATGTGTGTTGTTCCTTCCTTTGAGAACAGGTCTTGAGGTTACTGTGACATTTCACAAAGGAGAATCTACACGGCCACGGAATTGATTAAAAAACAACAAAAAAAAAAACTAGATAAAATGGAAGTAAGCAAAACAAGGGATCTTTGCCAAATTTCCAAGACAAAATGAAAAATCAACAATAAACAAAACAGCAGAACAGACAGAAAGAGCCTGTCCATACCGGATTCCTACCACCAATGTTGATTTAACACGTTTTTTCTGGTCACATTTACAGGGTTCATTTTTAGACATACTTTACAATAAGGACCTTTTCCCCACTAGATGTTTAACTTCACTCTTATTTGATTTTATTTATAGGAATCTGAAGGCTGAAAGCTGGCCCAAAATATGATAACTAAAAAAACCCGCTAAAGGCACAAAATGGCCATTATTGTGCCAACAATCTGTTAAACCCAAACTCAAACAAAACAAACAAACAAACAAACTACCAAAGCTCCTTCTAAACTTGAAATTGTTTCAAGATAAATTTGGCACAGTCTATTTCTCATGGCTATTTAAAATTTTTATTTGGCATTATAAAAAAAATAATATATAGTACAAGTATGACTGAACTCGGCGAAGTAACGTAGGCTATTCAGTTAAGATTTTATTCTATACATTACTACATATATTTTTAATATTACATTATTTTCAGGTAACTGTCCTTTTGTGCACACATTAGTTTCCTCAGTGCGCTTGTTGCAAAATCGCGCGAACACAACCTAAAAGGAACACTACACAGAATACCACTCACACAAAAAGTTCTCTCTCTTTCTCTCTCTCTATCGCTCGATCTCTCTCTCACTTTCTCTCTCTCTCAATCCCTACTCTCCCTCTCCCTCACTCCCTTTCTGAATCTCTCTCTCTCTCTCTCTCTCTCTCTCTCTCTCATATACACACCAACAACAAAAATAGGAATTATACCACGGATCCTAGTGCTCCATATATTCCTACTTGCAACGAAAAAGCCACAATTATCATCACAGCCACAACAACAAAACAACAACATAAACTACAACAAACAACAACACCGACAAACTTACCAAAGTGAGGTAGAGCTCTTGGATTTCGTGCCTGAGAGAGATTTGAACAGGACAGCACTGGGAGCTGACCGCCTGCGTATCGCCAACCCTCGGCTTTTGTTCTGCGAAGAGATAGTATCAGAACGGTATAAATGACAGTTCGCACATCGTCACTGCTCAGCGATAATGGCATTATGTCAGACTTATATCAAAAGGCAACTAAAGGTTCATTGCATTCCTGAGCATGAGGGCTGTCATATAATATTATACAAAAAGAAATGCGCCCATAAAAAAAATGTAATAATCCAATACAATCACAATGGAATAAGTCACCAAAATGGCAGGAAAAGTAACTCTTTTTTTCTCAATATCTCAGAAGTGTCAAAAATGACCTATGCCATTAGCGCAGAGAAGTGACGACATGACATAGGTGTTATAAAGAAAAAAACGTCAGGTCTCTTAATATCTTTCTATTATCTCTGAATATTATTTTGACGTGGTTAGGTTCATTTACAGGCGCACTGGGTCAAGTCAGTTTTGCCTCTTTGCCTCGAGTTTGTGGACTATAGAGTTTCAAGTTTGGGTTTACTGTAGGCCTGATAGCCAATACAAAATACACACAAGAATCCTGCAAACAAGAGAAAGGGGCTGTGTATAACAGCACAGTCTACACATAATGCGCAATACAGGAAAGTTCAGGTCTGTCACACTCTGGCTCTAATCTCCTGGCAGGGAAATATTTTGACTGTCTGTCACAAACCTCCCTAACATGCCCCTCTTTTAAGAAAGGCTGGTTTTGAAATCACGGTGGTCCAGAGGCGAGGTGTTCGCCTCTCATGTCGAAGGTACCGGGTTCGATCCCCGTTCCATGCAGGCATGTTGGAATTTTTTTTCGGGGGGAAAAATTCCTGTCCCTGATCCTATGGTACGTAGGATCGAGCACATGGTCTTCTCGGATAAGGACGAAAAACTCGGACGGCCCCTGTCCTCGCTGCGTTGTCCACGTTAAAGATACCTTGGCAGTTGAAAGTTGAGAAGCTCAGGTCTAAAAAGGCCACTGCCCGGGCAAAATTCTAAAAAGACTAATCTCTCCTACAAGAACACACAGAAACAAGAACAAGTAAAATAAGAAGAGAGAAAGTGAGGTGTAAATGTCAATGTCAGTGTCTGAAAACCTCCTCAAATAAAGACCTAAACACGGTTTTGAAACCTCCAGCAAAATATATGAACGTGTCATTATCAATGTGAGAATGCATACATGAGTAGAAGGAATCTGATAAAGTGCTTCATTTATAAAAAGGTAACCATTGATTCCAACGAAGCCGAGGTGTCAATGCCAAGGACAGGCCGCGAACCTCCTAAAAGACCTCAAATCGACAGCAGAGAGAGACACAAGACATGCAACAGTGTAGAACACTAAGCTTAAAATATGGTTTATCCCCCCCCCCCCATACCTTTTCTCTCTTACCAATCCATCCCCCTCCCTCCGGCACTTTCACTGACACGTTGGGGTCAAAATAGTGTAACAAGGACTATTTACTTACGAGTACTGACACACATTAAGTGTGTTAATAGTCGCTTTTCCATGTTGCAAGATAAAATTGGTTTGATGTCAGTTATCATTTATGCCTGGGCTATGGGTTACTGATTGCCTGGACCTGTCTTGGGAAAGACGAGCGTATGCTTTTTGGTTTATATGTTAATAAAATAAAACTTAAATGTGAATGTCACACTGTTCGACTGAAGTCTTCAGTGCAGTTTGTTTCTGAAACTGAGTACATACGCCTACTATTTTAGCCTTAAAACAATATAATAATAGAGTACTATAGCATGACCTTTCCCCTCAGTTGAACAACAGGTTAGAAATAATCGCTTCTCAAGTGGGAAACTGACATTTCAGACCCGATTAATCATCCAATTTTCGCCCTACCATTACAGGATTCTGACAGTCAAAATTTCTGACAGCCAGGAAGCTCTTCCTTCACCACCCAGAGCTGTCCCAACACCCATAAAATATGGGCAGTGAAATAGTTATTGGAATTTTATTTTTGCCATGACAGGTTTGGACATTTAGGGGTGTTCACTGTTCATTCCCAACACCTTTAAACAACAACATCACACTCTGAGTGTACGTCTAAGTTGACGAACTTACAGACGGATAGGTGAACTGGCTGACGGACGGAAGGACAGACAGACAGACAGAAGGACGGACGGACAGACAGACAGACAGACAGACAGACAGACAGACAGACAGACAGACAGACAGACAGACAGACAGACAGACAGACAGAGAGTATAACTGCCAGAATCCAATCCCCACCAAATCAGTAAGTATGGGACCCAGCAACAATGGGGATCCAAACCTCGAACATTTTGCACCCAGGTCAAGCACTATAGCCAGTCAGCCACTTCTCCCGTCACACCCATATTCATTTGTAGACACTACAAGTATTAAGAAAAGCAGGGAAGCGTACAGAAAGAAACACACACATGATACATACAAATCCATGCTGAGGTTAATCCGCACTCAGTACAAATACATGACTGGTCTAACGAGTTCAAGTTCATGAACCCAGCCAATATTACTGTGTTGTACATGTATTACGAAAAAACGCCGCACAAGACCCCCCCCCCCCCCAAATGTTCTTTTACAGGGGACAGAAAAAAAATAACTACCATATATCAAAGCAAACAGAGACAGGAACAGAAGATCGTTTTTTGTTCTCCGCATTTCGCCCCAACAAGACATTATAGCTAGATGCCATAGTTTTACTAAGGTTTCCATGCCATGTCATGTCACTTCATGTCACAAAGTCTGTCACTGGGTAGTGATTCATTTGTAGACACTACAAGTATTAAGAAAAGCAGGGAAGCGTACAGAAAGAAACACACACATGATACATACAAATCCATGCTGAGGTTAATCCGCACTCAGTACAAATACATGACTGGTCTAACGAGTTCAAGTTCATGAACCCAGCCAATATTACTGTGTTGTACATGTATTACGAAAAAACGCCGCACAAGACCCCCCCCCCCCCCAAATGTTCTTTTACAGGGGACAGAAAAAAAATAACTACCATATATCAAAGCAAACAGAGACAGGAACAGAAGATCGTTTTTTGTTCTCCGCATTTCGCCCCAACAAGACATTATAGCTAGATGCCATAGTTTTACTAAGGTTTCCATGCCATGTCATGTCACTTCATGTCACAAAGTCTGTCACTGGGTAGTGATAGGTTTATGTATAGCGCATTAGTTGTGTGTACCCATGTATTGTGCTCTCTTCAAACGCTCCGTGAAAGTGAATTTCCCTCTGGGATAATAATTTGGTTTTAATCGTATCTTATTCTCACTTTATTCTTTGTTCATTTTTCATTTCGTGATGACAAACAACAACAACAACAACAACAACAACAACAAACAAACAAACAAAAAAACAAACTATTAATCGTACACAACAGAGAAAATGTTGAGAGTATGTTGTAAAGGCCAGCGTTTGAAACAAATAATAGGAAAAATGTTTCAAGAAATCCTAAAAAAATTAAAAATTATATTTTTTAAAAAGTATTTTGTCACCATCACAGATCAGGTAAAAGCTTAAAAGAAAACATCAACAACAACAACAATGACAGCAGCAAACTGTTTTGTCTCTTTTATCTGTGACATGTAGGCCCTATCTCTTACCAAAACCTCTTCATAGAATGACATCAAAAGCAAAATAAAAACTCACACAGCAAAAGCAAATGAAACACGACGAGCATATCAAAACCGTAACAACAACATATCAGATTAATTAGAAACTCATTGCTCTGATATGGCATTACCACTTTGATCAAATTATACATTCATACTATCTGAGTTTTCATATTGAAATGAATACCACAGCCACCACTACCCTTTCATCCCCCTATAAAAAACAATCAATCAATCAAACAAAGAAACAAACAAAATAAAAATGTAACAACACAACCCATCAAACAAACGCACACAATCAAACTGTTCCATCCATCCTTGGATGAGTCCATGTACCAACTGGCGAAGGTAAAATACTACGTTCAAATAGCTAGACAGAAAGAAATGTAAACACTATAAATAGCCGTTGGTACACATACAATGTTGACAAAGTTATCTTTGCGCACACTAATTAGTTCTGTGTGAATCTGAGACGATAACGGTGCAGGAAAGTTCGATGCCCATCTGTTGTGACTATACTCTTCACTGAGACACAATATTAAGAAAAGGTAAAGACATACTTAAGAACAAGATTATCCAACTAACAAATGTTTAAAATTGCATAGTAATGAGTGGAATGTAACAATCAGTTTAAAACAGACATTCTTGTGTGCTTCCTTCAAGTAGAGAAAAGACCGCTCTTGACTGGTTCATTTGAGTTTGAGTTGAGTTTGAAGCGAGGATGTCAACACGATAGCAGTTAGTATGTTAGGTAGGAACAAGACGACAGGCAGAACATAGCACAATGATAAGACAGAAGGAGACCCTACCACAAGCGTCCATCAGCCACCCGCGGTTTAAATCTTCGAATGTTTCAACTGGTATTGTATGTTATTGAGTCAGATAGACCCGCTGATGCAGATACAGAAAAAACAAACAACAAACAAACAAAGGAAACAACAATTAAGTGAAAGGTAGAAAAATGTCATGAAGCGGGGCGTTGTCAGTATATGCAAAATTAACGCTGTGAAAGTAATCAATCAAGCGTGCACAAAAACTATGCGCGTGAAGACTCTGTAATCCACCGATCACTGCGCGCAAAAGTTTAATCTTTAGCCCGGTTTTGTCAGATTCACCTACGTGCTGTTCATCTGTGTATCTATTCTCCTGTACTTATGTTCAGTTAAATGGATGCAACTAAATACAATGGGAGAGTCAAAAGAACCAGTTTGGCAATTTTTTACTCGTCACAATTCATGCACAGCCACAATACGTCACAATGCACAAAACAGCAACGCCCCTGTTGTCCCCGCAAACCATTATAATGCAACTCAGTCCAGTACAATAGCACCCATAACAAAGAACGTCTAGATACTTTTGCACAGCATTCACACACGTACACAATATAAGTTGCACGTGAAAAGAACACACCTGTTAAGCTCTCCGAAGTGAAACTACACAACCTACAGCCGCGGCATCTCATAAAGCGTCACACACATCCACATACTCAAAAAATCACAAAAACTAGAGCATCCACATAAAAAAATCCGTACAGAAGACACTTTGTTATGCAAGACTCCAGTATCCACACATTATATTGAGTACAGTATTTCAACACCGTCACCAGCAGTGGTAGCGCATTCAAGTAGTCCCCCACCTGTCCACAACTCCAATTGAAAGACGAAGGAACAATTCACGAGCCCACGGGCTGCACTCCACAAGTTAGTGTGTGTCCAGTTTCACGGTTTGCCGTCCACGACCCTGATTGGTCTAATGCAAACAGGGCACACACGATTAGATCGGAGACCGGGCGAAAAGACCTGTTAGTCGCAACACTTTGCTAGATAATCAACACGGCACAGAGTCAAGCTGAACCAGTAGAATCAGCTTCTTGTAATCAAAGACACATCCGATCTGATTCTCTTGAACCAGTAGAATCAACTTCTTGTCATCAAAGACACACCCAATGTGATTCTCTTGAACCAGTGGAATCAACTTCTTGTGAATCAGCACAATCAATTTCTTGTAATCAAAGACACACTCGATCTGATTCTCTTGAACCAGTGGAATCAACTTCTTGTACTCAAAGACACACCCTATGTGATTTTCTTCAATCAGTGGAATCTACTACTTATGAACCAGTAGAATCAGCTTCTTACAATCAAAGAAACACCCGATGTGATTCTCCTGAACCAGTGGCATCTACTTTTTGTGAACCAGTAGAATCAACGTCTTGTACTCAAAGAATTTCCGATGTGATCTATAATGTACTCGCTGACTCATGCGTTCCTATTTTATTTCTTGTGTCCTGAAATATCACATCATCCTAACATATCATACGAAAAATCCCCTTCACCATCATAAATATGTGCATACAATGAATATGAGATCATAGAGATTTGCATTAACTGTGTATGACATCACTGCACTGAACGTACATCAGTAAATAGGACCCTCGCACAACATAATCACTAATATGACCATACAAAAAATTATATTAACATACTTGCAACAATCACAAAACTAGGCAAGTATTTCCAATTATTGAAAAGAAAAAACATCTGCAGCGGTGTAAAGAGGACATCAGAATTGGAACATACGTTTGAACAATATTATGCCAGATTACAACCAATGATTTCAGTCGTAGGGATGATTCAGACTTTCGCCAAAGGTGTAAAAAATTACAATGACGTTTTGACCATGATCGATCTAACACAAAACTTGAAATTCCTCTCTTATTACACTGATTTCCAAAAAATGACTTAGAATTTTACGAAGATGAATTCAAAGGATCTTCACCAAAGCACCACTAAACTGGTCAGAAATTTCATATTCTATACTTTCAGCCGCCATTTCACAAAGTGACAACTTGGCATCCAAGTTCCCAGATTGTGACAAAACGATACAATTAAAAGGAATAAACTTTGTCCCATCGAAAGTCTGAGAAGCGCACCGAAGATCGGAACTATGAGCGCTGATTAGTATTCCACTTTCTCTGTCACAGATGTGTAGGCTTACTCTCCGTCATGCCGACACCTCTGTCAAGCCTTGAGGGGGGCGTCATTGTATCCAAACACACATTGACTATCACTGATTACGTGTTTTATCTATCTGAAGTGCAATAAACAGCTCCGATGTCGAGCTGCTAATATACAGCTCTCGTCCCAGCACTTCACCGTTAAGCTGCCGGACGAAAGCGCAGCTCGATAACATGGATATCTAGCGTGACATTATATAACAAGATAAATTATATCAATTAAAAAAATTAATTAGAAAAAGAAAGTGAGGAAAAGGGCGGTGCACAGCGCCAGTAGAACGGTCTGACTGCTCCACGTGCTCTTACTGTCTAAGTTATTGACATCCACTGAATTTCACACCCTAAGTCAATTCTAAATGCTCTTAACAGTGATGGCGCATTGAGTCGAGACTGTTTTGTCTCGGGTTCAGTGTGAGTTTGAACTCTGGAGTAAAACTAGTTTGTCTCACTCGTTCGGGAGCGTCAAATCTGTCTTGAGACTTAAATTCTTGAGAGAATTTTTAAACTGGACCTTACTGGAGCATTGCCTTCGAACTTTTTTGACTTTTACATTAAATGAAAATGTGTGCTGCACTACTGTGCAGTGCACGCTGTAACTCCAAACTACAAAAAAATCTGCACAGTCTTTACTAGTTCTGATTCTACATCAGTACAATGCTATCACAAATGGTTAACAATCGGGAGGATTTGAACCCCTGATTCTTAAAGTAAAAATGCGTTGACAAGCCAGCCGTGCGAGATGAGTTTATAATAATAATAATAATAAGTACACTTATATAGCGCTTTATGCCTAGACCTCAAAGCGCTTTACAAACGCGCGAAGCGCTCAACACACTACACTGCTTCTTTCTCTCTCCCTGTCTCGCTCACTCTCTCTCTCTATCTCAGAGCAAATTGTAACGCAGCCTGTTAGGCGCAGTTCACAACTCACAACAGTTCACAATTCACAGCAGTTCACAATTCACATCAGTTCACACAACACACAACTCAAATAATATTTGAATATTTATTAATAACAATATATATTTAATAATGAATAATAAATTCTGACCGGGGGGGGGGGGGGGGGATGATATGGATAAATTTTTTTTTAATCTATTAATTTCAATTTTCAATTTTGCCCAGAAAAATCCCTATGCTTTCGAGACATTTTTTGTTGTTGGAGAAGCAGTGTTTCAACTGAGTTAGATCTTTTTCCATTTTTTTTGTTTGTTGACATTGAAGTAGACAAACACACTATCGCCCATCACATCTACTGGCGTATTGATGATTCTTGTGGTTTTGAGTTAGGGGGTGCGCCTACCTTATCATGGCGCGTGGCGAGATCTATACAATATTCCCACAAATAACATATCGATATATTTAATAGGTTTGAAATTATGAGCAAAACCGTCTTTGTCACATGGTCATCTGTACATAAGAAATCACATTCTCACCAAAACATTGAAACTTTCCCATGCAAAATGGGAAAAACCCCCAGATACGCCATTATTTGAAACGAACGACGTTAATAATATTTTGAGACCTAGAGGAGGTCGGATATACATGTAGTTGGATAAGAAGCCCCAGCTTGGTTGGTAGGGGAGCTCAGTAAGATTTATGAGCAATCCCAGGGCTGCCTCTCTCATGAATTATGTACAACAGGTATTATTGTCAGGTATTATTGTAAGTCCCAAGTCTTATCACAGCTATGTCACAATCACGAAGGCAGCACCAAGAACATGATACAGGTCTGACACATAGCTAGACCAATCGCAACCTTAGTTCTTGTTTGTTATAATTTCTATTATCTGAAAAAAAAATAATTGAAGATCTTTTAGTGTGTAAAAATGTGTCACAAATGCACACTTTGACACTTGTTTATGTAACATGCCTTGTGGCACTTATCAAGCTGTTTTACAGCTCCGATTTATTCTAACTCCTTCTCATAATACGAAAGCCGTCAACGTTTCAGGTCGAATTTCTCAGTTGGGCAAAAAAGTGGAGCGCGAAATCCATTTTTACCGAAACGCCATTTCCGTACACACGGGAACACTCTTTCTTTTCACTACTTGATGCATTTTTGCCCTTTCTGTTTCCCTACACATGAAAACAAAGCTTTAAGCCCCCCCCCCCTCTCCCCTTTTTTCTGGCTGTGCTAAAAGCGTTAGTATTTTAACAGTAAGATCTATCACAATACACTAAGCAGTAACACAATATAGCCTTCATCGAAAACGCAGATGATTTTGAAGACTTCTCCGTGTATCTTCTATCTCTGTACTGAGAATTTCAAAACCTTATGATTTCAAATGTGGATTTCCAATCTGTCAAGGTGAAGCAGATTTACTTGCCCGTTGGCAAACTTTGATGATGCATTTCCCGTCAATACACCTCGGGAAATTGACCCCCGACGGCTTTTAAAAGTACGACAAGATGTTTCAATTTTTGGAGATGGTGGAAGGAGGAGGTTACAATCTCTTTTCAGCATAAGGAGGCCATCTCAGAGACGAAACTTGAAATCGATAGGCAGCTGAAAAGTTTGCCTCGAAACAGAAAAAAAAAAGTGGGACAACAGGGCAAGGGATTACCAGAAATTAAGTTAAACAGCCCAGGGCCTCTGTCACCTAAGTCAAGCATTCTAATTATTTGGCACCTCTCTCACCAAAGCCTAGCGCACTTACTATTCGGTAGCTGCGCTAACTCTGCTGTTGCCAACATTTCCACCGCTTAATCGCCACACTTCGTTTAATTGACGGCTACACACCTTATGTTAAGAAATGGACCAGCTGAAGAAGCAAATGTATTAGGGCATTCAAGCACGTAGTGACGTAGCTCATTAGTCACACCGGGGAGATCACAGACGGGCAGGGATAAAACACACTTGCAAGCATTAGGGGCGGGGACAGAGGGTTTCTTGGAGGGGGTGAGAAAAGGAAGAAGATAAGGGGAATAGTGATAATGAGACAATCGGTGAATCTGAGAGAGAGAGAGAGAGAGAGTGAGTGAAGAAGGGAGGGTGGCACGGAGAGAAAGGGAGGAAGGGAAAGAGTGAGGAAAAGAGAGACAGACAGACAGACAGAGTAAGGAGGGAGGGAGAGGGACACAGAGTGAGAGGGACACAGAGGGAGAGAGAGAGAGAGAGAGAGAGAGTGAAAAGAACAGAAAAGAACGGCAAATGTCATCCTAACCTCTCCAAACATGCAGATTACGCAGACATGGCAGAAGAGAAGCACACCACGAAATCACGGAATGCCTGAGAGTGGGTTGCAGACACACAAAAGCACACACAGAAAGAGAGAGGGATGGAGAGAATGGAGAAAGAGGGAGAGGGAGAGAAGGGGGAGACAGAGAGAGAGAGAGAGAAGGGGGATAGAGAGAGTGGGAGAGAAGGGGGATAGAGAGAGTGGGAGAGAATGGGAGAGAGGGGGAGGAGAGAAGATAGAGAGAAGGAGGAGAGGAGAGGGAGAGAAGGGGGAGGGAGAGGGAGAGAAGGGGGATAGAGAAAGAGGAGAGAAGGGGATAGAGAGCCGGGGAGAGAAGGGGATAGAGGGAGAGAAAGAGGAGAGAGGGAGAGTGAGAGAAGGGGCTAGAGAAAGAGGGAGAGAAGGGGGATAGAGGGGAGAAAGGGATAGAGAGAGATGGAGAGAAGGGGAGAGAGAGAGAGGGAGAGAAAGAGGAGAGAAGGAAAGGTAGAGAAGGGGACAGAGGGAGAGAAGGGGATACAGGGAGAGAAGGGGATAGAGGGAGAGAAGGGGGGAGAGAGAGGGAGAGTGAGGGAGGGATAGATAGATGGACAGACAGACAGACAGACAGACAGACAGACAGACAGACAGACAGAGATAGATAGATAGATAGATAGATAGATAGATAGATAGATAGATAGATAGATAGATAGATAGAGAGACAGAGAGAAACGCCTACGATTCACAAACTAACGACGCGAGAAAACTGTCACATTTAAGCAAGAGAGTAAAAAAAGAAATTAGGTACAGTAAATACTTTTGTGTCAGAACTTAGACCTACAACTATAAACTACACCTGCCCGTCCTTTTGTCATCCCCTGTCACTGTCAGTGACAGCGAAAAAAAAACTGATAGCTTGAGGGAACCGGAAAACACATGTAACAACATCCTCTCAGTTTAGAAACAGAACACAGGTGTGTTTGGAAGTCACCGTGGTGTATATTATTCGTAAACTGTAGCTTAACAAGAAGACAGTTCTGCCATGCTATGATAAAAGACACTATACGCCAAGGATAAAAATTCACAGGAGACGAATATTTTTAAAACAAGTTTGGGTTTCCCTCTGCTTATTTTGTCTTTAATTCATTAAAACTGTCACGTAGACGTTGTTCAACAAAATGAATTTCTTTCTTTAAAGGGAGTGGGGTGTAAATAGAAAGACAGAGTAGGAAGACACTATTTCTCCCCGCCTTTGCCATTTAATCAAAAAGAAAAAAATAATAATCACAACAACAACAACAACAGTAATAAAAAATCACACAACTGTAATAAATAAGGCTGTTGTTATAAGTACGTACGCACCACTAGCGTTTTGCGATATGGGCGCGTACATATACGTACCTATCCCTAACCCCGTCCTTATCCTCAACTCTAACTCTTATTGAATCCCCAAACCCTGCCCCCTACCCTTTAACAGAAAGAAAATCTGAAAGAATAATAAATCATAATTAATTAAGGCTGTTGTTAGGAGTATTTCGGGAGGAGCTCTCTAGCCCTGGAGTCACTAAAGGCTTTAAAACACGTACCCCTAGCGCAAAATTCTTGGGGGGCGCACGTACTTGTAACAACATTCAATAGACCTATGAGATAAATAACAAACAGCCAAAAGATAACAGCCGCCTGTATCAATTACACGAATACTCACGACAAAATCAATAATGCTAAAGAATAATAACAAAAAACAAGAAGGGTATCCGTAGTGATAACATCAACAGGATAACATAACTAACAATAACGCACTTCTTTTTCATAACACAATCTCTTACAATGGCAAGCAATACTTAACCATTTAAATGCCAAGGTTCGGAAAAATTTTGTTACATTCCCAGCAACTCCTAGAATAGATATTATTATTATTATGATTAAAGGTCTTTTCAAGACATCAGTGTGAACCCGAAATTGCAGAACATAAAAATCAGTGTTCCACACAATACTTTCGCTGATCTATGTATTTAATTAGCCACATTATAAACTGCGGCAGTTCACAATGATACATGTCGTCTACCAGCATTTAAAGGGATCAAGCGAACATGTAGAGAAACGAGGTAAAAAAAAAAAAAAACGCCAGTGTTAAAAAAGTCTTGACAAATATTTGGGACAATGTAAAGTGTTATACTGGTTATTCAGTCAATGATGATGCTTCTATTTCAACTTAAATCACACTTAAAAAAACAAACTTAGATAAGAATGTTTCCTTCTTTCCTTCATGAGAGAGAGAGAGAGAGAGCAGGAGAGAGAAAGAGAGAGGGGAAGAGAAGGGGGAAAAGAGGGCCGGGGAAGGAGAGAGATGGAAAAAAGAGAGGGGGGGGGGAGACAGAGAGAAAGACAGACAGACAGACAGACAGCCAGCCAGATAGATAGATAGATAGATAGATAGATAGATAGATAGATAGATAGATAGATAGATAGATAGATAGATAGATAGATAGATAGATCTAGCGACAGAGAGAGAGAGGGCAAAAAGAAGAGAGAAAGAAAGAGAGACAGGAGATACAGAGACAGACACAGACAGTCAGGGAGAGGGACAGAGAGAGAGATGTGGAGAGAGAGACACACAGAGAGACAAAGTCTGAGAGAGAAATGCTGACAAACACAAAGAAAGACAGAGAAGAACAGAACCGAAGTTTGACAGTATCTCCGTGACCGGTCAGAGCTGTTACAAGCCATTCAGGTCAGGGGCTTTGAAGGGAGACGGCCCATGAAAGAAACGTCCTGGGCCGGGCCGTTATCCTTCTTACATGACTGACCAACAAAACTGTTTGGTGTGTTGGTGGCCACTGACACGGGACAGATCTAACTCTCTGGCCGGAATGTCAAAATAAATGATCACAAAGGAGAAGTTTGGCTTACATAATGACATCACTTGCTTGGTTCTCTGCATAGATGGTTTCTCTGGTTTTGAAGTGAAAGGAGAGAGAGACAGAGAGAGCTAGAGAGAGACAGAGAGACAGAGAGAGACAGAGAGAGAGAGAGAGAGAGAGAGAGAGAGGAATAGGAAGGTTCAGAAGGAGGGGGGGGGGTAGAGAAAGATCAGCGTACTTGGTAAGAAGTAGATCTATTCCCATTTTGAAATTCCAAGTCCGTGGTTAAAAATGATACGCATATTTATATAGTGCCAAAAAACTACTTCACAAATATTTAGTCACAGAATTTTTTTTTTTTTTAAATCCGTCATTTTTGTGCAACTATTGTCATCAATCAAGGTAGGGCCCTTAGAGAGTGAACGGGTACCAATGTTACTATTATTATACGGTAATTATATTATCACTTTAAATGTGATTAATCAATGCCTTATTTGGACAATGCCAATTTAGACGCGAACTGTGGTGTACAGTCTCCAAATTATAAACAGCCAGTGCTGTCATGAACCGTGTAACCCGGGGCACAATATGCCGAGACGGCTCAATTCGCCAAATTCCGTCCGAGGACTGGCGCGTTTTTCATCCCATGTCAACAATGCAACAATTCGCGCCAAACCCCTTCAGAATTGAACGAAAAAGGCCAGTACGACAGAGCTCCATGGGTAGTACTCACCGTGTTTATACGCGCGCAAGCTGTGGATATTATAGTGAAAGAAGGAATGGTCCCTCGGTATTCTTTGTCTCGGGTGTAACCAACGAACAGGCAAATTTGCTATGCATAAAATAACTGTGGCTATGTGATATCGCCCTTTCCAGTCTGGGTCATTAAAATCTGTTTCCCATAAAATGATCTTTCATGTTGCTTTTATAATGACTGTTGCTAGGAGACCGTGGAATGTTTCATGGTAAGCTATAGCTGAGCACTGAACACAACCCAGTTTTTTTTCTCTATTCGGCTTTGTAAGACTATGGCTATTATAATGTGGTTCCTGCGGCGGCTGTACACATCTTTTTGTACATTTCCACCACTATTTTCTTCGTTTTCTATTTCTTTTATAAAGATACAGAAAAAAAATTAGGCCCCTCTCTCGACCAAATACACGCAAGGCGTCGACCAAAAAATACCACCGCTGGGCCGACTTTTCTATTTCCTCTCTAAAAGAAAACATGCTTCTGTCTCAACCAAAATACATTTCAGACACTAAAAAACCACAACAATAACAAAAAACGGTAGACCTACAGATTGGCTATTCTGCAATTTATTGCACAGTGTGCACATTAAATATGCGCATAACTGCAGTAAAGGCGGGGGCGTGGACAGAGACTGGAAACACGAAGAAAAAAACACATTAACATCGCTTTCATGTTTTATGCTAATGTACAAGGGTGGAGCGCTGTCCCTTTCCAGTTCCTTCTACGCATATTTTTTTCAGAGATACACGTTTTTTTTTCATGCATAAACACAAAAACGTATCTGTTTATAACCTTTGGGATAATAAACCACTGTCTTCTTATGAAACAAACTGAAAGATAAATTTGTGTGACTTTTTCCACTGCAGCCCACCGTTTGAGATATCACTGTTTTTTTATGATATTTAATAAAAGGTGAATATATTATTCCACTGAAACGGCACATTGTTACATTTCTATTTTATCTGCAAAATATGTCAGAATTTAGGTCACGAATTAAAGCTGGGATTGCCATGCATAAGGAGGGGGCATGACCAGGTGTTCACAATAAAAACCCAGAGCTATTTTATTAAAGAGTAGCGATGACATTAATTTGAGGATTCAAATTGATTATCTTTTAATCCCAAAGTTTGTCGACAAACTTCCGACAACCGCGGTATGTGTGGTTTGTGTTTATAAATTTCAGTCAATCCTATCTGGCAATGAATATAGAAAATTTGAAAAGATAAACTGAAGATGCCCGCGCACCTGGCAACCCAACGAATTCCCTCACTGACGATGAATGTCAGTTGAAAATAACATTTTTGATTTTGACTCTGTCAAGTCCAAAGTTCCATATTTGGAGAAGATCACTCGAATGCCAGCGCTCCATAATTATATTGTTACATTCAAAACGGGTGTCAAATAAATTTTGTCCTGTTAAATATTAGTGTCTTTTTTTTTTCATTTCATTATTTAAAATCTATTTGGTAAGTTCGAAATATTATAAAAACCACAGAAAATCTGTACGGTCGCAGCAAGACTTGAAGCAGTCAAAATGTGGCATATAGAAAACGTTGTATGTAGCAAAGCCTCGCGTGAGAAATAATACAGAAACTGTACTGGAAAACATAAAAGGAAAAGAGAAGACAAATGAAGCTTTCAGTACAATTATTAACCTTCTCTAGGAACAACATTCTACCAATTTTTTTCATTTGTTCAATTGTTTTTATTGGTTCAATTTTTCCTCATGTTACATGTTTTTCCCTGATGATTTCCTTTTGGCTTTATAGTATCGTTTCGGTATCATTTCTTATACGAACTTTGCTACATACAACTTTTCCTTTTTGCCATATTTTGACTCTTGATAAGTTTCGGGATTTTTCCACGGGGGAATCTGTTTCGGAGCAGTCAAGGGTTAACCAACTGATCTCACAGAAGCCTCACGTCAGCAGTCAGTGTGATCTTTCCCACAGGACATGATGTATGGCCCTGGCACTGCAACTGACTTATACTCTCAATCAAAGTCTCGCGTGAACTTACGAAATGTCTTATTTAGTAAATTAAACATTCTGGCGGATGGCCAAGAATACGGAAGCACAGAACTGGTATCATCTGTGTGGTTAGTTATTAATCTTGATGGATGGATGGATGTTTAGATGGACTGGACAGGCAGGCAGGCAGGCAGACAGACAGACAGACAGATAGATAAACATCCCCCTTTCGCTATTTGAAAAAAAGTGGTTGAGAGATTGAGAGAATTCGCAATTAAAGTAAGATGGGCCATGGGATTCAAATGTGAGAGAAGAAGCGCAGCGCATACCACTGAGCCCAATCCTCACCTCAGCTATAAAGTAAAACATGTCTTGCGGGCGCCAAGCTCCGAGTATGTGATTGTTCAAAACTTCATGGCATAGGCTTTGGGTAATAAATCTCCGAATACCCACAGCATGTGATAAAAATCCAGGAATTCGCTTGTGTTAAGCCAACTCCATATTTCACAGCCATTGTCTCGTTTGATGTCAAACTCAAACTGTTAAATCGCTGAATTCAAGATTCGTTTTTACACAGGTGGTGGGGGGGGGGGGTGTAGTTGCGTATGCTATCTGACGGTCGGGTTTAAACCCTAAACCCCTTCCTTGAGAAGGAACCTGCTTCTTTAGCTGTTTGTTGCTGTATTATGCTCCTAAACGCTTCGTGGAAATGAATTTCCCTCCTTGGATAAAACAGTGATTCTTATCCCATCTTACATCTAACTGATCTTATTGAGGCAACAGATCTTCTGCGCTTACGGGGCAGAGGAACATAAGAGTCACCATTGTGTATACTATCACAATGAGGCCTAACGGTTTCACGTTTGACAAAATCATCTTCAATCCTGTGAGCTACACAAACCAAAAAAGAACTTGAATGAGCGAATGAGAAGAGACTGTAATGAGCGAATGAGAGGGGACTGTAATGAGCGAATGAGAGGGGACTGTGATGAGCGAATGAGAAGGGACTGTAATGAGCGAATGAGAAGGGACTGTAATGAGCGAATGAGAAGGGACTGTAATGAGCGAATGAGAAGGGACTGTAATGAGCGAATGAGAAGGGACTGTAATGAGCGAATGAGAGGGGACTGTAATGAGCGAATGAGAGGGGACTGTAATGAGCGAATGAGAGGGGACTGTAATGAGCGAATGAGAGGGGACTGTGATGAGCGAATGAAAGGGGACTGTAATGAGCGAATGAGAGGGGACTGTAATGAGCGAATGAGAAGGGACAGTAATGAGCGAATGAGAGGGGACTGTAATGAGCGAATGAGAGGGGACTGTAATGAGCGAATGAGAAGGGACTGTAATGAGCGAATGAGAAGGGACTGTAATGAGCGAATGAGAGGGGACTGTAATGAGCGAATGAGAGGTGACTGTAATGAGCGAATGAGAAGGGACTGTAATGAGCGAATGAGAAGGGACTGTAATGAGCGAATGAGAAGGGACTGTAATGAGCGAATGAGAAGGGACTGTAATGAGCGAATGAGAAGGGACTGTAATGAGCGAATGAGAAGGGACTGTAATGAGCGAATGAGAAGGGACTGTAATGAATGAATGAGAAGGGACTGTAATGAGCGAATGAGAAGGGACTGTAATGAGCGCATGAGAAGGGACTAATGAGCGAATGAGAAGGGACTGTAATGAGCGAATGAGAGGGGACTGTGATGAGCGAATGAGAGGGGACTGTGATGAGCGAATGAGAAGGGACTGTAATGAGCGAATGAGAAGGGACTGTAATGAGCGAGTGAGAAGAGACTGTAATGAGCGAATGAGAAGGGACTGTAATGAGCGAATGAGAGGGGACTGTAATGAGCGAATGAGAGGGGACTGTAATGAGCGAACGAAAGGGGACTGTAATGAGCGAATGAGAGGGGACTGTGATGAGCGAATGACAGGGGACAGTAATGAGCGAATGAGAGGGGACTCTAATGAGCGAATGAGAGGGGACTGTAATGAGCGAATGAGAGGGGACTCTAATGAGCGAATGAGAAGGGACTGTAATGAGCGAATGAGAATGGACTGTAATGAGCGAATGAGAAGGGACTGTAATGAGCGAATGAGAGGGGACTGTAATGAGCGAATGAGAAGGGACTGTAATGAGCGAATGAGAAGGGACTGTAATGAGCGAATGAGAAGGGACTGTAATGAGCGAATGAGAAGGGACTGTAGTGAGCGAATGAGAATGGACTGTAATGAGCGAATGAGAGGGGACTGTAATGAGCGAATGAGAGGGGACTGTAATGAGCGAATGAGAATGGACTGTAATGAGCGAATGAGAAGGGGCTGTAATGAGCGAATGAGAAGGGACTGTAATGAGCGAATGAGAGGGGACTGTAATGAGCGAATGAGAGGGGACTGTAATGAGCGAATGAGAGGGGACTGTAATGAGCAAATGAGAGGGGACTGTAATGAGCGAATGTGAAGGGACTGTAATGAGCGAATGAGAGGGGACTGTAATGAGCGAATGAGAGGGGACTGTAATGAGCGAATGAGAGGGGACTGTAATGAGCGAATGTGAAGGGACTGTAATGAGCGAATGAGAGGGGACTGTCATGAGCGAATGAGAGGGGACTGTAATGAGCGAATGTGAAGGGACTGTAATGAGCGAATGAGAGGGGACTGTAATGAGCGAATGAGAGGGGACTGTAATGAGCGAATGAGAAGGGACTGTAATGAGCGAATGAGAGGGGACTGCTGTAATGAGCGAAAACAATAAACCTATCCCAGATACGCGTCTAACAGTAAAAAAAAGAACAAGGCCAAGATCGACGCTTGGTGCGGATATGGTCAATTTTGCTTGGCCTAATAACGTGCCAAACCTCTCTCTCCTCCCCCCCCCCCCCACCCACCCCCAGACACGATGACAGAATGAAGAATTAAGTGTAAACAGGAAGTATCGGACACTGTGACAGCTGGCATGGTCCATATGTAATGAAATAATACCAGTAATAATAATTGTATCTACTACTACTAATAATAATAAAAATAATAACATAGATAGATAGATAGATAGATAGATAGATAGATAGATAGATAGATAGATAGATAGATAGATAGATAGATAGATAGATAGATAGATAGATAGATAAAGATAGACAGACGGGTAGATAGATAGATAGATGGATAGATAGATAGATATAAAATCATATCCAAAAGTCCGAGACCAAGACGGAACAACAAGTACGAAAAGTTGGCTGGCCCTTACCTTGACACACTCACTCCGTTAGAAGGTAATTTACAACTATCCACAAAACTCACATCAGCGCGGTCTCAAATTCAATCCTCGGCGAATAAAAGCAACCGGTCTAGAGCTTCAAACACAACAAGGCAAGTTCTTTCCACCTTTGCCAAAGGCTCAGACCTCCTTTTATAATTTTTGGTCATTCAAACAGACATCCGAAGCGTGGCTGGGATCGGAACACCATTGGCCAGGTAAATGAAGAGAAATAAGCGAGGGCAAGGCTCGGGGTACACACACATGGGCCAGTTAAGGCCGCCTTGTGTTGTGAATTACTAATGCTTTCGATAGGGACCTCGCCGAATTCCCAACCCACACACAGGTCACCGGCCACTGACTATCTGAATTCGAATGTGTGCTATCTCGTTAGGGGTCATCACAGACTTAGTTCTGACATATACATAACTTAGAGCTCTTTGGGAGCCACCAATTCCGTACGCTCCCAGCGGGGTAGGGGTAGTGGGGGACGGCTATTCCCAGTGTATGAAAAGAGTATTCGGGGAGGGGGGCGGGGACAGATTCTGGGGAGTGTATGCTTTTCAGTTATGCTAATGAAAGCTTGAGGAGAAAAGGAAAAAAGGGGGGGGGGGAGTTGTCAGACAATATAACAATCAAATACATTTCTAAAGAAACAGTCAAAACCACAGTTGCCATTGTCACGTGACTGTTATTCCTTGCATTGATGACCTAAATGTGAGGTGAAGAATTTGAATTCAGTAAAACGCTATATAAATGTTATTGTCATGATTACTGCAATTTAACAGTCCATGCAAAATACCACGTACAGGCTAAGAAAATATCACGACCTTAGTTATTGTTTGTTCCCACACCATTTTTTGCATAACTGAGAAATTCGTCGTTAAACTTTTGTAGCTGTAGTATTATGATAAGGAGTTAGATATAGAATACATCGGAACAGTGAAACAACTTGATATGTGCCATAATGAATTTAAACGTGTTAAAGCGTGCATTTAAAATGCCTCTTCTACATACGAACAGATCTCCAGTTTGTCTGAAAATGGAGATAGAATAAACACGAACTTGAAGTCTCCATAAAGCCTTGTCGTGAAAATTCGCCATTTTCTATTGCCGTATGCACGGACAGGAGGAAGGGAGCCGGGTTAAGAAAATCACAGAAACGGCGCGTAAGTACTTTATTAAATTTACCAATGTTGACATCTATCTCTGGCTAACAGACCTTGCCTTTAATTCGAATCAAAATATTCTCCAAGTTATCCCCGTGTCCGTGTGGGGCATGGAACTACAACGTTCCAGGATGTTAAGGCTTTTGTCATTTTCCAAAGGGTTTCCGAATTACTAACGCTGGTGGCAGGCTCTCTGAGCCAGTCAAGTTTGTTTCGCTTCTGTTCAGACTCAGCGTGCGAAATCTCCCTTATCCCGCCAAGCTGACTCGGAAGACAAGTTTTACAACGAACCCGAACTAGTGAGACGGTCTCGTTTCAGTCTCCGCCAGTGCGCGAGGGTCCTATTTGACTCCATAGTCCCTACATCTCATACTTAACACCGACACAAAACAAGACTTGACCCCAGTGCTCTCCCGGTCTAATGCCCGGCGCGCACAAGCCGAGTTTGATTGGCCAACTAATTGGACGGTGACGTCACGGCATTGCGTTTCAAAGATACTAGAAACGACAAGATGAGACAATGCCTTCTTCGCACCACTAAAAAAAACAAAAAACACCGTGCATACTATTTGCGCTCTGATCGGGGGCGGGGCCCATGACGCATAGTTTGAAAAGAATGCTGTCTTGATATTATAATGGTAAATTTATTTATGATGCAAAATTGTGACAGTGCTACAGCGACTAAAAAAAAAATATCCACAGTTTTCCCCACAGCGATTGAGGTTATAATTCCACAGTAAGAGACGTCAGTCAAGGCCTAATTAGCGATAACTTAACAGTGAACAAAATTCAATCTTTTCCCTATTTGGTTTAATAAAATACGGCACGTTTCATGAGTTCCGCGCGTTTGCCGCTAGGTGGCGGTGCGAAATCTGTGCTCACTAGATGTCTTATCTTGTCAACTCTAGTATCTTTGATCAAATTAGTTCGGCCAGTGCACAGACTCACTGAAAATCCAATGTCATGACGTGTCACCATCCAACTAGCCGGGCTGATCAAAATCGGCTAGTGCGCGCCGGGCGTCACAGGCCGATTATGCTGTTATCTTGAGATGGACCGCTTTCGAAATAAGGCAATGGATAATGTGTCTGCTGTGACCACTAGCCATTAAATTCATGGACGAGTGGGAGTGAAATACGAAAAAGAAAGAAAGACAGATAGGAAAAAAAAAACCGCATAAAAGATTTGAGACCAGTTGGAAGCTCAGTCTCGTGGGAGGTTACTTTTACAGGTATTTTGCCTGGGCTTTGATCTTGCGACATTATTTGTGGGGTCGGGCAGGGGGTGGGGGGTGGGAGGCGGACATGGGATATGAATGTCCTGTGGAGGGGGGGGGGACAGACCGGAGAAAGTGGGTGGGTGGGAGGAGGGGGAGGAGGTGACAGATTCAGGCCGTGGCAGATTTGAGGTCTATACTATAATCATCTATTGCATAGCAAGATGGAACGGACGGGGGAGTGGACAGAGAAGTAGTCGGAGAATTAGAAAATGAGAGAGACAAAGTGGGAGGGGGTGACTTAAACAATGGCCGGATAACACACGGGTCTCACTGAAGAGAGAATGTTACAACGTAGATCTCAAAGCTATAAACGCCACTTGAGTTCTTGTTTGTTCCAACTCCACTTTTTGCACAAGTGGGAAATTCGACGTAAAACGAGTGCGCCTCCAGAACTATGGCAAGGAGGTAGAATAAATTGGAACTGTGAAACAGCTTGATAAGTAGAGTGCTACAACTCATTTAACTAAGTGTCGGAGTGTGAGTTATTGTGTTATACCTGTTCACATTCTAGAAAATCTCCAGTTTTTCAGAAAATGGAGATACAACAAACAAGGAATGAGGTCGAGTAAATTGTCCACTCATTCTCTGGGTGTAAAACGCACAAAACAAATCCTATTCGGGGGTTGGGAGGGGGGGGGGATATGGGGGAAGGCTGATCAAAGAAAGAGTATGGTTTTATTATGGAGTGCGGGGTTAATTACTGGAAAATTTGAAGGATTTGACATCCACTGAATGAGTTAGTGGGTGTGGTGGTAAGTGAGTGACAGTAAGTGAACGAGTGAGTGAATTAATGAATGAACGAATGAATCCGTGAGTGAATGAGTATGTGAGTGAGTGAATGAGAAAATGAGCGACCGGGTGCGTTAAGAGTGAATAAATATTCGTAAAACAGTGGGTGAACAAAGTGAAAGTGAATGACTGACAGACTGAGTGTCTGAAGATGTGGTGAAAGCGGGAAAAAGGGGAAGGAAAGGACGGAGAAAAACTTTCCATTATAAAAACAACAAAAAGTATCGTGTGTGTGTGTGGGGGGGGGGGTACAGAAGGGGTTAGGTTTTTTTATTCTATACCTGCTTAAATCTCCCGTTAGAGTACGATGACTTCATCCCCAATGCTGACAAGAACACCCCCCCCCCTCCGTGTACTTTTTCGGGGGGTGGGGGGGAGGGGGGGGCGTGGTGGAGGATGGGAGAGAATGGATGACTAAGTAGGGCAAGATCCACCGTTAACAGTGTGTACGTACGTTACGACGAAATGTCGCCGACCAGGCCAAACCAAGCCATGTCGTTGTCCACTGTTACATTTTATATAATAATATTATTTGGTGTGGTAGGTTTTCTCTCTTTGGAGAATGGAGTGTCAAAAATAATTATAGAAAGTTCTCAAAGCTTCCCTTTGAAGAGGGGCGGAGTGGATTGGAGTGGGGTGGTCGTTTTATTTGGGAGGGGGGGGGGTGCCAGATTTGATTGTCGGAACAGCCGGGGGAATAAAATACTGGTATTCCTGAATCTCTGTTTTGAAAACTCGACTGGCTCTCAGAAAGGTCGAATAAAACCGTTTAGTAGTTATATCTATGAATAAAACTGATTGGCGAAAGGCATGAACGCAACAGACGCTACTGATGTGCGGCATAATTAAAAAGAAAGACATAATTATAATTGAATTGAACACTGAGACAATTTTGAATATAAAACGCGATAAAATCTTCAAGTAAATGTAAGAAATAAAATTACAAAAAGCACAGTGAACAGTTATAATAATAGTTATAAAAATAATAACAATAATAAAGATAATACGTAGCATTTATATAGCGCCGAATCCCGTTGACAGCCAGGCTCTAAGCGCTATACAACATATAGATCAATATCTATCCTAAATCACACACACAACACACACACATACTCAGGAAAAAAAAAACAACCAAAAAACTAGGATGCACATTCAGAGCGTAAAAAGAGATTCTTCAGCTGATGCTTAAAAGTAATAAAATGTCCAGTCAATCTCTCTCTGAGACAGACAGAGAGAAAATTCCAAATCTGAGGCCCTTGGAAAGATAAGATGAATATAGGATTTAAATGAAGAGAAATGATGATGCAATGTCAGTGAAGCGTGCAACCTCTCATCTCATGGCCGAGTCCCCCCCCCCCCCTTTTTCCACAATGAAAAAAAAAGAAAAAGATTTGCCTTGAATCTTAACGGAGATGAAAACTCATAGTGAATTGAGCTTTATAAGTGGAGGGAAAAAAATAACTACTGTCTCATGACCCTTGCATGAAAGGTGGCACCTTCGTTAGGTATTGAGAGCGAACATGCAGTAGCATTACTTCTTAGATGGAATAGTGCGGTAAAAATATTTGAAAGAGGGAAGGGGGGGGGGGGTGGGGGGATATTTTCCTCTGAAAATCTCTTGTAGTCTCGCTGTCTCAAGGGTTGCAGTTTCCTTCCCCCTGTGTGCCTGAGTTTACTCACATTAACAATCCGCTGTGTACGTAGTTCACAACAATTAATGTTCTACACAAAACGGTCTTTTCAAAGAGACGGCTTTCAATGCAGTTTCTAGGTTGTGGACTTGGTTATTATTATAATTGTCCTGGTTTATCTATATATAACACCAAATTTGACTTTAATTATGCCGTAAAGTCGTAAGCAAGAGACATTACAGCAAGTTATTCTCTGAACATAAAACTACATTAAAATTACATTACAATAGGAAATACCAGAAAAATTTCATGATGATCAGCATATGCATAGTAGCAAAAATTAACAACGGCTGTCGGACACTGTACAATCATGAATTAACAACAGCGGGGACCGGTCTACATAGGTAAGCTACACTAATTAACCGCAGTTATGTTGGCTCTATAACATAAGTATACCTAACATTTTCCGGCTGCCGTCAACAGCCATGTTGACCTCTCTCGTACTTTCTCTCTTTCTCTCCTTCTTTCAGTCTTCTCCCTTTCCCCGACTGTCTCGTTCATTCCAAACTATTTCTTCCTCCTAAAATTCTTTCTCTTTCCTTCACTCCCCATCCATTTTCTTCCATTTCCACCCCCCTCCCCAAACAACAACAACACCGACAAAAGTTGGTTTGTGTCCAAAAAAAAAAGGGGGGGTTGGTGCTTTGTCATCTTGAACACTGATCCAAACTTCTTCAGCTTGACGACGCCACAGATAATGAAGAAGATGACAATGTACCAAAAATAACGAGACAGTGTACAATAACTGATGAACCGTTGACACTAGCATGCCACACAGTTACCCTGGGTCTGACTCATCTCTAATACACCTTTCGTCTATCACTCGCTGATCATCATCATTTGTCGCTAACTGTCAATCTGTTTAGTACAGTCACTGGCTAGTTTATAGAGCATAAACCTTGATGTCTCACCAAAAACGGGCGTGTATACAATGTACTAGTAATAACTGATGAACGTTACAGTACTTAGTTATTCAGTATTACACAGACATACGTAAATCTATACAACATCACCCCTGTGATCCTAACATCTGAATCTGTTTTCTAATAGTACACCAGGGGGAACATGTCGCTAACATTCTGAGCCGCAATCTAGTGACCTACATCTCTCTGTTTTTCGTCCTCTAATCCCTTTCATGTGAAAAACTACTATAAAGTTCAGGCGGGTAAAATGTCATTGCTAAATTATTTGTATTCTCGCTCGTTACTTGGAATAGGATTGGACGTCTAGAACTCGAAGTGCAATATTGAGGGTTGGCAAATTGGATGTTTTGTCCAAAATAGTCAAATTTAGCAAAACGAGTTTGAAATTTGTAACCTTAATGACAAATCAAATAACTGCAATAATTTCAACACGGTCACATGAATAGATTTGGTGAGTCATGAAATAAAGTAACATACGTTGTGTCTTGAGTGTCTTCAGACTTTTAAAGCAATGAATAAAATTGGACATAGCATATTCTGTTTGATAAGACTCGGTATTTTTATGATACAGTATTAATGCATTGTATTTTTTCAAACAAAGAGACACAGGACGCCGAGACGAATCAACTCGCCAAATTCTGTCCGTCGATTTGCGCGCGTATCATGGATGTCAACAATACAACAATGCCGACCACACCCTTTCATAATTGAAGCAAAAATGACAAGTCCTCACCTGATTTATACACACGCAATTTGTGGACATAATAGTGGAAGAAGAAATAATTCGTCCCCGTATTCTGAGTCTTGGAGAAAACATTGCAAGGCCACACGCTTAATACGCCAACTTTATTTTTTAAGTGCTTTTAAGGAATAAGAAGTGTTGTGGAACTGAAATTGTAATTTAAGTATATTTCAGACGTATTTTCAAACCGCCACTTTTCCGTTCCTGGTTCACAGAGGGTTGAAGATGTTAGTTCTTTACATTCATCACCATAGTGATTCTATTAGTGCTATTGTTTGTAGTTGTTGCTTTCATATTTGTGTGGCTGTTGTTGTAAGTGCGTACGCACCCCTAGCGTTCTGCGCTAGGGACGCGTACGTACACGTACCTAACCCTAACCCCGCCCTTATCCTCAACCCTAAATCTTATCCAATGCCTAACCCTGCCCTCTACCCTTTCAACCACAAAAAAAGGAGGAAAACAAAAAGAAAATCTGAAAGAATAGTCAAGGCTGTTGATAGGAGTATTTCGGGAGGAGCTCTCTAGCTCTGGAGTCAAAAAAGGCATTAAAATACGTGCCCTCACCGCAAAAAAAAAAAAAATGTGGGGGGGGGGGGGGACGCACGTACTTGTAACAACATTCTTTTGTATTGATAATACATTATTTTATTTTCACTATACTGATAATGATGATGTCGACAACAACAGTTGGTTTACAATCAAAACAGTGACCACTGCCAACATTAAATGCCATTTCTGTAAAAGGAATATGTATACTGGAATAAATGATTTTACATAAGTTACCAGTACTGTCGTACCCGAAGAAAAGATTTTTTTTTTTTTTTGGTATTACGTAAACCCAGAAGTAGGCCCTGAGCTGGGATCAGCGATCGTACCTTTCCGGCTTTTCTAAGACCAACGTTTGACCAAGTTTCGGAGACAGAGGTTCTTGTGGAGCAGCGGAGTGAGGGAGAGGAGGCGCGAGTGGGGAAGAAGAGGGGGAAGTAGACGTGGTCCTGGGGGTCAAAAGAGCAACAGGTCAACTTCCCGACGCCCCACCTCTCCGAGACCAAACTCTCTGGGGACAAGTCTGAGACTGTAACATAACATCGGCCACATTGTCCAGTCTCTCTGAAGCGGAATGAAGCTCACCCATGCACGAAAGATACATGCAACACATTGTAAGATTTCAGGAGAAAATGTCCCCACCTTCATGACGCCGTTGCGAAATCTCAGAGGCTGTAAAATAAGCCAGCTGTACTTTTACTTGAACAGAGGGGATTAAAAACCGATGAATGAAGAGTGAAGAATCAGAGACAGGAATGGAACAACTGATCTGACTATCTGTGTGTCTTGCTGTGAAGAATCAGAGGTAACTAATGGTTAGGCACTGAAATGAAACGGATCTGAACCAATATATCTACACTGTTTATTTGTTTACTTGTCTGTCTGTCTGCCTGCTCGCCTATCATTCTATCTATCTATTTATCTATCTATCTGTCTGTCTGTCTACCTGAGTGTTAGCCTGTCTGTCTGTCCAAAAACAAGCACAATTCTGAAGAGAAACGAGTAAGTTCGTTGCATTCATCATATAAGGTACGTCCCCCCCCCCCCCCCCCATAATACACAGGTCAATCAGCATTGACATAGTACAAGTATGTCGCCCCAGGCCATGCGGGTCACAGAATAATGTCCGAGGTGAATGAATTATCCATCCACCCACCCCACCTCCGGGCTCTCCCACACACACATTATTTTTTTTCATATATAATAATACATATCCACGGCTCTTTTCATTCTCGATTAACATGGCCTAGCTGTTAACAGGCTGGCGTGGGTCGTGGGGCGGGGGGGGGGGGGCTTAGAGGACAGGGGTAGGGAAGGTCAAGCGGAAACGTTCCTTGACCACTGACTGCGTTGTCCAGTCGGTCACTGAATACAGTCAGTGAGTTTGACACAAATACAGTTGGGTATACAATTTTTTTCTTTCTTTCTTTCTTCTTTTTATTATTATCTTTTTTTTTTTTTTGTTGCTCTCAAAATTCTATTTCAGTCTTATCATTTCCGCTGCAGCTATCTGGATTCCACAGTCATGCTGTTAGAATTAGGGCTTATTCTCCCCACCTATTTTTTTTTTCTGGTCTTTATACGCCATAGGGCAAAATGTAAGTTGGGACACAGGCTGGTTTAGGTCTAAACTAGACGTCTCTGTTCACGCTTCCCTTGAAGGCCAGGCACGCAGTGGGTCGAGCCGACTTCGCTTGGCCGACCAGTTAGATAGCGACAGAGAGTTTCAGTAGAATCCAAGAATTTGGTTGATGCGCGAGATATCTCACTGAAACCAGAGAGTATGTATGTATCGAGAGGTTTCACTATTGGTCAATTTGCACTGCGAGGTACGGGAGGCTCCGCGAAACCACTGTTAGCATGGAGCGGAAAGTAGGTCGCTGCGGTAAACAATACCCGTTTGTGCATTTCCACGGGACGTAAGAGCTTACAAATGGCTCTAAATAGTTTCAATCAGCCCCAAAATATGAACAAATTCAGTAAACAGATATGCACACTATCTTTGGTGAAGGAGGTCTCTTTCAATTCTTCAATTTCTTGCTTACCGCAGCGACCTAGTTTCGCAATTTGGCGGAAGTGAGATCTCTCTATTCGTCTATACTCGCTGCTGAAACTAACTGTCGGGACTGTCAGCCATCAACCGGTTGAGGGCCGATAGAAATCGCCTAGTGCGCGCCTAGGCGGCTAATAACAATAATACATAGCACTTATATGGCGTCTCATCCCGTTAATGACCAGACTCTAAGCGCTTTACAACATTTATATCATATAAATCACACACCCAATACACAGGCATATTCAGGAAAAAAAAACTAGATGGACTCTCAGAGTGTAAAAAGATGACTCTTCAGCCATTGGTGTTTAAAAGACAAAAAACTTTCAGTCTCTCTCATAGATAGAAGCAGAAAATTCCAGTGAATAATTGTCTCTCTCAAAGTATTAAAACTGGGTTTTTCATTTAAAGCTATATTATCCAAACCCCTCTGGTTAAGTAAGAAGCACAGGTGTGAAATATACTTATATTTAAATTTAATAATAATTTTAACAAAGTCAGACCTGGAATAAATCCCCCAATCCCAGCGTCCCGGAATGTCTCGATATATCAGTTAATCCATTTGAAGTGGCGACCATTACATTATTGTGTGTGCAAGCGCCCGGCCGAGCGTAAAAGACTAACGAGGCCGGGTTCTTTCAAAGTAAGTCTCTACTGTAACACTAGTCAGCGGCTGCTCCTAGCTACTTTCAATGAAAAACCAGGAAACATAAAAATGTCGTTGTAGCACAAAATAATTGGCTTTGATGTACATCGGGACGGAATTGAAGGGTTTGAGTTTGAGTTTGAGTTTGAGTTCGCAGAAAGCACGTCGACACGATAACGGTCACATTGTGCTAGAGCAATAGGATAAGCAGAATATAAAAGAAGGATAGAACAGAAGGAGGTTCTACCAGGAGCGCCCACCAACGGTTAGGCGGATAGATCGACGAGTGAATAAGTAGACATAAGAAGACCCAGACAAGTGAAGAGAAAGACAGATCTGGAAAATCTGAGGCAGGTTGATAGGAGGCAGAGAGGAAGATGGGTAGATGGTGGAAGAATGAAAGAATAAAAAGCAGGCATGACGTCTGGTGACCCAACGGACAGACAGGTAGACGAACCTACAGGCAGAGAGGCAGACAGAGAGATGGAAAGACATGCAGACAGATAGACAGACAGACAGTCAGACAGACAGACGGACGGACCACTGGATGGATGGCTGAATGTTTGGATGGACTTATGGATAGATGAACAGACAAACAGACAAAGAGAAGAAAGCCCTTTACTATATGTGCTGAAACAAACAAACATAATATAGAAATGCCAAGTGAAATTGTTTTGTTTATCACCTGACACATTATCTCAATAAGCCGTCACTTTCCACACGTGCCTTGTTAGTGATGGAGAGCTCCTTATCTGCCCGGCCGAATTCCACGAAATCCCCCACAGCTCAACATTCTAGAGGGCTACAGAAGAGAACGCTTTACACCTCCGAGTTCTCTAATCCTGTCTTTACCATTTAATCCAGGAGATGTGGTAACTGTGTTCTACAACAGGAGACGCCCACAACAGGCCCTGCACTCAGAGCCCCCTGGTCTCCCATCACCAAGTGCTAATCCGTAGACTGGCTCAGGGCTTGCTTACAGCAGCGGTTCCCTAAGTGGGCTCCACGAAACCCCCTGGATTCCGGAATATCTCAGTTTATCAGGTAATCTCTTTGAAGTCGCGACCTATGATCTTGTTTGTTCTGTCTCCATTTTCTGAAAAAAAAACTGGAGATCTTTCAATATGTAGAAGAGGTATAACAGATACACCCTTTGACACTTGTTTAATATGCAATGTGGCACTTATCAGGCTGTTCCACAGTTCTGATTTATTCTAACTCCTTATCATAATAATTGAGGCCACATACGCTGAACGTCGGATTTCTCATTTGTGCAAAAAGTGGAATTGGAACAAACAAGAACTAAGATCGCGAGGTGGCGACCCTCTTCCGTGGCTCCGCGAAGGCTAGGTTCCACAAACTTGCTATTCCCTAAATTTCAGGAAAGCCAAGAATAGAAATCAGGGGTCGCTGGAATTGCTCCTGGAGATTCTTGGATGCGTTTTGTCACCAGGCACCGTCTCTTTTGTCTCCGTTTTAGTTTGAGTTAACCGGACCTGGCGCATTGGCCAGACTGAAACATGTCTGGTCGCGCTAGTTCGAATACGTCACAACTTTGGTGGGTCAGTCAGCTGGCGGAAAGACAGACCAGCCACACTGAGTCAAAACAGATTTGCAGGGGCGTGTCGAGGTTTGGTGATGATGCTCGGGACCCAACTCCTAGATTGTATTATGCCCTCAAGACTCAAGTATGTAACTGGTTCTTTACTCTGGTCTCGCTTACTAAACCACGGATCCACATTCACTCCAGCTTGTGGGACTGTAGGGCAGCTTGTACATCGAAGTTAACAGCAATAATTTCAAATTTTAAAAATTTCGTAACAATTAAATTCTAATTTCACTCTTTGATTGGATGCCTGCCCCGCCGAAATAAATGCCCGAGGCCGTCGCCTCCTCTGCCCCCCCCACCTCCCGTTCTGCACGCCACTGTAGACTTGACTCACTGTGGGACCAGCCTACGGAAGGTAACCTGAGGACAGGGACGGCGGGGGAAGGAATAATAACATTCCCATTTCAGAAATGACATTCGGTTTAAGGTTTCACAAGGCGCTCCTTGTTCTTAATGGGAAGGATTGCAACAGGTAGGGAAGAAAGGACGATATTGTTTGAAGGATGGAGTATGTTTCAGCGGTGTTACCAGTGGAATAGGACGGGACGTAATATCATTGTCAGAATGTCTAGGGGAAGGTGAGGATGGGGCAAGGGGGTGGGAAGGGAAGGGTGAGAAGAGTTGATCTGGACGTAGGTGGGGGGAGAGACAACCGACTGGAAAGCGCGACCATCCTAAATTTGCTATCACAGTACTGACCTTAAATGGATGTCTAATTACCACGACTCTGGTTATTATTATTATTATTGTTACAAATTGTCAGGACGATTGTAACTAAAAGAAGAAGAAAAAAGAAAGAAGAATAAACCCGGGAGGGAAGCGCTGCAGCAACAAATTTTCTTCAAGAAAGAAGAGAAAACTAACGAGCGCAGACAGGAGGGGGGGGGGGGGAGAGATAACCAGATCAACATGAAGATGAATGATGAAGACATAAGAAAAGTATGAACCTGATTTAGAGAAAGCACGTCGACATGATAACCTCCACATTGGGCTAGGAAAAAACAAAAACAAAAACCAGGCGATAGACGGAATATAAAGAGAATGATAGGTCAGATGGAGACCTTAGCAGTAGGTCTGAGTTTGAGTCCGGAGACAGCATCTCCACACGAGAATGGTCACATTGTACTAGGAAACAGCAAAACGATAGACAGAAGGTAACAGAATGACAGGACAGAAGGAAACCCTACCAGAAGCAGCCACTAACCACCCGCCACATAAGAAGACCCAGTTAAAACACAATCAATGCGAAGTAAAAAAACAACAACAACAACAGCCCAGTGACCCCAACAAGACGTTAATCACACACACGCTCAAGAGTTGAAGAGATTCATCGACAACAGAATGATTTTATCAAGGACAGGTATTCAGATACTCACCGATGTTTTTTCCTTATCCTCATGGTTGTTGTTGTTGATACTGTTGATATCGTTGTTGTTGTTGATATTATTTGTGCGTAGTTGCAGGTCATCGTGAGGAAATCTGTCCTGCACAGCCTCCATTGCTACCTGGTTGTCCACCTCTGAGAGCTCCACTTCCCGCTCCTTCACCATCTAGAACGAAGACGTTGACAGAAAAGACCGTCGGAATTTACACATAAAAATCAGAAACATCGTCCATCTAGTGACACTGCTTACTAAGTCGGCTATTTCTGGAGTCACATTTAAATCATTTTTGACAAAGCATTATTACAAGAAAAAAACAACATGGGCCGAACTTCATCTGTCTTTCCCTTTCCTTTGCGTTTTATTGCATCGTTTCTGTAGTATAGCTTATGTTAGGCTTTGCTCCACACAAGCTTTTCTTTTGCACACATTTTGACTTTAAAATCATTTTTGGCATTTTATGAATGATACACAACACAGAACATAATGCGGAGGAATTATGGTCAGCCAAAATCTCACTTTTCACCAAAATTATGCTTGGTCGATAAAAATAACATTCCCCCGGCTCGGACCGGTTTGAGAAAATGCCCGTCACAACATTTCAGTATTCTCGCACCACATGAACAATTTCAATGCGGTTCCCTCCATCCATCACATCACAAATAGTAACACAGCGATTATTTTTTAACCCAAGTAGCACAATTATGGACTCAAAATTATTTTCTTTCACTAAGTACAGTTTTACAAGATTCAATTTGCACTCACGGAATCTACTCATGTCGTCTTAATACATACTATTAAACTTACGATGTAAATATTTCCATAAATGCAGTGAAGATAGGTCTTATTCAAATGGCTACACGGATACCCGTTCTCCAGAGCTCATGAATAACTGAATAGTTTTTCTCCACATCAGTTTAGTGAATGATGAAGTTAAATCAAGGTGACTCTGCGCTTGTGGGGACATGTAGTCAGTCACATCCGCCCCCCTCCCCCCCCCTCCAATAACCTGTTTGAATTGGGGGGGGGGGGCTTTACTGGGCGGGTGGACAAAACAAAAGATGGGGCTGAAATACTTAAGTTAATCTATTGCAGCGGTTCTCAACGTGGGAGATATCGCCATATTGATTTCTAGAAATGGGTTGGGGGGGGGGGATCTGGCAAACAAAGGAAAGGGCGACAAGGGAGCGAAAACAATGTAGGGGAGGGGGGCGATTTGGGGGGCAAATACAGGACAGCCACTGACTTGTTCAACAGTCCACGTAGATGGGTTTTGTGAAATGAAAAGGCCTTTTTTTTGTGCATTTGATAAGCAATTGCTCACTGTTTTATTAAGAATAATTATTCAACACCCCTATTGCCATTAATAAGGCTTTGACAAACTTGACATCATAATTTGTATAATACTCTTGTCTTCTTGTGAAATGTGTTATTTGTTGAATTTGAGTAGCGACTACGGGTGGAGATAGAAGGTGAGTAAGGGAGATGAAAGAAAATTTCGAGTCTAAGGGGGCAATTGCCTGAAAAAAAGTTGAGAACCACTGATCTACTGTCACAGGCCAAATGAGGAGACACAATGCTTGAGTAAGCTCTTTATTTCTGAATAAATCACTTTAAAGCCGCCCTTGCTGTATATTTTTTGGGGGTCCATTAAGCCTTTCCGAGTACTGTAAGGACAAAATAGCGCGTCATGATTTTCAGTTTAAAAAAAAAAATCCGCTTAGCAAACGCCTGCTCTGATTTTGTTTCAGCTGCGAAATGTGTGCGTTTGTGTGTGTCTATGGGGTGGGCATGGCGTAAGGGGATCCGCCGTAACCATTCTTAAGATAGAGACATTTTCTTTTCAAGCAGGTTTAGGGCTCGGCCGTGGGTCCTCATTACTTTCTTATCCAAGAAGTTTTGAACACGCCACTGGAGAAACATTGAACAATGTTTTTTGTTGTCAGCATCGGCCGCCCCCATGCATGAAGTAAACTCCGTGGGAAAACAGTCGTTAAAAGGGAGATTACGATAACAAAGTTAGATGCTGGAAAAACGTTATCCTTTCCTTCAGGCGTCTTACGGTAAAAACACCGCATATAATCATGCCCATCCATTATCCATCTTAAATGACAGTCACCATCCATTGTTTCATCAAATTTCTAGACCACCAGCCTAAGAGCAACAGAATAATACAAATCAAAGCAAACAGAGATAAATACAAAGGATCGTTTTTGCGATCGGCAATTCGCCGCAACAAGACATTATTGCTAGATGTGTGTCATATTTCATTAAGGTTCCCAACTATGTCAGTTCAGGTACGCCTGTTATTGACTTTATTGAGTTATGAATATGATATATGTTTATGTAATGATGTCTAAGATGGTCTAGAGGCAAGGTGCTCGCCTCTCATGCCAAGGGTCCCGGGTTCTAAACCCGGCCGGTGCAGGCATGTTGGAAGTTTGGGATTTTTCTCATATTTTCATGTCCCTGATCCTATTGAGGGGTAGGATCGAGTACCTAGTCTTCTCGGATAAGGACGAAAAAATTCGGAGGGCCCGTGTGCACGTTGCGCACGTTAAAGATACCTTGGCAGTTCGAAATCGTAAAGAGCAGGCCGAACAGGCCGCTGCCCGGGCAAAATTAAATAAAATTCATCCCTACCACCCACTCCCCCTCATCCCCCCACCACCAAAAAAAAAAAAAAAACGCCGACCGGCGCTGCACTGTGGCGACGACGTGCCTGCTCCAGTTGTAACTGGGGTGCAATGGCACAAAGGCAAAATTTCCCAAATGGGATTAAAGAGTTATACAAATACAAATACAAATACAAATATACCATTTAAATGTTCTGTGAACGAGAATTTCCCTCCTGGGACATTACAGTGATTCTTACCTATCTTATCTTATCTTATCTTATTTTTTTCTTATTCAGGTCAGATTCACATTTGACGTCATTTTAAAGAAGGAAATGTACTCTGTCTGTCTGTCTGGGTTATACTTTTAAGGAACAAATTGTTTCTTTAGGTCATGACAAAACAACAACAACAACAACAAACAACCAATAATAAAGGGGATGCAACGCGGACTGTTTTTAAGGTCTCCTGTCAAATTTTGTTTCTGGCACATGTATCGTCTTTTCCGTATCAAGACAGCCTTGGTCAGCTTATTATTTTATCCCACTGAGAAAACGCCTTAATATGTTCCCGCTTAAACACGTCTTGGTTTATCTAACAAATTCGGGTATAATAGTATTAATACAGTCAATGGGTTTCTTGTTCACAGATGGACAAGAGGTCGACTAAAAAGAGGCAGAAAGCCATGATAAAAACCAACAACCTACCCGGGTATTACTTTTTCATGTGGAAGCCAGTTAAATATCCCTGGACATTCGACAATGGACGACGATGTTTTTTTCCCCCTGTGAGTTCAACAGATTCTATAACATTATCACCAGGCGGCCAACGGGTGAATGCCATTCTCAAACAGAAAAAACGCTGAGTCTACCAGATTGACACAAACAAGTTTGTGCCGTACGGTAGATACAAAAGACATCTCACTCGCAGGTTCCCCGTCCTCTGTGACCCCTCGATTGTCATGCAACCTTTAAGATGAAGCGTACAAAGTTTAATCATTGCTCGTTCTACGTTGGAGCCCCCAAAGTTTCGTACACAAGTGAAATTAATGGACTTGATATACATTCCAGAGTGACTATTTTGGCTTATGTGGCCAAGGTGGGATTCATTTGGGAGGTGATTTTCTTTAGGTAATGTGCAAGAGTTACGATTATATCTGACTTGAAGATCTGACTTTGTACGCTTCATCTCCGTAAAATCTGCTGAATCAATGGGATTCGCACAAACTAGGTTTGGCTCAGATTCCCGCCTCTCGTAACCCCCTGGACTAGCACAAGCCGTAACTGCCATGAAACAGCGAGTTTAGGTGGGTATCATACCAAGCCCGAAACGGTACATTCAGCTGCTGGCAGACAAGCAGTGCACATCAGAACTCCCCATATTTTCTTAGTAAGCCCGGAAAGACCCTAGATGCCAAGGGCAGAGATCCTAGGAAAACAAAAACCTTAACACCCACCATACCTAAGCCCGAGACAGACACAGACAGCTTCTGCCATTGTTTCTTGGCTGTGCATTTTGCTGACAGCAACTGGCTGTGACGTTCCGGACTTTTTATGAACCCCCCTCCCCCCAATATAATACTTCCCAGAACCGATTAAATCAGTAATATTTTTTTTCTTTTTACAAATCTGTGTGCTGTCAGAACCGATGAAATGTTCCAACATTTATTATTATTGGTCACAATAATAGCTTTATGGACTTTTGCCTCCATCATCATAATTTTGTTTTACAATTTATCTTGCATTAAGTTTCTTCGGATTTCCATAACAACAGTATCTCGTGACAATTTGTTTTGCTAACGAACGTTAATTTCATTTACAAATAAGAACACATTTGTGAGCATACAATTGCGTGTCCATTTCAAGTTCGGAAAAAAAAAGAAAGGGTGTGGGGTTAAATGTGTCAGGATCCCCTTCACAACATCAAGGACATAAGTTGATTCCTTCACTGCAGGCTGAAGCCTAATGGTCCATTTCCTATTTGTTATTGGTAAGGATGGGCCACACTCGCCACATGACATGACAACTCCCAGATACAGATATAAACAAATCTTTCCCGTAGATTTTGCCATGATTTGAACAAAAAAAATGATATGTCAGATATGCCCTTGTTTGAAGCCCTAAGTGTTTGGACCTTGCTCTCATAAGATAATGGACAAAAAGACAAAGAAACTTAGGATTATTCCAAAGCAGGAACATAATTATTGTCACTACAACTATTTGGCAATTTCTCATTGTTGAACAGGCGAGCTGGGCCATTTCAATGAGAGGTTTGACTTTGGGTTTTACGAGGCCGCCGGCATGACCACGGCGCCTTCACGGTCTATTTGCGCACTTTCTTTTTGTTTGGTATTCAGAACTTCAACAATTTAAATTTCACAAATAGAATTAAACAGTCCCACATCAGTTACATTGGTAACATTCTGAAAAGTTGTTTTGTATAGATCTGAAAAGAATTTTGTAAATGTATATAAACATGTTTAATCAAGTTGTAGATCTTAGCCTCGTTCAGAGAGAACAAGACAAGCTGCTGGTCCACGCCAGATAATAATTCTTTCATGGTTCCGCAGGCATGGTGCATCCTTCCGATAAAAGTTAGAATGTACAACTTGAATGCAGAAAAATATGGAACTGTCTAACTGGACCATACGGCCAAAAAATTAATTTTGTCTGCATTATGAATTATTTGGAAAAGCTCAAAGGTTAAGATTTAGGGTATCTTCGGCTCGCTGGTAACAGTAATGTTTATGGAAGTTGGCCACAAATCGTTCTGCCGTGAGTATTTTGGCTATATCAGCGTTGCCGGGGAAGCTTTTCAAAAATCCCAAGTTGAGGTAAAAAATCCCATTTAAAATTTGGCTGTTGTTACTTGTACGTACGGACCCCAAGCATTTTGCGCTAGGGGCGCGTACGTATATGTACCTATCCCTAACCCCGCCCTTAAATCTTATCGAATCCCTAACCATGGCCCTTGCCCTTTCAACCAAAAAACAGGAGGAAAAGAAAAAGAAAATATGAAAGAACAATTAATTATTCTTATTTCGGGGGAGCTCTCTAGCTCTGGATTCACGAATGGCTTTAAAATACGTATCCCTAGCGCCAAACAAGTGGGGTACGTTCGTACAAGTAACAACAATCTTAAAATTTACAGTTTCATAATACACTGAAGATTAGCTCGCAGATTATGCTGTGTGAAAGATCCTCACATACAGGCAACCTCAAACCGCCTCCATTGTGAGGGCTGGGGCAGTTTGTTACGCCATTTTAGGGGAGCCTTGTCGGTGCTTGAGATAAACATAAGAGGCCTCGAGACTTTCTTCAGTGTTTTCTTTTGATCGTTCTATTTAAATAGATAAATAATAGCAAATATACAAAGGCCTCAAAATCCCAAGATCTACATAAGGGGTACCTTCAAAAGCAGAATTTGGCAAAAAGAAAAAGTTGTATGCAGCTAATAAATATTTCATATTCTACTTTATGATTCGGTTGTTTTATGTGTTCTTTATGTTTCATTTAACTCGGGGTGAGCGTGACTACATACGGGGTACCTTCAGAAGCACAGAATCCCTGCTTAATGTTTGGGCCCTGTTTGACGAGGGGGGGGGGGGGAGGCTATACACACTGGTTCAATCAAACTATGGTGCCTGAATAGAAGAAGAAATAATTGTATGGCCGGCAAACCTACAGTGTGTATTTACATGCAATTATGACTGGGACAAATAATTGTTATCCCCCAAGGTTGAAGCACCGCGTAAAACGACGACAGGCAGGGGGTACCCAGGTGTGACTCGTTTTTTTTTCTTTATAGACTGTTTTGTGTAATGAAGTCAAATCCAGGCTACGTGCGCCCGTGGGGCTGTTTGACATTCTTGTGCGACTATAATATGCCTTCCCTTTTTGTCTGTCTGTCTGTATGTCTGTCTCTCTAGATGTCACCGGGTACAACCTTCCCCCTCCCCATCTCCATCCCATCGTCATACCCACCCATCGTAATCATTTGATAGAAGCTATCAGGGCCATCCAGCCAATATACTCAAAACACTCTTTGTTTTTGCTTTTGTTTTGTTTTGGTACCACTTTATTTATGGCGACTTGCCGACAAAGTTATCATGAAAGCACGTGAAAGCAAACAGCGAAAGATACAGAACACTGTTTTTGTTATCCCCAATTCGCCTCAACAAGACCGTCTATAATCAGGGATGGCCAAACTTGCGTAATGTAAGAGCCACATACGATAAACTTCAGATGTTCGAGAGCCACAAGATATGAACAAAATTTACATTACACACACGTTTTTATTGTTACATACACATTTTGTTACAAAAAGTTTACAGGAATATGTATGCAACAATATTTACTCATGTATACAATTTTTAAAACTGTTAATTTGAATCCGTTTCAGTAAGCACAACGTGCATACCAAATTTTTAATGTTTTCAAAATCTTGACTGATGATACTGAACCTATTAAGTACATTAAGAAAAACGTGCTAATTTGCATTTCAGTGCCAAAATTAGACTGCCAAAAACAGAGCCGCGAGACGCATATATTGAAGGTCAAAGAGCAGAACGTGGCTCGCGAGCCGCGTTTTGGCCTTCTCTGTAATAAAGCTAGATGTGTGCCATATAATTATCACAAAGGTTCCTTTTGCCTTGTTACTTCATGGTAATATACCTTTTATTGAGTTTATTTGAGTTATGGTATATTCATGTAATGATGTGTAATGTGTATGTACCAATGTGAAAGAGAATATTTATCTCTCTTGGGATAATAAAGTGATTCATACCTTATCTTATCTCAGGGCCATTTTTCTAATAAACAGATTGTTGCCGGAAGAGAGTTCAAAGTAATCCTCACCCTAACCTAAATCCTTGCACGTTACCCGGTATCCACAGTGCAAAGAAAGCCCAAATTTGACAATCTAGCCCAAAAATAGTCCTTCCCATGAAATTTACTACCATCACCGCCATTACCACCACCATCATCATGGCTGACACTACAACCACCACACAATATTAAACTACGACATCAACTTACAGAATGCACCCTCTTGGCTGCCTTGGACAGGTCTTCATAATCCACATGTTCTGGACTCGTCGTCTCTAATAATCCACTCAGGTATTTGTCATAATCCGGGATCCGTTTTACCTGCAAGATGAAAGAAAATACACATTAGTTTATTGGCTTCTTTTAAACTTTGAGAGTTACAAATAGACCAATGAAACTGGTTAACAGACAACAGAGGCTGATCATTAGGCAGACAGACCGGTAGCCACGCAGGATATAAAAAAAACAACACACAGACGGATGGATGGACGGGTGGTTGAGAGGGTAGACAGGCGGACGGATGGAAGGACGGACGGAAGGACGGACGGACAGACAGACAGACATTCAGGCAGACAGACAGACAGACAGACAGACAGACAGACAGACAGACAGACAGACAGACAGACAGACAGACAGACAGACAGACAGACAGACAGACAGACAGATAGATAGATAGATAGATAGATAGATAGATAGATAGATAGATAGATAGATAGACAGGTAGGTAGGTAGGTAGGTAGGTAGGTAGGTAGGTAGGTAGGTAGGTAGGTGGGTAGGTAGGTGGATAGTTAGGTAGGTAGGTAGGTAGGTAGATAGATAAATAGATAGATAGACAGAAAGATAAATAGATAGATACATAGATAGATAGACAGAAAGATAGAAAGACAGATAGATAGAAAGTCGTTCAGACAGACACAGACAGACAGACAGACAGACAGACAGACAGACAGACAGACAGATAGATAGGTAGATAGATAGACATTCAGGTAACCAGGCAGGGGAGAGAAATTTGAATAACAAGTTAATGGCGACTGCCAATGAAAAAAAACCAGGCCGGAAGACAGTAGTTCACTAGTTGTCACCTGTCATACTAACATTCAAACAACAGGAAAATAAAATTGCTGTAAACTTTCAACCTTTCACGTGGGAGAGAGAGAGAGAGGGAAAAGGGGGTGGCGAGGCAAACAGTGTAGAAACAGAGGAAAAGGGGGAAGAGGAGGGGAGAGAGAGAGAGAGAGAGCGAGCGAGAGACAGGGAGGGAGGGAGGAGGGGAGAGTGAGGGAGGAAGAGGGGAGAACCAGAGAGACAAAGATAGGTAGCTAGATATATAGACAGACATACAGACAGACAGATCGACAGACACAGACAGACAGATAGATAATAATAATAATAATAATAAAGTAGATTTATATAGCGCCTTTAGCCATGCCTCAAGGCGCTTTACAATAACATGATGGAATATATGCACACACACACACGTACACATAAATGGCCAGCTGGCAGACACACACACACACACACACACACTATAGATATTTCTCAAACAAATATGTTTTTAACCCCGTCTTGAAAATGGCAGATAAAGAAAGAGAGAAATGGAGAAAGTGTGGGAGAGAAAGAGGGAGATGGAGAGTGGGGACAGAGAGAGAGAGAGAGAGAGAGAGAGAGAGAGAGAGAGAGAGAGAGAGAGAGAGAGAGAGAGAGACAGGCAAATGTGAGCTGAAGAGATAGAGCGACTTAAAAAAACAACCAAAAAAAACCCAACCAAACTTTTATCCCCTACCATAAAAGAAAAAAATCCAAGATAGATAGACAATTGTTCTCCAGGGACTATTAAATACTAAAATAAAACTATGAACAATAACAAGTGTTGATCTTCTCACACTAAAAACAGTCCCTATGAATCTAGGCAGGCGCAGCTATGAATGGTTGTGCACTTGACTAACGGGAGCTGGCTGCAGTTTAATGTCCAGCCTCAAAATATGTCAAGAGTAACGGCCAGAGACATTTACCAGCGGGGCCGGCTAGATAATTGCTTGTCATACACACTGTTTCTGCCCGTGGGTTTGACCAAGTCCGCGCCAGGGGGAAGGGGTTGTGGGGAGGGAGGGGGAGGGGCTGGGGGGGGGGGAGCGGATGTGGACATCGTAAAGTAAGAGGTAGGAGGGGTCCGGAGTCGTAAGTACCGTCCCAATGTGACTTCCGAGCGCAAATTAGAGCGGAAACGGGGGTCCCCGGGGGTGAGGGTGAAAACAAGGGAGGGGGGCGAGCCTTGGGAGATGTGTGGGGAGGGGGCCATCCTAATAGTGCGTTAAATCATTATCTGTTGGGGAGGGGGGTGGGAGGTCGACTAGACTCAAGCGAAAGAGAGGGTGGTAAGGGGGATGGGGTGTCAAGCCTAAGCATAATGCACCAACTTATTTCTGTGATGGAGAACTTCGGGGGTGGGGGCTGTTAGAGGAGACGGAACAAGGCTATTACGACACCAGACCAGCGATGGGAACAGTGAGAAATAGTGGGAGACACACAGACAGATTGAGAACAAGAAGGCAGTTGAGTGAAATGGAACAGAGCTACATGACCTAACTGACATCGTGTCTTGTCTGTAGTGTTGTGTAACAGCGTAAACCACTGGAAATGAATGCCGACTCTTGTTCTCTCTCTCTTTCTCTCTCTCCCTCTCTCTTTCTCTCTGCTTCTCTGTCTCTCTCCCTTTCTCTCTCTCTCTCCCTTCCAAATCACAGCTTGACCAATCCGCCACCAAGACCGAAATGATAAATCTACGATCGACCACCTGTGGCCAAATTCAAAGTTGCTATTTTAAAGAGGGGCGCAATAAAAATCCCAAATCCTCCACGGATCACAAGTTGGACAGGCCGGCCTTGGCAAACCTCAAATCGAGGGAGAGAGAGAGAGAGAGAGAGAGAGAGAGAGAGAGAGAGAGAGAATTAGAGAACTACACTTTTAAAATAAACTATCATAAAAATAAAAAATATAAAAAAAAAACATCAGGAACTTAATCCCTCACTAATTGACCTACATCAGGACGCTCGGAATGTCTGGGCTAAAAATAAATCAAACAATCTATTAATAGAATTCACATTTAAGGTTTTCGTCTCCTCCGGCCCGGCAGATCTCTACTGATTGATTGCCAATTATTACTGAATTAATAATGGAAAAACCCAAGCCCAATGGATTTGACCATTGGCGCCAAGATTCGTCAATACAAAAATATTTAACATGTCGATGATATGTTACTGTGTTTAACTATTAATACGAACTCTGTCATAAACTTCAGAAACTGAAGAGAAAAAAAAGCGTGGGGGGGGGGGGGGAATAGAGAGACTCTAGTATAAATGGCTTTAGACTTCGAGAGAGGGACTTTATATTACATGTAAGAAGACACGAGCTTTTCAGCATAAGATCTTTTTACATTTTTATTAATACATCCGTTTCACATACAACGAAGTCAACACATACACATGAACTCATCAAAACGTCTGTAAAGATATCAATACAACCTTAGATTTAAAAAGAGGCACATCGTCGTTAAAAATAAGGAAGTAATTGTAGACTCCAAAAGTAAGATTTCCCCACACCTGTCTGAACTCTTAAAATACAGATTTAGTCTAGGGACTTAACACATTTGTCTGAAACCTTTCTAAGAGCCATACTTTTTTCTTACCTAGAGTGGAAACGATAGGACTTCAGCACACCTGTTTAAAATGGTTCTCAGAGAATAGATTTTTGCCGAGGCTAGAAATGATAAGATCGTCTAAAAGCTTTTTCAAAGGGCAGACTTTTACCTGATTTGACACTATCGCAGAAAACCAATCAAGCTCTACATAAAGTCGAGATATCCATTGACCAAACGTTAGAACACATTAAGTAGCACGTCCACAGATAACAGTTTTGTAACAACTAAACCACTCCAAATGAATGACACGGAGAACACCCTTTTGTTCTTTTTCGCTCCTGTATTGTTTTTACGTTAAAACAAGACCCTCTCTACATGTGGCATAGACTTCGTATAGCGTGTACACTGCACAGGTAAGCCTAGCAAACTAACTACCTGTACTTCTTGTTGACAGGCACGCACACTGACCTAGGGCGGTAGGGCTGTTAAAATCCCGTTTTAGGAAACCGGCGGAGGGTTAGAATGGGCACAGTACTGACAAGCAAGGTGACATAGACTGAATATTCCCACTTCTTACTGTCTGGTCTACAACGGATTTCTCTACTACATCCTCCAGGCACAACTCCTGGTGGCAAGGAGGGTCGACAACTTGTGCAGGCATTCAGTGTCATAAAATAACATATAATTATTATCTTGACCTCATTGCACAGCAAGATGAAATCTATTGTAAAGTCGAGTTCTTTAGTCGAATTTCGCCATATATTTACAGGTGAAGAGAGCGCTAGCTTTGATGCTTACATTTTATGTCTTTTCTACTGTCTAATTTCTAAAACATAAAGATATTCTAATCCAAGTTTGTTACTGTTTCAAGCCCACCAAATAGATTTGGGACTGAACTTTGCATTTTATTTTAATTTCATAAATAGCAAAATCGGACGAAAAACAGGACGTAAGATCGACTTGTTACGTAAGTATGTCAGCTGGTCAATGTGTTTTAATGGCGTATCTGGCGGACAGGTCAAGCACCGTTTTTTTTTTTTTCCAAATTGTTAGATACAGCTTTTAATTATCCACAGTGGGAAAAACTATTTTTTTTTTTTCTTTCTTAAAAACTTTTCAAATTTATAACAATACTGGCAAATTTTAATCTGTGGTCAAATCATAGTAATCAGATAAGATGAGCACCACTTTATTATCCCACGTGGGAAATTCTCTCTCACAGAGCGTTTATTGTTTAAAAGCACGCACATGGTACACATACTCTACCCATCATTACATAAACATAATAATAATTATCATAACTCAATAAACTCAATAACAGGCATACATGAAGTGACATGGTAAAGAACCTAAGTGAAATACGGCACACATCTAGCTAAAGTGTCTTGCTGAGACGAACTGCGGAGGGCAAAACGATCTTCTGTAGCCTTCTAGAAGAACATTGCTCACAGGCTAGTTACAGAACAGAAGCTATTTAGATGGTCATTTTTAGCTTAAATTACTGAGAATCGGTAGATCTCTCAATTTTCATACAGAATCACTAGTCTCTCCATTTTTAAAGCCGAACTGTAACACCTGTATTTCTAAATGTATTTCCATGGGTTTTCAGAGTCTCGGTCGCTGACACAACGTGGCTAACTATTGGTTTGAAACATCTTCATCCTACGACACCATAATAGCCTAAATGCAGGACTGCAATATAGAATATTCCTAAATTTATTTCGAACAAATGGACTGTGTCAATGTCAGTTCTGAATGTCGCGACCTTAGTTATTATTTGTTCCAACTCCATTTTTTTTTTTTTTAAGGTTGGCTTTAGTATTATTATAAGGAGTTAAAATAAATCGGAACTGTGAAATAGTTTTATAAGCACCACAGCGCATTTTAAACAAGTGTCAAAGTGTGCATTTGTCATATCTCTTCTATATACTTAAAGATCTCCAGTTTTGTTTTGTTTTGTTGAAAATGGAGATAGAACAAACAAGAACTCAGGTCGCGATGTGCCAATATTACGCAGGTAAAACCCGTTTGGTCCTGTTAATACCTGCGCTATTTGCCTACATCGACGCGTCTTTATCCGCGCGCACGATATAATATACATATTTTTACAACATCCCTAGACTGTGTGCTAGAAAACATCATCAACAACAACAGCAACAACAGCCGGGAACAAGAACAAACTACACACAGGAGATCCAGCCATGGTTCAGTGACACGGCTCGGCTATGCCCAAGAATGTGCAGTCGTAACGGGCTATGCTCGGTGTGCACAATGTAATATGAAAGTCAGTGTAGCGCAACCTTCATTATTATATTATGATTGCTCGGGGCAATTTTTGCCTCATCTCACAGATTAGTTCTTAATGCATTGTCACGTAGGTGATGCATGCAGTGTAGGTGCAGTGTCGGATAGCACGGCGTAAGAAGAAACAAACGCTGACATGTTCTTCTCTGTGTGTATGCGTGCGTGTGTGTGTGTGTCCCCCTCTCTCTCTGCCTCAGTCTCTCTCTCTCTTTCATCTGTCTGTCTATTTGTTTATTAAATTTTGTCTCTCTGTCTCTTCTTGCAATTCTTCGTCTCTCCCTGAGTGTTTGTCTTTCTCTCTCCTTTCCTCTCCCTCCACCTCTTTCCCCTTCTCTTACCCCTAGGCCCTCTCCCTCCTCTCCTTCTTTCTGAGTCTGACTGTCTTTCTGTCTGTCTGCCTCTCTCTATCTTCAGAATTTACATGCAAAGTAGTCTCCACATTTCACGTTTCAGCACAATACCACGCCATGTCATACGAACCAGGATTCTAATATTCCGTACTCCCACGATCAGGACGTAGACTCTGAATCATCACCATCATTTTTATGCAAAATGATCTCACAATCCGGTTTCATAATAATTTCAAGAGCTTGGAGAAAATGAAACGGAAATAGAAATACCTTTTGCTTTCTTAAGCAACGTAAAGCGGTGTGGGATCGGTGATATCTCATAACTAAGCCACAGAGACTCGAAACTCGCCGAGGCGTCGCTGGAAAGTATGGGAATTTGAACCAAAATAGATTCTTGGCTTTACTTCCAAAGGTGTTTTGCATAAACTTGGGTTCAATATGAATGTATACGGTATCGAATTTCATGCCTAACAGTTTTTATGTTGAAAATACACCCTGCGTAATTATGTGAGATAGCAGAATAAAAGACCCGAATTCATGCCTCAAGAAAGCTTCAAAGGAGACACGTCGGGCTCAGTAAGTGTCATTCACAATCACATATACCCTCTCCAGCAAAAATATGTAAATGTAAATAAGTGAACAGATATCGGGACTGTTCTTGTTCGTCCTGGCTCAGTTTTCTGAAATTCTGGAGATCTTTTAGCATGTAGAAGAGGTATAACAAATGCACACTTTGACTTTTGTTTAAACATGCGTGGTGGTACACTCATCAAACTATTTCAAAGTTCCAATTTATTCTGACTTCTAATCATAATGTGTAACATACGGCAGTCCCTTAACAACAAGTAATACTAAAGCCGCAAACGTTGAACGTCGGATTTCTCAGTTGTGCAAACAGTGGAGTTGGAATAAACAAGAATTGAGGTTGCCATGAGTAAATAAACAAATAGATAACTAAAGTAAAATAATAATAATAAATAAATAAACCAGTGTAATATTATCATGCCTCACAAAAAGCTATGAAAAAAAAAAAACCCACAAAAAAAACAAAAAAACAAAACAGACTTACGGCAGAGATCCTCGATAACGTTAAGGCTATTCGAACAGAATGAAAATAAAATAAACTAGAGACTGAAGCAAACGTTCGTGATTCACCGAAGAACAGGTTTACAACTTTACAATTTCGTACGGCACCTCGCCAGTGTGAATCTCACGGGGTTTAGAACTCAAGCCCTCCAAGTATAGCACTGCCGTACTCGAACATTGCACGAGACAGCTGAGCTTCGTCACAGTAGAAGCGAAACGCCTTCATCTCCTCCCACCCCCCCCCCCCCCAAGCACGTCGAAATCATTCATTCACGCCAGCAATCTAAATGGAGGACTAGAAGAAGGAGGTGGTGTCTCCTATTTCGCCATTCATCAAACAAAGGCGTAGGTCATTCAAGCTTACTGAAATCACGTGGACAAAAATAAAAGTGTCCTAAGTTTACGAAATTACTCATCAGACAACCAGTTCAAATACCAATTAATTGAGAACAGAAAGTTCAGGCACTCCTTTATCCCTTCATCCCCTTTATCTGAACATTCAAGTCATGGGTTGATGTGAAAGATAAATGAGTTACGAGTTCATTTAAAAGGGAAAAAAGTTTTTTAAAAAAGCGATTTAAACTGATTGAAGGCTTTGTATGGAAAGTAAATTTTGAAGGGAGATACGTCTTTCAGGTGCTCCCGGATAATTGTAATTTAGTTTGAGAGACGGAAAGGAGTGGCATAGACAGAGATGAATAGAAACCGGTTTCTGGCGACATACGGTAAATCTAAATGAAACTAAGAATCAAATTTTGTTTCGCGGTTTTAGTACAAGGCCATCACATTTAGTACATCTGCATATCGCAAAAAAACAAAACAAAAACAAAAAAAACCCAACACTTTCAGATGTTGGTATTCCCACTGTTAAAGCCTTCGTTACATGTAAAACTGTGCTATACCACTGATTACAGGAAATGAGGGTATTAATTTTAAACGAAAGAATCAACAACATCCATCAACTCATCTACACAGCAACCATTTCAAAGTATAATTATACCACAAAACCTTGGAACAAACCATAACACAAAACATGGAAATTCCTTTGGTTCTGTTAAAAACGTTGACATTCGTAAAAGAAATCCTTGTGTTTTAACAAGCCCATGACTTTGTAATCAATCCATAACTAACATTCGGACAAAACAAAACAAAATAAAACGTCCACATTCGGGAAAAAGAATCGCTGTGAAAAACGTTTTTTGTAGTCATCAAAACATACAAATAAATTTTCTTAAAATATTTCAGTGCTTGAAATATCCCGATCTTAGTTCTTGTTTGTTCTATCTCCACTTTCTGAAAAAGTGGAAATCTTTTAGTATGTAGAAGAGGTATAACAACTGCAGACTTTGACACTTGCGCCATGGCATTTATCAAGCTGTTTCACAGTTCCGATTTATTCTAACTCCTCATCACAATACTAAAGCCACAAACGTTTAACCTTGAATTTCTCAGTTGTGCAAAAAGTGAAGTTGGAGCAAACAAGAACTAATGTCGCGATTTGTTTGTGTAATATCTACTGTCACATAGATTACGGTACTTCAATACATACAGGAAGGCGAACGTTCCATCGTGTAAAGATTGTATCCTTGTTGTATTGGTTCAGTACGGAAATCATCATGATTGTCATCAACAGCCAGAAAACCTCATTGCACCCAGAACCTAAACTAATATGGTATAATCCCTGATGTGTCTGTAGTGACACTTAGAGAAATGAAATCATAAATTCAGTTCAACCGTTCATTTTCCGTACGTTCATCTTGGATTTACCATTAAACCATTACTGTAAAGGCATGAAATCTCGAAAGACAGTTTCAAAACTTCCATCTGTGTCCGTGTGGTTTGGAAGAACAAGCTGGATGAATTTAAGACATCTCCTCATCATAGGTGCGACACTGTGTTATCATAAAAGATTCTAATACACCATATTAATTTAATCTAAAATTTCGTAAAATATTCAAATAATTATCACGCTTTCCACCTATATACTGGCATTACAGATTCCTGAAAATAAGAGTGTCCTCATCTTGCTATGTGGCAGAGTCACAAGTTCATCTGGGCTAAACACAGTAGCCAATACAGATTGTTAGAAATGGCAGTCCAGATTTTTGTTGAAAAAAAAAAATACAACAGTGGTGTCCTCCGAAATACTAAAACATGAATCGTTATCCCGTTTCTTACCACCATTTTCTGAAAAAAGAAATTTTTTTTTTTTTTTTCAGTGACTGCTTGTTCCAAATTTCAATAACTTTTCAGGCAGAGGAGCGAACGAGAAATGTAAGATAATGAAATCCACTTTTTCCGGCTCCAGTCTCTTCAACAAAGATTTATCGATTTAAAAACAATTAACACTGTCATTGTTTCCAAGGTTTGAATGTTTTTGTTTATTTGATTTACAACGGCGTAATAATACTGGAGTAAGTCCATGGAAAATGCTCACACACAATTACTGGCAGGATTAATGCTGCTTCGTATGACACGTGCCTCCGCTGCCCTGGACATTCTAACGTTCCGGAAACAGTTATGACATAACTCGCGGCGAACAATGAACTGCATCAGTTTCAAAACAGAACCAATCATAGCTGGCCAAAAAATTGTGTGGGTATATTTTAGGTTTTTTTTCCCCCCAGCTCACAAGTCTGTGATAATCGATTTCTAATTCACTTCACTCAAAATGATTATTTTAACTTGAACTGGACGAACAAATCCTATATCGTAGAAATCCACAACAGTGTGATTATACAACACATTAAAAAAAAAAAAAAACTGTCTTTAGTGCCATTTAATTTGGATTTCACACTTTCTTTGGTGAGATGGACAAAGGCTACCTGTAAGGCCTTCTATATAGATTGTATTCGATACCACAAAAGGCAGCATTGACGACTCCCATTTAAAGATGGTCACCACGGAAAAGACCACGGAGGAATGCGGCGACTATTTGCTCAAGGCACGAGCTTGGAAAAAGCACCGACTGGGTAACCTATTGGACTCGGGCATTGCTTTCATCCCATGGACGCCTAACGTTGAAAGCGCACCATTTTGAAATAATAAACCTCTGTATAATTTGAACGTTGGTCAGAAGTAAAGTGAAAAGTGCATAATTTACTTCTTGTAAATTGATACAATTGAAATACGAAGCAAAAGATTTCTGTAGACCATACAACAACAATTTCTCTTCCTGCGCTTTTTGCTCATTTTCTCAGTTTGATGTCCTGTAAATTATTATTAGCAAAGTAAATGGTAAATAATTTACGTCTTCAGTGTCTTGCTCATCCATGCAAAGATTTGTAAATTTCCCAATTCCTCATGTTTTATGGAGAGAACTCTCTGTAATTTACAGATTAATAATTGTTCATTTTAAGTCAGTTTTTGCCATTCTCACAAGTTCTAGATACGGTAAACCCATATCCGTGCTCTAGAAGCTTAACAAAAACAATGCTGACACCAAACCTTGCAGTAAAAAGTCTTGATGTCATGATAGAAGGTTAACCTTACTTGTACACTGTAAATTGGCCATAAAAATGCACACAAAAAAGTAGCTGTTAGTCAAAATATTTCTCTAAAGCCGGACTCCTCGGTTTTTCCATCCAAACTCTTCCCTTCCCTTAATCTACGCTGCACCACTTACAATACTGCAAATTTTGCAAGGTGCCCTCCGAACAGTCGAACTTTGAGCAAAAGCCAGTACATGGTTACATACATGCTCCGATAAATTTATGAAAAAAACAACAAAAGAAACTAGACAATTTTTCAAGCAAATTATATCCAGCGTTCATTAAAGTCACCTATGCAGGCCGTGTTGAAATGTCTACTGGTGTGCATCGGCATGTTAGGGTATAAAAGCCCACATTTTCTTAATTAGTTATTCACAGTCAATGACGCGGGACAAGGGAAGAGGGGAAAAAGGCACCCGTGACTTGATGATATCATGATAGCATATTTTCATTCTTAGCCATTACAGCATTCAGAAGAAAACTGTTCAATATGGACGACGTGCCTAGTTTCTTCCCCCCCCCCCCTGAATCTCCTCCACCTAACGGGGATTGTCAGTGACATCATCCTGGCATCAGTCTCAAGGCCAGGCCCTCCTCTCCCCGGTTTGCCCAGGATTAGCACTACCATGTCAAGCGCACGCCCATGCAAAAACTCAACACTCGGTGGTGGATTAAGAGGAATGTCAACTTGTCCCCGTTGTTTTTCTGTCATTCTGACATGTATGTCCTCTTTTTGTATGTGTAGTGTGTGTGTGTGTGTGTGGTTGGGGGAAGGAAGGGGGGGGGGCTGGAGGAGTACATCCTGGAGTGAAGTTCTTCACTTTGTTATTTGTCGTTTTTTTTTTCTCCTTAAACTGAAGTTTGTTGTTTGTTAATTTTTTAAACTAGAATCTATTCAGGTTTTTCTATTTCCATTTCCTGGAATTTCCCCGTTTTCTTTACTATCATTGTCTTTCTGATCTCTTTCAGTCGTTCTTCAATACGCTATTTCTCCAAAATCGCACTATTTAACACATGGTTTCGCCAAGCTACTTTTCTGACCGTCTTGAGAATCCCCGCCTTTACAACCCACAGGCTAGCAGTGCACGAAATCAAGTCTGTTTTGCCTCCGTTTCTGTGGACTATGGAGTTAAAACCAGACCTCGCCCACCAATGCCACTGAAACAAGAATGTCTCGCTTGTTGATTAAAAGTAAGGTCAAGTCTGAGTCAGACCAATGTAAAACAGATCTGGCTCCGTGCGCTACTGGCCTAAATATGTAATTTGTAACTAGATTTTATAATCTTCTGCACTTCACCATCAGCGGAAAACAAATTACATTAAAATGTGTCATGGAAGGGCAAATCCATTTACAATATGTCAAGAAGAACAAAATCGTTCATGTACAGACTCGGGAAAGATGTCAGTAAGTACAGACAGGAGGTTTTTCATCACCTAAATCCAGTTGACACTGAAACATTTTAACCGATTTAACCGACACAGCCTGGCACACACACATCGTGTACAACTGTCATGATCTGCATCTGGAATGACAGCAATGCATCTAGGTCTAATCTCTCCGCCTTTTTTTTTTTCAACATGAAGCCAAACAGGAATGTGTCTATTGTGCGAGACAACCACCAGCATGCCACTTCGCATACAGTTAAACTTCTTCGCTCCTAAGACACGAACTTAACACTATGCGTTTTTCGAAACGTTACACAGTGGCTCACTTGGTATAAGTCGGTAACAAGCAAAATCACCGAGTTGTGCCCTATTCCAAATTTTATGGTATCCGTTGCTCTGAAGTACGTAGTGTTGGTTTAATCCTAGAACTGCCTTGTGCCAATCAAATCAGCTACTGTTCAAGTGCTCTGCTGCTAGAGGTAATGTAATCAGGTTCGCAAAAATGAATACTTTTGCTGAGTTTCTTGGACGTGTTAGCTCCAAATGCCAAGTTGACAGGATTATCATCAGCAGATCAAGACTACTTGGTAGGACTATGCATCCCCCGTGGCAGTAGTAGGATTTAAGCTGCACTTTTCAGTGTTTTTGAGTTATTAAGAACTGCAGCTCCAGGCTCATTATTTTTTTTTAATTTTTAATGGTCTAAGTTTATTCTATCTCTCATGGCGTAATACAATTCGCGCTACATCAAAATAGGAATTAGGCTGGACATGTGGGAAAGACGAATGACAATAGGTGGACAGAACGTTGCACTGAATGGCAACCAAGGACAGGAAGAAGAACAAGAGGACGACCAGGAAGGAGGCGGCAAGACGACATAAAACAGAGAGGAGGAACATCATGGATGAGGAAAACATCAGACAGAGAAGAATAGAAATCATTATCGGAGGGCGCTACATCCTACAGTGGATGAACAACACCTAGGTGAAAGGTGACAGTTTATTTATGTCTATGTGACCCAATTACGATATTTCAATTACTGCAGTTTGATAAACACCAAAAAGCGTACACAGACATTACGGAGAACGACATGGTGAGTCACTGGTGAAATGGAACATCGGTGGGACGGAAGAGCAAAACAGAACGAAAGAAGAGGAGAAAACGGAAAAAAAAAAACACACACACAGAAAGAAACGAAATAAAACAATATGCCGTTTACATTACGAAGACAGAAAAAAAACAAAACGCCGAAGGAATATTTTGGTCACGTTGGGGGCCAATCGTAAACAGCAATGATGGTCGGTGTTTGCAATCGGCATATTTGATTAAAAGAATGTTCATAACGCGTTGTCTGTGTCGCCATTGTGATGTCCTGTGCGGTCAGAGGGTACGAAAACACAGTGATTTTCACAGCATGCAGTTGACATGCACTCTCGGCTTCATAAAAAAAGGCGGAAAAGAAACAACAGCTTGAAGTAATAATGAAAACAGAATCATCTCCCAAATAAAACCAGGGAATTGGCAGACAAATTTAAATGTGTCGATAACTTGCTGGGACCAAGAAAATCAAACAAAACAAAATAAAATAAAAATTACTGAAAGGAGCAACAACAGCATCCAGAGAATTCTGATCAAAACGATGGCCGGAGTTCAGACAAAAAAACACACCAAAACCATAGGCCTAATGATATTAAAAATGTGAAAAAAGGACAACTAAGAAACAGAGATGCAGCAAAAAAAAACAACAACAACAACAACAAAAACGACCGATAATTAAGCGTGCCTCTACAGATTTAGTCATGTCTGAATGACGGCAGAAAAAAATATCAGATACGATATAAAGTAAACCCAGACTGTCTCCCATAAACCAATGACTCTCGTGAGTATAATTTCAAAACGTAATGTAAATAAAACTCCCTAGTACTGTTTTTAGCTAGCCAAGCAATCCATCCCCGGCCTTCGAAAATAAATGAACAGTGATAAAATCAACAGTGCCCCCCCTCCCCCCACTGAGAACATTGACATTATTAGAGACATCGTCCGTCGACGTCACATGCCTGTAACGAATGCGTCAGTCTATACAACAAAACAACTCCACACAAGAATTTCACCGGTAATTCTCATCCCTTGGGACTGGCAGTGAGCTCAGCATGTACAGTGACATCAAGACAACAAAGGCAAAAACAGCTTTGTTGCGGCCATAAACCTGATACCAGCTTCAATTGAACCAATCCCTTTTTCTAAATCAAGAAGAGTGATCTTGGCATATTCTAACGTTATTATGATTAGACCACACGGGGAAGATAAATCTGCCAATTTTCTTTCAGCCAAGCCCAACTGTATTATCTAGATCTAGGTCACATTAATAAAAGCAATTGGATTCGATGTGAAGACTAATCGAACTGTTGTAGCACAATACCTTGCTGAATACACAGGTATGATAAAGTTGATTTTTGATCAGCAACGTGTAAGGAAAGGCGATCGACAAAATTTCCGATCACAGTTTTCGATTTCACGTTATGAAAGTGAGTCTTTTTTTACGTTTGAAAAAACAACAACAACAAAAAACATGTACATAAATGAAGTGAAAGGCTAAATTTTGTTCAAAATGTCAAAGTGTTTATTATCAAAAATTGATAGGGCTCCAAGTGCAATACTTTTTGGAGCCCTAGTCACGACGTTTCAGTTGCTTACATGCTCACCCTCTAGCCCCATTATAGTTCGATGATGAGCTCAAAGGACTTAAAAGTAAACCGTTCTCTTTTTCCCATGATTTTCAGAGCAATATATTATTGGAACCACAATTTTCGGATTTTTAAAATACGTTTGTTCCTATGACCAAATTAATCTTTCAATAGATTTGAAAGCACAGCCTTAAATGGCCTAATGGTCCAGTCTTGGGTCAGGAAGACGTTCGGCATTCCGCAACAAAAGGCGACATGAGACAGGGATAATTGCGGGTAAATGTGAAGTGAGACCCAGTTGTTTGTGCTGAAAACTGACGGGAATCTGTAGAATTAGTCACATTCGCAGGAAGTCGTAGTGGAATAATGAATTTGGGGGGGGGGGGGGCGACTTAGAGCATGAAGTCAAAGGGGAAATAATGAATGGAGAAAGAACGAAGCAATAAATGAAGAATAGAGGATGGACGTGTGGAGGTGCAAAGTATAAAAGAAATTGAGTAGGATCTCAGCAATGGAAAGTAGAGGGAGGAAGTAAGGGGGTGAGAGAGAGAGAGAGAGGGGGGGGGGCAATAATAACAAGAACAGGATAATGGAAAGCCGAAAGAAACAGTAAAGTGAAAGTCTATGTAACAGAAATGTAATGGAAAATACAAAAGAGAGACTGCAACATTCCTCCTCGCACGAGGCCTTCTTAACCACGAAACAGCGAGAGTAATGAGGACTTGAGATTGACGAGCAAAATTGCGTAATAACCACAGAATTACCGCTCGGCGTGCGCAAGACAGACGCACAAAATCAGCCTCGGCCAGACAGCCCCCATTAAATTCATGACCTGATTACATGGATTATGTCCCTTAAGCTCTGTATTACCTTCCTTACCGGCCCAACTACCAGGTCGTGACTGAAAGGCAAGGGACAACTTCACGAAATGTGTGGGTTCTTTTTTTTTTTTTTTTGATGCCGTGCATTTTTCACGAATACTTCAGCCGTCCGGTCAGTCATCATACAAAATTAATGAAATGTTGAATCGTCACATTGTGAAAGCCAAAAACCTTACGAGATGAAGTGGCATACATAGTCACTGGTCTACGATAATGGCATATTTCAGAATTACGCCAAAAGGCAACTGACGGTTCATTGCATTCCTGGGCATGAGGGCTATCAGACAGTACAGAAAAAGAAATGCGCCTATGCAACAATCCAACACAATCATAATGGCATAAGTCACCAAATGACAGGAAAAGAAACATTTTTTTCTTGATATCTCAAAAATGACTTATATGCCATTAGCGTAGAGCAACGAGGAGATGATGACCAGAGGTTGGCAGCTCAGTAGCTGTCTTCCAATCGGCATATTCTTGCAAATCTACAACTAGTTGCCTAAAACTCATAACCTCTGAATTCTCGAGAATTACGAATTCTTTCCAGGGGAACCGTCCAAATTACCTCTTGGCTTTGACTAACGCACAGCGTGAAACGGCAACAGAAACATTAACATTTCTAAGTGTCAAAACTGATTTTTTTTTCATATCGTATTCATAATCACGACTCTGTAAAGCAATCCCCGCGTTTCCTCATTATTTAAAACACCATGGTTGTTCGTCATCTTAGACGACAAACAAGAAGAGCACCAACCCTATCGTTCGTGAGATTCGTTCCGCACCAAATGCCGACAGTTCTGCGTGCTCTGTTTCTTCATTAGTTCACTATTCTCTCCACCTCACAGATTTTTATTACCGGTGTATTTCGGACTCTCGAGGACGGTCACAGTGACACCATAAGCGTCGGACAATCTGTCATAATTACATCAAAGTCACATAAAGTAAGACGAAAAAAAAAAAAAAAAGTCGGACCATTCTGCGTTGACAAAGGCCACAGTCTACTGAGCCAGGACTTTTGAGTTTGAGGATTTTGGGGTTAAACGGGATCTCGCACACGTCTGAGACCGAAGCAAGCCTGTCTCGCTAGCTGATCCAAAGGACGTTCACGTCTGAGTCAAAACCGACGTAAAACAGTCTTGACTCAGAGCGTTACCAGCCTTATGTGTGCCCACAGTGAGAGGATGGCAAACTAATTACGTGACTTAGTTAATTTGTTTTCATTAATGTGCATTGATATAGAGAAAGGGCGAACAGCGTATAAGCTGGCTAAACTGTATCAATATCACAATGTATGATGTACAAAAATGCACCAACTTATTTAAGTGATCTTTTGACCTCCTTTGTACCATCACGATATCTGAGATCATCTGCAGACACGAAAAAGTTTAAAATTCCAAAGATGTTCCTAAAGACCAGGGGTGAAAAATCTTTTTCCTTTCGAGGGCCTCAGATTTTGGAATTCTCTAGCTGCCTCTGTCTTTGAGAGAGATTGAACATTTCATGACTTTTATTACACTCTGAATGTCCATCAAGTTTTTTTACCTTACGTGTTGTGTGTGTGTGTGATTTAGCACAGATATGATATAAATGTCGTGAAGCGCTTAAAGCGTGCTTGTTAACGGGAGTGGAGAATTTCCTTTGGCGTTGATTTATATCTCATAAAATCTGATAAACATCAAACTAAATCCAGGTTCACCTATCCTCTGGTTGGTCCTAATTCACCTATAGAGATATCAATAATTTCCAAACAAACACATCTATTTACGTCAATAAAATTTTAATCTGTCCCGCTACAACTTTTCTGAAGGCTGAAAACTGGGCTTGACGGTTTCTATTGACACAAATAAATATGGGGAAATTCCTGACCAATTTTTTTTCAGGTTGTTGCATGCAGAATCAGACGTAACGCAACCAAGCGCAAAAATGACACATAAAAAGAAAAACAGCATTGTCGTGACTTGGTAAGAAAACTTAGCAGGGGAAAAAGGACCTGGGAAGAATGTGGCCCGACGTGACCGCCCATGTAGTTTGTCAGGGGCCACAACATTGTTAATGCAGAAGATCTGATTATTCATTTGTTTCAAGCACCTTTATCCGTGAAACCAAGTGGTACATGTTTTTTTTTTTTTTTCCTTTTCGATGAGATCTACACTTCTGACCATATTCCCACCGACAAGCCTTCTGAGTGCTTCAAATCAATCATGATAACGCCGATCATTTTGATAATCGACATCCCCACACCCACATTCAATTTCTTTTTGCCTTACTCCCCCTCAAACAATGATTCTGAATCCGGGGAAAGCGCGGGGGGGGGGGGGTGTTATATCGTAATGAAGGAGAGATTAGGATGGGATTCCAGGTCGAAGGGAAGGAGGGAATTACCATTATCGTTAAATACTGTACGCTACAGTTATTATGGGCTTGTTGGCCCGCTGACTTAGAGTAAATACAGATTTGATATTTAACGTTGATTCTCAGCAATATGTAAAGACAGGCGAAGAACTGAATTTCCGATCATATGTTTTCGATTCTGCTCGACGGAAATGCATCTCTTTATGGCGGCTCAAAAAAAATAAAAAAATCTTAAAGACTAAAGTTTGTCCAAAATGGATGCGTCCACGTAATATTAGGCGGTTACATGTCCACCTTCTAGCTCTATTATAGTATGAAACACAGAGTTGCGGTGTGATTACATTTCTTCACATCCCACAGTAATATTGAGCCAGCGAGTGTTTCTGCTGGCCAAATGTAGTAGTGAAAAATGCCGCATCGTTTTCAGTGGGTCAGTAGAACGACGCTGTCTAGGAACCCCCCTCTCTCTCTCTCTCTCTCTCTAATCTCTCTCTCTCTCTGATAGTGTTTCTCTCTCGCGAGTAATAAAACATCTCGAGATGAGCCCAAAGCTGAGACAGACACAATGTCGTTTTAGTTGTCGTAAAACACGACATACCTTTCAAAATGGCTCGAGTGTTGGCTAAATCATCATGGCAACCTCAAAATAAAAAAAAACAACAAAAAAACAAAACAAACCAAACCAAAGAGGATCCCAACCTCTGGGGTAAATTTGCTAATTCTGGATTTATTACTATATTTTTTAATTATCAATCCGAAAAAAAAAATAAAAAACTTGAACGTTCTCCAAAATGGTGGGTGAAAAAGCAAGAACAGGAATCTCCTTGACTGATGTATTCTCGTTGACTGACTATTTGGTTCTGGTATACGGGTATCCGTTTATCATTGCAGGGCCGGATTAAGGCCTTTAGAGGCCATAAGCACTCAAACGATTTCGGTGCCACTTTATGCTGTTTAACCTACTGCAAACGCTGAAAAGTTCTCCACTGAACATATGACCGCGTTAGAGGCAGGGCAATGTTTTTATAAATTTAGAAATTAAAAAAAAGCGAATCTTATACGCTAGCAAATACGTTCATTAAAAAAAAAAAAAAACATTTATTGTGGGGGCTCCTTTTTGTGGACCCTGTTTCATTTGCAGTTTTGCACCAAATGGTCCCTGGTAAATTCGGCAATGACAAAATAATGTCTGTGGTGCAGCCCTTCTCTTGGTGCCCTGGGCACGTGCTTATTTTGCATAATGGTTAATCCAGCTGTGATCAGTAGTTGTTCATAAATAAGTGAATTAACCCTGTTATTTGCTATTATTATTGCTATTGTTATTTGAAACACTAAAATAATAATGTTAATGTTAAATTCCCCCCATGTAGGTTGCTTTATTATGATAGAAGTGCAAACTCAAATTACTGAACAAATCAGTGTGGAGGTAAATTCACTTTCCAAAAGACAACAACAACAAAAAAAATCTGGGAACCCCTGCTCGAGACGAACTTGGGAAAGTTTATTGTTTTCATGAACTTGATGACAGGCGCGCCGAGAGATGGTGTTTGGCTTTTTTTTTTTTCTGTTTTCTTGTTGATTCAAATTTAAACTCCATCACTCGATCTTTGCGCGGTTGTGTGAGGTTGCTATTTCAGAATAATGTCGTTATGCTCCATAAAGAAAAAAAAGCAGGATATGAGCAGAACAAGAATGACGCATGTCCTTTGTGTGTGAGTGTGCGTGTGCGTCCGTGCGTGCATATGTGTGTGTGTGTGTGTGTGTGTTTGTTTGTTTGTTTTCGAGAATTTGGTTTCATCCTGAGCAAACACACGTTTTCAAAGATTGATAATCTGCCAACTGACACTCGTTTTCCATATTTTTGTTATTGTTGCAGAGACGGCTCAGTATTTTAGTAGGGCTGATATCCTCATATAACTGTCATGCAAGATTGTTGTTACTTGTACGTATGGTCCCCAACTTTTCTGTGCTAAAGTTAAGTATTTTAAAGCCTTTTGTGAGCCAGAGAGCTCCTCTCACAATAGCCTTAATTAATTATTCTTTCAGATTTTCTTTTTGTTTTCCTCGTGTTTTTTTGGTTGAAAGGATAGGGAGCAGGGTTAGGGGTTCGATAAGATTTCGGGTTGAGGACAAGGACCGGTATACGTACGCGCCCCTAGCTCATAGCGCTTGGGATGCGTAACTTACTTATAACAATAGCCTTGTGAAAAAAAAATGAATCTCAGCTGCAGTTCCAAGCGTTCATAATTCATTATGCAGATAGATGACAGCTCCGAACACTTGAATTCAGAGTAGCGCCTAGCTGATCTCGTTGTCTGATAAGACTCATAGGGCTTTGACTCATGTCATGTCTGTTTTGCCTCGCTTTTGCGGACTACGGAGTTAAACGGATCACGCGCGCTGGTGAGGCCCGAGACACGGGATACCGAGACGAATCAATTCGTAATGTTCCATCCGCCGACTTGCGCGCATATCATCCATGTCAACAATGCAACAATTCGCACCACACCCCATCGTAACTCAACGAAAAAGAGTAGAACTCATCGTATTTATGCGCGCAATTTGTGGACATAATTATAGTGAAAGAAGAAATAGTTCGTCTCGGTATTCTGTGTCTCGGTTGAGACTAAAAGGAAATCTGTCTCGCTAGCTGGAGTAAAATAAGATCGAGTCTGAGTCAAGGCGGACGTAAAACAGACTTTGACTCGTAGCGCTACAGACTAGCCGAAGTGATGAGGATATAGAAAAGGATTATCAACCAGAATGTGTTATGTCCAAATTTAGTCACTGCTTTTAAATGCCCGTAGATATCCAAGACACAAAATGTGTGACTTTATTTTATAGCCCAATAAAACTATTTATGTGACCGTGTTGAAATTGTTGCAATCATTTGAATATTCATTAAAGTTTCAATTTTTAAACTCGTGTTTCTCAGTTTGACGATTTTGGACATGAAACATTCTGGTTGACAAACCTCGAAATGAAACCAGGCTTGGCATGTCACTCTATTGCTGTTAAAAACCAAAAGAACTGACAGAATGAAAAAAACAAAATAAAAGAAAGCAAGAAGCAGCCTGATGGGGAACCTTTTTTGGGGGGCTAGACAGAAAGAAAGAAATAGAGAAAGACAGACAGAAAGAAAGAAATAGAGAAAGACAGACAGAAAGAAAAAAGGAAGAACAAGGCCAAGACCAGTATTTCGAGGGCTAAGGAAGCCAAGAAAGCCAGAAAGACGACAGTAACAACAACAAAGAAACAAAGTAAAGGACAAACAAGAACAAGAAAAATGAGGTGTAAATCCTCCTAAAACAAAGACCTATCACTCGAATGAAAGGACTTTACCTTTGTTGTAGTGAAAAAACCAGTAGAATTGATTCTTCTTCTGACACGGTCCATTTTGTTTAGTTACGATAATCCCTGGTCTTCAGAAGTCATTTCAGTGCCAGATACATTTACTAGAGGCTCTGATCTTATTTATGGATGGAAATCCGTCAGGTTGGCAAGGAGACGATGCATAATTCCAAATCACTGTACTTGGTATGAAACTTCTTCTTGTACCCTCTCAAAACCCATTAAAAGCCAACGGGAGAACGTGAACAAAATCCAGTTCTTAGTAGCCATCAAACAGATGAATGCTATGAAAGTCAAACGACAGTTTAATACCGGTCCTGCCTTGATGGTGAATGAAAATAGAACTCATTTGCTCATTCAGTAACAAAAGTATACAGGGTAATCGTGTAATAAAATCATATCTGACATGGATGTTCAGTTTAAAATCGCCACTTCCTCCCTTTAGAATGACAACGCTCAAACTCCCTTCCGTCGGCTTCTGAAAAATAGAGGCTTGAAGTTTCATGTGATCATAGCTTCGAATTTTTTTTTTCTTTCTGGTAATACTTACAAATTACACACCGAATCTGCTTGATACTTTGACACACAATGGAGAAGGCCCGTAAAGGTAGTGTGTAACTCAGTTTATCCAAACAAGTGGAGATAGAACCTTGTCATTCTAAGGGGACGACTTCTTGCTTTCAGAAAAGCGACAATGATCATTATAAGCCACCACAAATGCTCAAAAATACTTGAACAACTGATGTTGTCACTCCGCAAAGGTACGTCGACACAGCTCTTCCACTTTAACGCATAATCCTTCCCAATAAATCTATTAAAAGGTTTATGGTTTTTCCATGTGCTAAGATCTCACACTCACGTGCCCTTGTCATCTGTGGCTCCAGGGGCCGTCCACAAAGTATGTACGCTCGATTTGGGCGATTTTTAGCCCGCCCGGCCCCCGTACACTTTTCATACCTTTGGCTCCATACACACACACTCTTCTACCAGAGTATGGCCATTAAAATATTGAAGGCGATAAACCTATGATATTCTGACACTTTCAATGGCATTTTACACGAACTATTTGACGGTGTCATTAAAGACATAGCGTTATATATTTAATTTTCATATTAATCTTACATCTTATTTTGTTGAAAGAAATATGATTAAAACTAACCTTTTTAATTCATTACTGTGACTAAAAAGCGCATGTAGGCTTTACAGAACCCCCCCCCCCCTTTCCAAGTACGCTTTCCATACACAGCAGGGCACCCCGCCCTCCGAGTTGGGTGGTCAAGAGGCAAGGTGCTCGCCTCGCCTATGCGGAAGGTACCGAGTTCGATCCCCGGTCAGGTTCGAAGTTTTTTCGGGAAAAATTCCTGACCATGATCCTAGGGTCGAGCACCTAATCTTCTCGGATAAGGACGAAAAACTCGGAGGGCCCGTGCGCACCTCCGATAAAGATAAAGATACCTTGGCAGTTGAAAGTCGATAAGAGCAAGCCGAAGAAGACCGCTGCTCGGGAAAAATTCTAAAAAAAAATCATCCCTACCACAAAAACACACAGAAACAAAAACAAGAAAAATAAAAACAACAAAAGTCAGGTGTAAATGGCGAGGGCAACGAACCTCCAAACATAAAGACCCAAACACCCTCCGAGTGTAACTACTTTATGGATGCTCCCTCCCCCCGGCGCGAACTTAGAACTTAGTAATCACAAGAGCTGTATGCAAAATGCACGTACTTAGCCGAGAAACAAACAGCGCACTACTGTGGTGCTCCAGCAGCCACTTGGGATGATAATTATATAAACAGGAAGGAAACAAATTGAGGCCACCGGAAGCTGAAATCTCCAAAGCAAAAGGAGACCTCCGAGCGTCTCATAATTAGAATGCACTTTCAGCGTCCGCCGCATGATACGTTGACATGTCAAGAAAACTCTGTTGAAACGAAGGGCCACTTATGAAATGTTATACAACCGGACACGAGGCCACACTTGGCCTATTGTGCTTTAGTAGGACGAACTGATTAAATTAAACAATAAAAGATAAGAACACAAGATAAATTATGATGGAGTATATCAGGGGTAAATTTTTGCCTACTGGATAACTTAAAAATAGTTACATTGAAAACAGTATTTTAAAACGGCCCCTTCGTCAGCTGCTTTATTATGGTTCGGTTTGAGATTGAGTTTGGAGAAAGAAAGTTTGTCGACACGATCATGTTCACACTATGCCAGGAAAAAGCAACACGATAGACAGAATGTCACAGAACGACATCAGAAGCGACAACCAACCACCTGCGATTAAGGTTGGAATGTAAACTCAAATTTACTGAACAAAACAAAATAATGGGAATAAATTTACTTTCAGAAAGTTGCCTGGTGGTGAACGAGACCAAAAAGGCTGGGAATTCGTGCGGTAGGTCTTGCTAATGATTTACTCTATCGATTTTGTAAATAATTATTAAATCCCCGTTTTTTTGTTTTTTTTTACAATTTCATCGTTTCACAAATGTTTGTCAAACTGACAATATTTAACAAAAATACAATTCCCAATTACAAAATAATTTGCGGGCCAGAATCTATCACTAAATTGCCGAGATGGAATTCCACATTTCATTAAAACTTTATATACATACATATATAAAGTATATAAGTTCTCGAGTTCGCTGCTCTCAGCATTTACAGCTCGTATCCATATTTTAAAAAAAGATCTTGGTCTATAGATTTTTTTTTCTTTATCTTCATTATCGTTCTTTCCTTTCCTTTTTACTCTTTTTTTTTTATTTCTTCCTAATTGTGTCAGCTGTTTGTTAGCCTCCATTTCGAAACTGCCTCATTCACGCACTGGCCAAGTACTAGCAAGGGAAATAACTGGGGAAATCTTTTTCCCGACCAAGCCAGGCAACAATAAGCGTTCATGAAACCTGCCGGCAAGGGCGCTCCTCTCTGTGCTGGGAGGAAAGGTGGATGCCTTCATGGACTACTGATTCAGACCAAATATGAATGCAAAAATTATGAAAAAAACAACAACAAATGGAATAGAAATTCCGAAACAGTAGTTGAAAACGTAAGAACAACATAATGTATCTTTCCTGTTTTGTGTAAATAATCCTCCATATTACAAAGGTTTATAATGCTGGTACTCTCTTCCTATAACGGTTTTCACCTTGTTTTTGCATTTAATTTGCTGGGGCTTCATTGGTTTTCTCCCAAATCGGCTTCTTCAGAAGCATGGCTTGTGTCCTCATCAGGACGACGACATTGTGAATGCAAGAAAGACTATTGAAGTTTGACCCCCCCCCCCAAAACAACAACAACAATAATAACAACAACAACCACAACAAAAGAAACCCGGCGGGGATTCGAACCTGGGACTTCAGGCTCTTGGTTCAACCACTCTAACCTTTGTTTGGGCCACTGCGCTGACAGGCTAGGACTTTCAGGAACTTCCGTTTTTGCCCCTACAGATCTGTCTGCCTTACATTAAAGTAGCAAAAAGAGCGACCCACCAAGGCGACAACGTCAAACAGATCCCGTAAACATCTTGTTTACTCCAGTCCTCTATGCCATGCCATTGGTTTCAATTACTGTGCTAGTACGCAGCTCATCCAACACATTCCTGCAGATATTATGATCACACACGTACATGAACCTCTATATAGTTTACTTGCCTTACTGCCAATATTATTAAAGCTGCACTGAATGTGAGATATTCAAAAGAACAAACAACTTCGTCAAACCCTTTTGATGACGTAAATCGACCACGCAGTGCCGAAAAATCAGGTCGGGTGGAACCGGGTACACATTTTGAAAATATTTGACACACTTCAATAAATTGCTCCGAGTACCATGAAACGTTATATCGCATGACCCACTGGCTGTTAAGCGTGTGTAGAGAATCACACAGGCTGTCTAGAAACTACAATGATGATCCTATCCACAATTTTCAAATATTATGTCTAGGGCCAATTTTTTGTTTCCTTTGCAGTCTTCTGACAGCCTAACTTTCACATTTTGAACATTGGAACACTCTGTCGTCTTTCGGAAAGAGGCCGTATCTAGGCCTGTACGTCAGTCCAATTGAAGTTCATATTTTGTAACATCATTTTATAAAACTACATGTGCTGAATCTTTCTATCGGGATTACGATTTTGTGCGACAGTTAGTTTCTTTTCGTCCTCAGAAAATAGAAAATGAAGGAAGAATAAAGGCGGGGGGGGGGGGGGCGGGGTGGGGGGTGGGGTTTACGCAAAGCCAACTGTTTTCTCCGCCTTCTGAAAAAAAAAATGCTTTATGACATTGCGGTCTTTTTCCTTAAAATGGCAGCACCGACGCCACCTATGGCCACCTCTGAAGCATCAACAGTTACACTAGTGGCAGCCTCTGGATCGGGGTGATGCAGCAGTGCGGCTTCGCCAAGGGCATCTTTGGCCTCGTCAAACGCCCTTTGGCACTCATCCGTCCAGTGTATCTTTTTTCCTTTTCCACTAGCTTGAGCATGCAAGGGTGCCAAATGCGCCGCTATATGAGGTAGGAATCTATGGTAATAGTTGACCATACCTAAAAATCTTTGCAAAGCGGTTCGATCTGTTGGAGCACTGCAGTCTTGTTGGGCTGAGATGCGGTCAGGTAAGGGAAGTATTCCTTGAGGGAAGGGAAGTATTCCTCTGTGGCCTAAAAAATCCAGTTCCGTCACTCCGAACAGGCACTTAGATCTGTTTAAAACCAAACCATTGTCAGATAGGAGCTGGAAAACCTGCTGTAGGTGACAGAGGTGTTCTTCCACGGAGCGGCTGGAGACTAGGATATCGTCGATGTATGCAAATGCGAAAGGGAGATCTCGCAATATACTGTCCATCAGACGTTGGAATGCCTGGGCGGCATTTTTTAATCCAAAAGGCATCTTTGTGAATTCCCAGAGGCCGAATGGTGTAATGATGGCTGTCTTGGCAATGGAAGAATCAGCCATCGGAATTTGGTTGTACCCCCTTATGAGGTCCACTTTAGAGAAAACCTTGCAACCCGCCAAATGGCCGTTGAAGTCCTGAATGTGGGGCAACGGGTATCTGTCATCTACCGTCTGAGTGTTCAACTGCCTATAGTCTCCGCAAGGTCTCCAGTTGCCATCCGGTTTTGGGACCATGTGTAGAGGTGATGACCAAGGTGATTTTGATCGTCGAACTATGCCCATCTGCTCCATTTTGAGAAATTCGTCTTTTGCCACCCTAAGTTTCTGTGTGTCCAGTCTGCGAGCTCGTGCGTGCACTGGGGGTCCGCTTGTGGTAATGTGGTGCTCTACACCATGTTTGTTTACATCTGTGTTGAAACGTGAGGTGGTGATCTCCGGAAAGTGCTGGATGAGGAAATCCGAGTAAACACTGCGAGGGGATACGGACAAACCTGACAGGGTGAGGGGGTCGTCACTTTCCTTAAAGGTAATGAAGACGTTCTCCAAAGGCAGTAAGCGTCTCCCTTTCAGATCTATAATAATGTTATTGCTAATGAAGAAATCTGCACCTAGTATTGGGCGAGTCACATCAGCCAGGAAGAACTTGTGTTTATAAACCTGGTCATTTCCCCCCAAAGTCAATGAAAGCTGTCGCTGGTCCCATGTGTTAATGGATGTGCCATTTGCTGCTGACAGGGTTGAGGAAGCTCTTGTGCGCTTGCGGTCCAGCAAGGTCGCCGGATAGACCGACACTTCCGCCCCTGTGTCCACGAGGTAAGTTGTGCCGGTCGAAGGGTCGTAAACAGAGAGCGTGTTTGGAGTGTTAAAAGTGCCGGCCGCTGCCACGCTTAACGGCCGGCTGAGCCGTTTCCCGCCGATAGGTTGCCTTGATGAGTTGGAATGAGAGAAGCGAATTTGCATCCGGGTTGACAACGGCGGGCATCTGGTCCAAACTTGTCATGGTAGAAACACACACCAGATCTAGTAGTAGGCTGCTTTGATCTCGAGGAAGTTGGTTTCATCTGTGGAAACCGAGATTTCTGACGCCGTGATCTGCCTGTGTTGAGAGCCTCCACCGATGGAGACGCTTGCTCCTCGTGTATGCTTGGATCAAGGTCCGCAGTAGTATGGATCTGCGAAATTCCTTGTTGACGAACCTCCCAAATGCTATCCGCTGCTTCAGCTAAGGCATCGATATCGGTAATCTGACGGACCGCAAGAATCGTACGCATGTCATTCGGGAGGTTGGCAAGGAAGAGTGCTCTCTTCAATGTTTGCGGGTCATCATTTAAGGCATTGATGCGTCGTAGGAGGGCAGTAGGGCGTCTATCCTCCAAGCCATTGAGGTTCAAGAGTTCTTGATCCTTTTTGGCCTGAGATTTACCGAACACCTTGAGAAGGAGTTTTTTTATGGACCTATATTTATTGTCTGTGGGAGGATTGACAAGCAAGTGCTGAATCTCTTCAGCAGTGTCTGCGTTGAGCGTGCCAACGACGTAGTCATACTTAGTTTGATCTAACGTAATTCCTTTTGTGCCAAACTGGGCCTCGATGCGGGCGAACCAGACCTCTGGTGACTTAGACCAGAAGTCTGGTAGTTTAATTGATGCCGTAGCAATTTCCATGGCGTGTCAAATTCGGGGTCACCAATGTTGAGTCGCAATTCCTCCGTGTCCTCTGCCGTGAACTTTCTCCTTCTCTGGTTCTAACCGTTCGCGCTTTCTTTACTTCCGGCGTTGGCCAGATTTTATTGGTCGCTACACAATGACATAAAGTAAATAATCGAGTCTCCTGGAATTCAGCTGGAAAAATAAATGCACGTACTAGGAATCGTCCACCTCGCTAGCACCCACCTATGGAATGGGCAGGGAAAGTTGACAAAAAAGGCTCGAATCTCAATGCACATTGATAAGGCAACGCTCGCGTGCCCGTGTCGAGAAAATCCTCTAAAGGATCCACACAAAATTGTTAACAGACCGTGTGCTTTCGTTTAAACGTAGGAAACATTACATGATAAAACACACTCTTTTGATTGCAATCTCCATGCATTTTCCGCATACTCGAGCACGCAAGCGAACACGTTCAACACACATTAAACTGGACATAATTAAGTTTTTGTATCTAAATCGTTGATTCATAAACGTACGGATCGTGTACTTTAAGCCAAAAGGAATGTGCCAGCTCTTTTTGCTGCATGGAAATACTTAAAATAAATTCCAATTTCTCCGTCTTCTTTTCGTTTTAATTTAAATTTTTATTCATCAACGTGGCCCTTTCTATATAATTATATATATATATAAAATGATTTGCTACTTTATGGCCACCCCAAAATGCGATGCTCCGTTTTCGTCTCAAACAAAGTATATTAGGTGTTGAAATGGCCTTTGTGTAAATTTTCTTGGTTCCAGGGGCAAATCACAAGTGAATACAAAAATGTTTTAGGTAATTATTCTGAATGCAAAGACAGGACGCGGTTTTTCCATGATTGACCCTAGTCGGTACTATTTCGCCATCCCTTGGGGGAAATCAGCCATAATATACATATATAAAAAAAACAACAACTGCATACACTGAAATCATGCCATAGATCTGTTGTTTTTGTTGTAGTTGTTGATGGTACACTTTATATTACAAGTTTGCAACACCAGTCAAATACCATTAATGGTAGAAATATTCCCTGCCCTACATGTTGGGTTAACTTTATGCTCAAATCTGTTCAATCTTCCATGTCAAACAAGATGTAACAGGTCCAAAGTGTCTTTTTGTGACCACTTATTTTCGAAGAACTTCTTAGGCCGGGGGCACCCCGAACCTGTCGATTTTATCTCGGTTTTCATGAAGGGACTGCTGAGTTGAAAGAGGCAAAGGGGCAATGGCGAGAGGGAAACTAGTCTGTCTCAATAGTCCTGGCGCGTCCAAAACTATCTTGAATCAGAGACAGAAAGAAAAACTTCGCGCACGGATTCAAAACAGACGTACAAAGACTTGACTCAGTACACTGCCAGCCTTGCTGTTGGTACTTTAAAAATTGACATGGCTCGGGAGTTCCGTAGGCGTTACACACATAATACACACAGGCATTTTTTTCCATAAGCGATCCACGGACTACATTCATTTACAGCATTGATGTGGTTTTGCATTTATTTTAACCCCGCACCCTCTGTACCAGATTGGATCTGGGTGGGCGATGTTTGATGAGCCAGGCTTTAAAATTGGTAAATAAATACTGTGGGACTTAGACACATTCCCATGGCAGTGAGGAAGAGATGGAGAAAGGGATGGGCAAGGACTCATCTTTTCCTTTCGCATTTTCAACATTCAGGGAGAAAGTGTCCCCTCAATGGATAAACATACGCCCAGAAAATAACTTGGCAGTTATATACTCTCAACCGGCACAATTATTATGGGAGTTGTCCAATTGCTTTCGTTGTTTCTTGTTTGTCACAAAATGTTTTTTTTTCAATCCCAGAAGTTCATCGAACTTTGAAACATAATGTGGTTCAGAAAAATGCATTTGGCCCAGAATCTTTCACCTCCCACTCAAAGGAAATACCCTTCTGTAACATCATTTACAAGATTCGTGCTTGACTGCTAGTTCTTCCTCTTCAGAATAGATTGGATATTTCTGTAACAAGTAACATCGCATAAACAGTGATAATGTTTGTGTATGATGAAATGTTGATATTTCAAGACTCCCTTGAGGAGTGTCAGAGCTTGAAGAATGTACACATGATTATCATCATTTAGACCTACAAAGGAAAGTCTAAAGGTATTTCTGGTAAAAGTCTGATAACATTGCAGCGAGAATATGATGTGACTGAAATAACCAGGATCATTATTTTGTTTGACAATTGCCACCTTAGTTCTTGTCGTTTGTTCCAACTCCGTTTTTTTTTTTTTTTCACAATTGAGAAATTCGTCGTTAATCGTTTGCGGTATTAGTATTATGATAAGGAGCTAGAATAAATCGGAAATGTGAAAAAGCTAGATAAAAAGATCTTCAGTTTTCCAGAAAGTGGAGACAGAACAAACAAGAACTAAAGGGCGAACTACATCAATTTAAAAAAAAATAAAACAACAACAACAACAAAAAGAGAATTTGTGCAGATTCTGTTTTCTTATATGAGTGGGTCGGCACTAATTAACGTTTTTGTTGTTTTGCGTCTCTTTACATCCCCATCACAGTATAATCGCCAAATATTGAAAGACATCTCGTATCGAACATTTCGTACCAATGCAAAACAAGTTCTTAATCAAAGGCACAAAGGACACATACCGTGCCCATAGCATGGACACTTCCTTGCCGCACAAGATCGAAGGCAGAGGATATCCCCAATAACTTTCAATCGTATCAGGGTCCCCCAGGATCCCTGCAATAAAACTGAAAATTCCCACTGGGGACCATCCAGTGGTTGTAGCAGGTAATTTGCGATCCCAATTGCTGAATACCTGGATCGGTCCTATAATCTTCGGTGAAGTGTTGAGATTTAGAAGGATAGACAGTTGAGGGTTCTCCTAGTGATATAAACACAATGAAATGGATAGATGGGCGGACGGCGAGATAAACACGGTGGAACTGATAGGCTAGATGGGTGTGAGTGATGAGATACCTGTATAGATGAACCGATGGATCGATGGATAAATGGATAGTCTAAGCACCTACGTTCCGACTGACTCGAGAGAGTACGCAAAGACTGCAGAGAATATTTTTTATTTTATACTGTATCCGAAGTTAACATGCTCACAGACAGACAATCAAACAAAAGACAGACAAACATTCAGACATACAGACAGACAGGCAGATGAAAACATAGAATAAATAATCAATATATCAATAATAAATTAATTACTTAAAATGATGGAGTTTGAAAACAAATTTGACGAGAGTCATCTTTTGGAGTTGAATAAAAAAACAAACAATAAACCTCAGGTATTATTACTAAAAATTCAGAATGAAGAACTCCATCTATTTCTTTCCGTTCTCTTTATTTGTTCATGGACCTTGTGAAACATTTTTGTATGCATTAATGAGCGCTCCTGGACTGCCAACTCTCAGCTCTCAGAGCAAAATCAGTCAGACACTGGTGGCATTGGTGACAGTAAGCTGATGTTCATACGTTTTCAAACAAGAATCTGTCCTGACATAATCTGACCACTCCTAGTCCAGCCAGACTGCACCTCCTTGTGTTATGAACGACTCAGAGTCTGTGTTCTGTCAGTGTAACGCGGGACTCACTACCTTGGAAGCAGTAGCCCATCTTATTACGAGCTGTCCCTGATTCTAATACCTTTTTTTTTTTCACTTCAGTAAGGACTCTTCGGCCTGGACTGGATACAACGCAGCCATTTTACGGTAAAAGGCCATTTTCAGAAGAAATTTTAAGTCAGTTATAATTATAACTTAAGCTACGTCAAATTCGCTATCCACCATTACCTTATGGAATTAAATACGCCCTTTCTTTCTTTCTGGGTAATAATTTTGTTCGACCAATAATAGTTGTTTTTTTTTAGTTACAACAAGCTGGATGTGGGAGCAAAGAATAAAGCTGACCACAGTGTGAAATGTTATTACCGTGAACTGTTTAAGAGTTTGTTTTCTTCTTTTCCCAAAAGACAGCCAAGTGGAGGACCAAATTTAATAATGGCATAATTTCTGTGTAAGCGAAAAATTCCCATAGAGACAAAATACTTCCCGTGCGCCGACTTTCACTGAGTGTAATGTAAGGACGGCAGAGGCCGAAACGCTTGTGCGATGCGGGTTCTGGTCCTCTCAAAATCTGCAGCCACCTCCCCTCCTGTAGACCATCCTCTCCCCCACCTGATGTCCACCTTCACCACGCCCCCTCGGACATGTTTATCACCTGAGGTTGTTGTCCCAGTGGTAGCAATCTTGCATTGTACAGCTGAAACACTGAGCTTTTACATGCGATATTAAGTTTCGGCGAGGTCACTTCTCTCTCCGTGTCGTTGTGATATACATATAGTTTATTTGCTCTCTGGCGAATTAACTTCAGACAGACACACTTGTAGTCTGGTCAGACAATTGGGTACGGGGAGGGGAGGCAGACCAAAAAAAAAAAAAAAAGCAGAGACGAGCAGACAGGCAGACAGATAGGCAGTCAGGCATATAGGTGGGCATGCAGACAGACAGTCTAGTAAGCAGATAGATAGATTGGTGGAAAAATACTGAGAAACAGGCAGACAGATAGACAAAAGACAGGGAAACAAGCAGACAGACAGACGGAGAGACAGGCAAGCAGGCAGACAGAAGCAGGCAGACAGACAGATAGATAAACAAATACACCTCTTCCCCGACAATACCCACAGCTGATAATATCAAACTCCTCAAATGGCTGACTTACATCACAAACAAGATATTTTCGAACCATCTTAAAAAAAATAAACAACAATTTGAATTAGGTCCAATTAAAACTCCATTAAAGTACATTAAAAAGGCAAAAAAAGAAAAAAAAACAACACATAATAAGTCGCACTCAGCTCCAAAAATAAATTTCCGTGAATGTAACTTTGGCAGCGGTGTTTACGTTTACTTTACTACTTTTCGGCGTTCCATTCAAGTCAGGCTAAGGGTTTTACCCACCACTCCTTCACAGCCTTGTTAAGGTTGAACAAAAAACCAGTGAAGATAATTGCTTCACCACTGACTGTTTATACATATTCGTCTATTCATTCATTCATGGTTTCACTGGTCCCCCGCAGATTCCTCCGCCATGTTTTTTTAAATTTTGTTTTTCCTACCCGGACACAGTGGACGATTGTCTATGATGTTACCGTACTTTGGAATCGATTCATTACGTACAAAACGCCAGGATAAGGACTTGGCGAAAATCCTATTGTTGTTCGGCAAATGTATCGACGCAACAGATTTTTCTGCGAATCCCGGTATGCAAAACCGAAGTGGTCCACAGGGGAACAAGCCTAGCAGGCAACAAGCCATTGTTCTGTGACGCATGACGACACAAACTGGAAATTATTTTCTGCAATAATATAAAGCTGATAGGATCGTGCACTGTCGATGTGCCAGGTTGTGGTCAGGCAAGTTTTTGGCACTGCACCAAAATGAGGGTAGTCTGAGTTTTGGAGAAAGTCTCTCTTTCTCTTTCTCTCTCTCTCTCTCTCTCTCTCTCTCTGTCTATCTGTGTGTGCGTGTGTGTGTGTCTCTCTGTGTGTGTGTGTGTGTGTGTCTCTCTCTCTGTGTGTGTGTGTGTGTCTCTCTGTGTGTGTGGTGTGTTTCTGTCTGTCTTTTTCTGTGTGTGTGTCTCTCTCTATCTCTTTCTGTCTGTATCTGTATGTGTGTGTGTGTGTCTCTCTCTCCGTGTCTCTCTGTGTCTTCGTCTCTCTGTCTGTCTGTCTCTCTCTCTCTGTGTTTGTGTGTGTCTCTCTCTTTCTCTGTCTCTCTCTTCTCTCTGTCTCCCCCCCCCCCCCCCAACGTCTCCAACCAGCTAAAACCTGAGTCGCCACCGGATTGGCGTTGTGCGAAGTCCGAACATTGTAAACTAAAGCAAAACTAAAACACTATGAATAAGCCACCCAAACTCTACACAACAACACTGACGAATCAACATTATCAATCACAAAAACAAACAAGATTAAAATTCTCACGAGCGCTAAACGGAATTTCGTGCCATTGCAAATGTAAACCTTTTTTTTTTTTTGAGCGGGGTGACAGTGACACATGTGATTAATTTCTTGTCGTGGGCACGACTTGACGGCGTGCCACTGCCATCTGACAGCTAAAACGAACTTTCCATGACAGTATGTCACAACACATTTATATCAACTTGGCAGTGACATTCTGTGCCCCGAAAACCACCAAGTGACACTAACAATGAATTCGTGGTTAGCTCGTGTAAGTGTTTTAGAGGAGGCTAAAACGAGGGAGTCCCTTCAGTTAACAGGTACGCTTTACTGCTATAATTATACTACCCTAAAATAATGACGTTTTACGGGAAAAGCCGGTATGTGCGGATTCTAGATCAAATTCTCTTTTTAACATCATTAAAATGTGTTCTACCGGCGTTATACATGTGTACGTTATAAATGTGTTACTTTCTTCACAAAATAGAAATTGAACAAGGAATAAAAAGAACGCAATGCCAAAACATCTCCTTTACAATTGTGTTTTTGGTTCATGCGGCTTTTTCCCGTGACACGGCAGTCTCACCAGCAAGGGGCGGCTGTGTCAGGGCAAGGCCGTTTATGTCACGGTAGGTAAGTGGTTACCTATGTGTAAAAATTTGGGTGGGTAAATACACCCAGAGCCACGGAGAAGACAGAGTTAGTTTTACGGGTAACCCTGTAGACAGACGTGGATTAGGGCCAGGCATTTTCAAACAGGGGGTGGGGTGGGGGCATTTGGCTCCCTTGGGGGGATGGAGGAATTTCAAATCAAAACGGAAGAATATCAGCCACAGGGAGGAACTGGGGGAGGGATTTTAGCCACGGGAGGAATTGCAAGAAATTTCAGTCAGTCAGAGGCAAACTAGGCAAGAATGCACTCTGTACACTGAGTAGACATCGCAACCTCAGGTCTGGTTTGTTCCAACTCCAATTTTTGCACAACTGAAAAATTCGTCGTTGAACGTTCGCGGCTATAGCATTATATGATAAGGCGTTAGAATAAATAATCAGAACTGTGAAACAGCTTGATAAGTACCACAACGCATTTTAACCAAGTGCCAGAGTGTGCATTTGTTACACCTCTTCTACATGCTAAAAGATCTCCAGTTTTTTTTTCCAGAAAATGGAGCGAGAACAAACAAGAACTGAAGTCGCGATTATATGTCAAACGAAATACCAATATACACAACAATAAGGGCCATCACCTTTTAACAGTTCACTAAATAAATTGCTTCAATGATTTAGCACTACAAACACACAGCTGCTCTTGTCCACAGCATATGCTTCGGTCCGCTATTTTTACGGACAATGACGTAAAACACTCTTTGCCTCAGCATACATGTCCCGTTCCGCTCCGCTCCTCACTGCTATTATATAAAGGCAAAGAGAGTTTTTTCATACCTCACTGTCCGTTCAAATAGCGAAGCGGGTGCTGTGGACAAAAGCAGTAATGGTGAAGAAAAAATTATTATAAAAAAGTTATAATTATAGAGATAACACTTCAAAATGGGGGAGAAACTTGGGAAGTCTCGGGTCGCATGGGTTTGGAATGAATACTGTGAGAACCACTGGAATAGACATTATAAAAGAAAGATTACATGGCTGTGAAGGCTGTATGTAATAGGGAAGTATCTGCTTACATTCTTTTCCTTTGCCTTCCGGCCTTACCCTCCTATGCCTCTATTTAAATCACTTTGTTTCATTCATGCATTCCTTGTATTTTTCCAATGTTTCTTGCCACTTGGATATTCCTTTTCTACGATCTTTTTACGCTCCTTCTGACACCCACTTTTATTCGTTTAAAATGATCTTCGTTAACTTTTCGCATTGGCCCCGCCTTGGTTTTAATCTACTTCTTTCCTTCCTTCTGATATGCTCTATTTCCTCAAGTTTTGCCCCCAGTCTATCCTCATCTTTCTTTCATCGTTTACGCTCTATAGTTTTCCATTCTCAGCTTAGTTCAAAGAGATCCTTTCACCTGATAACTGTCAACGCGTCAAGGGGCACTGGCGATATCAATAAAACTGACGAATATAATATACAAGAGATGACCTGAGCGTGTTCCGACATGTCAAGAAATGAACTGATTACGCGTTGCTTTGTCTTCATTCTGAACAATTCTCAAATCCAAAACATAACTCTTCCTCCCCGCTTGTTAACTAAACGACTTGTGAGAACTTTATCAGTGTTATAAAGTTTAAACGAAACTATTTAATTCTTCTTGCAGGGATGGGAACTATTGACAGAAAAATTTCCTGAACCTACGATGAAAAGTATCAATGCCAGCCGTAATACACACGTACACAAAGGCCAAATCATGTATTCGACAACAAACAAAACAGCGTTTACCAAGGAAAAAAGACATTAAAAATCCGGAAATCAGGAAAGTTCCTGAGAATTGCTATCCGTGTTCTTGTGAAATTTAAACTGATGAAGCTCTGAATACCAAACATAAACAAAATACTCACAGACCGTGAAAGGCGCCAAGTGGCCGTTCTCCTATCGACGCGACGTAAACCCAAAATCAAAACTCCTGGCTTGTTGTTTTCAAACTACAGTTACACCATATTTAAGTGACACACTTCAATTCATAACAAATGAAAGTGAAATGTGTGTGTGTGTTTGTTCGTGTGTTCGCCAAAAAATACTGGCTCATACAATTCCGATTTACATGAAATTTTGAAGTCATAATGATGTGTCAAAATCTGTTTTCTTTTTAGGCCAGAATAATTATTGTTTCGTATGCTATTACGGCACATCGGGTTTTATGGGGCTAATCAACAACAACAACAACAACAACAACAACAATAACAACAACAGATAGACAGATAGACAGATAGACAGAGGTTACTGAATATATTGGGGTCAGATTCTGGTCAACCCAGCCCAACCCCCTCCCCTGCTCCAGTGTTCCGAGACCCATACGCCGTCTCCAGCGAGACCACAACGTGACAATCCCAGATTTTTATCCTTCAAGTTGAACAAACATCTTGACCCAGTGAAACATGCTGGTAAGGCCTGCGGTGCTGACACCTTCACACTCTATCATAACAGACCCTCTGTCAGGACATAATTCCTATTCAATATTTATCCTTGAGTGAAATGCTTGACCGACAATATGTCCCAGCTTGAATTGAAAATTCGGCAAGTAGGCGCATTTCCTGGTCGACCTGCACTATTTGTCCGTCCGCCTGTCTGTCTGTCTGTCGGTCTGTTTGTGTGCCCGACTGTCTATTTATTTATTCATTTATTTATGTTTCTTTCTGCCCATAAGTATGCTGTAAAAAGAAGCTACCACAGAAATAACATTTGATATGATGGGTATAATCTCTGAAGCATTTCCATAAAACACTGGCTATTTGAAGTCTATACAACAAATTAAAACGACGGAAGATATCATATTATTTTGCCCTTTGTATTTTGTTCAAACCCGCAAAAAGCAACATGACATCAACATCGTGTAGAAGTTTATAATAATTATCAAACAATTTTTTCGGTAGAACATAGCTGTCTGCCTTTGGTTTTTCCAACTGGGAGCTGTATTTACTTGACATGTAAGTAAATTTTATTGGCGGCACACGGACCGGTTTAATCAGTGAGATAAGAGGAAGCAAATAATGTCCAGATGTGCTTATCCATTGTCTGTGCGTGACCCTTACTAATCAAGTAGCCACTTTGGCAAACGGGCCTTCAAATCCCTCGTAATCTCAGAGTTTGTCTGACAGACTGATTCGTCTGTTTGACATTACCCATCAAAGTGTCTGTCTAGGGCCCCTCAGACACATTTATATCAGCACTGTAAATCAGCCCGCACCCACGCCCCACCCCCCCCCCCCCTGGTGAGACAACCGAAAGTGGGTCAAAATAATAGAGAGAGAAGTAGAAGCAATGTTGTCTTGCAACTTCAAAACAGGATACAGTGTAAATACCACTAGTAGTACTAGATTGTACCCGCATAAATTAGTACAGTTTGCTGTTATTGTTACTGATGGTAAAGTAGTACAGTCTCTTCACCCGTTTTGTAGTTTTCCTTGATTTTTATTTCTTTACCTGCGGGCACTTCTCTCTCTCTCTCTCTCTCTCTCTCCTTTATCTGTCTGTTTGTTTGTCTCTCTCTCTCTCTTTCTCTCCTTTCTCTCGCTCTGTCTTTCCTTTCTTTACTCTCCCTGTCCACTCTTTATGTCTCTCCTCGCCTCTCCTCTCTCTCTCTCCCCTCCTCAACCTCTCTCAGTCTGAGGTCTATGTATTCAAAATATTTCGGCTGAGCCCTCGATGACTGACGTTTATTGACTCTACATCCAAAAGTTGTAGAATATGAACCACCTTTGATATTGTAGAAAATTACAACAACAACCTACCATGAATACGACGCCGGGAAATCCGTTTAAATTTGTGTATCAAAGTCACAGAAAGAGCAAAGCAAGACATACTCGTCCTTACTGAAAGTGTGAGCCACAAAGCCCAATGTCTCGGCTTTCTAAATCTGCCACTCTGGCATAGAATGGGCTCATTCATACAGGATAGGGTGTTATTGGGAAGATTCACAATAGTGGTTTATAATGGCAAAATATAGAAGGCCGGGGATCGGGTGGCGATTGACAGATCTGAGATTGTTTTGAAAAGACTGTCAACATATCGGCTTTATGACTCAAAAGGCAGATTGACAAAGAAAACATTCAGGTTCCATGTACATTATGTATCTTAATGTCATCTACATCCTGTCGGATCGCCAACAGCAAGGGTACAAGAACTAGATCAGGCAATTAATACCTTTCCCACCAAATCTGACCAGACAGCATTAACTGTATCTACGGATTTATTAATTAGCTCGGTAAAGACAGTTTGAAAACCTACATTGTTTTACAGTCTTTTTTTAGTACACCATGACTGGTTTTTCCAATTCTTTGAAATGTACGAGCAGCTTTCAATGTTTTATTCTCCAGGTGATTAGAATTATTATGCTAGAGAACTGGAAAAAAAACAACAACTGCTGATACCCATACGCATGGTGAATGAAAGCCCTACTATACTGTTCGGCGTCTCAAGTGAAAATATAAAGACGTGCTGTCTCGATGATTGAGATCCGAGATATTTCACTGATATAACAAGGGCAACAACAACAACAACAAAAAAAGACCAAGGTTGTAAAGACATTTAGACAATTAAGGGAGAGGAAAATTCCACGTTGCGTCTGATACCAAAATAAATAAAGTACCTAAGAAAAACTGTCAAAGGCGCAAAGTGGCCGCTATCGTTCGGACGTGCCTTAAAACACAAACTCTAACTCAAACTCAAAACATTACTGTCTTCTTGGTGAATCCCTAACAAAAAAGTGTTGCCTTTGACATTGAAAACAACACCTCCTACATTCGTTTTATGTCCAGTGCGCGGCACTGTAAAATCGTCTTCGGTAATACTAAAATATAAAAGTATTTTTAGAGCGCATACTGGAAAAGATTAACCGCTCAGGCATTCTCCACAAGGGCCAAAAGTATGTCTCCTGATTTGCTACTTCTGTGGCAGTAACTTTAACCAGTGCTGTATGCGACGATCTTAATATTTGCTGAACAAACAGTCAACCATTGTCAAGTTAAACAAATAATTCCAAAAGTTCAGATCTCCAAGCTCCAAGAGTAATGCCGTTGAATCACTTGTTAGTTTAAAAATAAAAATAGATCTTTTCGCCTGAGCTGAATCCAAACATGATAATAATCTCTGCGCAACGACTAGGCTACCCAATCATTTCCAGATCATCTGTCCGTGGATACACCCATTTGATCTGCCCATGTCCACGCTAAGTTCAATTCACCAGAAAAGAAAAAAGAGAGACAGAGAGAGAGAGAGAGAGAGAGAGAGAGAGAGAGCAAGACCATGTTAAATGGTAGGTTAAAATTCTCGGGGCCACAGTAAAGCTTTAGGCTTGCCGAAAAAAAAAAAGTGTTCAGTCCATTAGTGACCAGCTAAACTAGGTCCATAGAGTGGTCACCTGCAGGCTGTTTTTATGCAGTCACACCCGAGTGTAACTGACACAATAACTATCTCCAACTGGAATTAGTTTCGACTACTTTGTGTACTGTTGAAAATGGTTAGGCTACATGTTCATTTTTAAACATCAGTGACTGGAAGTATATCACAATGATAAACCGCGACACTGTATTGCAGGATTTTAAAAAAAAGGGGCATATTGTTCACAAAAGTAGTTTCTTTGTGTTTTTTAAACTTCGTTCTGATAAAGAAAGCAGAGCTACCATTACATGCCAGTGAAATCCATGACAAACATGTCAAAAGGCAGTTTAAAATAATACACTTTCCATGACGATATCAGCAAATCTTGACAGAAGATAAAAGTTATGATAAAAAACAGTGCTCAAGTTAAGTTCTCCCTTGAAGCGGTTCATGGCACAACCAGCTCAAAACAAAGTAATCGTGTGGGTAAATTGAAATGGGGGTGCCAGCCAGTTTCTGACACCTGCTTGATACCATGTACCAATCAACAAAGGGGAGACAGATTTATTGCTGGTCTACAAATCACAACGACTAGCAGGGTTTGACTGGCCAAGTCACAGGCTTAATCGTTTCCGATCGAGCAGTACCATCGAGGGTCAGAAAAGTATCTCCAAGTACAGAAAATACACATAATGGTGGGTGACCAGTCTGGCGGGAACGATAGAAATTTGGCAGAGCTGTGGTTCTTACGCCATGTCGCCAAAATACTCACAGTGCGTGCGCGCGCATGTGTGTATGCTTGTGCGTATGTTTAGCGATTTCCAGAAAAGTTATTGTAACTCAAGACAGTTTTGGCTCGTCTAAACTGCCATGACAAGGAAAGGGACCGTATACTTCAAGAGAGGTCAAATTCACTCTTCAAGATCGCATTAGAGAAGGAAATATACTCTATCTTTCTCTCTTGGTTATAGTTTATCATGACTAATAGTTTCTTTTGAAATGATAATTGAACGAATGATAAAACATAGTGCGGCGAGAAATTTTTATTGCTTTTTTTTTTCTTTGGTCATATACGGTCTTTTACCGCAAAACGGCAGTAAACGAGTGAGATAACTTGTTTTAGACTCGACACCGCGCAAGGACCCATTTAACTCCATACTGTTCACAAGGTGGTCTAGAGGCAAGGTGCTCGCCTCTCATGCCAAGGGTCCCGGGTTCTAAACCCGGCCGGTGCAGGCATGTTGGAAGTTTGGGATTTTTCTCATATTTTCATGTCCCTGATCCTATTGAGTACCTAGGATCGAGTACCTAGTCTTCTCGGATAAGGACGAAAAAATTCGGAGGGCCCGTGTGCACGTTGCGCACGTTAAAGATACCTTGGCAGTTGGAAATCGTAAAGAGCAGGCCCAACAGGCCGCTGCCCGGGCAAAATTAAATAAAATTCATCCCTACCACCCACTCCCCCTCATCCCCCCACCACCAAAAAAAACAAAAAAACGCCGACCGGCGCTGCACTGTGGCGACGACGTGCCTGCTCCAGTTGTAACTGGGGTGCAATGGCACAAAGGCAAAATTTCCCAAATGGGATTAAAGAGTTATACAAATACAAATACAAAATACAAATTTCACTCTAGTATCGAGACAAAATAAAATGACTTGACTCAGTGCGCCACGAGTCTTATCTGATCATTCCCACCGGATGATATGACAAGACGGTGCCTCCAACTTTATATTACAAGAAAATTTCTTGTAATGCTTTTCTCGCTTTCTCTCTTGCCATCCACGCTCACTCAGTGACGCCACACCAACAAGCCATTAAACTCTGCAATAATTATATCATACCCAGAACTCAAAACAACCACAAAACCTCGTTCTCATTGCGAACACACAAGAAAAAATAACAAAGCACTTGAACTAATAAATAACACACATTGCCACAACACTGCTGGACAATACATTTTTCTCAGGAACACCCTTCCCTCCCCTTTTGATTTAATCCAGGGATCAGTTCCTGGAGTCGTCCGTCTAGGCGTCATCTTTCCGGATTATTTACTTTGGATTAAGTCGTTATTAAAGAAACCAGTGGGGGCGTAAGAAGATTAACGGGAGGTCACCCCACCGCCTTGGTGGTCGCAGCTGTATTGTGTCTCCCCCCTAGGCTTGCGGCCGCTTTTCTTCCTCTCTTTTTCCTGTTTGCGATGAATTTGACGGAGGACTTAATGAAAACAGTTCCCCAAATCCCATACAATCATGTAGTCCATTGGTACCAAAAAGAGGAGTTCCCATGATAATACTGATTTCAGGGTCAGTACCTGAATGATCACAGTTTAGTCCATTGCGTTGAAGTGCCAGTGTTCAGGATCAGTGCCCCAAGCGAAATTTCTCAGTGGGGTCGGAACGAAGACACAATTTGTCTTCACTTTTATTTCAGCCAACGTCGCTGTGACCGACAGTCTATTATTAACAAAAATTCCTGGGATCCAATACGACAAGAGCATCAATAAGAAATTGAAATGCCATTCTCCCCAATGCTTCTCTCCTTTGTCCAATTTTCTGTTTAAAAATCTCACAGAGAGATAGCCATGATTGTCTACCAATACCAAATTTGGGGATTTGAACATAATTATGCACAAAGACAGCCGAAAGTGCCAATTGCGACAAGATTCTGAAATGTCTGATGGCTCATCATAAAATAATTTTAAAAGTATTAATTTCTTGGGTTTGGAATCATGTCTTTTTCCAAATACAACAGTTGAGTTGGGTGTCTTAAAAACACCGAGAGATATAATTATTCAAACTGGATCCCACCCTGAGCGGTATTTGAACCTTGCACCTCTTGCACCGCGGTAAAGTACTCTAACCTGACTGGAATACATGTGCTGACTAAACTCTGCTAACGTTTTTGGCAAAAAGAAAACAAAACAACCCCCTTCCATGGGTGGCCTTACTGGAGACACATTGTGTTCTTTTGTTTGGGACATTAACGAGTAATCATTGGATCCCAAGCGAAACATTTTTATTTTCCTTATAAATCTCTTTTCTGTATTACAAGACTTGACAAGTCGTTTTCTTAGAGTGTTTTGTATCGTCAGCGGGCATCACCAGGCCTGTGGGGTCTTGTTTGTGTTCAGTGGATGCTACAGATGACAGACATTGTCATACAGCAGATAGTTGGTAGCTGTCTGTCCTTTACGGATTCCCAAGCACAGGGAATGCTTTGCTGTTGCGATAAATCTTGGGTAGATCTATTTTGTTTTATTATAATTTGTAGGGATTTAAAAGAAGGCTAGATAGAGTTCAAACTGATGACTACCATCTGTTCGTTTTTCATCAATATTTTTTTTTTTTTAATGAGGGCGTAATGGAGCAGTGGGGAGAGGGTGCTCGCAGTCCCAATTCTTTGTAAAGCGACATGTTTTACAATCCTATCGTTTTGATGTTTTTGACTTTGTGCTGCCATGACAAGAGAGTCGTACCTATATTTATATTAACATGCTTGTTCACATGTCTTTTTTTGTTACTTCTTTTCCGTCAACAATCTCCGTTTTCATACATTCATGTATCATGAGCCACATCCAACTGACAAGTGTCAGTGCTCACACAGATATTCATCTCCGGGCCCAGTCAATGGTCTGACCTGTGCCCCTCCGTATATTTCCTCAATGATAAATTGCCTGATAACACCGACCCTCGTACAGCCAGTGAGGGCGTTCACTTCTCAGAGATCGAAATCTCCAAGTCTTCATCTTTGTTTTGCCTCGATCACTAAAGGAATACCTAAACTTCTCTCTGTAACCCTCCTCTTTGTTTGCGTTCACGTGGGTGTCTCCCTCCAAAGCTTTTCTTCTAACGACTTGGTTGACTCTTTCCTCCGTCCATCTCCTTACAGTCACCCGATATTCAAATCGTTGATACCATTCTATTTCATATTCTGAATTTAAGGAAATATTTCAGGTCTATGCTCTTAATAATCCTGATGTCAAAAACGAATGAGTAGCTAGGCTCATCGCGAAAGAGATACTGGCACCCTGTCCAGCATACAAAAATACACATTCGGCCTTACAGATTAACTTAACATGGACATTAACAGAACTCTTTCCTGTCAAATAGGGACCCAATAATGTCTCAAACATGGACATGACTGATAGATAATTGCAAAATTATATCTATGTTCTGAATTTAGAAGTTCTGCGCTTGACTGTACAATGAAGCACATTTATTATGTTGACGGTCTTCATTGAGTGAACAGAAAAGATACGAACTGTGCCAGAATGATATATAAATAGACCACACCCACACATTTTGTATGCCTTCTGATAAAGCTACGTTCCCCGTCACTAAATAAGGTCAAAATTGAACAAACTGTAGTATCAGGTAAAAGATTCTGAAAGCGAGAGCTACTGCTGTTACTATATTACATACTACAATCTTCGCATCGTCGGTGAACGGGAGATTTTGCAGGAAACTTTGAACATTTCATTTTTTTAAACATACAACTCAGGTATGCTTAATTAAACCATACAGAGCTATTAAATAATTCTACAACTGGACACTGCGTAAAGAAAACAACAGCAACACAAACAGTTGAACAAATCAACAGCACAGACACCCGTTCTTGGGCCCCGAAACCTAAAGCGACCTACCATCTCCAACAGCAAAGCATTGCCTTTAAGGGTCATAACAGGTACCATTTCAAGCCTAAACTGCCTATTGTCTCGGCGCTTGATGACGGCACTTAGTATCGGCTTCCTCTCTGTGGACACCCAAAGTTATTCACAAGGAAGTTGTACCAACCATATACTGCAGGTTCTGTCCATGCATGTTTAAAGGACTCTAGAATATCAACATCTCTCAAGACTAAAAGGTTTTAGTATCCTCAACAATACAGACATGGACCTAGTCAAGTGATCACCAGGAAATCTGATATCTCTTCAGAAACAGCGGCTGATGCTGGAAATCGCAGACTCGGAACCTTCCACTGAAGTACGTCGCATAAAGAATATGCACACATGAAAAGTGGACATCATAATAATAACTGAACCCTTACGGACCTCTAAGTGGCATAATTATCATGTTTCCACAGGTGGGGCACATATCAGAGTTCAGAGACGGTGTCCACTGAACCAAGGCGATGGCCTACCTTTTGTGCACAATACACAAAAAGCAAAATTTTAAGCAGATGGACTTGATTAAAACACCGACTTTTCATGGGTTTTTTACGACAGAAATTCATATCTAGGACGTATAATTATCTGGGTTATCAAACACTTCTTAACACAGAACTGCAGCAATTTAAACATGCGGCAAACTTTTGTACATTCGGGGGCTGGATGTGGTTTAAAAAACAACAACCCACTGACTTTTTACATGGGAGGACATAGTTTTGTTAAGCAGGACGTGCCAAAGACTGTTCCTTGTTGGATACTGCTGAACGAATGTAGAATGGAATTAGGTCCGCAAATTTACCCGCTTTGTGCAGATAAACCGGAGGGCAATGAAGTGTAAGTAATTATATTCTTATAATATTATTATGATTATGCGAGGAAACACGATTAAAAAGAAAGACACGAAGTACACAGTACAGCACAGACAAGTTTCGCCAGTTAACACACTGCAGTACTACTGGATACACACAATGCCTCTGTCAGCAGTCTCTGCGGTGTGTGGGCGAGGAAGGGAAATAAGCCTACACACGGAAGCTTACATGGATGAACAGGAAACAGTTCTGGGGACAAAAGGTGCAGTTATGCAAGGGGGTGAAGGTAGGAATCTGACCTGACTCTTTATGTACGGGGAGAGACGCTACATTACACCTGATGAATTTCACGTTTATAAGGCGAGCCTACAAAAACTGAAGGATGAACCTTCTGGTGATTATAGTAGAGAGACCTATGACTTTGTGTTTGCTTGGAGCAAAGAACTTACAGCACAACCACGGTATAAAACGCTTTGGACTCGGGCAAACAGACCAAAAACTCGCTTACGCATGCTATTCTTAGCATAGTAATGTTGGTTAAACAGACTCCATGAAAAGGTGGATTTGGGTTTCCAGCTGCCACTTCTAAATGGGGGTCCCTATCATTTCATACAAACTTCTGCGTAATATTATCTTTTCATGCTCACCTCCATCATACAAAAGACCTTGTTCAGTTCTGTTCAGAACTGTCAATTCACACAATACGTTTTATCGCATCCCTAACAGGCACTAACTCGACGTATAGTCTCCAGGATGAAATTTTAACAAACCACCTTTACTAGGCATTAAGTCTCCTTAAAAACAAACAAACAAACCCACACACACACAGAGTGTGCGAGAGAGAGAGAGAGAGAAAGCGAGAAAGAGGGAGAGAGAGAGAGAGAAAGAAAGCGAGACAGAAGGAGAAAGAGATAGAGAGAGAGAGAGTGAGAGAGAGAGAGAGAGAGAGAGAGAGAGAAAGAGAACGAGAAGGAGAGAGAGAGAGAGAGAGAGAGAGAACGTGAAGGAGAGAGAGAGAGAGAGAGAGAGAACGTGAAGGAGAGAGAGAGAGAGAGAGAGATCAAATTATTTGTTATCTGCAAAGGCCTTCAAATCCCCCGTGTCTTGTTCTGTGCGCTAAAGCGCTGTAATAACTTTTATTAAGAACCTTCTGTATAATCTAAGTTACTTCGCACAAGATACAACTATTCAGAGGTATAAAAGGATTAAGACTGAAAGAAACTACGCTTTGGGGCCCCAGTGATGGGGAAATACCATTGACTCATGCCTCCTCTTTATTTTGACACATTTCAGTCTCAAAGTAAACACACACCGTAAACGTTGAACGTATATCCCAGTCTAAAAGATGTCCACGATATCCCTCAAATGACTCCCTCTGTCGTAACTTTGACTAACATTAGACCATGGCGTGTCACAAAAACTTGATGGCTCGGGTATTTCAGAGAGACTACCATCGTGACAGGCAACAGGCCCAAAGACTAAGTGTCCTTAGGAGCAATGCAACGACAGAGGGTGAATGAATAAGCACTAAAGGTTAGCACTGGAATGTTGGTGACTCAGTGAGACAATGTTTTGGCATTGATACACACTTCGAAGAGAAAGAAACGTCTGGCCAGTGCCAATACAATTCACTGAGCTTTATCTGTTGACAGTGGACCAATTAAAGAGCTACAGTTAGGCCTTGTTACAAATGATTCTTTCTTTGCATTTGAAAAATCTGCTGTGCTTTTGCTACTCTACAATGCCTCCAATATATTCGGACTGACTCCATGACAGTCGTCTTCATAATGGCGCAAAGGTCTTCGCCATAGAATCCATCCAGGACACCATGCAATTTGAGATAATGTTTATAGTACATTATGTAACTCCAGTGTCCGTGGATTACGGGGGGGGGGGGCGGGGGGGGGGGGTACCATACTAAGCCCGGTCAGACACAGTCAGTTTCTGCCAGCATTTCTTTGGTGGACATTTTGCTCCCACAAACTATTCTATCCAAAAATTTAGCAAGACAGGACTAGGAAGATGAAGAAACATTGGGATAACGGTATTATCAGCCGTCTCACTTTCAAAGAAAATGGGATCTCCAAAGTGGATATATTTATATTGCCTACTCTAATAATACGAAAGAGGGAAGGAAGGAGAGGAGGGGCAATAAAAAAAAAAAAAGTAATACTATGTGAATACATGTCTATTATTAATATTCGGTACCGGACGAAAATGGAACATTAATATTTTGAGGCCATGGTGTTCGGTTCAAAAATTTGAAAAGGACATTTACAAGGGCAGTCTGATGTTTAATGGGAACGGCCAGAGGTTTACTGGGAATCGTCACCTAAGTGGACTGGCTGTAAAGTCAGATCCCTGTGCCCAAAAGAATTCAATCGAACGTTTTTGACTGCTTCATCCTCCAGGTGTCTGGACTGACCACAGAAATCGCTCTCGACATGGATTTCTCAGTCAGTGTGTGGCTGAGCCCCTGCTGCCACACGTGACGCCACAGGTAAAGGAAGACTTAAAATTTACGCAATGCTGGCAGGGCAATCTTTACCATTGAACTCTGAACAATGACATCGTTTGTATGTTCTAAAGATGACGCAATGAACTGTTAAAAGGGTGTTCAATCTCACAGAGGCAGTAAACATCCGTGTGTAGATCTAAAAAAGGGTAGAGCTAGGCGAGAAAATGAGGCGGGGGGGGGGGGACAGAAAGAGCAGAAGAGGGAGGGAGAGGGCGGGGAAAGAGAGAGAGGAGAGGGAGAGAAGAGACAGAAAGAGAGAGAGAGAGAGAGAGAGAGAGAGAGAGAGAGAGGGTGGGAGAGAGATAAAGAGAGAAAGAGAAAGAAAAAGGGAGATAAAGTGAGAGACAGAGAAAGAGAGAGAGAGAGAGGACAGACCCGAGAGAGAGAAAGAGAGAAAGAAAGAAAGAAAGAGAGAGAGAGAGAGAGAAAGAGAGAGGATTTCAGAATGTATTGTATACCCAACAAGATAAACAAACAAAGTAAAAACACATACCTCAAACTCCTGATCTTGTAACAAATCGTCGTAACCAAATGCTAAAATCCAGTCGGACATCTCAGGTAGAGGTTCATAACTTCCACTTTTACGTGTCTTCGGAGACTTACTTCCCTGAGTTCCGTTTTCATACTTAGATTTCCTAGTCTTTGGTGAATTATTATCATTATCCGGTTTGCGTTTCTCCGCCAGAGGCGACATATCCTCAGTGCGTTTCTCCTTTTTCGATTTTCTTCTGACAATCTGAGGCGAACGAATGGCATCCCGGATTTTGCTCAACTTGGAACGTTCTCTTGGTGATCGTGGAAGCTCGAAAGTTGCCTGCCTTATGGGCGCGCGCAGAGTCACGTGATGTAGGTTGTCAACACCCGCCAGCTCTCCCGGAAAGTTGGAACCTCGGGCAGACTCTAGAACCATCGGCTCACTGTCTGTCGAGGTCTGGTAGGAGAGTCTGGACTCCGAGTTGATGGATTCAGCGTCCGTGGAAGTCCCAAGCCTCAGACTTGGTAAATTTGAGAAGGCATAGCTGTGTCTCGCTATGGTAGGCGACATGTCAGGGGGAAGGGGTGCCCGCCGTTTCTTCTTCCGCTGTCTTGTTATTACCGGTGAGGCATCCGACTCGCTCATGTGTGACATGTTATCAGCCTCCGTCTGGCCAGGGGATAACAAGTTACCATCACCACTGTCCCCGGAGGCTGAGCTTCTATCATTGCTGTAGTCCGGGCTTCTTGCCTCAGCTGTTCCATGACCTCCCTCCTCGTCTTCATCGTCGGTAGCTACCTCTACACAGTACACGTTATCGCCAATCTTCCTCAGTTGGGGTTCCGAGGTATAACGTGGGAAAAAAGCCATTTTTGTTTTGGCAAAAGTATATTTTACCCTCCTCACAAAATCTCTCTGACGTTTACAAAAATCCAACAGCTAAACACACGGCATCAGATAGAAAATATCAAGTCTTGATTGCCATTTTAGTCCGATGCCGCTTTGACTTGAAAAACATCATTGTAGTTCATTTTGTACACGTGCACAATGTCAAACACAGTGAGTACTTAAATTACATAATTGTCACGAGAGACACTAAAATCCACCGGATGGTAGAAACTGGACTTACTGAGAACAATACAAATAAACACACTGATCACTTGGTTCAACACATTGTTACATTATAGTTTAGCTAAGAAGATCTGACTGAACTACGAGGAGGGGTACCTCACTGCCTGATCCGGATTAAGCGCAGCATGTAATGTTCAAACACACTAGCACTTGGGGGCTAACACACTCGTTGTATAACAAGGGCACCCAACCAGCAGCAACGAGGGCGGCTACCTGCCTTCAGTTTTCAACTTTTGAAAGAGCAAACAGAATAAAATCACACAAAAAATATCGCTTTTATCGCCACAGGCCCACTCAGACACCTACAAACTGAATGGGCTAATTCAAACACTGAACGGGCAATCTCAGAAGTCTTCACGAGCCCTACAACGTGTGATACATTCTCATTGTGACAGACAGGGTAAAATCCAGTTAAGTGTTTTATAATTCAACTTAACATTCCATTTTATATGAATGTTCAACTTCAAAAGTTTTGAGTGAATAAAAACCATTGTAAAGGACACTTCGCACAGACAACTTGAATCTGAATTGTATTGCCCTGTCATCTCGAGGAGTAAAAAAACAAAAAACCTACTTGCTAAGCATGTTAAATACGATCTAAAAAGTTTGATAATCTCGCACTGATCATGTTAATTTAAGCGTGCGCCCTGCATATTTTCCGTTGTTGTTTTTTGTTTCACCAGTTCCGGACATATGACATGTCTTTTTTTTTTTTGCTGAAATGAGTTCGAACTTAACTAAATAAATGTGCCCTGCTCGTTTCTTAATTAAAAGTCGATTAGCTTTTCCCTTTAGGATGTAATACGAGATCTCTGAAAAGAAATTAACTGGGCGCCAGAAGCCTGCTATCCAAACCCACGACTTAAAGAGCAATGCACGGGTTGACAAACAGCTCTTTTGGCACAAAGAAAAACAAGGAATGAGAGAACACTGAGATAAGGAGAATCATTCTCAGTTGATATCCAGAAAAAGAAAAAGGACACATTATAGCTTTTTTTTTAAAATCTGAAAACAGAACAGAATTAATCATTTCCCAGACCAGCTGATAGTAATGGAAGAAGAGGCTAAAACTTACCGACAAGGCCAGAAGCGACAAAAAATAAACAACAACAAAAAAGAACTTGATTCAGTTAACGTTCTCAGGAGTGACAACCAAATAAATGTGGCGTGCTGAGATTAAGGGAGGATGACTTTTCCTTGTCTTGCTAAGTCATGTTTTTTGTTTAGTGCATGGTTTCCTTATGCGGAGCAAGGTGTCATCTCGTGCTTAAAGTTCAACACATCTTTTTTACAAGGCTGGGGCTTTTCCCTGGCTCGGGAAACGTTAAGACAGAGGTGTTGACTAGTGTCCGTTCTGAAGAGTAAGTGTTTCAAAGAAAGCATTTTGGCTCCAGCTGACATGTTTCAAATATAGTATACTAGGCGCTAAAGGATTAAGATAGGATAGTCTCTTAGTTAAAACTGACACTCCTATCCTCCTCAATTACCTTGGTCTTTCTAATGACAATAATCCCTCCAACTTTTCTACTCAGCTCTCAAAGATTATTTTCTTTCTCTCTTAATTAAACTTTGGATATAACGAGTAACAACCTTTTCTCTCTAAACAAAAAGCAGGATCTATCTGTTTCAGCTCGCTTACCAGTTGAACCAAGAATGTTAAAACAATCCAGTAAAGCTTGAGATCCCATCGAAACACTCCACTGACAACCATTAGCAATGATCAATTCGGTGATAGACAAATCCTCCTTGACTGACTTCAGCATGTATCATGTTAAAAACAAAGCTGCCACCTGAATACATTAGCTTTGTGAAACAGGTAATAATAACATTTATGTTTAAAGGTTAGAGATCAAACACGTATTCAAAATCCACCTAGCAAGATAGCCGCTTGAATAGATCTATTCAAATCTGATGATGCTCAATACATCCTGGTCCCACCAACTGGATATTACAAACTAAACATCAATTTGGGTAAGGAGCAACTAAAAATTTTGAAATAGCTTCATGCTTGGATGTTGGTTCAAATAAACCAGGATAAAGTGATGCGTCCGTAAACTGATATTTCACTATTTATTTCCTAGAACAAAAGAGCCCTCTGGACACGATTTCAAAAAGAAATAATATAGGAAACGTTTCCTCCAGTTCAGGGAGTGTTAACATCTGTTTACTTTTACAAATACCGGTTGAAGCCACCTCCACAAATACATATGTGATCGATTTTAATCCTGGGAGACAAAATGGCCACAAGCCGAAAATTAGAGAAAGGACATTCCCAGTCCATGCACACATAACAGAAACTTTGGTTAACTGAGACTCATCCGATGTTCATAGCTCATTCAGTATTCGGGGTATTACAATGATTCTCCTGCGAAGAAGTAAAGATCTCCCACTTGGTCGATGCCACTATAGAATTATTAATTCTCTCCGAATCAAGAATAAATTCAAAACAAACAAAAAAGAAAACGGAAAACACATCTTACTATATTGAAAACATCCGGCATTTCCCGTCCTCTCTCTCACTGCACCCAAATCGTTGGCAATGACCGACGGAGATGACAGCACCGGTGTCTGTCCACTTGGAAGGACAGAGTGCCAAATCCAAAACAAACGGATCTGGTTAACATCGCTATGTAACCTGGCCAACTGTTTCAGATCCATTCAAACTCCAACATTTCTCTGTCTCTGTCTCTGTCTCTCTGTCTCTCTGTCTCTCTGTCTCTCTGTCTCTCTGTCTCTCTCTCTCTCTCTCTCTCTCTCTCTCTCTCTCTCTCTCTCTCTCTCTCTCTCTCTCTCTCTCTCTCTCTCTCTCTCTCTCTCTCTCTCTCTCTCTCTCTCTCTCTCTCATACAAGTGAAAACATGACAGGGCAATTTTGTACTGGTTGGAGAAGACACCGTGAAAAACATTCTAAAATTTAGGTTTGGGATATAAGATATAGAAGCCAAGCTCCCGAGCGTCACGAACATATCAAGATGTTGAAAATAAAATGTAAAGGATTAGCAAACTATACCATCAGACTGTCACAAACCCTAATGACATTCTTAATAGTCTTGAGACACAATTCTCCTTTCAACGCCAACGTAGGATGTTGGCCAATGAAAAGAATAAATGCATAATTGTCAGAAGGTTTGAAATGCTGAAATGCTGAAATGCTGAAATGCTGAAATCCTATTCCGTCGGAAATGAAATAGACGATAATTATTCTGTGTCTTCTCTTAGATCATCCCATCATTTTAGACAATGATTGTCTTTTTAACAGATCAAACCTCTTCCTTCAAAAGCATATTATAATTAAAACCAAATGACATTCTGCTCCAGGAGATTAGGAAATAATCACAGTTTCAGTCATCAGAATGACAGCACTGATTATGAAATATTTCACCTAAAACCCAGAACTCCACAATAAAGGGCTAAGCCATATTAACTGCTCTTAGTAATAAAATTATATTCTCAGGTTAAGCTGTCACTTGTCGCGTTCCGTGGTAACATACTCCACATTTGGGCTGCAAGGCACACGAAGCTTATACCAGAATAATTATTCTTTCTCTGCACTGTCATTTATCGCTAAGTGTCATTACAGCCTAGAGTCTTTTTATTTGCCGTTTGTCAGACAAGACGGAGTGGAGCACACAGATTTGAAAGAACTTCTAAACGGGTAAGATTATATTTCACGTCAGAGTTCTTCCTTATCTTTTTTCCTTATCATTTTTGTTTCCAAAGCTGTAGAGTTTAAGGTCCATGGATCTCTTTAGAAAAAGCCAAAAATACACGGTGATTCAGCACGGGCCATGGTAGAGAAAACAGGTTTTTACTGCACTTACCTGAACAATGCAATGTAACCATGATATTCGGGTGCGTAATCCCCCTCACTCTCGATACGTGTCGCAATGTAATTCGTGTGTAAAGGACAACAAAAAAAAAGGGAGGGGGGGAGGGGGAGGGGGAGGGGGCTGGGTCAAGGCCGTAGACTGAGCGCTCTCCAAGTCCAGATGGCTTGCAGTGGAACATGACTTTTTTTTTTCCATCGGTATTGGGAATGTGAGGGGCCAGTGCCTGGGTGGGAGCGGTCCTGGTGATATGATTCGCGTGCCAATGCTGAACTGTCTGGTGATTTTCTTCCTAATTGTGTATGATATACGATACTACCACAAACGTTTTTGGGGTGGCGGAGGTGGAGACAGGAAAGGGAATGGGTGGAAAGGCGCAAAACGACAGCAGTGCAATAACTCACACGTCAAGCAAACAGAGAATTCAATCTGCTTTTACAAACCTATGCCCACAAAAACTGCACTGCGACTGCCCGCTCAATTTAACGTGCGTATCGTCCCACATTGGTAAACGGAACTGAGAAGAAAGATACAACCACAGGCCATGCGATCTTTTCGCAAGAAATGATGAAACTCGATACGATCTGGCGCAGAGAGTCATTTCTAGCACAACCTGACACGCTATTAATTTTGTAGTATTTTTTTTTTTAATTGTGTGTGTGTGTGGGGGTGGGGTGGATCTGTAATAACAATGCAGTAACACTGTTAACCTCTTTGGCTCGCTTGCGAACAAACTGTTTCTGTGACTGTTTATTTTATACATAATTATGTAGCTATAATAAACGGAAGTGTAATGAAATCAGAAGATCATGTCAACAGAACTTATCATGACTGAATCGTGAAAACGCATTTAATACAGCTGGTTCGGCTGGGGGGGGGGGGGGTCATTTTTAAACTTTTCAGGCCTTTTCCTGGCGAAGTATCTAAGCAATCTGAGGAATTTATCACGCATGCCCACAATGAATTCGTGGATATTTAAAACGTATATAATAATATATGCGAAGCCAGCCCTAGACTATCCACGTTTTCGCTTTCCACTATCAAATAACATGAAGCTGGTCTCAAGTCTGCTTTCATCGTGATACAACCAACCTTTGTGGGTGATGTATGGAAATGTTCTCAATGTTATAAGGATTGGCCTGTATAACTACATAGTTTGGTTGCCAGGCGCTAAAGTTTTCTAGCCAACTGCCAGCATATTCAGAGTCAGTGACTGTAGTTTTATGATACTTCCGCTGCAGGATGTCAAGAGCCCGAAAATTTGTAAACAAGTCTATGTTGTGTGAGAATGTCCAGACCTACCAAGATATTACACCAACCTCTTTACCAAGTTACCAATTTCATTAACTTAGACACAGCAGCGGGCAAATGTGCAAATACGCTCTTTTCCTCCTCCGAGCCAAACTGACAGTTTCATTTAGACAGTCCTGTTGATATTTCAGTTGAAAACTCTGACTTAATGTGATGTACATAATTATGTTAAATACGTCTGTTTTTCTGTCCCTCTGTCTGTTTCTATCTGCCTGTCTGTATTTCTGGCTGCCTATCTGTGTTTCTGTGTGTCTTTCTGTTTGTCTGTAGTAGGAATGTGAATCTCCTTTAGCAATCCATGTAAAAATACTGTACATGTATACTGAACTGAGTCTAGATCTCACGAGTCCTCTAACATTGACATCCCAGTCACGATGGACATTTCCTGAACCGTTCTATGCTGTAACCTTTCCCCTGTGTGAAGTACACCTTCTTGGATGTCTCTAATCCTCAACATCACGCTAATCTGGACGAAGAGCCAGTCAAAATCAAACCGCAAACGCCCACTGAGAAACTTGACTGTATGATAATGAAACACACATAACCAGTCTACTTAAAAAACACTTCACGATCTCTAGGCACGGTAAATATTTGATCAAGATTTGCTGAGACGAGTGCCACTGATAAAAAACGACACTGAGGTATCCGATTCCACTGTGCCCACTGCGATTCTTCAGAATTGTCTTGAACGTAGAAACTACGTCAACTGCACAAAAGACAACAGTTAATCGAGACATCAAAGTAGAAAACATACGAACATTCCTGCAACCACCAAAGAATGCGGAACCACGTGAGATATTTAATCGTTCATTCTGATAAGGCAGTTTCGAAAGCCACAGTGCACAGGCAAAGTACAACAAAATCAAAATACAACAGTTTTTGTTCCAAGAACCGACCATCTACTCAGAAACAGTTTGTCGCCAGAATGGAGCCAAATATGACTCCCGAAACGGACGCCAAATACTGGACATTAATAGGCTTTATATTTGATAGCAGAGCACCTAGAAACGTACAAGAAGTGAAACAGTAAAAATTCTCGGCATAATTCGTTGTATGGAAATAGCTAGCCTTTGCAAAAAGAAATTATTGGTATGATTGAAATCTGAAAATTTTTCGCTTCTCCAACGTGGCTTTCAATGTTAAAATGAATACATGACCGCTGAAGACGCTAAAATAACACACACAACATCAACAGTAATTGTAAAAGACCTCTCCTTCTACCATTGCCCCAATTTCTACAAGAAGGCAAGATTTTACGTGACACAATCACAGACTTGTGTTTGAGATATTTTCAAGTTTGTCTCCTTTCTTTTCCTTGTTTTTTCTCCTATCACAAACCTGTCTTCCCTGTCTGCTTTTATTTCCTCATCTTTTTGTCACAACCGATGTTATAATATAAACTACCAAACAATTGTTATGGTAGCCACTGGATAAACAAGTTATACATATTATTTCCATTCAATGCTTTCGTTAGTATGTAACACAAGTTGTGTCCTACGCACTCTCCTGAAATGAAATCGAATAAACATTAAATTAGGTTGTCGACACATACTTAGTCGGTCACAGCCAAGTGATTTTGAAAGAACGTCATATATGTTTGCGGCTTAGTGGCGAAGAATCAAAAGAGGATTTTAATTCAAATTATCATCATACATCAATGCATGGGTGCACTGCCATTCTATAAAAAAGAAAATGTGTCGTGGCGTTGGGGCTAAGCTCATTTCCATACATGATAGGTGTCTGGGTATAGATACTTGGTTTTTGTGGCGACACAGCGTTGACGTAGACAAGCAGGCCTAAATAAGCAGAAAGCACAATAAGAAATAGGGCTATGTTGTAAGTTTACTTATACATTTCATTTGACCATGAATTAGAAAAGTTGTCGTTCAGTTTCCATAGGCTGTCATTATATTGAGATTTACTATGATAAATAACTTATCGCTGCTCGTGACCTAGTTATTTTTTTCTTAAGCGTCGCTTAATACCAGAATTATATTTTGAAAGGTCCCCGTCTTGGTAGGTTTAGAAGTGGTGACAGGAGGAGGTATTTATGATACACCATTTGTGACATTTTTGTCTAAATAACTATGCAGTGGTAGTTCAAGGGTATCCAACGGTAACCATTTCGGCTTGCTTATGAACAAATCGTCTCTGCGACTGTATGTATGATTATAGAGCTACATGTATTACAAATGGACGTCGTGAAATCACGCCACACCCAAACTGCCCTAGTCAGGGCTACTAATGGCCCTTCTGAGGGCTAGAAAGACGGGAGGGAGTAAGAACAACAAGAACAAGGCCAGGAAGAAAAAAAAATTCAAGAACATCAAGAAAAGCAGCAGATGCAATCGCCCAGATGTAGAAACTTACAGCAGTCAGTCGTGAAATCAGGAGATCATCTCAATAAAACCAGTCACAATTGAATAAAGCAAAATATTTGCCAGTTTGGTTTTTTTCATTCAAATTACCAGCTTTGTTTGCTCTGAGATAGAGAGAGATAGAGAGAGTGAGAGATAGAGGGTGAGAGAAAGAAAGAGAGAGTGAGAGAGATGCAAATGGAGAGAACAAGACTTTCTGTAAACCGCCTAGAGCAAACTCGTTTGGATTAGGCGCTATATAAATGATCTTCATTATCATTGTTCTCTTTTTCACTGCTAAGCATTCAGCTGGCTGTGCCGCTGTCTCATCAATAGCTAAGTTTATTGTTAACAAATTTTGCTACGAGAAAAGTATGGCTAAAAGTTGTCAATCCACTGCAAACTTCCAAGTTTAATCTTTGTATTTATATTTCACAATGCAACTGGAAGGAAAATAATGTCACCATTTGCATGGCTGTTCAAAGTCTTGAATCCTCGTCGAAATTGAAAGAACCAAACAACCACAAAGTTTCTCCAAGAGGAGCTACCTGCAGGCTACGCAAAGACTCCATTTCTGAGTTATGCGATTTTAGGCAACAACTTTCATGCCTCTTATCATAAATTTATGGCACCGCATTCTCCTGCTGATCCGCCCCTGCCCAACTATTCAAACACATTTTAAACCGTCTTTTTCCGTCTAAGGGATCTAATGTCTGCGTTTCATGAAAGCAGAATCAACAATTCAAAATTTTAGACTGCATTCTCTGACAACAAACTGAACTTTTTGAAGATAAGAGTGATAAATGGTGACATCTGACAAAATTTCCTTCTCCTTTTCGGATGTTTCTAACTAGATTTATAAGGATATGTTTACAAAATACGATTTTCCCCAGGTATCTATGATGAAGTGCTTATCCAAAACCTTGCACAGGCTTCACTGAGCAGCATCGCCTGAATACATCAGGGACAATGTTCTCTCTAAAGGCTAAAAAGGCTAAAAATCAATAAATTTTATTAGCCATGAGAGATGATAGGCTGCACCAGAATTATCTTGAAACAATTTCAAGTTTATATTTGCACATGCATTCAGTAACAAGGTACTTTCATAAGAATAATAATTTTTTTTTAAAAAATGAATGCACAACATGTGATGTTCGCGCACACATACTGGAGAGAACATTGATTAGGAGGCAAAATATTATTCAAGCATTCATGCATGGTGATGTTCATGCAGCCTGAATACATTTCTAAACCTGTTTCATCTATTGTGTAGACTTAAAAATAGCTAAATTTGCCTAAAAACATAATTTCGTACCCTTGCTTCGGAAAAGCGCATGTTTCACAACTTGGTCCGTCAATACAAAAACATGTTGAACGAGATATTCTGGTATGTATTTAAAAAAAAAAAAAACGAAGGAAGGATGTTTAGATAGGACTTTGAAATCACCAGTTTGAGCTTTTCAAAGTAGAAATGTTTTTTTCGGGTGTATGACTCACACACACGTCGAAAACATCCACTGGTGTCACCATTTTTGTCACACATCACGGTGTCTGCCAGTGATGAGATCTACAACAACTGGCAGTTTCACAACAATAACCATTTAGAGAGAACGAATTCATGCACCGAATTAAAAGGTCCAATGAACACTGACAAAACCGCAGACAAAAGTGTCATGTCCACAAGTGGTGTTCGAATCTGAACCCAAACGGGTCACGCCTTGTCGAGAAACAGGTTAGAAATGATTACGTTGTCGTAAGAAAATGGCAAACTGTCATGTCATATCATTGTCCTCAGCCACTGATGGTGATGCAAAACTGCATTAAAACTACTGGTTAATCGATCGAGACTTATGGCGCGACAAATAGTCCTCCCTAAAGACCAAAGGTACACACACACTTGAACCAGCTCAAAGAACAGGTAAGTCTGTCCTAAGGACAGGTCTTTGTACATTGCAAAAACTTTGGTGGACTTTGTCAGTCGAGTCGCAGGCTTAAGAAATTAATCCAGAAATACAAGACTTGGAAAGACATTATTAAGAAGTCTTTCTATGCAGGCAAGATCGACATAACCGTGCAGCGAAATGAGGTAAACAGTTGGAAATGAAAAAAAAAAAACAACAACTGACATTTGACTGGTTTTAATTTAAACTGAGGAGAAATTCTTGCCATATGGCAACATATGTACGTCGAGTGGACAGTTGCAAAACATCAACTGAAATGCTTGGTTGAATCCCACAAGGAGAGACACCACCAAGCTGTTATGTTTATGTTGTATCTGTGTTTGGAAACACACTTCATATCCGGTTTGTTTGATACCAAGATCCTTTTCCAATAACCAGTATCAAACACTGACAGAAAGACGAACTAATTCTCCTTGCAGAACAGAAATACTTGCAAACACTAGCTGCATTCCATGGAGAAAAAAAAAACCCCACTCAGAACAGATCACTGCAGGTCTAAATGAATTCAGTTTCCATGGATGTTCACAGGCCTAACCATCGTGGTCCAAAAAATATAAACTGAAAAGTACACTAGCTTTAACATGAATGCGTAATTATTGGAATATTGACATTCACATTAAAATTTAGATCCTCATTTCTCGGAATTGAGCAAAACAACGCAGAAAGTTCTTTTAAACACTTTCTGTGCTGAATAACCCTGTCTTACACTCTTGCACTGTACTGCACTGCACTCTTCTCAATCCCAAAACTATCAATGAAATCCCGAGAAGAAAAGCTATTACGATACAACTGCACCATTTACCATGACAGTGCCGTCGAGACGACGGAATTCCCATTTAAAAGACCTACCCACATGAAACAAAACAACAAACTGTTGTATGTGGCCACACATACATGCATAAGTAAAGACACCGGGACAAACGGACGTCCAAATGTCACGGGGAAGTGGTGTGGAAGAGATACTGCACATGTGGGCTTTCATAGGCAGGGAGGGGACTGGTCACTCACTCGGTCCGGAGGGGGTACTGGCATACGTGATCTAAAGCATGAATAATATGTGGGGGTCTTGTTGCGGTTGTGAAACTTTTCAGTGTTATTTTTGTCTACTGGTGATTCACGTCCTTAAGGCAGAGTCCGTGTCCACGTAGGTCTGTTATAATTGATTCCTTTTGTATTTTATAGTTTAACAATTCTCATTTCGACCAATTTGACGCTACCGAAAATGTTAGTCATAACATACATCAAACACGCTAAAAAAAAAAAAAAGGAGAAATGAGGAACAGAGGGCGGGAGGGTAGAGCGGATAGGGTGTCCTGACTGATGCATGTCAGTCATGTCTCTGCGGTGTCCTGACTGATGCATGTCAGTCATGTCTCTGCGGTGTCCTGACTGATGCATGTCAGTCATGTCTCTGCGGTGTCCTGACTGATGCATGTCAGTCATGTCTCTGCGGTGTCCTGACTGATGCATGTCAGTCATGTCTCTGCGGTGTCCTGACTGATGCATGTCAGTCATATCTCTGCGGTGTCCTGACTGATGCATGTCAGTCATGTCTCTGCGGTGTCCTGACTGATGCATGTCAGTCATGTCTCTGCGGTGCCCTGACTGATGCATGTCAGTCATGTCTCTGCGGTGTCCTGACTGATGCATGTCAGTCATGTCTCTGCGGTGTCCTGACTGATGCATGTCAGTCATGTCTCTGCGGTGTCCTGACTGATGCATGTCAGTCATGTCTCTGCGGTGTCCTGACTGATGCATGTCAGTCATGTCTCTGCGGTGCATAATGGCTTATTGTGAATAAAAGGTCACGAGCGGACAGAGTTCACTGAAGCAATTTATTCATTTAAACAGCCGACGATATCCACAGAAGTCAAGCTGGTGCTTTTTAATGTCTCTGCCAGATAGATTTTGCTGGTCCTAGTTATTAGTCACTACGTATTTTTTTAAAACATAAAACCATGAATATGAGTGACAGAGACAATTAAGCGTATCAGAAACTGAAGTCGTTTGTGTGAAATTTGAAGATGTATTACCTTTTTCTCTCAGTGTTTTCATTCAGCGATTTTATGGAGAAATACTTGACATCCTGAATGACAATAAATCATGAATGAGCAGAGTGACAAAATGCAAACTGATGAAGACACGAATTTGATGCATTCAGAGCAAGAGAGTATGATCAATACAGAAATTGCCACTTTTCATGACAAAAAGAACGTCCATTAAGAATAAAGTGGGCAAAATTGTTCTACAAGATATAAAAAGAAAAGTACATCAAGAAAGGCGCACGATCTAATTTACGTATTCTTCATCTCCCGTTTCCATGCCATAACCAGCCAACGACCCAATGTCAATCCGAAGTAGATTTCTGTAGGATTGGCGGGACTATGGTAGGGGCCGACTCCCGAAATCAAACCATGCCGGCGCGATGTTGTAACAGCGAATGTATGTGGGAACGATGACATTCCTATATGCAAATTTGACGCCAGTCCTGCGCATCGGATTTCCACACGGTTTTGCTGGTTGGGTATCAGTAGATATAGTCATATGCAATGCATGGTTGGAAGTTGTTTCTAATAACTGTTTTTGAGTCTTAATTTTGAAGATGTATTTCTAATTCTGGGCATGTTTAGTTCTACGGTCCAAATCACATCAACTATCAATGAAAATGTGAACTGTCCTTCTTCAGTTCTTGTAACTACCGCTTTTGAAGCTGTCGATGAAAGAGTCACAGTTCCGGGCCATTTTCGGAGTCCAGTAAGCCATTTACACTCCAAGAAAATAATGGCCATGCGAATGGGCGGGGGAAGAAAATGGCCGCTATGCTTCAAAAACACCCTCAGCTTAAGAGAGAGTGAAGATTGGTACTTTGAGTTGCTTACAGTCATTGAAAAGAAAGGGGTGTCGGCGAGGTGCGGGCTAGTGGAGAGGGAAGATAGCTGAGGGGCTTTTACTTCCAGTCACCGATGATATCTGAGTTCAAACAATGGCGCGGGCAGAAAAAGGGGGTTACAAATACGACCGTGCGCGGAAAAAGAAAGCTTAGTAATCTGGTGGACTTTCAACCAAAGTTGCGACATGGCAAAATTCAGGACATTGACATTGGGTGGGAATGCATGTAAGTCGTGATAGAATCGAAGCGTTTTAGAAAAGGGTTTAGAAATTGCAAATGAACATTAACAAAACACAACAACAACAACAAGAATCAAAAGCAAAATTAACAGTATTCATAAAATCGACAGAAGAGAAAAGCATACAGCGTAAAACAGATTGGGAATGTTTCCCGAGAGAAGAGATGCTCAACTTGAAAAATGAGGGGGCAAAGAAAAACCGCCAACCATACAACTGATATGATGTAAATTATTTAATGCTGCACCCAATTTTCAGTAAATATCAATATAAATGCAATGAAAAGCAGAATCGACGACCTCAAACAAACAAACAAAAAAAAAACGAAAGAAATTCATTATCTTTTGAAAAACCAGAGGAATATTTCGAAATAAACTTGTCATCCACCTGTTTTCAGGGGCACCAAAAACTCGATAAAAAAAACAGCAAGAAAAAGAAAAGAGACACAATACTGTAGCAGTTTAGTCAAAAGAAGTTGGCACTTTATTTCAATTGTCCACATTTTGAAATGTCAGGTCTCATTTTTCAGGGGAAATCGGAGCCACGAAGTGGCGGGTATTGTCTGACAATTGAAACCAAACCTAGAAGTACATGGGCCCAGGGGTCAACGGTTTTGTCTGTTGTTGACACAGGCTCTGGCCAAATGTCCCCGCTGGCCTGACTTGTCTCTTGTAGGGGCCTCAACGTCATTTTTAAAAAGTTGTACAGTCTATGTGGCTATTTTCCTATTGTCAACGGTCCGGTAGTTCAGAGGTCATTACAGTTTCCTCAAGTATTAAAAGGTAAACATAAATTAACAAAAGAAAAATTCCCAGAACAAAATTTTAATGGCGAATGTTTTTACCAGTACGTACGACCCCCAAGTTTTTTGCCCTAGGGGTCCGTATTTTAAAGCTTTTTGTGACTACAAAGCTAGAGAGCTCCTCCCGAACTACTCCTAACAACAGTCTTTATTAATTATTCTTTCAGATTTTCTTTTTGTTTACCTCCTGTTTTTGTTTTGTTGAAAGGGTCGAGGCAGGGTTAGGGATTCGATAAGATTTAGGGTTGAGGATAAGGACGGGGTGAGGGATCGGTACGTATACGTGCGCGCCCCTGGCGCGTAGGTACAGGTAACAACAGCCTTCAATGAGACCCAGAGATTGCTGGCGTGTAATTTGAGGAATACAGAAAATATAAAGGTTTGGGGCGGTGGGGGGGGGGGGGGGGAGTACTTATTTTGGCTGAATTTTTAATATCCCTCTATCTAAGGTTGCACCCTTTCGTAGAGAAAAGGTTAACTATTGATGATGTACAAACACAATTACCCTGAACTTCATTATAGACAACTTCCACTGATTATTAATAAAGCTAATACCATTTGTACACACGCCATTTCCATCAATAATAGAAGACCAGCCAGCCCTTTCTCTGAATCCTCATTCATCTATTTCCACTGATAATAAATAAAGATGTGATTTACGACTATCCCTCGTGATTCCTAATCTAATGACTATCGTGCTTATGAAATGAAAATGAAGAGATCGATCCCATCTCAGTACGTGAAATTTCATAGCTATTGCTTTCCACATTTAATTTAATGATGAGCACCTTATCTGACAAACCCTTTCATGATACACTGGGCGACAATTTTATCACTCAGCCCCTTGATTCAACAGGTACCCGAAGTTACATATTTCTGATTCTATTTCCATTCCTAAGTATATCATTTCTCAAATTCCTACAAGTCAACATTTGCCTTCGTTATCCATCATAAAAAAAAAATTATCTTAAAATCTCAAGTGTATTTACCAATGTTGACTTTATTCTAAACCAGTCAGCGTTGACTCATTCCAAAAGAAATTAGGATTGGGTAAACCCTTTTTCAAATTCCGCCCACGATAGATGTGTCAAAAGTGTTTCTCGAGAAAAACGGCTTTAAAAACTGTTGATAAGACGAGCCCCCTCAACTTTTACATTGACAAAACTTTATGTTGTCGTGCAGTTTTCAAGCGTGACACCCCATAGAGCTGGTAAACAAATAGATCTTGCACTTAAATGGTAATCTGTGTCATGCGTTTCAAAAAAATATTGGGTCGAGTTGGAAAATTTATGACTCTAAACTTTTATAACCATTCATTGCTTGCAGAGAAAGAGGGGGGGGGGGGGAGCTAGACAGGAAGAGAGAGAGAGAGTGAGAGAGAAAGAGACAGAGACAAATAGAGAGACAGATAGAGAAAGAGAGAGCGAGAGAGAGACAGCAGAGAGAAAGAGAAAGAGAGAGAGCGAGAGGAAGAGAGAGAGAGAGAGAGAGAGAGAGACAAACAGAGACAGAGACAGGTAGAGAGCGAAAGGGAGAGAGAGAGACAGCAGAGAGAAAGAGCGAGAGAGAGAGAAAGGGATAGAGAGAGAGGAAAAGAAAGAGAAAGAAAGAGAGAGTGAAAGCGAGACAGAGGAAGAGAGACAGACTGGCCAAGAAAAGAAAAGTGGAAGAGATGAACGTGCTTTGTCCTCAAGACAAACACTGTGAAGAATTCACTCCTAACACTGGAGTTTCAGACACACATGTGGGTTGTATCTACGCTACATCCTCCATCTCCCCCAACCCCATCCCATCCCACCTCTTCCCAACATCGAAACCCATTTGTGACGACTAAATCTATCATTTTCGAGGAATCGAGTAATAATCTCTTATTCCCCAGAAAGACAGATTTTTACACCTTTTAACCGCATCACAGTTTTTTTTCTTACTGATCATTCTGTTAGTAAGAAAAAAAAAGATCAGTTTTATGTAACTAAATATCAGCTTTCAGAGAAAACGACACTGACACAGAATTCCTGGATTAAAACAACTGAAGGACGAAAGTCAGCAGGAAAATAAGTCAGCATCCGGATTCCGTCATGAATGAAAAATACTGACGGAAATAATCTCGATGTGTGAAAAACAAAACGGATGTCAGGTACTGACCAAAAAAACAAAAAACAAAAAACAAAAAGAGATTGAAAATTCAAAACAGTACAAGACGGATGCGGTTAATGAATGACTAATGATTAATTAAAGCACCCACACGAAAACGACACAATCACTCAAGTGTCCAATTAAGGACATAAACATCGTGACCTTGTTTGTTCTATCTCCATTTTCTGAAAAATTGGAGATTTTGTACTGGGTAGAAGAGATATAAAAACTGCACACTTTGACAATTGTTTAAAATGCGTGGTGGAACTTATCAAGTTGTTCCACGGTTCCGATTTATTCTAACTCTTCATCCTTAACGTTGAATTTCTCAGTTGTGCAAAAAAGTTGAATTGGAACAAACAAGAACTGAGGTAGCGACATACCAACGTCCATCGTGAAAGAACAGATGGCAAGGGCAGAGAACAACCATGTAATGTAAACTTGCGTTTCGTACACCGCATAGTAGCTCCAAAATTAAAACCCCGTTTCTCGAAAAATTCACTGGGCCAGCCATTTCGGGCCACACATTCTTTGGACATTCAGCAGTAGTTGTGAGATGCTGCGACTTGTGGTGTTACGGGTTAAGATCTGAGGCTCTTGCTGTTTGGATGTTCGCAGTGACACCGTATGACTGTTCTCCGTGATTTAAATAGGTTTGCCTGTGTTTAAAATTATTTAATATCTGTCTATTCCCACCTGTTTCATTTTTTAAAATCGCGAATTCCTGGTTTACGAACACAAAATAAATAGGCTATAGATTCTGCACACATAGGTAATGTAAGCATAATTTAATATCACCAAATATTTATCCCAAGAAAGAGCTCATCGCGAAAAATTGAATGCCAGCTGCAAGTCACAACATTCTATTCCTTGCTGATTGTGACTTGATAGATCCACTTGTGAAATGAACAGGAAAATTAAGACAATAATCGTACTTCCAACTGTGAAATCACGAAAAATCTGTTTCTCTCACATGTCCTCTAATATAAAATGATCTTTAAAATATCTACTTCACCAGGAAGCCAACTGCACTTTAGAATGAATAACTGATAAAATGTTATCACATGGCGTACAACCTGATTACTCCTTTCAATATCTGAAGAGTCAGTGACCAACAAAACATGAGTGCTGATAATTTACCAACTGCTATTGTTTTCTTATCAACACCCAAGGCCCTCAACAACTACAACAATGAAATCATTAGAATCCTGGGCCTTTCACCAAAATAGCAGTCCGGTGATATAGACAAAACATTTAAATGGGACGATTGCAGTATGAACAAGTAAATACAACACATGATTGTGTGAACACACTCAGATAAAAACATGATAAATAGGAAAATCCCACCCAAGAACACGAACCATTCACATTCCGTCACAACTATCGATCCACTTTACCAAGAAATGAAAAAAAAAACAAAAAACAGTAACTTTTCTTTCTTCAGTCGTTTAAAATGTGTAAAACACAACACCCAGGAAAGCTACTAAACTAACGCAGTGCCATTTATTTTCCACTATTATCTACACCAGACTACTTAAATATTTACACATAAGATAATAATTACGTATAATCCAAATCCGTACCGTCCTCAGAGTTCAACACAATACATCACTGTATCTGTAATGCATCCCACAAGCCAGTGTCAAAACTATACAGCACCAATAAATTTAATAAGGTGTTGACAGAATATGACAGGCACTGAAACTGGGGCCCACACTGTAAGATCTGACAAGGTTTTGGCAGTCAACTTTCTGTTCATCAATGAAGAGGCGCTGAACTAAACCATCCTTACAAGAAGACACACACACACTCCGGTACGTGGGTGTACAGTATAGTTATGCTTGAAACCCTCGAGAGATCGCCTCCTCTTTGCCCCGCTTCGTTTTGGCCACTTGTATTACCTTCCAGTGAATCGATGTCCCAATGAGCGGCCCCTCTTCTCCAGCCTGTCTCCATTCAGGTATAGAGTGGACCATTTTTCTGTTCGGGTGACTGCGTTATCTACTGTATCGGGCAAGGCCTGAGAAGGCTAAGCTTGTAAGTGTCATCCCCACCCAGCCATCGTTTACCCCGTGTCGCCATCCCAGGAACGGGCAGGACAGTAGCTGTGAATGTAATTCCACCAAACGGTTCTAAGGCTTTTCCTGTCAGTGTTGGGGCTCTACAAAATTTGAAATGTTCCCTCACCTGGCACGTACTTCTGTAATCCTCTCATTTGACCCCATAGAATTATAGCAGAGACTTATACAGCTATATCGGGTACCTGATTATATTATCTTTTTGCTTGGGGCTTCAGACGATTCTCATTCCATACCCAAATATCAGAAAGTTGGCAGACGGTCTTTAATTTCTTTCAGAACCATTTTCAATGTAGATCTTGATGTAGTGTCTTTTCTTCTCGGGCTTTTTTTTCCCAAACAGGGTCCAAGGGGTAATTTCATTCGAAAAACATTTTCACTTCAAACGAATCAGAAATTAAAGATGTTTTTACTACAAAAGTTACGTTGCACTATTTTGGTTCATTTCGAGTCCGGTGTTTGTTTCTTTGACATGGCGAAAGGAGAATTGTAGGCGGTACCTTTTGAAAGGTATAATAAAAAAAAAAAATCTGTGGGGTCGCAGCGCAAGGCTCGAAATAAAGTCAACCTTTTTCTTTTCGCCATGTTTTGACTATAGAAATGTTGTATCTCATAATCGACTGGGTTACAAAATAACGCTCGTCCGTCTCCAACAATGGCTTCGGTGAAACATCTTTGCCAGGCAATCATACACACTGTATGGTAGCAAGGCATGCACAGCTTCCTCCGGGTGCAGCACATGCAGCGATATTCTACGAAAACACTCGCCATTGTGTCTAGCATAAAATAAAAACCTATAGAAAATCCTACAGGATAGGGCAATCGCAGTCTGAGTATATGTTCAGTACAGAATATAGAAAAGACTACTGTAGTGACAGCATCATCATACTACTACTACTACTATGTTAATTGCCGTCTGCAAGGATCCCAATCAGCATCCCTACATCTATGTGATGTAGATTTGCACAGGATTTTCGAAGAGTTAGTTATACTGAGAGTCTAAGGTATACCAACATTAAAAATACATTGGTAGGATTACTGTAAGGGCGGATTTCCCACATCAAACCGACGGCGGCGCGACGTCCAAACCGGCGGACCCACATCAAAAGGATATCATTCCTCTAAGCAAACTTGATGTCTTACGTAGCCACATTGATGTACGGTTACTGGCTGGGATCGGAGGTTTTGCAGTTTTGAGACACGCCGATTCCGACTTTAAGAGGTACAGACAGTGGTGACGGCTATAGAAACAATTAGTTGGTCCAGGGACGCCCACTCGGACGCGCTCCAATTGTTAGTCACTTGAAATTACGACAGTGGTAGTAAACTGGTGATGCTGACCCCTAAGCCTACGACATTACAGACCGTCATGTGGCATGAAACATGCTTGCGAAATGGAGTACAATGGGTAAATTGGCTCAGAGTCAGAGCAATGTTCTGTTGCCACACAGTTAAAATTCTGGTTCGGAAACACGAATTGTCTGTCGTCTGTCTCTGTTTCTGTTCTCTCTCTCTCTTGCCTTTCCCACTTTCTCACTTTCTCTCTCTGTCCATTTTTCATTTTCTCTCTCTCTCTCCCTTTCTTACTTTCTCTCTCTCTCTGTTTCCCCCTCTCTCTTTTGTCTCTCCCTTTCTCACTTTCTCTCTTTCTCTCTCTCCTTTTCTCTCACTCTTGTCTTTCCCTTTCTTACTTTCTCTCTCTCCCCCCTCTCTCTCTATCTCTTGTTTGTCTGTCTGTCTGTCTGTCTGTCTCTCCCTCTCTCTCTTTCTCTCTCCCCTACTCTCTGTCTTTCTCTTTGCATGCATTTTACTACCAGTGTAAATTAATGAAAGTCAGTCTGCCAACTACATGGGTACCACATAGGAATATATGGCTGGGAACCAACGTTATGGTATTGTACACGGAACCTAATTGTTTGGTCTCTGTCTATCTACGTCCAAACTAACTTGTCTGGTTGCGATAGTCTAAATGAAAAGACAGTGTCTCTCTGCCAAACACACGGGTACAAAGCAGAAATGTTCACTCCAGAAGGCTAGAAATCAAGCTTTCGGAGCTGTACTGGCAAATACATTCTCTAATCGACAATATTCTATATTTCATAAAATATGTTTAAATCACGACTCTAGAACCGTGACAAGAATGCACTGATCTCTATTATTCCATACACGGGGGTCAAGGATAACTGTAACGCTGAAGAGACAAACAGAACAAGAATGACATAATGGAAATACGTAAACATATTGTAGATAAATTGTCGTCATTTACATGCACATCTTTTAACGTAATCATAACATTTTGGATTTCCCACACGACAGTGTCACTTTATACACTGCTTCTTTTTTTCACCAAACCTACATTCGTTAGCCTAAATGACATTAAATTAAAATGCCTATTAAATTTTCGTTCGTTCATATTGTGAATTTCAACTTAAATTAAGAAAATGCTTTCGGATACACAAAAGTAGGCCTACAACTTTTCAGTTTTTCGTTGGCATTAACTGTTGAAACTCTTTGACGATCAGAAGAAAAACATGACAGGGCCAAATACGCACAATGTATGAAAATAAATGAAACAAACTGACACAACCATTCAGATCTAAATCGGGCCATTTTCAGGTTCAACATGGTTCAGTATGTCACAGAAATGTCTCGACAAAGACCTAGCAGTATTACGAACACGCAGCTCGTGAATGAAAGAAAACAGAGTGTCTTTATATACAATCTGATATCTTCGCCTCACAAGTAAAAAAGAAACCTTTTCGTATGGAAATCAGACATGAAAATATTTTGATTCCAGTCGCGAGCGAGGAGGACGCCAACAAAAGCTAAGCAATTTACCGAGAGTGTTTTTGCCGATCTCTTTTGAGACACGGGGAGATTTTACTATTACCTAATGTCTCCAATGTAAACAAACACCGAGGCCCCTGCCCATAGACAGGTCATGGACCCCCTCTCCTCCCCACATCGCCTCCCTAAACTTTTGCATAACTGAAGAGGATCTCAAGTGAGGTTGACCAAGGAATGATAGGCAGTAAAGACGAGAAGTCTGGTCGATACCGGGCATGTAGATAGATAGGTGGGACATCTATAAAGTACCCTTGTCCGCTCGAGTAAGTACAGAATTGATACAAAAAGTAACGGAATCTTGGAATTATAGATTACAGTCGTGAGACCAAGGACAGAATTGATACATTGGGTTTACAGAATCTTGAAATAAGGTACACCCATGGGCTCAAGTACAGAATTAATTATACAAAGAGTTGCAGAATCTTGAAATAAGTTATATCCGTAGGACCAAGTACAGAACTGATGTATCGAATTGCAGAATTTTGAATTTACGTGGACCAAGAATAAAATTGATACATAAAGTTACAGAATCTTGAAATAAATTACTAAGCACAGAGTTGCAGAATTTTGAAATTAGTTACATCCGTGGAAAGAAGTACAGGACTGAAACATAGGGTTAAAGAATCCTGAAATAGCTTACAGCTGTGGGATCAAGTACAGAACTGATACATAGACATAAAATACATCGAGATCGTCAATCATTTTTCCGTTCCATTCAGGAGTTCCAGCCATTTCCCCCCGCTGGACACCCAATCCGATCAATCGCTCGCGTCAATTCAATCTGGCTGAACAGAACAAGGTGTGAAATCAAACAACAACAAAAATCCCGTGTGACAAAAAGCAGCGCTCTGAATTGATTACAACAAATTACATGCATGATTGGCGCGGCGTAACAAGGACATTGAGAGCAATGACCCACTTTGAAAGGGAAAACTTACACTAATATTAGCATTGGTGTGCCTGGATTTGTTTTGCCCTGCCAAATTTTAGTAGGTTCTGAGGTTTTGATGCAGCTGTAGAATACAACACCATTATTACACTTATTGTCTCTTTTCCCCTTTTTTAAACTGACAAACAAATCTCTCATCAACAAAATCGATCAGTTCCGCTATCATTCATTCATTCATTAACCAGACCCGCCCTCCCCCCCCCCCCACCTGCTCCCAATCTAACCGCCCATACGACTGTGTCCGCCTGTCTGTCTGTCCATCTTGTCTATCTGCCTGTCTGTCCATCTGTCCATATATTTATCTGCATGCGTTTGCCTGTCTATCCATCTGTCTGAATGCCCGTCCGTTCTTAAGCTATCTGCTTGTCTGTATGCCAGTGTATCTATCTGAACGTCAGTCTCTCTGCCTGTGTGTATGTCAGTCAGGATGTCTGTCAGTTTGTCTGTCCGTCTTTCTTCACAAATGTTTGCGGTTATTCTCCACATTCCTTGTCACCGCACTGCCTATCTCGGTTGTTGTTGTTTTTGTGTGTGTGTGACACAAAAGATATGGTGTGGTGTGTGTTAATTGTGTGTGTCCACTTTTCTGCTGTCAGGCAGCTGTGTTGCCACTTTGGTCACTAACGCAGGTGTCACTGACTCACCAGTCCAGCGGTGTCCAACCTTGAACTCTATACGTTCAGCTGGTCACTGCTGCGGTGTATAATTATAAATACCAACAAAACTCAAGACTCAAGTTTTCCATCCCGAAACCAACTTGACAGAGACACCAACTCTTCATTACAATAATATGACTGCGAAAAAAAAAACGAGAGTCAAGGTCTGCTATTCTCCTATTAATTAAACTAATTGTTCAACCTGTTATCCAGCCAATAATTTACTGACAAAAGCAAACAAACAAACCAAAACACACACAGTTACTAAATTGAGGGTTGGCAACCAGAATGTTTTATGTCCAAAATCATCAAACTGAGAAAAACTAATTTGGAATTTGTATCCTTAATGAAAATTCAAATAATTTCAATAATTTCAACATGGAAACATGAATAGTTTTAGTGGGATATGAAATAAAGTCACACACCTTGTGTGTTGGATACTTATAGCCATTTGAAAGCAATGAACAAAATTTGGCACAACACATTCTGGTTGATAACCCTTGAAATGAGGCATTTTCAAGTTATGGGTTCACTGGTGACGAGAGACTACATAGTACCTGACCTAACACTAACAGGTCTTCCGCAAACTGTTTCGTGACAAGAGAATGACTTACAATCTACAGAATGATACTATTGCTCCACGTGGAAGAGAACGGTTTTAATGCGATCTTCAAGGGTGCATTGCATTAAAACAAGGGGTGGGTGGGAGAGTTAATAAAAGCCACAAAATAATCACATGCGTCTTTGTGCACGATAGCTGAAATATCCATTTCAATAACAACCTTGTTTGACTGAATCTGTCGTGGCTGAAGAAATAATCTATTTACTGTAACAGAAAAAATGCATGTTACTTTAGTAACTTTTAAGTGCAAGAAGGACACATGAAAAGCATTCACTACGTGGTGAATACGGGGCGAAAATATTAAGTTACCATAGCGTACGTTCTTTCAAAACAAGCGATGCCGTTAGGCTCTCAAATGAGACCGAAGTACGTTAGCTACAGACCTGTAACAACATCTTGAAGCAAATACCATTGTGGGCCATCTTTTATCTAGAGCCCGTAAGGAACTATTAGCCAACGGTAAGCAAGTATTCAACTAGGGTCGAAAATGCCCACATAATCCTAGTAAGCCAAAATATGCATAGAGATAATTATGATACCTCTTTCTTCAGGGTAACATGACACATTTATTTTCGACAGAAATAAGGTAGATCGTGAATTCATATGAATTCATGAGAAGTTATGACATTACTGACATGTTTTGACAGAATGGATAAATATGCGCATTTAAAAAAAAAATTACTTAAAAATATCGAGTAAAATAATTCCCCTATTGATCACTAAACTTGTACTGTACTTGAATTAAGAGTACAATGTATTGTGAAGGTATATTAATTTAACTGAGCCAGTTTCCACGAAAAAAGCCGGATGAAGCACCTGGTCTTCTCGGATAAGGACGAAAAACTCGGAGGGCCCATGTGCACGTAGCGCACGTTAAAGATACCTTACCAGTTGAAAGTCGAGAGGAACGGGCCGAACAAGGCGGCTGCCCGGACAGAATTCTAAAAAAAAAAAAAAAAGTTAATCTCTACCACAAAAACACACAGAAACAAGAACAAGACGAATAAAAACTAGAAAAGCGAGGTTTAAATCCAATCGCAGCGAAACCTCCTAAAATAGAGATCTAAACACTAACAACTGCTGTACACCCACACTATTTCCCCCCAATATTTTAAACGAACATCACAATGTTGCGTCTTTCACATGGCGATAAGTTTTCTTGATATTTACAGAACGCTGTCATTAACTACCATCCCAACAGCTTCATTCCGACCACAATTTTCTACATCTACGGACCAACTTATAATATGGTTCTATAATTCTAAATAGGCTGTTGTTACTTGTATGCACGAATTCCAAGCATTTTGCACTAGGGGAAGTACGTATACGTACCTATCACTGACCTGGTCCTTATCCTCAAGCCTAAATCTTATCCAATCCCTAACCCTGCCCCCTTACCCTTTCAACCAAAAATCAGGAGGAAGCAAAAAGAAAATCTGAAAGGATACTTAATAATTAAGGCTGTTGTCAGGAATATTTCAGGAGGAGCTCTCTAGCTCTGGGGTCACAAAAGGCTTTAAAATACGTACCCCTAGCGCAAAAAAAAAAAATGAGGGGGGGGGGGCGTACGTACTTGTAACAACGTTCTTCTAAATACCCTTTGTATCCCACCAATTGATGTGTTAGTTTCGATAGCTCTGTAACCCAAAAGTTACCGTGGGGCAGTACACGTGGCATATTCATAAATGGAAAAGTGCTTATTTACCTATTACTTTTTCATAAACGGCAATGTCCAACCTGGTATTAACCGCATTTACAAAATGAAATAATCAATAAGTAGTTTATCAGTGACAGTGACAGACAATGCTCTGGTGTTTGCTCCATGCAATACAGTACGTTATGCAGGGTGACGTTAATTTACGTTTAGTTGTCTCCCCCCCCCCCCTCCCCCCATCCGGATGGTTTCTGTGCATAGTATCGTTCCTGCACAAATGCTCTAACGACAGCAGCTACTGGTAACACAATGATATTGAACAATCCACGATCAAATTGGTTTTTGTGCTTTGAAGTTGATGTCAATGGGTACCTTTCGCCTACGTACTGCGACAAGTCAATAATGGAATATTTTATCGCTGTGTATTTAGAGTGAGCTGTTGTGTCACTGCGAACAACGAACATCTGGTCCACTAACTCCTGAGTGTGTCGTAAACTTCACTCTTTGAAGTTTCTGCGGCATTTTACCACTACCTTCATCTACCTGCCCCGTCACTGCTCACTGCTCATGCAGAGATGTAAACCATCTATTGTCGTCCTTTCAGCCATCTGGCATTTACTGACAGTTCAGCCATGTGAGTACCCGTACCGTCTCGTTTTCTCTCCCCCCCCCCCCCTTCTCCTCTGATCTCTTCTTTCCTCCTGTTCTGTCAATGCTATAATGCCTTGTTACAATTAACGACTTTCTGAACTAAAAGCAATGGCAGATCGAATGGTATCAAAGTTGATCTGACACTGACAGTATCCACTGTCTTTCAGTGACTTGCAGTTTTGGTTATAGTAGTTTTCCTGACTAAACATTTGCATGAGATATTAGGATGATCACGAGAAGCAGTTGAATGAGTACTGTGTACTGCAAACGTACACACGAAGCAGTTGTTTGAATACCGCATATGTAACGAATAATGAGTGACTTTTTTCTGAAACCTTCAGGCCTTATAATTTGCGTTCCATTAATCCTACTATTACTTCATATTTCTATCTTGACCCGTGTATTGGTAAAGCAGGTTGACCATAAAAACGCATGAAAACACCTTGCTATGTAATGAAGCTGTCAAATGTTTCATCCGAGACATCATGGCAATATCAAGTCGTCCCCTTCAAATGACAAGGTTCTATCTCCACTTAATGCTTGAACCGAGTTACATACTACACACACACTACTTCTACAGGCCTTCTCCATTGTGTGTCAAAGTATCAAGCAGATTCGGGGTGTAATTTGTAAGTATTACTAAAAAGACAAAAAAAAGTCTTTGCTCTAAAAGCTATGATCACATGAAACTTCAATCCTCGATTTCTCAAAAGTTGAAGGAAGGGAGTTAGAACCTTGTCATTCTAAAGGGATGAAGTTTTGACTGGTTTAGAAACAAGTCCATGGGAAATGTAAGCTAGACAATTATAATTATGAAAACAATAGCGCAGGTCCACAATTCCCATTACGATCTCCCCAGTGTTCTGTTTATTTTAACCCAACATCAAGGTACGTCATTGAAAAATTAAACAGCCAGCTGTGAAAAGAACAGAGATATTTGCATAATAATAATATTTCGAGACATCAAAAGGAAAACCCTGTATAACACGTTTGTAATGAAATACAACAAAACAGAGTATAAATATAGAATAGACTTTTAGATATCGCTGGCTGAAGTTTTGACAAGATTATTTAACGAAGTAAGTAAGTCACGAAACCCTAGAAAAAAATTTGATCATGTTGCTGCTGAAAACCAAGTGACAATCTATGAACCAAATCCTTAGCTAACTCGTAACACGTTTGTCTTACACATGAGAAGACAGCACACCTTCTCATTTCTCAATGGCAATGTGTGCGATCATTTCTCGATCTAGGTTTCACGACTACATAAAACAGGGCTGAAGCCAAAACAAACCTCCTAAAAAATCGTGAACCTGAGATGTAAACGTGGGCAAAAGCCACAAACAATTTAATAGAAATGTCAAACAGGTATAAAAAGTAACGACTCCCATAGAAAAGAAAGAAGGAATGAATACAGAGATAATCATGAAGAAAGTACAGCAGGCACAAGAAAGAGGGTCTCCTTCTGTCCTTTCGTTCTTTTAAATTCTGTATACCGTCTTGTTTTTTCTCAGTAAAAAAAAAAGTGACCGTTATCGTGTCGACGTGGTCTCTCCGAGCTCAAACTCAAACGCAAAAGAAAGATATCATTGACTACAAAACCCAAAGATCTTAAAATAGTATTAAATTTATGATCTTTGACAAAACCAAAGTCCAACAAGGACTAAAATCTGGCTCTAGAGTTTTCTTTCTGTCTTAACCTGATGTCATTAATAAACAGCCTGCCACACCAGTTAAATAATTTCCTTAACTTACACCTTTGAATACCACGATCTGGCGTAACTGAAGTAAATTTATTGACAATACCACGACGTAACTACGACCTGATTACAACAAATCCTTAGTTTACAAAACCACAGCCATCGAAACAGCGTATTAAATTTTATCTAGAACGTAGATGTCAGCCTCCCACTGGCTCAGTATCGTAAATCAGTCATAAAACTTTAAAGTGGAGGTCACAGGGTGCATTTACCCATTGTGGTATACTGGAGAACTTGTAAGCTCTACTCTCTTCTAAACAGATGACATTACTGACACGAGAACATGTCATTACCACGGCGAACGTCATTGTAACTTTGGTGTATCAAAGACAGTGCGCCGCTCTAGAGGGCCATTCACGAAATGGAATGAGTTCCGTCTGTCCTCGCCACTTCCAACTCTTTGAATTCTTTGCAGCATTTCTTTGTGTTTTCTGGTCGAAATATTGAGGGGTAGGCTTGGGGATAAAATATAGGGTTAGAGTTAGGGAGGTTGACGGTTGGGCATAGGGTGGTCTTGTGCGGGTGGTCAGGACGTACGGAAATCATTCCCACAAATCGGCGAATGCTACTGCTACTACGCTGATGACAGCTGTAGTTACCAAGTTCTTTCCAAGCGTTCTCGGACTGACAGAAACGGCACTCAAACAATAAGTATTTTTTTAAAAATCGTACTCGAGTTTGTACAATGGGTTTGAGTTTCTCAATGATTTTGATTTGAAAAAAAAATTGAATGGAATGTTGACAACAAAATGCAGCGTCTTTAACTTATCTAGGATTTAAATCCAAAATATTTAATACGAGACATCTTGTAAGATCTAAAAAAAAAAAAAAAACACCACGTAGATTTAAATGTCAGAGTCATATGGAAAACAATAATTTAAAAAACAAAGGTGTGGTATTTATGCAACTATTTGCCAAGACTAGCCCATTTATCGCAAGATATCACATCGTATGTGTGTCAGCCTCGACTCCCTGGTCTGCTTGATGAAAAAGGGACATGGCCACCCGGTTTATCATAACTTATCACACCCGTCGCTCTAGACTACCAGGACGTCATTTTGCTGACGTCATTTCTTATCAGTGAAATCCCAGCATTCCATTGGTATCACTGGGATAAAAAAAAAAAGACTAAGGAATAAATACGAGAAGATAGAGGTGTGAAATTATAAATTTACAAGCAAAAAAAGGAGAACATTACTCTCCCTCTGGTACGCAAGTTTGTGGTATGTTTAGTGCAGATAGTGCCCCGTCTTCCTGGAGTAGAATCAAGGATACTAGTTCAATAAGATGACACACTCCCTTCTTCGTGCCTCTTAAAAATCTGTGCACACAGTTTGCACGCTGATGGGGGGCGGGGCCCAAGGCGCACTGCATGAAAAAGAATGCTTGATATAGCGGTAAATTAATAATGTGGATTTGTTACAGCTCTACTGAGACCACAATAAAAAACGACAACAGAGTTTTCCTACAGCGACTGAAGTTATAATTACAAAATAAGTAATTTCAATCAAAGCTGAAGAATAAACAAAATTCCATGTTTCCCCTACATTGGCTTTGTAAAATACTGCATTGTCCATGACTTCCGCGCATTCGCCGCTAGATGGCGGTGCGAAATCTTTGCGCGATAAAAGTGCTAGCTGTCTAATCTTATTGTACCTGGCGTCTTTGGTATAATTGAGTCTCATGAGCAGTTTTACAAAATTAAGACTAATCGAATCGAGTCTTCCGGTGGCGCTTAAGCGATTAAACTTAATCTAAATCGTTACTTCATGAGTTATGTCTGTCACTGTGTCATGACGTATGTAAATATTATTGTATACGGAACGGAATTGAAAGACACAGTTACTATATTTAGATTTACGTCATGGGACATTCGAACTGTTCAACGCGGCGGTTAAGCACAGTTATGGACTTTGTACACACTTTTCATGTTGCAGTTGATCTTTGTGCCTCGAATCGCCCTTACAAAGTCCATAACAACTGTGCTTAACCGCCGCGTTGAACAGTTCGAAGGTCCCATGTCGACATCGGTAAATTTAGATAACTGTGTCATTAAATCCCGTTCCCTATATGCATTTCATGGCTTCCATGGATGTTCAAAATCTGATTCCTAGGAAAGTTTTCAAACAACAATAGCTGCTTAACTCTGCAAAATAAAATGATAATAATTTACTCTTGAGTGTATGAGCGTAGGCGGCACGAAAGCCAAACAAGAGTGTTCTTCCTACACCCCGGTCGGGCAATATTTCCACTGACTACTTAAGGAAATGTTAGCAACGGACACTTGAATAAAATCATGAAGTGTTCCAGGGGAACATATTATTATTAGAGCAAATAGAATTTGTGCAATATCTCAAGGGGATTATCCAATTTCTGTCTAAGCGCCTAAGTGCTGAGCTGTGTTGGTGGGAGACTCGGTCTAGTGCTAAGATGGTTTGATCTCCTTTTTCAAGAGAAGTGAAGATCAACATACAGTGGGGAGGTCACTACCTGTTCTAATTAACAGATAAGCATGTTGGTATTTCGGATCTGGTGGTGACTGAACATGCTCAAGAGCAGTCTGTTGACGTCCTAACTGATCAGCTGACAGGTCCATAACTATGTTTATCTGGTCTAACACCGGACCTTCTCCTTGTAATGCCCCAGCCTTTTCGACGCACTCTACAGGACTGTGAGTGTCAGGAAAACTTCATGGCGCAATATTATTATTTCTGTCTCAAATATCCGCTCAGAGCTGGTCATCTAATACTTTAAGTCTTCTCTAAATATAACACTCACATCCACCGATGAACTTTATCAACCACAGCTTTTCATACTGAAATCTGGAATAATAATACGAATCTGAAGTGCCCGGTCTACGTCAGAGGGCAAGACTGCCGTTTTATTGGAAAAGACCGTAAAAGCCCAAATTGTATTTTATCAAAAATGAATCTCTCACTGAGTCCTGCTCTCCGCTCAATGGTTTATTCATATCATGTTCTGTTTAGTGATGATTAAAAGAACTAATAGTATATGAGAGAGAGAGAGAGGTGGGGGGAGAAGGGGATGGGAGAGAATACGACAGATAGAAGACAGACAGATCGAGTAAGAGTGTGTGTGAGAAGGAAGAGAAGGGAAGAGAGAGAGAGAGAGAGAGAGAGAGAGAGAGAGAGAGAGAGAGAGAGAGAGAGAGAGAGAGTGGCAGGAGAGAGAGGGAGAGGCATTATAACCCAGATAGATAGAACACATTTTTTATTCGCGTATTAAAACGCGAATTTGACCAAGTTTGACAAATACATTCTTTTTCCGTAAAATGGCAGAACAGTCCACACAACGAGCACAGGGTCAAATAACTTGATCTGGTTCTGCTCAGTCCATGAATTTGTCAGTGCAACAACATGCCCAAAATTACATTGACGACTTGCCCAGACAGCCAAACAGGTATTACCTTTACCTTAGAAACTGCGGAATCTGATCTTCATAAATTATGGTAAGACTACGTGGTAAGTCTTGTAATAGTATTTTTCGTTATTCAGAGTAAATATCTAGAATCATTCATTATTCCATTATTAGGTTCTGTTTGATAAAAAAAATGGTGTCTCTTTAGCGTTGGTCAATTCTTTCCTATGTTCAATATTTTAAAATATACTAATGTGGATATATACAATATTGACGAAAGAAGTGTGATAGAGAGAGGCTGGGTGGGGGAATGGGACGCATGTAGAAAATAAATGACAAATAGGAGACAGAAAAAGAACTAGAGGTAGACAAGGAGGAACTGGTGCTACTGGTTGAACAGGAACAGATTTTCTTCGTGGCCTCTGCAGATAGGAACAATGTTATTACTAAAGCTCCGTAGGCCTCTGCAATGGAAAGGACATTCTAGTATAACTTTGAACGTTTGTGTTCATCTTTTGGTCAACAGGGAGTCTTTCCGTTGGCCTATACCCAGGTTTACAGTGCAGAGAACTTAAGGGCCCAAAAGGCAATCGCATAAACTGCCCATAAAAAAGCAACAGAACGACGTAACTGTGAGTATTCAATAATAAAAAACAAAACAAAACTGCAGTGTAAAGAGACGAAACCCCCCAAGTGTCAAAACACACGGCATTTTGATGCGAAAGGTGGCCCACGAATTTGCCACTTGTAAAAGGATCACACATTTTTAGAAAAGATTCTAGTGTTCTTAGCCCAAAAAAATTATGATCGAATTATGAACTTGAAAGCATGCTTTGAAGTGTTTGATCTCAACACTTGGTATGCGGCAGAGGTGTCGTTTAACATGACAAGTACGACAGTAGTATGACAGCAGGTCCCATACAAAGCTTCGGGGCGGGGGGGGGGGTGGACGAGCAGGGAGTCCAGGTATAAACTACACATCTCTTTTATCTTAAACCAAAAAATGTTAATTTGTTGTCTAATAATGGAAGATAATTATTCAATCAAATTCTGGATATTAAAATAAAAAAGTATGTTAATAATCTATGTAAATTACAATAATAATATGTGTTATAAGTACGGTCATCTTTTCAGGGTAAACATTTGATTTTTATAATTATAAAATTATATATTTTTAAATTAATAACAATAATACAGATTGCTGTCACGGGATAAAAGCTTCTTTTTTTCCCCCGAAGGCCCTTTGTGTCACACGAAGAAATCAATACAAAACAAGACAACCGTATCGGACCATCATTCTTCATTATTATGATAACTTATTCCATGCTAATTTATGCATGAGAAATGAAACGTTTTTTTTTTTGTATGTTATTTTTCAATGTCGTTTCGTCTTCTGCTCTTCTTCTCTTATTTTGCGGGTAGTTTTGTTGCCTCAAACAGCCACACATGTCACAATGAAAACACTAAAAAAAAAAAAAGTAAATAAATAAAAAAGCGCTTACAAATACAACGCCCATGATTGCTAGATAAGGGGGGACGACAGGTCCAGGACATCCATTTTAAAAACCCGCCAATTTTCTAGACAATCGACAATATAAATAATTTTCCGGTGCCATGAACAAAAATTAGAACGATGTGTCCCTTTGACACATGGCTATCTTTGTCTAAACTGCCCTGCAATGAAGGAAGACCGCATGTGCCAGAAACAAAACTTTACGAACACAAGAAAAGCAAAAGACAAAACATTTCGAGTTGCACTGTTTCATCTTTTGTTCAATTTCCATTGTGTGTAGTACCAAAAGAAACTCTTTGCCGTAAATAACTGTAAACCAGATAGAAAGACAGAACACAGATTTTCATTTTATAATTAATGTGGGTGGATCTGACAAAATTGGGCCTGACGCAAAAGACCAAATTTCTGGGAAAACTTCTCGAAAGAACATAATATGATTTCTGTCCTATAACTCAGCTCAGAGATGTCCAAATTTATCGTAATAAAAATGAAATTGTTCCTAAATAGTCCGTGGTCCGTCTTAGCAGCCACTATATCATTAACAGTGCATAATGAGAATTACAAAATATTATGTTGCTCAGATTGACTGCTGAATGGACTTCAGAATCATTTTTCCCCAAAACACGGTTCTCACCATCTTCCACCTCAAAATTTCATCTTTGCTTAACATTGTGAAATTAAGCTCTCATAAAAACAGAAATGCTCAGAAAATACTACTCTTTCACAATGTACAAAAAAACGAAACTACTTCTAGCCCAGTTTTGTCAGATACAACCACAATTAATGGTGTTTTAAAATGAATGTGACCAACATAGGCGCATACACTCGTTTTCCATAGCATGACAGCACAAGCCAGCGAATGGTCGGTGTCGGCTCATTTCCTCCGCCAAAACATCGTCCATCTTTCCCGCCCTTAGGTTGAACCTGCCTTATCGCCGGTTTCTTAAACAGTAGTCAAAATATTTTCACAGCGAGGTTTCAATCAAACTTCATTGTACGTTTGTCACCTCCGTTCCCCCGGGGGAGCCTGGCTGGGAGGGACAGTTTCACCAGGTCACGTCAGGTTGGGTCCCTGGGTACAATGTGTCCGCATACTGCTCCCTTGACCCCTGTCTCTTCCTTTATTTCCGGTTGCCAAGATCTCATTCTATTCATCTAAAACACACCGTAGTTGTGTTTTTATAACCGAAATATGCATGAGGATAATATATGTGATGAGGATATTACTAAATGACAGGTATCATAAACAAAGCAAAAATATAGCTTTGTTGACATTTTAATCCCCATGAATCGTTCACAAATTTCCAAAGTGAGTTAAAAACGCTTTTCGTTACGTTGCACCATTCTACGACAAGAATTGGCATTGAGCGATGCATAATGAACAGAATAATTTCTGAATGCACTGGTTGTGTCCCAGTTATGATACATTATTTATTAGAATGTTAGCGACACCATGTCAGCTGAAACGCTAAGTCATTCTACTGGACGAACTCTCTGCTCTGTGCTCATTTGATAATTTTCATTGTGCGAGTCTCGTCTTTCAAACTATGAGCGTTATCTCCTCAATGCTTGAAGCCCACTGTTGTTGTTATTATGGCATGTATCACTACGATCAACTTGTTCAGTTCAACTATTTCAATTTCATTGCAGCTTAGCCCGATAACACACAAAAACAAATCTCTCTGCTGTTTCCCCACAGTCTTTGCCTTTAAACGTCTTTGGGCCGCCAGTCAAAAGTCTTCACCATTATCTTAATTGCTGGCCCAGATTTTGTTTTTGTTTCTGCCAGTTTGCCCCCATGGGAGTTATACCATTCAATGGAACCCAGTCTATCAACAATCTCTACAAACGACCATGACATGTAATTGAAACTACCGCTGACAACCATTTTGCCTTGACCCGCTGTTGACTTTTGTCAGCCTTCACAGTTTCAATGTGACTCCAAACTCCCCGACTATGTAATACGGCAATTGCACAGCAACTCTGAGGTGGTTTTGAAAAAAATAAAAACACTACCGGTCGCTATCCTTATGGTACATCAGCTATGCCCGTCACATAACACTGACCAGGGGGAGCGGATACCTGTCCATCTTGCCGGGTGATTACTCTGGACGCGATTTCCGACATGGATTACGATGCTCTGCTTCAGTCTCAGACTCATGTAAGCAATACTCTTAAACAGTAGTGAAGACAATCGCCCCGACTGTCCAATCACATCCACAACAAAATGAGCTCCGTAATGTTTTACCTCAGTTTTCGACGTGTGATGTAGATTTTAGCTATTAGATGTCCAAAGCCAGTGACGTAAGGTTTGAATAAAATCTTTTTGAAAAGTGACGTTTAATGTGTGACTAGGCCGATTCGTACCTCTATCGAGTCTTTATTTCCTCTCAGATCCATTAACTTATTTCTGCGACTCTACATTTGCACTGACTTAAGAAAAGAGCTAATGTTGTGCTACGTAAGCCCCGTGATGGTTTTTCAAAGCGTGTGCAAAATTCACACGTGGGTCTAATACTGCAGCCAAGATTACACTGCGGGCTCGCTAATAAATAGTATTTGAATATCCAGTGCAGGCAATTCTCTTTGCGTACGGAATTCAGTTTGAGTTTGAATTGGTGTACTGTAACGGTGAGCCGGCAAGATAACGACCATTTTCGGCCCTTCACCTCCCGTAAGTAGCGGTGTCCGGGATATGTGGACTGCATCAATAAACATCCGTGACCAAACTAACATTGCTTGACGGCTGGGTGGCCAAATACCGACGATTCAAAGTATTATCTTTACGTTTATCATTCAAAACTGATGCTCCGCACATAAACACCCACAGAACCCATGTCAAGGGGGCGCTTTATCTCAAGAACCTTCCATATGCACGAATTCTGCTACGGGATGTAAACAATATCCGTTCTGAAACGTCAAAATTCAAATTCAGTCGGCCATAAGAGTAGGATAAAGATTTATTTTTTATGTACTGCACAGGCTGTTCGTTTAGCATGTCCATTGAACAGTTAAACGAAAATTTGTGAGAATTCCATAATTATCCAGTAACTTCTCATTTCAAACCTGACATTATCTCTAAGATATTATAAGTGAAGAACAAATTTAATATTGTGAAACCGACAGCATTAAAACACCGAAAAGGACAGTAAAAATGACTGTGTCTTTGCTTTTATGACATGTCGTGACGTGGTTTCTTTTGTTCTGTTCATATTCATTTCTATTCACAACTTCATGCACGAGCGCAGACCGCAAATTGAAAATGCCCGGACTCGTAAAACACAATATTTTAATGTGAATCTATTGAGAAAAAAAACAAACAAAACACTTCGGCACACACTTGCCACACAACCTCAAAACATTTGCGAAAAACCACTGGGGCTCAATGTCGTTTTTATTTACTGAAACGAATTTGATCATTAAATCGTGTCGTAAAGGAACATTACACAGTCCAGACACAAGCATTTTACACCTTACAGTAGAATATTATAGCCGCGGCTTAACAGCGCTTTTATTGTGACTGCTCCTCGTAAAAGCGGATATTTCTTACAATCGCCACCATTTTATGAACGTCCACGCTTAAACCCCTACTGGACACAGACTACCAAAAGCTCTCAAGTTACTTTAACTCAAATCAAGCGCGTGAATATTTTGATAATGGTAAATCGCGTGGAAACAGAGACCCGATTGCAGAGATATAGGCCGTCCTCTCTATCTGTGTAGTTTAGTCGTTGAACTTGAGCACAGACTATGATAAAATTTATTTAATGCTTACGGTTAAACTAAAACTGCACCACCTTACCTTTCCACTCTGGTAGAGCCCTACTCACCACCTCGTTCTTTAAGATCAGGCGATCAGGGCCTTCTTAAGATTTTTAACTGCAAGTCAAAGAAACTAGGAGGCAGAGCATTTACACACTGTGCCCCGCACATCTGGAACTCACTGTCAAAATCATTGCGGGAAGTATCTACCGAGTCAAAATTCAAAACTGGTCTAAAAACCCACCTTTTTAAAAAACACTTTCAGTTGTGAAGTCTCATTCCCAATCCATTTATTTTCTCATTTCACTTTAATTTTGCTGTTTTATCGTTTAATTTCTGTCTTATAGTATGTTATGTGTGTGTATCTATGTATACAATGTATGTATAGCAGAGAGAGAGAGGGTGAGAGAGAGAGCGTGAGTTGCAGATGGAGAGAACACGACTTTCTGTAAAGCGCCTAGAGCAAACAGTTTGGATTGGGCGCTATATAAATGATCTTCATTATTATTATTATTATTATTAAAGCAAATATGAGACGCAAAGCTGCTATCCGCATGTCACGCGTCAAATTGACAGCGAGCTTCCAAAGACAAATTTCTTAGGACACCAAAGCTTCAAAATCCAGAAAATGGCAATTGCTGATGCCTTCGGGGCTTATTGTTCGCGTTCATGATTTGTTTGTTTTGCTGTCGGAACTGGGAGGGGAACAGGCTATCTCGAAAGCAAATAACGACGGTAATATATTTTTACCATTTTGCAGCGCAACTATTAACCCTCAAAACGCAAAAGGCCAGTTAACGATCTTGAACCCAGCGACAACAAGACTTCTTCTCTTTCAGACTTCCAGCCAGTCACCAGTCAAAACAACGAAGAGGAATGTTATGTTGGGTTCTAAGGCTGGACTCTACAGCTTCTGTCTCTTTGCCATGCCGCTCACCAGTCACAACAACAGAAAGAGATGTTAAATTGGCGGAGCGGTTGGAGGGGGGGGGGAGGAGCGGCGGCTTCCCACGGCTGGACTCCAGACGGTTCAAACGCCAGGTCATCTGTGCTCGTCATCAACCCTATCTACACCATTCACACAATACAGACAAGTAAGGACATGGATGCAGGGTGATGTGGTGGAACCCCCTCAAACAACGGTACCCAATTTTGGGTCAAGATCTGATGGCCATCACATGTCCCTGCAGCTTTCACGGTGTCATCGAGCCCTTGGGTCACACTAAATAACACAGTGACATTTTGATGCAAAGTACAAAAACTACAAGACCAGGCTAATGTTTGGGGTACTTCTGTCTACTTGACTGCAGAGACATCGCCTATCAACCATTACATAGCTGCAGAAATACAATAGGGCACCCATAAGAGACCTCACTTAAGCGCATTCTCTTAGATCGTATCAAACTCGAGTCAGGCGGGTGGTCGGGTGCTCCCTAGGAAAACGGATATTCGAAACCAGGTTGTGAATGGTCTGCATTTTGTGGTCTTTTATGACCTTGATCTTTTCAGTGTCACATCAGGGGCTCCTGATTCAGGATCTGAAGTAAGTAACCTAATACGCCATCAGTTTAATCATGCATGAAAAGAAATAAAAACACAAAAAAACAATACTTTCATTTTACAGGAACTCACCAGGCCTTCGTCATTACTGTAACTGATACAGAAATAAGATACCAGACCCCAAAGCCATTCTAAACAGTCTTTTTTTTTTTTTATCTATGAACAGCACTAAAAGACACTCCTTTTTTCGATGACCATTTTTTTAAACAACAAACTGCACTCAATAATCCTCCCAGAACTTGCTATTAATCTGATCAAGACGAACAGAATGCAGACAGGTGAGAGGCAGTAGGTTTTTTGGCCCAATATCTTCTCTCCGTGCCTATAAATATATACCACTTTGATTATTTCCAACCATGTCACTCCAAAATAGTTCACAGAAAAGGGAAGCCTGGTAGCAGTTACTCTGGCGCAAAAATGATCTTATGTCTTTTAATTTGTGATCATCACTAATTGCTCTCTCAATAGCATGCAGCATATAGTCAACAACTGAAAACAGCCTCTACAATATCCTCTATACAACACATCCTCTGAAAATAACTGAAAACATCCTCCAGAATATAATATTATTGTTATCCAACCTACTATCTCTCTGTGACAACAGCTATTTCTCTTCTCCCGACTCTCCAACCCATAGATGTAGTACAAGAACTATAAAACTACCAGTGTAGTACTGTACATCTCCGCCCCCACATTCGCATAATTATTCAGAGTGCTGCTTGAAAAGAAAAGCCTAACCTGGCTTCGTTTACTGTGAAATCGCCCAGTGCTGCCTGAAAGGGCAGATCAGTGACTGGGTGAAGCCATGGTTATACCATTGTTGTGTGCCCAAATCAAAGCTTTCCATCGTACCAGGATGTGGACAAGAGGGCACTGTGACTTTCTTTTCAAGAATCTTAATGGCCGTACCTTCAAGCTGTTAGTACTTTTACAACCTAGTGAATGGGGGGGGGGGGGGAGACATCTGGACACTGCCGACGTGCTGCTGGTCACAGTGTGACTCGATTGCTACAACGAAATGACACTGAGGGAGAAACCGGTCAAGATCTCATTGAATCATAAACAGTTCAAGCGTGTGCCTTTATTCCACCGAATTCTATCAGGCAAACACGTGATGGAGGTGCAGTTTTAGGCTCAGCCTTGGATTAATGACTACCCCAACGAATGACCCTTTCAGTTTCTGCGTATCATCATTTTGTTCCTAAACGAAAAGACCGCCGTGTAGGTGAATGTTGTGAACTCAAGCAGCTCATTATAAATTTTGGTTGATCACGTCAAAAAGTGTCCAATTTTCCAATTTATTGGTCTAAGGAGGACGTCAGATCCTTTGATGAAAATCATCGCTTTCCTGATTTAAAAAAAAAGGTGTTTTTATTAGAATAATAGACATGAACATGAAACATAAAAGGAACGTTGATAAGAGTTTGTGGGTCAATATTTTACTGTAGGACCTAAAATTTAATATGGTACTCTCATTATTATTTTACTCGGTATTTTGAAAACAACACTGGGTAACAAACGCATCAGTTAATCTGTTCAGTGATACTATTCATTATCAATGCCCGTTTCATGGCTCTACTGACTTTCGACAAGTGTCTCTCCATTCGGTATCCTGAACAGAAAAAATATAACAAGTGCAGATAAACTGCTCTCCCAATACTGCAAAATACCTCGTGAACAAAAGTGTCGTTCTGAATTCTCCCGTGGCCAATTTCCAAAATTAAACCGATAACTGAAACAACACTGGCTTGCTATTCTTCGAGATAAACTGCCAAATAAATAATGGGTTCCCAGCTAGTTCGAATTGACAAACGAAAGAAATAGTGGGTCCACCGCTCATTCCAACTGACAAACAAAACAAAACAATCCTGACATAATGCCATTTGCCACAACATACAACTGCGAGTGGTTCTGAATGAACCTAGGCTGAATAAAATGAAATGGGAAAGGTCTCCATCACCTCAGGCGATTTGATTTTTTTTTTTATTTTCAGACATCTCTGAATTCCTAAAGGACAACGAGTATAACTGACTGTGTAAATGGCATGGTAGTGTCATTGAGATCACGATGTCACGTCTACGATAGCCAGCAGGCTGACATAAGGTAGAAAGAAATGGTTTTGGTAGTACTGGGTAATAATTATTGTCTAGGGCAGGTAGAGCTGGTAATATCCAAATATGTTGCTGTCTTGAAAAAAAAAATGGAATCTTACTGCGGCAAAAATGAGAGGGTGGATAACTGAAATAAACCGAATCTCAAGAAAATCCAATTCAGATTCCATGTAAATACAGCATTCAAACCCCAAAACTTCGCCCTAAATGACAATGTCTTAACAATGGTTGGGGAGTGATGAGCTAATCTACCAGCATATAGGCACGCCAATGGCTACAAGACATTACTATATTATTATCCCTTTGGCACTCATTTTGTTGAAAATGCCATTTTTATAAATCAGTATCCTTTTATTTATAGCATAATGAAGTCTTACTTAACCATTTCAAGCCAAAGTTCACTGGGTAAAACATGATTGTAGTAGTCAATAACGCATATCCTCAGATTAAAACTCCACTTGCTGCACACACACTATAATTACCTTATCAATTAGCTTTAAAAAGTCAAGCTCCAAGTACAACGTCATATCATGAATAACAACATTCTCTCCTGAGCAAAAACTGCATCAGTTCAGTTTCATTTACCGACGCTGTCGTGAAAATGTGATCACTGTACAAAATTCGCACACCCAACAGCTACAAAACAGACAGCCGCTACGTCAAAACACAGACTACCATGCTAGTTATCATAGCCGGTCAACCACAGACATAACCATAAATCCAACATTTAACAGGTGACCGGTGGCTGTGCAGATGACCCCGTCCAATAAATCATCCCATTTATCACACACAGGCGGTTTTAGCCAAGGTGAATCATAAATGCATGTTGAAATATCAACAGTGGAAACACTGAAAATGCCTGGATATTAGGTTTGGCGCCAGGTTCGTGACTCAGCAACGTATGCTTTGGAACCCCGGTGAACTATGAATTTTCATTAATAACTTTCCATACACCCATCAGTTCAAATACTGACTAAATCTATCTAACAATGTAAACTTCACCTTAGAATGTAACTTCCCAGCGATGGAAAGCGTGCCGCCTTACTTTCACTAGAATCGGCAGCGAGTTAATAACATTCACTATATCTTCCACCATTTCTTTAGAAACTGTTCACTGAAATTATAGTAAATAATATTTCACATTTCTAAAAAATATTCTATACAGAATTTCACAGACACATTTTTTTTTTCATACAACTTATTCATGACGATCCATAGAAACTCGAGGTGGACACTAAATTGCATGTAAGCTATAAAACAGCCACAACTGCTTCGTATTTAGTTTCCAACTGCACAAGGAGGAGAGATGGAGAAATGTTATACACAGCGACTTGTCTCACCAATCGGTAACCGATATACAGCCCATATGACAAGCACAGCTTACATCGGAAGGCCCTGAGGCCCTATCTTAAGTAGGATGGGACATTTTTGCTGAAGGGAAAACACTGTGCAATGACCATGCTGGTGATGCAAAACCCACGTACTTTTCCTAGACACCTTTTCGTGCTTCTCACTTGCTAAGATCAGCCAAATCTTCAAATCTTGATGACAGCGAATCCTGAAATTTTTACACAATCATCAGCATTTGATTTTTTTTAATGGTTGTCCGCCTGTTTCGAAACTTATAAATTCACATATAATTAATATTACTACTTGTGGATCAATTTATAGGGTGAGCAAAGGAGTGATTGTTGCTCTCCAACTTGAGAAAATTAGAAATCATAAATTTATTGCACTTTTCCACTTTCCTAAATGAATATTTGTTGTTGTTGTTGTTTTCAGGTCATGCCCTTCTTTGTCTTCAATTTGTGTTAGTTGGTCACATGTTTGTGTCTACGAATGGAATCACAATAGAACAGCAATTAAAAGGGTAATAGACATCTGATTACCACCGCGTCACCGCGATTCATGAAGCTTAACTGCGACACCGACACCTGCTGCACAATAGATTGGCCAATACATGCCAACACCTGCGACCAATTTCAAGGACTCCAGCTCAGTTTACCTGTAGGAAAAGTCAAGTGCAGTAAATGTCCAGCCAGCAGCTGTGACTTAAGGAGCGCCCATTCACGACAGAACTTCACGCGTGACTTTGCAGCCCTACACGGTGTCCAATGTCAGCAAAATTTCGGACACCGCTTACTTTTATTGCATGCTTAGCCAAAAATTATTTGTCGCGCAGCCACATGAAATGAGTCCGGTGTCAAAAGACGTCTTGTTGAGAAAATCGAACTTTAGCGATGGTGGGTCGAAATATATCGAGTTTTTGTTTTTCCCAGGAACATACATTTTAGCCGTTTTTCTATCATAAAAAAAAAGTTTTAGGCATCAATCGACTGTTTGTTTGTTATTTAAAAAAAAAAAATTCTCATCAACTGCCTGTCACAGGAATCTGTATATATATATATATTTCAATATCTTCAAATTTAGACATTCGACTTATTTCACCTGGCCGCGCGACATTTATTTCTTGTACACAGGCAAATGACTCTCTATTTTCTTGTGCTATGACATGCTGGTGGTGTATAAACGCGCGTACTTTTCCATGACCGTTTTCGTGCTCCTCACTTACTTATTTGCGGATATCAGCAAAATCTTCCTATCTCGACGACAGGGAATCCTGAAATCTTGATACAATTAATCAAATTAAATACATATTTACTAAATTAAGCAAAATAATAATACAAAAAAATAAATAAATATTCTGATAGCTGCAATGTTTGACCGCTCCACGGAGAACGTCGCAGGTGCAAAGTGTAATAGAAGGAAGACTGTCGAACATCTGTTATATCTTTTAATTTGAAATATGACAGTTTCTGTTCTTTTTTAAGCAACCAGATTGTTAAACATGGTTAACTTTTGCTCAGCCACCGACATCACAGGTTATTTGAGAGGCCAGAAAACGTAGGGTGCTTTTCCAATGAGTTGATTGCCCTTGTCATAGAACTACCCACTGGATGAAAATAGATATTTTCCTATTGCCTTGAATTTCTGTGTCTTTCAATCAGTCACATGGACACGAACAAAGAACAATTAACAACGAAATGCAGGGGAGATCACCGTAGAATTTCAATGACATATTACAGAAAGCCATTCTTACCTTAGAGAGAGAGATTTCAATATTGGTCACCTTTATGACATTGAGCTATTCTGCTGAAATTGAAGCGTCAATGATATTTAAGAGGGGAGATACAATAGCAGTTGACAGAGTTGTGAAAATCCACATTCTAGGACAATATTGACATACTAGCGGATAAGATTTTGACACCCCGAAGTCTAGATTTAGAAACCCCCAGGGTCTAGACTTCAACTTGGAATGACCTAGAATAGAGAGGTTGGCTGGGACACAATGTAGGTAGCTAAGGCTAAACTAACAGAACCTGACCCCATATACGTGAGTCCGTAGCAGTTAATGAGACTACCAACACTATCTGTGTGTCGTCCTCATTTTGAAGATGGACACTTTTTTCCTTTTTTTTTTCTTCTGCTTAATAATGCATAGCCTAATTCCATGAACAGTATCTGAGTTAAAGTGTTTTTTTTTTCTACTTCAGTGCTGAAACCGAAGATCTTGCCAGAAATCTTTCCTAAAAGATATGACCACCACTTCCCCTTTGAGTCCCTGTCATTGCAAAAGCATGGCCTTGTGGATACAATGATCAGGTTGCGGACTTCGGACAACATTAGGCCCATTAGAAAGGTTAGCCATAAAAAGGTTGTTGTTTTTTTTGTTTGTTTCAAAACAGGCAAGAACTTTTCGATATTTTTTAATGTTTTATCATCTCAGTCGCTTTCTGAGTCGGATGTCTCCATTGGACTTGACGAGATTCGGTTGAATAAAATGAAGGCCCTCGTTTTGCCAGTATTCTTCCTCCAACCGCGATACGCGGTCCTCTCACTTGGAGAAAAATTCTGCAGCGACTGTTTTCAATGCTGCATGAGTTAGATTTTGGATGTCTGACAGTTTGAAGGTCTTGTTCTCCAATGTTCCGCATCGTATTGATTTTGATGTTTAAATCCACGATGAAAGGAATTCTGAAATTGAAAGATCTCTGACAGCGCCTCTGACCTCTGTGTTGGCCTACCAGTGAACAATCACGAGAGTTTGTTTTTAAACTCACCCATGCTGTACCAGATTTTAGTGGGGCTCAAATTGATGTGTTAAATCATTACAGTAAACCACCTAAATGTTTACCCTTGTGGGTGCTCTCTTCATTTATATACCGCAAATAAACAAACTCCAAAACTACTTTAATTATTCGGGGGGAGGGGGGTGGGATCTGAGTTAGGCTCATCACAAATCTAAGACTTCACGTCAAATTACATTCAAATTTCACCGACGGTTGCAACGCTATGAGCAGTTTTCTGTGATCATGCCTCGGTGAACGGACTATAACTCAATTTTTGACGGTAAATTTCATGGACACATCCATTTTGGACCAACTGAGCTTTTTCATTTTATTTATCAACGATATCCCGAATGGCACTTGAAATAGTAGCTATAATGTTTTTATATGTTGAAGCATTCCGAGATAATTCCTGCCTCTCATTTCATAGACGAGCTCCAGAAATGTTGGAAAGATCTACAATGAAACAAAAGACGCCACTGTTTCAGTTCCCAAAACTACCAGGGCAGGATTATATATTTTTTTCTACACTTACTTGTCAATATATGGCACATAAATAGAAATGGGCCTATTTGTACTTTTGTAGGATTTCCTGAAAATGTCGTTGAAAATACAGGCTGGTCTGATAATGCTCTCGACTTTTGCAACCATACCAATATTAGGGGAGTAAGAAAAAGGGAAAAGAGTCACACTTTCATTCATTTTGTGAATCAACCTGGCCCACATATCCACGCGAACGCGCGCGCAAACACACAGACATGCGGAAATACACACACACAGACAAAACGGGACGCGACCTACTTATAAAATAAACTGTGCCCTGGATCCATATCACTAAGTTTATCTGAGGTATATTTGCCCTGACAAAATGAACAAGACTGATAAGTTTCTGAAAACAAGTCGAAGTATTGAATGAAAAGATGAGGGTGCCTTTGTGACGGTCTCTGTTTGAATAGGTGTCGTTTGATGAGTGTTCCAGGGGATTCCCTTTTCTCCTGGACACGGCCAACATCAAAATTTGTAGGCGCGTGACGCTGCACTCAGGAACTAGGTCAAAACTTGATAAGCCACGACGGATTCTGCACCGAAAGACGGCGTCGACCCAAATACCGGCCATTTTTCAATCAAGTGACTTTGTTGGTTGCGGACAAAGAACACCCAGGAAGAGAACAATGAAAACCCAGGAACAGAAGAATAAAACAAACTGACACATTATTTCAACACAACTCTCACTGCTGACCTACAGTTAAACAGAACAAAAGAGAAAAATACCAAACTGTCACACATAAAGTAAGCTTAAATTCTTTCTTGAAGCAATAATTATAGTAGTATGTATGAATGAATAATTATCATAAATTCCACAATAATCTAATTTAGACAACGATACGGGCTTCACCAAAGCAAATAAACTCACTAAATGACGGAAATGATTCCAATGAGTATTCCTTCTCCGACCAGACTAGACAAGGCTGAATCCACAAGCACCTTCCAGTCCAAAGCCTTTACTTATAATGGTACCAGAGACCCTGCTTCTATATAGACTCTCTTATAATACTTCATTTTATACTTTCATCTATTAAGTCTACAAGTAAAGAACAAAACTACAGATACAACAATTTCTGGTGTTCCGCTTAAATGGATGATGGTTAAAGAAGACTGAACGTCAAAACTGAGCTTAATTGAAGCAATTCTTTGCCAGTCCTCAACAAAGAAGATCGATACTCTTTTCAATTATAAAAATTTAATAGTCTCGGAAAACGTGAACTTTTTCATTAAGACCTGAAATTGGTGCTGGGTCTTGACAAAGATATATAAGGAATGTCAATATTATCTATCCGTGCCAAGGTATCAGGTCTTACGAGATTCAAAAGCCGAAAAGCCGGATTGGTGAAAATAATTTAATTTCAACACTAAGCCATCATGACGTGTACTTGAACTTTATCACTAGAGCATCAGGCTGGATCTTGAATCCCGGGAAAGGTAACTATATTATAAGGAATGACATAGCTCTCTGTCCCTGCATTGACGCGCAAAAGCCCAGAGCAACAATCCTCCAAAAACAAAAAAATTCTAATATTTATATTCCTGCAAGGTATCATGTCTTAAAGACATTCAAAAGTCGAAAAACCGTATCTCGGGAAAATGATTAAATTCAAAACTAAGTCTTTATGATCACACCAATGGTTTTAACAGGGAAGAAAGCAAACCTGAGGCACTGAACTATTCAAGCTCAATAACGGAAGCGAATATTTAAACAGATTGCACTGAAGATAGACGATTACACTTTGTGACACCGTTCCTGCCGAGCCGTTTACCAATAAATCTTTTCAATTTCAGAAGTTCTAGCGATGTGGAGTCACTGTCCCGCAACACTTGCGTCTTTCATGAAGGAACGCTTCACAGAAGACAGACCGGGGTGAGAAAGGTTTTAAGATTTTTTAGATAATGCAGCCTACTCAAGATTAGTGGTGTATAAAAATATCCTGTTAACTGCACGAGTTTACCTTTAAGTGATTATCATATTTAAATGTTTCTGTTAAAAAAAATGACATCAGCCCTAAAAATACCTCCACTGGAATGTATACCCCGAACGATTTTAATGCAGTTATTCTCAGAAAAGCAGCAGAAGAAAAACTACAACAACAAAGCCCTGTCCAAGCTGATTAAAACATCCTTGTGAAGCAAACAGTGGGATATAGAAGATCTATTTCAGTATTGTGATACTCGGACAGCATTCGACTCGCATGGCAGAACTGCGAACTTGAATTTGAAAAATGCACACAATCCGAACATGATATTCTGATAACAATGAAATAAACGTGCAGTTTTGAGATGAGACTGATGAACACAATATTTTTTATCATTTTGATCGCCGCCTAAGAGAACTGTGCGCATTGCACTCTGTGTATTTGTCCATCTGCAGGAAAACCGAATTATTGTCACACAAGTAGCCAGTGTTTGGTGGTCTCTTCAGTTTCTCTCTGAATCGGTCCCGTGGTTCCTATTACATCACAAGAAACAGCGAGAGAAAACAAAACGATATGACAATATACCGACTAAGATTGAACACTAATTTGTGGGTGAAACAGACCGATCCTGAAATGACATTATTACAATGCTCTTATTTCTTTACATGGATGAACTTTCACTTCTTGCTTCGGCTGAATCATTCTTACAAGGTAACGAAAGAACGCATGCAATGATTTTTTTTTTCACAAGTCGAGAAGACACTGAAAAATTCTGACTTACAGAAGTACAGATCAATTTACCTATTCAAGAAAATGTGGCACAAGGTCACTGGAGAGAAGTGAGGTGAAATAAATGAAATAGCTGGCAAAAGTAAATACAAAAGATTAGATTTCACACACCGCGAATGCATACACAGAAAGTAAAATGTATGGACATTACCTACTGGTAAAACTGGTAACAGGGCAAAGATCATGAATACGATACAAATGCAATAGAAATGCAGTCAGCAGTGCACAGATGTCACATGAATGCTCTTGTCAATGAAAATATACATTTGATTAGCATCTGATCACGTTCCTATTCACTACCACGTACATAAAATCTATTCACATGCAAAGCCTTCCCACTTCACAAGCTTTTGAATGAATGTTTATTACGTCACACTTCAGGTACTTAAATTATTGATCGCGCCACTGGATTTTTTTTCTTTTCATACTAGTCAACATGGAACAAGAAAGTGTTGAACCATAAATGTTTTGAAGGTATGATTTCATTTACTGTCAGTGCTGCTTTTGTCCAGCAATAATATGGCTCGTTTCTCTACTCTCGATATATGTCAAGTCAAGTTTTCTTCCTTTATATGCGTAGTCGCAATTACTAATGGGAAAATAACGATCCCCTTAACAGCAGTTCTCCTGCAAAACCATCAAAGTATAGCACCACAGAGCACAAAATTCAGTACGTTTAACACATGGCGACCTTAGTTCCTTATTATGTTCCAGAGCCTCTTTTTGCACAACTGAGAAATTCGACGTTACACACACGTTTGTGGCTTTAGTATTGAAATAAGGGATTAATACGTCTAGTTACGCATACTTTTATTAGTCTCGCAAGTACGACAGTTCCAGCTAAACTTCATAATTCACATCTCACACTAAACCCGAGGCAAAACCGATTTGACTCAGTGTGCCACCGGCCGTACCCCACAGTAGATCTTTGAAATAAATAACTGTTAGATCTATATGGCCTTGCAAACAACTCCAGCACTGTCGGAAAGTATTCTTACTCACTTTTATAAGCAGAGTGGAATCCTCTGGAATGAATGAAAAACTTGCTCTGCGTGGCGAAAGAATTTATTCTTTGAGCTATTCACTAGCCAATTCCTTCGGAAAGTTTGAGCAGAATAAAAAACAAGTATAACAAGGTAACCTTACATGGCATCAATCTGAATTTTACATCCCGAATACTCTCACAATAAGCTTGCATCAAAGTGAATAATTTAGCTTAATGGGCTACCCTGACATTTGATCTAACTTATTAGAAAATATCGATTAAACTGTCTAGTTGGTAAAGGTGTGCTTCCCTGACACATACAGACACACTGTCTTTCTTTCAACACTAAGCATATGCCTGGAAAATTTCACCTGTTTGTCGGAGTTTGCGTTCTCTGTGTACAGGGCTTCCAACTGGACACCAGATAGTCTTGAATACACATTTCAAAAAAGGAACTGTCAAACATGCTGTTATACACACCACGAATGTCGCATCCGACTATGAACTCAAATTAATAATTTATTTCACATCTATTCTGGTCTGGACTACACACGACACCAGCAATTAAACTTCTATTCTTAAGATAATCCAAGTGTTTCCCTGCAGGGAGCCAGTGATCGCTGTTTCTGTAAACAAGTCGTGACCTCAGTTGTTGTTTGTTCCAACTCCATTTTTTGCACTAAGAAATCCGACGCTAAAAGTTTGTGGCTTTTGTCATTATGATAAGAGATGAAAATAAATCCAAACTGTGAAACAGCGCGATTAGTACAACAACGTATCTTAAATAAGTGTCCAAGAGTGCATTTATTAGATCTATACCTCTTGTACATGCTAAAAGATCTCCAGATTTTCAGAAAACAGAGAAAAAAACAAACAAACAGGAACAAAGGCCTCGATACATTACCGTCATACTATGGCCCTCTATTAACATAACACAATTACAAAATGTTCTATTCGAAAGTCAGTATCAGCTCATTCAAAGCACTGTTGCGTTGTGCCCCTGTTAGCAGCAGTTTTAAACGAAATCGATCCATGAAACCAGGGACGTAAATTTACGGTGAATTCTGCAAGAACAGATCCATTTGATGGTCTGGTGTTTGTCCTCAGGGCACAATCATTTGGTCACAAGCTATCTGACTGTTTCATCAAACCCAGCGTAACACATTTTTTTTTATAAAGTGATCAGGCTTTTCGAGCAAGGCCACCGATTTGCGCATTAAATATCAGATCTGCGTGGATCGATGTTCAAACGGTGATGCATCTCACTGATAAACACTACTGTTGCAAGTGCTGGGATATTGTGAGCAAGTGTAGCACAGGTGAACGTACGCCTTCTAGCACACAATGGGTAAAGATTGACAGATAGGGTGAACCATGGAGAAGGAGAGAAGAAAGGAAGGACAGAGCGAAAGAGCGAGAGTGACGGGTATTCATCGTTTGGCAGGAATGAACAGCAGGGGGACACGCTGGTCTAGAGGCAATGTGATCGCCTCTCCAGCCGAAGGTACTGGGTTCGACTCCCGGTCGTTGCAGACATATTGGAAATTTGGGGGAATTTCCTGTCCCTGATCCTATGGTAGCACTTGGACTTACCGGAAAAGGACGAAAGACGTAGATGGCCCGTGTGCACGTTCCACACGTTAACTACCACCACCACCACCACCCCACTCCCACATGGAATCAAACAAGTATACAAAATACAAATACAAATACAACAACACCAAAAAACAAAAACAAGAAAAAGAAAAGAGCAAATAGCAAGAGCAGAGGTCAGGGATCCTCCTACAACTCTCAGGGATCCTCCTACAACTCTCAGGGATCCTCCTACAACTCTCAGGGATCCTCCTACAACTCTCAGGGATCCTCCTACAACTCTCAGGGATCCTCCTACAACTCTCAGGGATCCTCCTACAACTCTCAGGGATCCTCCTACAACTCTCAGGGATCCTCCTACAACTCTCAGGGATCCTCCTACAACTCTCAGGGATCCTCCTACAACTCTCAGGGATCCTCCTACAACTCTCAGGGATCCTCCTACAACTCTCAGGGATCCTCCTAAAACTAAAACCTCAAACATACCGGGTCAGTTTAGCGATTCTGTCATAAAACTTACCATCACAATCTTTTCAAGTTCCTTTTTTTTTTTTAAATACTTATTATCATGCCTTTAGTAAACGAATAAGCCGACCCTGCACTCACTGCTACGGAGAGCTGACACTGTCTTCTGTTGGGTACGATCACTGATCTTAATGTAAAGCCCTCGCAAAACGTTTTAAAGTTATGAAACACATTTGACTTCCGTGTCGGTAGAACGTGTGATAAAACCTACATGCACCAAATTTCAATTGCCTCAGAGTCTACCGTTGCTATTCATAACAATGTTGCAACTTCAATGACACAGACTTGTCGTTTTTTTTTTCTAATCAGATAAAAGAAGATATTTCTTTATTTTTAACTGCACTCAAACTAAACAATGCACGGCTATCTCAGGGGGTGCATTATTCTTTCTCCCCACGAATGTACTGCAAAGCAATCTTTAGCGGGTTCACATAACGTTTTGCTTCATTCTATGACTGCTTGAACACCAAAGAAAATGTGTCCAATATTACATACCACGTGTAAAGGCAGGCCATTTATGGCAGAATACACAACAAAAAACACAAAAAACACAACAAACACTCCAACTCGCGATTCATACAGATGTAATCACGCGTCTTGTTATTAAACACGGACATCTAATGCGTAGAAGTTATTCAGGACTGTACAACTATTGGGGTTTTCGGCACAATTATTCCGAATATTCGAATAGCAACCTATGTCGAGTATTCCTTACCTCATTATTCGACAGCTAAAGTCTACGCGTTTTGTTTTCTTTTTTGTTTTTTTCAAAGCAATTGTTGGGAAGATACGGTGAAAGATTTGCCATTTTTCTGCATTCACAATTAAAATATTTTGTTTGAAATTATCTTAGAAATATTTTATTTAAATCTTTTAAAGAGGTATAAAAATCTCGCCTTTAACCCGATTTTATCAGATCCATCCACAATTTCGAAATTACACAGCCGTCTGAAAAAAGCTTAGTTACAAAGAATGTTATCAAGGAGTGTCCATTATTGACCGAAAGAAGCAATAATACATTACTTCCGCTTATCTCGCGGTGTTTTCGGTCGGGACTCTTTTGCTTGGACGGAAGCGCTCGGAGACTCGGAACAGTGTCAAATATTCGAATAAGGATTAATGAAAATTCGATACTCGATCGAGTAATGCAATTTGCGATTCGACCCACCACGTTTCATGGCACAGGTGTGGTGTGGGTGCAACTTAACTACAGCAGTACAAACCATTCAGTGTGCTTGGTAACGATTTTATGACAAGTATCGCAGATTGCTGTAAATTTATTGTCCATATTAGCCTAGCGCCTTGTCTTGCTCAATTAATCACACCACTCTACCCCCCTCAAAACAAAGAAACAAACATACAAACAAACACATTCCTGGCATCAAACCTGTCAAAGAAACATAAAAACAACAGCAACAACTACAAAAACTAATGCATTATGTTTTCTAGCTCCAGGCTGTTATTATGTGAGTGGATCTGGTGAAACCGGGCCCAAGGTGAAAGCTCAGGTTCTTGGGAAAACCTCTCCAAAGGGCAAACATTGTCTAAGGAATTTGAGATTTGCTAGAAATATTATAATTTCCATCATAAGCCTGATTTAATATTTTAATATTATGACAAGGAGTTAGAATAAATCGGAACTGTGATACAGCCTGATAAGTGTCACGACGAATTTTAAACATGTGCCCAAATATTTGTGTTTATTATACCTCTTCTGCGAACTAAAAGACCACTAGTTTTTCCGAAATGGAGATCGAACAAACAAAAACTAAGATCACGAAATATTTACTTCCTTATGTACAAATAGCAACAAATTCACAAAGCCAGGACAACCTGTTACCTGTCATTGTTTTAGTATCGCCGCGCGCCATCACGCCCAATCATAACATAGGGGGTGTTACATCTGCAATTTGTCACTTGTGGGAGACTCCACATGGACTGATTACAGTAATAACTGGAGCAATGAATACGAGGACTGCATTCATAATTACTCAGCTGATCTCGGATCTTGGTAGAATGATAGTTCTCATAAAAAATGTTCTCCATAATTTGAAATATCCCTCTCATGATCATGTACTACATATCAGAAAGTTAGAATTTGAGTTTAACGCACTGCGTCGGCACAATAATGGCGCCTTTATTAGTTTTCAGCTTTCATGTTCTTATAAATACGATTAACATAAGAAAACGCCTAAGCTCATAAAGTATCATTAATCTGCCGTTCTAATTGCTGGCTACTTCATTTTCTCCCCTGTACCGAGGCCGTCATGAAGCAAAGATCTCTACAGCTGGGTCAAGGTTATCATTACAACTTTAATGGATGTAATATAATGTAATGTAGTAATTAACTTGTATAGACCTCAGATCCACAAAAATTGATGTGCTCTGAGGCGCTGAACTAAACTTAGAAACAGGATTAACATCATGATCCCACTCACACATATTAACAAAATTTAATCTACTCTCATCCTCAAACCTCTGAGACCAAAAGGGACAACATTCAGTTTCAAAGAAAACTGTCCTAAACGATTCAATTTAAAGTCTATTTTTAAATGTGATAATGTTCTCCCTTTTCTTGGCGCCAACGTTAATGTTGTTCCACAGTTTAGGTTCACCAATAGAGAAAGCCTTTTCACTAAGTGACAATCCTCCCGCCCAGCGCATTTACATGGGAAAACGTCCGCATTCATCAAGTATAATCAACACACACGTTCCAAACACTGACTATAAAGAAACACAGAAACAAGTATAGGTATAAATGTTTTATGCAAACTCGATGACGAACGGTGAACGTTTCTCTGTTTCTGTGTGAATATTATCACATTCCATTTCCATGATAATTATAATATCGATTTCGACCATCGGTGGCGCTGTCACAATCTAGGTCAAAACTATGTCGTCCACCTGGTGAAAACATCTGGACATTGTAGAATATGTTTTGTTGTTGTTGCTTTCATAATGCAACGTCGGTAGTCCTCGGTAGGGTTATTTACTACTGCATTATTTCCCCCAGTCCCCTTCCGTCCAATAAAACAAAAGGAAGGGGGAAGGGAGGTGGAAAGGGAAGGACAGCAGTGACGGGCCACATCTTCAGTGACAACCTGCAACGCTGTCAAACTGTCACTGCGACATGGGCGGCCAGGGTCAGGTCTGAATGGTATTTTTGTCTGCCTTTCTCGTTTTTCTATCTCTCATTATGTTTGTTTTTTCTGTAATATCAATTCTGCCCTTGATATTAATAACATGTCTTTTAGAACTACAAACAGTTCTGCGACCCCCCCCCCCCCGCCACTTTTGTCCCGGGCAAGGAAAGCTGAAATGTTCAATTTAACCACAAGCAGTGGCGTGACCACAAGTATGCCGACTTCGCACGTAACTGTCTCTCCCTTCTTCATTTTGTATTTATCTTCTCCTTTTGTCAGGCCATCTCTGCTTTAATTCATACAGTTACGACTAGGTCCTTTAGTAGCATAATTCTGCGATTAATGATCAATGCCCCTTGCCCTCACCCCGAAATCTCTTTCCCCACTTTCGCCACAAGACCGTCATACATGTATTAACATATCACGACCTCAGTTCTAGTTTGGTCAATCTCCATTTTCTGAAAAATTGGAGATCCTTTAGTATGTCGGGGGTACTTGCCATATTGTTGTTTGTGCTTCTTTGCCTTTTCGGGAAAATGAGGATTAAAGTTTGGTCAACAAAAGCGCTAAAACGCATAAAACATGACGTCCCAAACACAAATCTCGAAAAGTTTTTGACCGATTGGAGTGACACTTACACATAATGAAATCAGGGGTGAGAGAACCACTTTCATGACAAAACCTCAAAATTGGCAAAATGTTGAATACAACAATATGGCAAATACCCCGCCATGTAGAAGAGGTGTAACAAACGTACACATTGACACTTGTTTCAAATGCATTGTGGCACCCGAGACACGAGTGGCACTTCTCAGCACAGTTTCACAGTTCCGATTTTTCTAACTCCTTATCATAACTCAGAAGCTGTAAACGTTTCTCTGTTGTGCAAAATGTCGTGTTGGAACAAACAAAAATAACGCCGCAAAACATCAAACACCCCAACACCCCGAAGTATTCTGGCTCTGATTTCGCACATACTAACCCCTGCCCCCCCCCCACCTCCCCACCCCACCCAACCTCGGCTTTCCTTTCCACATGTGACCCTTGCATGGGGTCACCTCCAAAAAATTTCGGAGGCATGTGGATAAACAGGGCGAATAAATCTGCCCGCCGTAACAAAAGGACGCAACTGGAGTCTCTGAGTTGAAATTTAACCCGTAGCTCTCAGTTTCACTGCTTTTGCTTCACACAAATTTCAAAGCCTCTCAAATTACCGAATAGTAAGTAAAAATTTCAGTAATTCTAGGCTGCTGTTAGTTGTTGTTTTTTTTTTGTCCTTTTAAAATCTTGTTTGAATGATTCTTGTGTTTATCTTGAATTTGGCCGCCAGGCTTACAACAATTTAAAACTTGTCACTTGAACTCCAGTTACAAAGCCGAATAGAGAACGTTCTATTGGCTGTTAATGCCAGTTTCGTTTTTCAGTGTTGATAGTAAAGTTATACTCTTGGGTGTCCACTTCTGAGTCAGTGATTCGGTTAGAGAGCATTATCACACCGACCAAAATCTACCACAGCTTTACATCGAAGGGAATTAATGACTTTGTGTCTGTGTGGAAAATAAAACTGGAGGACAGGACTGGTGTGTTTGTCTGCTCTAGATTTTTCTGTATTTCGCTCCATATCGATGAGTTTGCACATTTTGTCCCCCTAGAATGACAAGATTCTAATTCACTTTCATCAATTTTTGAGAAATCGAGGATTGAAGTTTCATGAGATCATAGATTTTCGAGCAAAGATTTTTTTTCTTTGTAGTAATTACTTACAAATTACACACCGAATCTGGTTGATTATACTTTGACACACAATGGAGAAGGCCATAGAAATAGGGCGTAACGTGTAGCTCAGTTGAGCCAAAAAGTGGAGATAGAACCTTGTCATTCTAATGGGACGATTTCATAGTGACAACATGTTTTTATTATTATTATTATTATTTTAATTATTAACGGGCAGGAGTTCCATTTGAGTCACACAATAAGGATATTACTAGGACAATGCTTTAGGGGCACCCGTGAGTGCAGGAGTTGCAGGGGGTGGGGGCTGGAGTCAATCCTATGGATGGAAGGTTTTATAGAAAATGTGTGGCTCAGCTAATTTAATACCTCAGAACATGAAATATGTCCCTGACTAAAATTATGTAACTCATACTTACTCCCGCCAAGGCTTTCAAAAAGAAGGTGAGACGTTGTGGGCCTAACTGCATGAAATATCGCAATACACTTGCTCAAGGGCCAGTTACAGTCCTCTGACATAAGAATGGCGACGGTGGCATTTGCAGTGTGTTTTGCGCCTCATGATGTCTGCGTTGTTTACCTCGGTGTTTTGCAATTGGACAATAAAAATCTTCCTGGCGATCTGGAATGCTCATGAACTTGCAATTTAAACGCCATAACAATGGAATGAAATAAGCGAACGACCTTGTGTCGTGGAATACACGGCGACAAAGGCAGCGTTGACGCTGCATTGTAAAAGACAGAAATGGGTTTGTCTTGGGAACGGTTTTCTGGTCGTGTTGAAAATATGTATCTTCGCGCGACAGACATTTCTCTCTTTCTCTAGCTCTCTCTCACTTTGTCTATCTCTTTCTCTTTCTCCCCCTCCCTTCTCTTTCTCTCTCTCTCTCTCTCTCTCTGTCTCTTTGTGTGTGTGTGCGTGTAAGTGCAAGAATGCCTCGCTCTGGTTACTGTTAACAAATCTAATATTTCAAACAAAAAAAAATCTCACGGATTCTCCAAAATACCTCAAACAGGTAAATTAACGTGGTACCAGAGACCCTGATGGTACCCGACAGTTTTTGCTTACACAGTTTATATTGCTAACTAATCCTGGTCTAGACATTGTGTCAAAAGGTCTTGGAGCCAAGCTTCAATTAACCCCTGCTGAGAGAGAGGGAAAGAGCAAAAGAGCTTAAGAGATATGTTACACAACATGATCACTCACTTGGAAGATGTTTGCGGCACGGTGTAGCGCATGAATGAAGAAACCCGCTACAAACTTCGGCGTTTATACAAACTCTTTTTATTTTCTTGTCTTTTGTTGCTGCTTACTGGAGTGCTGAGAAGAAGCCAATGAGACCTTTGGATTTCACAAACATTTTGTTCACCAGTAGCTTCATCATCATCATTTTTATCAGACACAATATCATAATAGCAGGGAAAAGTACTTTAGAATACGGTACTTTCTTTAGTCTTTTTTTTCCTTCTTAGTAAACCAAGCCTCAAATCTCATTTCCCATAAAGACAGTACGATGGGAAAACTACCACAAAAAAATAATAATTAAGTGCTGTGTCAGCCCTTTTCTCTGTTTGAAACACGTGCACTGCACTCTGAGTTTAAGTTTGAGGTTGAGTTTAACACAACAATGGCCACTCTGCACTTTTCACGTTTTCTTGGATACCCTAATGCAGTTTGATTCTCAGAGCTCGGTAAATCTTTTCTTGGATTCCCTTAGGTCAAGACGCTGGTACTGTAAAGTGGAAACGAGATAAATAATATCAGCCACGCTTGGATTTTTAGTTTCATATTGTAACTGAGTAAGGTTTTTAGAAATGTCTCGTCACTAAAGACTTCAGTCAGACAGTGTGACATTCACGTAAAGTATTTTATTAACAAACAAAACAAAAACCATGTGCTCATCTCTCCCAAGGCAAGTCCAGGCAATCAGTACCCATAGCCCAGACATCAATGATAACTGACAACAAACTAGTTTCATCTTGCAACATGGAAAAGCGACTATTAACACACTTAATGTGTGCCAATACTCGTGAGTAAGTAGTTCCGGTCACACTGTTTGACCCCCTGTCTCTTCCAGATGTCAATATAATTATTAAGCAAAAAAAATGAAAAATTAAAGACCATTTTCCCTTTATTTAATTGATCAAGAACAGATACAAATCCCCACGTGAATTTAGGTCTTGAATTATCGGTTTCGGTCGTTTGTTCTGGTTTGGAGTTCGCATTTGACGTTCATATTTACCGGCTAACGGACAATGATGATTCCACTGGAATTTTAAGACCGGGAATAGACATCGAACGAGGCACGATATTTCACTAGTCTTGGACGTCCACAAACGACAAAACAACTTGTAAGAAAAGTCATTGAGTGAATTCTTGGCTGTTTAGGAATGGTTAACGCAACGTCTAATCGCTTATGACACGTCGGCAGACGGTTGAAGCTGAGCGTTACGACCGAGATCTCGGACCATTGTTTGTTTCGTGACTAAAGCTGTAAGATTATGCTCGAATGAAGGCCAAGAATCACTGCTAAGTCAGGTAGATTGGCAGTCAATCAGTGTTAGACTGTCTGGAGCGGAACCGGTTGTTTCCACCCTGGCTGGGTAAGTTTGAAAGGTATAGTCGTAATGTACAATACACAAAAACATAGATCTGTGTACATGCTGTTTGATAAGTTCTGGTCAGTTACAGACGCCATCAAGATGAAATGTAGGAATGTTGCTACCTTGTCCGATCTGTCAACAAGACAATATGGCGCCATGTAAAATTGATGACTATTTTTTCTCTCCCCCCCCCCCCCTCTCTCTCTCTCTCTCTCTCCTCCCCTCAGGCCGTCTGTCTGTCTGTTTCTGTGACTCCCTTTCCGTAACTCTGCCCCTCCCCCCTCTCTCTCTAATACCATCTCAATCACGTCAGGGCTTTGCTACTGTCTACAGGATACAGTACGATAATAAAGATATCGCTGGAAAAACATTAATACTACGGAACAAAGGAAACTGGCTACTGAAGACACCTCACTTCCTTCCTTAACCATCACGTTCCCTTATCATTCTTTCACCACATCTGAAGTATCACGTATTTCCAATTACGTCAAGGCATCCAAACATCAGCACATCATCAAAGATACCACCAGGGATATGAGGTTGCACATAGTTATAAGATCAATCACCCAACTTTGAGAGGGAAACCGCAGCCTATGGATAACAAAGAGATATCCATATAAAATTATGATATACAAAGAGAATATTGATTGTTTGAGGCACTAGGAGCCGCGAAAAAAAAAAAAATGGGACCGGGGACTATTCCAGTTATTATTGCCACTTGAACAGCATGGTATCTGTGAATTTGCTTTTGGACTCTCTTCAGGATTATTTCGAATTACGTCTTAATTCAACATCACTCCTGACTCGCCATCATTCCTCCACACTGTCTACTTTATCTAATCTATAGTATAAAAACATGCATCATCTGACAGCTCAGCATTCTCTAGTCCTGCAGCACATATTTAACACACGGGACATTGTGGCATAGAGGCAAGATGCTCGCCTTTCACGCTGAAGGTACCAGGTTCGAATTCCGGTCGGTACAGGCAGGTCGGAAGTTTTTGGGATTTTTCTCATATTTTCCTGTCCCTGATCCTATGTCTTATCTGTTTGCTTATCTTTTACCGGTATAGATCGAGTATCTAGACTTCTCGGATAAGGACGAAAAACTCGGAGGGCCCGTGTGCACGTTCCTCACGTTAAAGATACCTTGGCCGTTGGGAATCAAGAAGAGCAGGCCGAACAGGCCGCTGTCGGGCATAATTAAATAAAATTTATCCCTACCACCCCCCCCCCCCCCCAAACAGTCGACCGGCCCTGCACTGCGGCAACGACGTGCCTGCGCCAGTTGTAACTGGGCTGCAATGTCTCTAACGCAAATTTTCCAAATGGGATTAAAGAAGTATACAAAATACAAAAACAAAGACAAATAGATGTATTCTAAACTTTAGAGAACTTCGGAACACAAGACCATGATAAAGGTCTCCTTCGGTCAGGGAATTTCGCACCTTGATTTGCTTGTCTGCTCTGACGAAGCAGGGTCGCTTTTGGCTGAACCGGCCGATCGAAGGCAACCTTAGTGTCGTTTGCGACAGAAGACTTTAAATTTAATAAGTCCTGCATGCTGACTGTCTGGATCGTGCAAGAGAAAGAATGAAAAGAAAAAACAAAGGAAAATACATGTAAATGAGACCTGAAACGCCGTGTCTCAATACCTTCTCTATGCTTGGCACAAACCATGAATGCTTCAACGAGTAATATGCACTAACAATCCCAGAGAGATTTCTATTGATGTTAACATTTCATTTCATAAGTACTGTGAATCAAATGAATGATACTTTAGTAGGCTATAATTATAATTTTCAAGTTTACACCACCGACGGCAACGCAGGGGTCGACTTAAAACTGCCAACAAATCTTTACTTCAGTCAAGTTCAGTGGCTGTTACTATCAGCAGAAGTTAAATATTGGACACGGTAATAATGGAAATTCCCCATACCGAAAATATGCAGGGTAATAAGCAATTGTGAGCTTTATCAATAGTATGTTTTTTTATCGCGCCATGCAAGCCATTACAGTGTATTCTGATATAAGAAAATACTGCACGCGAGATAATATATTATCTTCTAGCACTCAAATGCTATATGGCGCCACGTCTCCGCGTCTTCACTAGCTCTCATCTATGTCTTATCTGTTTGCTTATCTTTTACCGGTATAGCCGGGCACTTCTTGAAGCATTAAACTATCTTGGCATTCGCATAGAATCCCTTTACGTTTCACGCCAAAAGTAAATAAAGGTGTGGACAAAAACGAGAATTTTAAATATGAGGATTGCAACGACCAAGGACAGAAGCCAAAGTATGACTTAGGTGTCCAGTCTGTCACGTATAATCTGTTAAAAGTCCAGTCTGTCAGGTATACTTTTGGAATAATAGGGACATTTTTTTTTATAGCAGCAAATGTTAGTGGTGAAGATACTCTTTTAAAAAGCATTATGGCGCTCCCATAGGCTTTGTTCACCAACACGTAAACAGCATTATAAGCTTAGTACCGGCAGCTCCTTTCATCGACCCACTGTCTGTGAACTATATTTATTACAGATCTGTTTAATATCGTATTGGCTGGACATAAACATTAGATTGATGTCACATATTTGGCGACTGATTCAAGTGAGTTTGGGTTCGGGTTTAACGGGGCATCGGGACGATAACGGCCATTTTGCACCTTTTATGTTTGTTTGTTGTTTTTTTTGGTGGTTTGCTTGTTAATTTGAGGTAACGCGATTTTCAGAATTTGATCAATTTAAATTTCACAAATAAAAATACGACGGGAATAGACAACACAGTGAATAATAAATTTAAAAAAAAAAAAACAACGCTTTGAAAAGTTTCCTGCTTCACTGCCCAGAGCAGTCATATCTACATCCTAAAGTTATGTTCATCGCATAGAACTTAAGTTTTCCTTAGACGTTATCTTAACGCAACTGTCTGTAATGAACATAGAGTACGAGAAGAGGTTGTTGTTGTTTTTTTACTGAGATAACATCTCTGTTGCTGTAGCAACATTGTAGTGTAAAACTTAGTTTTATCGTTCCGGATCTATCTTTCCGGATTTATGAGCACGCCTTTTCTGTACACACTGCGTGACCTTTAGCAATCTTTGTAGATTAGGGCGACGCATCATTATGATTTGACTTTTTATTGCTAGCTGCATTAGTGACATCGTTTCGCCTGAACAATACAATAATATGTTAGTTTAGGTGCTATCAGGGTGGGCATTTCTTGCAACTATTAACCATAAACCGATGACCAAAAGATAGGAAAGAGGTCGCTTATTAATTGTCTACTCAGCAGTTTAAGGACAAGACCACACGGAGGGGATACCAGGGGTGCACTATGTTAACCCATTGAATGCCAACAGCGTTTGTACAAAATAACTTTTTCCATGTCAGCTGTGAATTTGTTCAGTACAGCCAGGCATTTTTTAGACATTTGGTGAGTTTGGCTTTAAAAATTCTTATTAATCTCTCGGAATTGATCGCAATAATCAAGTCCAATTTAATAAAAAGGACTGTGAAAATCATAGCTGTCCAGTTTTCGATTCTTAATGGTTAATAGCTTAACTTTAAAAAAAGCACTGTTCCTTGTCGAATACTGCTATAATCTTATTAGGAAAAAAAAAAAATTCTTTTGAACAAGAAGAAATCAAATGATCTATCGGTCATATCATTTACATGTAATTACTTAATCCATCAAGAATCATCATTTTCTATCTCACGTGACAATCAAGAAATCATTTTAGGTGTTTGAAGCTTAGTTCAGCCACCCTTACGATTACCCCCCCCCCCCTATATCCCGACCTACTATTTAAACACAAAACAAGCAAATTATAAGATAATAATCGATCATTTGCCTATCAATCAATCAATTAGTCCACCGATCCAGTAATACGGATGGGACCAGCTTTGCCAAAAAAAAACAACAACAACGAATAAACCCAAAAACTGTCTGTTAGGGGAACGTAGTTCAATTACAAAGCCAAAAAGAAAATACTGGGATGTGTTCACTGTTCAGCTGCTATAGCCTACTGTGTAAAATGCTACGGTCCCGGAACGACTATCAAACTCAAATGTCTGTCGTGACTACCGCTTCTCACACTACCTTTAATCTGAGCAAAAGCACATCATAAACACATCATTCAAGCCATACTATGAACATTAAGTCACGTCACCGCTTCTTTACACTCTACAGAGTCCTGCCATTCAGCTTCGTCAAAGTCATGAAAGCAAACCTTCATCCTATACTTAAACCTGGTGCATAATAATCTCAAAGGTTTCGGTCTTTTGACTAATTTCACAATGTGGCGTGAAAAAAGAGGAACAGCCCGAGGTTTTGTTGAAGAATGCTAGGGGTAACTGGCAAAATTCAGCTTATATCAAGTTACATCGTGCCCAGGCGCCAAGGACGCTGTTAAATGCCACTTGAAGTGTCCTGAAGCACCCACGAAGCTCTGAGCTAAGGCTGTTGTTACTTGTATGTATGCACTCCCAAGCGTACCTATCCCTAACCCCGTCCTTATTCTCAACCCTAAATCTTATGGAATCCCTAACCCTGCCGCCCCCCTACTCTTTCGACCAAAAAACAGGAGGAACACAAAAAGAAAATCTGAAAGCATAATTAATTAAGTCTGTTGTCTTAGGAGTATTTCGGAAGGAGCTCCCTAGCTCTGGAGTCAAGAAAGGCTTTCAAATACGTACCCCTAGCGCAAAAAATTTGGGGGACGTGCGTACTTGTAACAATATACCTGAGCTAACCATGATAAATACCCTTTTAACTCTTTGACTACAGAGGAATTTTCTATATTCAATAACATTTCCAATGTACAACATTCACATAGCGCTTGGCAACTAGCTTCTTATTATCTGTGTAGGTTACTGACTACTTTCTAAACACAATCTATATTATTGTGATTTCTTCAATTTGTGTGGTCGTTTCTGGTTACTGCTCACACTTGTCATTGCATAGTTTTTCTGGCATAGTTAACTTTAAGATACTTATAGTTATAGTATTATTACCACTCAGGGAATGGAAACCTACATGAAGGGAGCAACAAGTGAAACTAGGCTTTTTGTCAATGGAATGGAAAAAAGTATGAGTCAGTAATCTGTGCCAATATCGGTTTGTGGTAGTCAGTTGGTTATCAATATTTCAAAATTCTGTTCGTTCCAAAGCCAAACTTGTCTTGGCTTGCTGATCCTCTGATGTAGCTAATTCAAACTGTTTGAAAAGGGCAAAAATGCCATCTTTCCCACCTTTCCCTCCGCTCCAACGCCACGAAAACCTTCTCATCAGGACTGGATTTACCATTAAGCAATATATGCACATGCTTAGGGCATCGAGGAGGGGGGGGGGGGCGCCACAGAAAATGTTCATTGCATCAAGAATCATAATTATGGCGACAAAACTGCAAATGGGGCAGCTGAACCAGGGTCAACAAAAAGGGGACATTTCACTGTAAGTTTTGTTTCATTAAAAAAAAAAAAATGTATTTTATGGTTTATTTTTGTTTACATTTTGAATTACATAATCTTAATCCAGCCCTGCCTCTCATGAGTACCCCTAGCGCTTTAGTTTCCAACAAACACCCAGATACTCCAAATAAGATGCCAAACAACATGGCTGTAACTTCTTCCCACGCTTACCGCATTGTAAACTTCAATCTGATGATTGTCGATAATGATAATTATAACATCTGGCTGTTTGTGAAATCTTGCAATTCACTTTCATAATTGTGTCTATAATGTCAAATCCATCAGTTTAAATCCATGACAATTTGTTATAGATTTTGTACACTTGTGTTTACGGGTGTGATGGTGTGTCACAAGTGGAGTGAGCGAGATTAAAAGGATTGCTGTAGAGTGGGTATAGAGTTGTAAGATTAACTCACGGGATAGTTGAGGCAGACAGTTAACTTGAAAGCGTGCAATGACACGAGAAAAGTGTTGGAGTTATTGAGGTAGCGTTGGGTAATGAAAAGTCACTGCAAGCTCAGAAGTTCGAGAGAACAGACGTGTGAGAGGCAGTCGTGAGTTTGATGTATTCCAGTGAAGACTGGTAGGTTGAATTATAAGGATTTGTAATTGTGATGATAAATCTACTATATTCTGATGATGATAATGATGCAAATAAGTTATATGCGAGGACTTAAGGAGTGTGCAAGTAATTCATTACTGTATAAATAGATGTGAACAATGAGCGAGATACGTATGTTAGGAGCATGGATTCTTAGCATAGTCAGAGTGCTGTGTAATACTGTGAGTGTGTGTTACAGTAGAGATGTGCGGCTGTGTAGTGTTTGCGTGAGTGTTGGCTGTGTGGTGGGTGAAATGTGGAATGTTGTATGTACGCTTGATGGGTCGTAATGAGTGGTGAGTGTATAGGTATAAATATAGATGTGAACTGAGCGAGATACGTATGTTAGGAGCATGGATTCTTAGCATAGTCGGAGTGCTGTGTAATACTGTGAGTGTGTGTTACAGTAGAGATGTGCGGCTGTGTAGTGTTTGCGTGAGTGTTGGCTGTGTGGTGGGTGGAATGTTGTATGTACGCTTGATGGGTCGTAATGAGTGGTGAGTGTATAGTAAGTACATAGTATTATAGAGATGTGATGTTATTCTTTATAGGTGCCGGGTATAGGCTGTAAGCTGTAGCGGCCGTAACTGAAGTGACGGGGTCGGGCTGTGATGCCACCGTCAGGACCTAGAGGACATAGACAGGGCTGGGGATGTACGCCAGTATCTGGGTGCTTCCGCCAAGGGTAGCTGTGGCGTAAGGCCGACAGGCAGCACAGTATATGTGGCAGTCTGATTCGGGGAATCGAGGCTGGCCATATTTATGAGATATATGTATTAAGTTATTGTACTGCAAGATAGTGCAGACATTGATGTTAGGCTGAGGCCAAAATTTCATATTTTAAAGAAGTGAATATACTGTCGTGGAAGTGGAATGAATGATTGAGGGGAACGAGTACTGTATGGTATTTATTGGATTGTACTTATTAATGTCAAGTCTGTGACAACCATCGGGGAATCTCTCTACTTTCAATTGCTGGCAAAATATTGGCAAGAATGCTTCTGAATCGCCTTCTTGATCACCTCTCGTCAAATGACTTGCTTCCCGAGAGCCAATGTGGCTTTCGTAAAGAGAGGGGAACGGCGGATATGATTTTTGCTGCCAGACAGATTCAGGAAAAATGCATGGAACAAAATAAAGCGCTGTATATCACATTTGTTGACCTCACAAAAGCATTTGACACAGTGTGTCGTGAAGGCCTCTGGAAAATTTTGGCGAAGTTTGGGTGTCCACCCGAATTCATCACAATAGTGCGCCAGTTTCATGATGGCATGCAAGCTGCAGTCAAAAGCAACGGCAGTGTTTCAGAGCCCTTTGCTGTCACGGATGGGGTAAAACAGGGTTGTGTCTTAGCCCCAACTCTGTTCAGCATCATGTTCTCTGCAATGCTACAAGAAGCCTTTAGCTCTCCTCCTCAAGGGGTAAGCATCAAGTACCGAACTGACGGCAGTCTATTCAACCTCAGGAGACTTCAGGCAAAAACACACGATGAGGATAGCATGCAAAACTGTGTTGATAAGTTCTCTAGTGCCTGTGACAACTTTGGCCTCACAATAAGCACAAAGAAGACGGAAGTGCTCCATCAGCCTACTCCAGACGACAAGTATCCTGTGACCCCAAATATCAAAGTCCATGACAGTCTTCTGAAGGTGTCGGAGAACTTCACCTATCTTGGCAGTACACTGTCTTCTGCGGCTCGTGTTGATACTGAAATTCTCTCAAGAATCAGCAAAGCCAGCTCTGCATTTGGCAGGCTTCGAAAGAGAGTATGGGATGTTGCCGGCATTCGCACAGACACTAAGCTGAAAGTGTACAATGCTGTGGTCCTTCCCACCCTACTCTATGGGGCTGAAACCTGGACAGTGTACCAATCGCATGCCAGAAAGCTAAATCACTTTCATCTGGCCTGCCTTAGAAAGATCCTAAGGATCAAATGGCAGGATAAAATTCCAGACACTGAGGTCCTCAATCGTGCCAAGGAATTGAGCATCTTCTGCCACCTGAAAAAAATTCAGCTACGTTGGGCAGGACATGTTGTCAGAATGCCCGACTCCAGACTCCTTAAGCAAATCTTCTTCTCTGAGCTCTCCAATGGAACGAGGAATGTTGGGGCCCCAAAGAGACGTTACAAAGACACTCTCAAGCAATCACTGAAGGCCTTTGCCATTGATGTGAGTGAGTGGGAAAAGCTCTCGCTTGATCGTGCAAATTGGAGGGCGGCCCTTACCAGAGGCAGCAAAGCATGGGAAGCTGACAGAGTTCAGCAGGCTATCAAAAAAAGAGAACGGCGCAAGAAAAGGCCCAGTGGTACTGAACCAACGGAGCACTCTTGTCATTTATGCGGAAGGGTCTGCAGGGCAAAAATAGGACTTATCAGTCACATGAGAAGCCATAAGTCATGAAAGAACAGTCTTTACATTCTGTCCTCTGTGTCCTTTAGTTCTCTTTATTGTCCACAATTCTCAACAATTTCTGTTCTTTATTCCTCTGGTGTTGTTAAGGTCATCATCATACCTGATGGACGAACTATTATTATACTTATTAATGTTATAATAAATGTGTGAGCCTGCTTGACTGTTTTGTTAATTGCTATACTTGTTTGTTTGCGATTGTTCAACTGTCGTATTAAGGGCATCTCCCAATCTGGGATTTGTTACATGGTGCAAACAGATTTTATACACAGCGCCAAGAGGTGTCACTGATGATGGGATTAGACGTAGCGGACAATGATGTGGAAAATCCATACAAGGTAATAGAATAGCAAAACGGGACAAATTCAGAAGTGTATCCAACAGGCAGGACGGAAAAGATACCGAACGACAAACATTAGAATTGGTAATATCACGCACCGTGACCAAAATATTGGGAGTTAAAACCCAACATGGCCAGTCACCTTTGATAGCTTTGGCCAACATGCTTCTCATAACTTCAAATAACTGATGTACTCTATTAAGCCCGCCATTTTTCCAACTTCGCTCCTTCATACTTTTCAACAAAAAAAAAAAAGTTTAAGATTTCAGATGCAGGCCGGAGATGAGAAACTGTCATTATCACTAGTCAGACCCACCATTGATTTATTGTAGTTTTCTAAATGTATTGGACACTTTTTAGTTTCCAACAAACACCCAGATACTCCAAATAAGATGCCAGACAACATGGCTGTAACTTCTTCCCACGCTTACCGCACGATATGGAGGAATATTCTCCAGTGAAGATGGAATCGGTAGATGTGCATACATTTATGCCACATCGTCGGTCCGGACAGGACATCGCTAACCCACGAAGTTCGTATAGGAACAATAATTTCACATAAAAATCAAACGCCTCTGAAATTTGTTCACGGTACGGTAATTGCTGTCAAAAAGAAGTGTAATGATTTTACATAAGATCGCTATCTGGTGCACATCTATTTCTTTTGCTTGTTTAAGTCTTGACCGCCACCCCTCCCCGAAAACACTGCGATTTACAACAAACATAGAACTATTGTAGAAATGTGTGGCGTCTTGTTTGAGGTTATCATTGAGCATCTAATCTTCCCCGGAGGAAGATCGGAATGCTCCATTCATTTAAATGACCATAATTATCTCAAAATCGCTCTCTTCCTAGATGTACAATGGTCATTTTATACAGATGTGCCCGTGTATAGTAGAAAAGTAAACAGGATGAGAGAGAGAGAGATAGTAATCAGCCCATAAAACTCACAGCATTTGATCATCTCCGAAAAGAAATATTTATGCAGCCATGCTCCATTTTTACCTGACTCTGGTGGACCCCAAAATATGTACAATGTCAACTCAGAGTCGAATTTACAGTTTCCTCTACAAACCGTAGAAATCAGTAAGTAGGATGTCATTCTTCATTCCTCAGAAAAGGCAAGGATACAAAATTAGGGGGACAAAGCCGAATACAGACACTATAGGGTTGTGTTCATGGTTAACTAAGGTTTAACGTGTAATATACCACGGCTCTCTAACAATAGCCAAAATAATAACAACGGCAAAAGAGACAGTCTGTTCACTGATTCCCCTTCCTTATTACTCACAAACGAAGAACTGAAATATTTAACATCAAGACAATTAACAAAGCAGGCCTAACACAGGATATTTTTACGTCCACTCCAAGACAAAAGCCCAGTTATGAGGCCTGTGACCTCTGTGAAATAACACAAACGCACTTGAATGAGTCATTTCACTCTAATTCATTACAAAACAACAAAACAAAAAGTCAGACCATCCACGAGTTAATCATTCAGAACAGACTCTCATAATTAAATAAGACATCCCAAATTAACTACACTTCAGAAACAATCTGGCCTCACTGCACTTAATGCAAAGACGAGTTGTGCATCAGAGGGCAGTGACACTGCGCCAGCGAGCGCTTTGATGAGTGCACTGAAAACAGTGAGGTGTATGCTCTGTGCAAGGCAGCAATCTCGCAGGATGAAATGTCACGAACCATTTTGCCTTTGAAGGTGTTAACCTTGGGTGTTCGGGAAAAGTGTAAATATTCCGGTCACGGCTGTAAACCCAACCTCTGTTTGGTAACTGTGAGCTGTTTCAAATATAAATTATCTAGACAAATTTAGGTTTGTTTTCTGTTACTGCAAAAAAAAAAAAGGGGGGGGGGGGTAATTTTACCTGCGTTGTATTGCCTTCATAATATGTTTTTAAAAAAGGCTCTCAATGTATGACCTCGCATTCAGGCTAAAACATTCACCCGATACTATTCTTTGAAATTAACGTTAACATTTCTGAGTATATCAGTTTCATGCACCATGTATTTTAAGCTACACATATTCACTGTGTCGAACCCACTCTTGTTGAATTTTGGCCTGTCAATTTAAGCTTTTAGATTCATTGTAATTTTTTAACAAATCCATTGATTTCCTGTGAGGTTTTAAACATCTCTCCGATGCCTGAAGGGGTCCGTGCAACAAAGAAAACAACAACACAACAAAAATGGGTTTACAACCTCCAGAGACTTTTGCAATTCCCTATGATAAAGCAGAAAAAAGTAACGGAAGAATGGATCTCCAGAGAGTGGCGGAGGAGGGAGGGGGAGAGAAGAGAGGAGAGAGCGAAAGAAATAAAAAAGAGAGAGAGAGACTAAAAAAAAGAGAGAGAGAAAGGGGGGGGGGAGAGAGAGAGAAAGAGGGAGATGGACAGAACAGATATTATAACAAATACACAGAAAAACGGTTAACAGAGAAAAATTCTTTAACATACACTAGTGACCATCAAATCGCGATGTTTTCATACAATCCTAAATCAGTTTGCCCCAAGCAAGTGTGCATACAAATCCATACAGCATTACATCTACACTGTATACATTTCAGATATGGAAATTAAAATAAGCACGCTATAGATGTCAATATATAACCAGTATAATGTGTTTGTACATGAAGCTAACGCTTGCGTGTGATACTTCGTCAATGTTTGAACAGCCAGCATCTGTTGGATTTCTTGACCCCGCATGCCCCAGACGTGTAAAAAAGGAAACAGATTTTTGTGAAATGTTTGAGCTATATTTCAATTTCAGCCAGAGTCCTGTTTTTCGTACAAACTTACGTGACAAAGTCAATGGGCCATGCTCTGTGTGAAATTAAACAATTTCTGTGCCAGAATATCGTTTTATATACGGCACTTTGGTCTGTTGAGAGTTAAATTTTGAGTTGGGAAGAGGTTCTCAGTTATATAAGGTGCGTTGATAACGTGGTAGAATAGATAGATAGATAGATAGATAGATAGATAGATAGATAGATAGATAGATAGATAGATAGATAGATAGATAGATGGATGGATGGATGGATGGATGGATGGATGGATGGATGGATGGATGGATGGATGGATGGATGGATGGATGGATGGATGGATGGATGGATGGATGGATGGATGGATGAATAGATAGAGATAGATAGATAGATAGATAGATAGATAGATAGATAGATAGATAGATAGATAGATAGATAGATAGATAGATAGATGAGAGAGGAGAGAGAGAGAGAGAGAGAAGGCGAGAGACACGGCGGTGGAGGGTCACATTAATAGAATACCAGGCTCAATACACTTGATTAACACAGTGTGGTGTCCCCTGCCCCTCAAAGCCCACCTCCTCTTCCAGCCTGCACTTTTCTGAGTGGCCTTCTTTGGGAAAGAAACGCCAACTCCTCACAACTGACCGGCTATAACATGAGTGACTACCCCGGGGAAGCCTTAAGAGGCCTGGACAATTGAAATGAAAGATGTGGAGTTTGTTTCATAAAGAACACAACAAGAGGAGTGGAAATAGGGACATGGGTATGCTATGAGTAAAGCCAAGAGAAACAAAAAGGAGAAAGCGAGCAAAATAATAATAAATACGCCGATGTTACGTAACGCCCAATGTACCTCAAAGGCAAAGCCAATTGCAGTTGTGCTGAATTCATGCCACTGAGAGAGAAATAAACTGTCAAATCGGAGATGCTGAACACATTCAGAAAAAAAGAAAGAAAAAGAAGAAGAAAAAGCAAAACACAGAAGAAAAATAAAGGGGGGGGGGGCTATAGGAACAGAAAGCTTGAGAAAGGGGTACGCGACATCAAGCCGACAACGTAAGGGACACAACACAGAAAAAGACTTACCGGTAGGGCCAGCAGTGCGTCTAGCGATAGCCTCCCTTGTCTTTGCTGCAGCTCGCAAAATTCATCGAAGGCCGAGTCTGTCTGGTGTTTCTCTAGCAGGAAACTGTGAACCAGAGATATGACATGCAATTCAATCAACATGTATTCGGTTTATGCAGCGAGTCAGAATCGTTCTTACATGCCCTCTGTCTTTGTCCCCCCCCCCCCCCCACAAAACCTTTTATTCTATTCCTAATTTCTTTCGACCAGATGTCATGTTTTGTGTGGTCTAGGAAATTGAATTATATATTCATCTCCCGTTGCCCCAGCGCCCCGCCAGACTTTTTCGGTTCATCCTGTGTTTAATCTCTCTGTCGCCAAAAGCAAATCCTTGTCAATTTTGCATATTTTGTGTTTTCCTCTTCTATGTATCCCTTTCTTTCCAATTCTTTCCCGCTCTTTCCATTTTTCATTTCTTCATTGTCTGTCTGTCTGTCTGTCTGTCTGTCACTTTCTCACTATCTCCTTCCTTTTCTTTCTCCCCTCCCCCTCCCCCTCCCTCTCTTTTTTCTCTCTTCCCTCTCCCTCTCTCTCTTTCCTCTTTCCATACCTACGTCTCTCTCATCTCTCTCCCTCTTTCTCTCCTCTCTCTTTCTCTCTCTCTCTCTTCTCTCTCTAGCTCTCCTCTCTCTCTCCTTCTTTCTCTCTCCTCTCTCCTTCTCTCTCCTCTCTCTCCCCTCTCTCTCTCCCCTCTCTCTCTCCCCTCTCTCTCCTCTCTCCTCTCTCTCTCTCTCTCACCCCCCCTCCCTCCTCCCACTCACCTTTTAGCTGTACAGTAGCCACGATAGTAATCCTGGTAATGGTTCCAAAACTTGCTGGAGAACAAATTTCCTGAAAAGATTTCAAACACAATATCAACGAACCACGACCGTAATTGCTTTTCTAAACAATTGAAACTAAACCTAAAGGGTTCGAGAATAGCCGGCGTCAACGCAGCACTCAATAATTGACAATTCTGGGACATAAAGATTTCAACTGGGTCCGATCCCCAGGAAAGTCCTTACAGATATCTATGTAGTCATTCACGTTTTGCGGGTGATTGGTGAACGCTTCTGAAAGGATCTCTATCTGTCCTATCATTGTGTTAAATATTCTGTCTCCAGTCTTGCTGCTTCCTTGTCCAACGTGACCCTTATCGTCGATGTGTTTACTCCAAACTTATCCATCGGTTTTGTCGTTTACCCTTCATACTCACCTATTTATGTATCCATTATTGACTATGAATTTCTTTACTTATCTATATTCGAACATTTCTATATTGTATCTATTTATTCATTAAATTAGTTTCTCTCAGTTCCCTTAATTATGTGCGTATTTACTTATCAACTTAATTATATCTAATCACCGAATCATGCACAGAATGAATACATTCCAAATTACATTTCAACCTGAGCCCTAAAACAAACAAACAAACTGAAATTAAACAGATGGCAAATATTCAGAAAACTGCTATTCAGTCACCGATGATGATATAATTATCATATTTATCTTATTTGACAGATTAGTAAAATGCCTAGAGTTAAAAAGACATTTACAATTTCGCCAACTCTGTCACATGAAATAAACTCGAATAATTATATATATCTACCATTTCGATAACCTTAGTTCTTGTTTGTTCCAACTCCACTGTTTACACAAGCGGGAAATTCAACGTTAAACGTTTGAGGCGTTAGTAATAATATAATAAGGAGATAGAATAAATTGTAACTTAGATACAGCTTGATAAGTGCCACGTCACATTTCAAACAAGTATCAAACTGTACATTTGTTATACCTCTTCTACATACTAAAAGATCTCCAGTTCTTCAGAAAATGGAGATAGAACAAACAAGAACTAAGATTGGCATTTACTGAAGAAATTTGAGGTTACAACATAATATACGTATATAAATATGACACAGTCCACAGACTATAATAAATATAAGCGCGCCTTCCGTAATTATAATAATTGTTTGATTACATGAACTCTCTAAACATCCAGGTATACAGCTGTGCGATTCAGACTAAAATTAATATCTGATATACCCGGTATAAACAATGCAGACTTATATAGACACTGGGTATAATTATTTAATATTTCCCGTATCGGCATAGCCTGTGACTATTCCTGGCATTTCCTGACTTGTTTACTAAATTCTTCACACCCATAAAGATCAAATTTAATGATCTATAGTATAATAACTTCACTGATCTGTTTCTATCACGAAGTGTCTGCAATGCTGTACAACACCCTGTCTTAACATTGTCACTAGACCCTGTTGCCATTTGGAAGGAATAGAAAAGCTATGACCCTTTACAAACACAACGATTAAATGGATTCAGGGTATTACTTTTATGTCTCTGTACACCGCCTGCCTTTTAATGCTCCACTAGCTAGCTGTGGTGGTGTTTTTGTGGGTATCTTTGGTCCCTCTATCTTCTATCCCCACCCTTTATAGTTTATTTCCTCGCAACTGCCTTTGGCATGCGTCAGAGATAATGTTGAAAAAAGAAAGAAAGAAAGAAGGAAAGAAGAAAGGAAGAAAGAAAGAAGACAGGGCAGAATAACTGTGCATCTGCGTGTGTGTGTTTGTGAGAGAGAGAGAGAGAGAGAGAGACATACACACACATACACACATATAGAGCGAGGGATACAAACAGAGAGACGGACACACATACAAAGTGGGAGGGAGATGACAGACAGACAGACACACACATACAAAGTGAGAGGGAGGCAGACAGACAGACAAACAGACCTACACAGACTGAGAGGGAGATGACAGACACACACATACAAAGTGAGAAGGAGGCAGACAAACACACAGACATAGAAAGAGTGAGAGGAAGACAGACAGATAGACAGATACACGTACATGAACACACGTAAACACACAAAGGGAGACACACACCCATAGCGGAGAAACAAAAGAGAGACGGGGGGGGGGGGGGGAGGGAGAGAGAGAGAGAGAGAGAGAGAGAGAGATTGCCAGTAGTTTAGCCATAAAACTTCAGCTTACCGATCTTGGTCGTATCGCTGTTCCAAGTTGCTAGAGCAGTCTCAAGCTGAGGAGAAAAGTCAGGAAAAATAAATTCTTTGTTTTGAAAATACTCGACAAACGTCGTGGTAGGGAGAACAAAATTCATCATTATTATTATTTTAATAGCGAAGTTAAGTGTAATGGAATATCCTTTGTGACTGAGGCACACAATATCATGAACACACCTATCTACAACTGGGTGTAAAACAAACACTCCAATGCTGAAGGGATCAGAACACAACGGATAGGAATGGAAACCAAATCAAGAGCTTTTGGGATAGACGCACAAATGCAACGCAGTCCCATGTGTGCGCCTAAAACATCGCTTTAGTGTGTTGTCATAATGCTAAAAACGCAAACGTTTAACGTCGAATTTCTCAGTTGTGTAAAAAGCGGAGTTGGAACAAACAAGAACTGAGTTTGTGAGTAACTGACAACCACAAAAAAAAAAAAAAACTCATAAGAAACACCGGTAGAGACACTGCCAACTTGACTAACCACGTCACAAATTTCCGATCAGTAAATGTCATAAAACTTGGAATTAGTTACTAATCAATACCTGTAGATGATCGATCTACTCCTCTGTTCACCATACATCCAGGGCGACAGAATTTGTAGTTATAACCCATTCTGAACTTTCCCAAAAAGTATAACAAAACACAGATTGTTTGTGTTTACACACTTGCATACTATAGACAGACTATCTTATTATGACGCACAGTTAACAATAAGTAATCAGTTATATTATATAGCTATCTTGATATAATTATCTCACATATCATGAAAAAAATATATTATCACATATGTCACACGGGAAAAGTTACACTGTATGAAGCAGGTAATCTTTTCACACCAATTACGCATTTTGTGTGTCAGTTTAAATTGCTTAGTTTATTGGCGAACAGGTCTAGTGATTAACTTCAAACACAAACCCCCATCATTGTTTTCAAGACACTTCGTTCCAAACACAATTATTTGCATTTGATTAATCAATACGTACGACGTGGTAGATGCTACGTCAAACTCAGTATGCGTATCCTTTCAATGAGATACGATATGCTTGAATTGCCACACACCGTAACGAGCCCAACGACTTTGAAGCATTCATTGTGCTGGTAAGGCATCAATACTTTAACTGTATACCATTACTTTTATAGGATCACAATTCAGGCAACCAGTCGTGAATGAAAAACCGAATGCACAGACAGCTCACTTTTCCACGAGGTTAATCAATTGCGCTGTCGAAAATCCAGATCCATGTACAGCTTGTAATAGGCCCAGGCCAGGTGGGAAATGTAGACCCCCATTCAAGCTACTCATTAAGAATTTTTGCCATCAGTGCTGAATACATTTATTATCTATCTCATTTTTTTTTTTTTTCGTGTTTCTATTGATATTTTATGAATCTTCTTTAAACTATTAATATTTTGTGTTAAATTAATTGTCTACAATATTATGTTAATATGTAATAATTACCTTGTACAGCGCTCATATCCACACACACACACACACACGCACGCACGCACGCACGCACGCACGCACGCACGCACGCACGCACGCACGCACGCACGCACGCGCGCGCGCACACACACACACACACACACACACACACACACAAAGATGTGCTCTAAGGAGCTGAACTAAAATTAGAAACAGGATTAATATAGATTTAAGATCGAGTCATCATGCTCCCACTCACACACATTAACAAAACTTAATCTGTTCTCACCCTCAAGCCTCGGAGACAAAGAATGGACAACATTCAGTTTCAAAGAAAACAATCTTAAACAATCCGGTTTTGAGTCTATTTTTAAATGTGTCGACGTTCTCACTTTTCTCAATATTCCTTACCACCCTCCTCCTCCTACCTCCCTCGCTTTACCAGAAGGAGGAAGCCTACTCAAAATCGTAGGGTCATGCTAATTGGCCCACCTAGCCCTTGGGCTGGCCTGCGAAAATCTAAAGATTCGAGACAACACGAAAAGTATCAGATACGCCCGTAACAAAACTGCACACCACAGTCAGTCTGCCACTGCTAATCCCTGAGTAAAAAAGACCTGCGATTCTCCAGTAAACAATAACAATTATTTAGATCTCAACACTTCCAGCACTCCCTGTACGACGGCCATGATCATTATAATCTTTTCACTGACTACACAAGTTCCTCACGATCACTGTACATCCTTCATATCTCGTTTGCGCCACGCATTGTCGTACACTTCTGTTTCATGTAAAAACACAATGAATAACTGAAATAACAATCATAAAATAAGCCTACTGGTAATTGGTATTCCTGCTCTGCTTTAACTCCCTTCGCGCTTATTATTACACTCTGTCATGTCATACGCCACTGTTTCGTACAAAAACACCGTGAACAATTATTATGGAATAACAATAGCATAGGCCCAATGGTAATACATGTATCTATTTCTGCTGCATGTGGACAAGGCTTCCTCCACACTTACTTACCAAGCCACCACTGCTTCACATAACTACACAGAGCTGAACCGTAACTTAATGTTAAAAGACCGGCACATATACGTCATAGCGTGTTAAACTGGTAAATAATTATGCACATTTATTTCGTTTATTAAACCTAACTTTAACACTCCTGAAACGTATTGCCAGCTTGGTATATCCACTTACTTAACATGTACACGTTTCACATAAATACACAGTGTTAAACCGTAGTTTAGTAATAAGAGATGGGTACATAATAATATTACACGTATTATGGAACTGGTGAATTCATTAAACTTAACACTCCCTTGAATTACTCCTAACTTGGTTACAACTACTCACTTAACATGTACACAACGGCCAGCCTGTAGTTATATACTTCAATAAGTCTCCATGGTGGAAGATAAATAGAAATAGTATCTCCCCTCAACTGTCCACACTGGAAGATAACAGAAAAAAACACTCGACTGTGTTATCATACAAGACACACTCGTTTCCAGTGAATCTATTACGTTCTCTCTATATTTTCGTTACTTCCCCTCACCGTCTAGCCTATCCTGACACGGAAGAAGAGATGATGCATGCAGCAATAGTGTCGCACGCCACATGTCACTCAGTCACCACCACCGCCACCACCGGTATGTTTGCTGAGACTTACAAAAAAAAAAAAAAACCAGAGAGATGAAAACGGTGACCGCACATCGCATTACGGGGCATAAATCAGGGCCGAAGATAAAGCCCTTTTGTGAGACCAAATTCAGGTGTTGCTATTATGGTGTCTTTTTGACTTAAGACCAGGGACAATGCCTTCCATGATCCAGTGAATCAGAGACGGAGAGAGCGAGGGCGGCGGGGGTTCCAAATAAAGACTGCAATAGGACACTTCCATTATCATAACAGGCGAATGGTTTAGAATTGAAATAACTACCTTAGAGTTGGTTTTAACGCACTTTTCACGTTTCTTTTTTTGGGTACTTTACTCTCGGTTGACTATCGGAGAATGGTCAATTAAAGTTTGTTCAATAATGATGTAACGGGAAAAGGCACGTAATAAACAGTGTTTCAAATGAATAGAGAATTATCAAAATTCTTTAGATTAACTTGTAAGTCTGTTTTAGGGGCACTATGGACAAAACGGAGAGGTGACACCCGCCTGCAACCTTTAAAAAACGCCAACAACAACACAGAAAAAAACAAAAGAACCCGACAGATTCACATCGGTCTCGTTTTGCTTTTGTCCTGTCGTTCTGTTGTAACATTCTGTCTATCGTCTTGCTTTTTCCTAGCATAGAGTGGCCGTCGGCGTGTCGCTGTTCTCTCTCCGAACTCAAACTCAGTCGCAGCCAACTTCGACTATATCACAGTCTAGACGAGCAGGGTGAGTCAAGCATGTCTTCTAAGTCATTAAACACACAAAAAATACACCCAGCCTGACTTGAATCCCTTTATCTGTTTGAAAGGGAGGTGTGAGTGAGAAGTTCGGATTATCAACTAATCCAAGTTATCATAAAAACCACAGAAAAATTTGTGTATTTTCTGTCTTCTCTTTAGTTTGCTTTGTATGGTCTGGGTTTTATTTCTCACGCGGGGTTTTGCAACATACAACCTTTTCTTTTTGCCCAATTTTAACTGGTCCAAGTTACAGGGAGAGGCACCTGAGAGACGTGTGACTCTAGGGTTGATCACCGGCAAGTGTATACAATAGAGCTGTGGGTGATGGCAAACCCAAGGGGTGGATAAAGTTATGATTGTAACGGGCAGATGGCAGGACACTAGATTCTTTCTTCCAAGCATCTGCCAACTCGTGATAATCTAGAAGTGGAAAACCGAGCAGAATCCCTACTATCGGCACTACCAGCAGGGAAATTGAAAGTACCACAATGATAACTCTTGACTGCGCTAGACAGATACTGCAGTGAGAGCTTCTTCTGTCGTTTCTATGCCCTTTTTGTCTCTTGTCGTTTGATTTGTCTTATATCTGGCACTAAGAACGTCGGTCTTCAATACAGAATTCAATTGTAACAGCTTTGGTTTTGAGTTTTGGGTCTAAAGGCGCGTCGGCACGATAACGGCCATTTTGCGCCTTTCACATTTTTTCCGTTATCTTACTTTAGGCTAGCTTTCAGCTCTCAGATTCCTATCAATAAGATCGAGTAAAAGAGAAGTTAAAAATCCAACGTGGAAAATGCCTGTACTGTAAAGAATGTCTATATCAACCTTGAAAATATGATAAAAATATGTTAAATGAACTAGTAGACTGCGGCCTCCTTCAGAAAGGACAAGATGCGCTGCGGGTCCACGTCAGAAAAATAATTCTTTCATGGATCCGCTAATACACGCCTTCTTGGGATATGCGCGAAATCCAGTTGACAGTTAGCTGGCAGCCAAACGCTATAGTCGGGGGAATCTTCCCACCGGAGTCAAAAGATAAATTTATGAGTGCGGTGGGCTTGACCCTGACGGAGTCTACTCATTTGAGAAATAACCAGTTGAAGAACTTCGACACTGAAAGACCAAGCTGAATGAGACACCCATCAAAATAGCGGCGGTTGGCATGAGTTTGGGGAATCACCTGTTGAAGAACTGCGTTATTGAAAGACCAAGCCGAATAAGACCTGTTCATTGTGCCAACTTCTCGTATGTCCCCTCAAGGGGTCAAACGGTCACAAATGAGCACAAAGCCTTTATACCACAGGTTATTTGTACTCACCTGACCGCAGTACTATAGAGAAGATACGGCACATGGACGCGAAATTGAAATCTGGTTCGGCGCACATTCAAAACGAAAATTTAATAGAAAGAGTGGACGAATGTTTGCGAACTTTCGAGCTATATGTGTGTGATGTGTGTTTGTGAGTGAATGAGAGTAAGAAAGAAGAGGAAGAGAGGCACATAGGAGAGAGAGAGAGACGGAGAGAGAGAAAAAGAGAGAGAGAGGGAGAAAACGGAGGGAGAGAGATAGAAAGAAACAGAGAGGAAAGTGAGATAGAGATAGAGAGAGAGAGAGTGAAAGAAAGAGAGAGGGTGAGAGAAAGAGAGTGTGAGGGGGAGAAGAAGAAGAAGAGAACGAAGAAGAAGAAGAAAATCTCACATCAATTTAGACTACACTTTCCTTCATGAGACATTTGGATCCATCATCATCATTATTATTTGCAGTAGTAGATGTAGGAAAATGACGTTCCAAGTTTTGACACTACATAATGTTATTATTGGCACAAAAGATAAAATTGAACTGATAGCATTCGTGGCACGTATGACAAATTTGGAGACAGACGGCAGTTAACATGGTAACGACTGGTTCATTTATCAGACGAGGAGTGGTTAGAACGTCTTATGTCGAGTTACTCATTTTAAAAAGGAATGGCATTTTAAACGAGATTATGAAGGTTAAAATAATTGGTCAGTTTTAGCTCTCTTCATGCTCTGTTGTGACTGCAATTTTTTTTTTATGCTTGATAAACCTGTGTTCCTACCCTTCTCTCTCCCCCTCTCTGATCTAGACAATTCCCCATATCTAATGATCTAGTGGTCTTTCTTCAGAACTCATGCGCGGCAGGGCACTCCAAACCAACTGCGCGCTCTTCAAATTGTCTCCCTAGCGGTGGCATTTTAACAATGTAAAAATAAAAAATGCGTGAAACTTCATTAATCACAACAGGTCGATACAAGACCAATTGGGTTAGATTACTTGACACTTGAGAAAATTAATTTCATAATTTTTTAAACTCACTCAAACTGCGAATTATTTGCTCCCGTCACTGTTGTTTTTTTACATAAGAAGAAGAAGATGTATACTGGTCGCACACTGTATACCGTTCAAGAGATTTTTCGTAAATAGAGAACGTATTTTGTAGTTGTAATCTTAACCATGGTGTCTCTGTATACCATTAATATTGAAGTTTTAATATACTAATAAAACTGCCACTTTATGGACCGTATCATGAAAGCTCCACGATCTCGCAAACAGAACTGTCTCTATTTTGTCTCTGTCAACACTTTTACCTTAACTCTATCCGCCCGCCGATCAGGACTCTCACTCGTTAAAAGACACTACGGACACACGTTTTTGTAAGCCAAACCAATTTTCTCTAAGTACCCCTTGCTGGTTCACTATTCATCCTAAAGCTGTGTTTTCATGAGCACGGAAACAGAAACGGTGACTAGAACGGCAAAAATCCATCAAATAATAAAATGAAAGAAAGTTTCCACGTGAACGGAAGCGGCATTTCCATGCACATGAAAACATTCTTTCTATTTTACTACTTGAAGGGTCTTTGCCGTTTCCGTTGCCGTGTCCCCTTCAGTACCTATGAAAACACAGCTTAAACCCATTCAGTGACCCATTCTTTTTACTTTGTTCATGTATACTTACCTCTTGTCTTTAAGAACCTAGTAAAAGAAGCATAAAGAAACGCCCAATGAGTCGAATCCTATTTCGTTCCGTTTCTGTTGTATTCTTTTCAAGTGCTATAAAAATAAGTCCACTGCGACACGTATTTTGTCCGGGCTGTTGTTACGGGGCCGTAGTATTGACATGGTCAGCTATAGATGAACAATGAACACAACTCTGTATTTCCTCTATTTGTCATTTTAGTTAGACTACAGTTCAATAACAATGGCCATTTTATGACATGTTATGAAAGAAGACCGTGCGCGCCCAAAAGCTGAGTTTTGCAGGAAACGCATGGACATTTCGCCCTGCCCTCCGTTTTATTTTTTTGCTCGATTTTCCCTCTGTAGTAACCAAAATAAACTATTACCCTTACAAATTTAAATCCAGATAGAAAGTAGGGCACATTATTTTAATCACATTATAAAGGAACTTAAGCCTTACGCCTATCATGAAAGGCTTTTTAACTGCTGAGCCTTAAATTGTACAAAATATCATACCATAGAAAGACGTGAAGATGTACTGTGGTATAATCAAGGAGCTTATAATACTACTGGAGTGCGGGGCGGTGGCGTAACGCGTGCCAGGTATGGGGCCTCGGCAGCCACACTTTGGGGGTCAAAAGATGTGCCTAGTGTAATACCGGTACCAGTGCGGTTGAGTTGCACATTGTGTGGTCTATCTTTCCGATTGTGCAAATGCATTTATTTAGACTTACTATTTGTGTGTGTGTGTGTGTGTGTGTGTGTGTGTGTAGGTGTGTGTGTGTGTGTGCAAGTTTTCCTCTGCAAACGACATGCAGTCGAGATCTATATATATATACACAATAATATATTATATTTTGTATAGCCTACACTTTTGACAACTGCACACAGAACATTTATTTACTTTTTCTTTGTTCTCTATATATTGTTTAAATATATCTAGAAAATCTTTATCATCCTAAGTTTTTAACATCCCGGGTTTGTGGGTTAGTGGTTCAGTATTTCTTGCAATAAATTTCCACAAACTGCTATTAAAGTCTATAGTTTCTCCATCAACAATGGTGTTGTTTACAGCGCTGCCTCGAATCTGGGTCGTTTTGTCACCTTGTCGCAGGGCCATCTTATTAAAGAGGTAACATCACATTAAACCTCTTAGTATTCTATCCTCTTTGGACCAGAAAGTAGATAAAGAGTATTTTTTTTATTTCTCGTCGATCTATTGGATTTTCGGCATTTTCAATCTTTTTGATCCCGTGAGTTCTCCATCATCATGGTGTATGTGTGCGTTGTGATCGGCTGTACAGCCCGACGTGAAAAGAATACAGACCGCAGTTTTCACAGGTATGTTGCTCTATATTATTAGTATTATTATTGTTGTTGTCGTACATTGTTGCTGTTATTGCTGTTCTTTATTGTTTATTTATTTAGCTAAAGATAAGATCTGGTCCACAATATTAATTACAATGCACAAGGCTTCTCTGAACCGTTTCTTCCTCCACTCAGCAGATTTACTGTGCTTTGGTTTTTCACTCTCACTGAACACAAAAATGTTATAAGGTTGAGCTGCAAGCTTGACCTGTATTAGGGCATTGGTTGGCAAAGACAAAATTAGCCTGATCGGTGCTCCAGCGTGACACACATGTATAATGTGCGTTCTGTTCCTGCACTGTATAACAATGGAATGACAGTTGATTTAGACAGAATTGCCACCAAGGAATAAGATGCTGTAAATTTCATTAAATTTATCACTTTACATTTTACAACTAGTTTATTAACCTTACTACTGTACAGACCTGATGAGAGCTAAGCAAATTATTTATCTTTACATTAATATGGGAAGCAATATTAAGCCTTCTACTATGATAAGTTCATTCTTTGTTCTGGTCTGCAACTGTATCCAGGTTTCCTCTGTCAGATCCTGAGCGGTTACAATTATGGATCAATCGTGTATCTCGCCAAGAAGAAAATGGAAAACCCTGGCAACCAACACCCAATTCCAGGATTTGCAGTGATCATTTTCGTCCAGAAGACTATGAGATCGACACCCAGAGAAAAGTTCTCCGTAAGACAGCTATTCCATCTGTCTTCCCTTGTCATCCTGTACACAAGCAGCCAGTGCATAAAACACGTAGAAAGTCTCCTAAGAAACGCGATTTTTACCATGTGGGAACCAGTAGCAGTGATGGCGCCCAAGATGTGAATATTCCAATGAAATCTGCTAAATTATCAGATCACTCTTACACCTGCCCACCAATGGACATAGAAACTGAGCTGCAACGCTCAAAAGAAGCTCTTGAAAAGGCCAAAGGTATGATAGAGGGAAAAACTAAAGTCATTAAATCGCTACGTCAGAAGTTGAAGAGACGAGATGAGATTATTTCTGGAGTCCTGCAAGAGATGGAGGAAATAAGATTGCTGTCACCAGAGCAGCATGACTTGTTAAAGCTAAATTTTGACAGAGAAACACTAACTTTAATTGAAAATGAAGTTAAAGCATCTCAAGGAAGTTCTCATAGCAGGCGTTACACCGATGCACTGAAAAAATTTGCAGTAACACTGCATTTTTATAGCGCGCAAGCGTATGACCATGTCAGAAAATGTCTTGCTTTGCCACATCCATCTACCATCCGACAGTGGGCTTCAGCTAGAGACTGCAATCCAGGATTCTTAACAGAGGTGCTGGAGACCTTGAGGAAGGACATGAGTGAAGAACGGCGAGAGGTGTCAATAATGTTTGACTCCATGCATTTGAAGAAAACTTACAGCTATGACACAGGCACACAAACCTATGTCGGATCTGTAAACTATGGACATCTTCATGCAGGCTGTGAGGATTCCCTTGCAACAGAAGCATTAGTTGTGATGGTGGTGGGATTAAAGAAACACTTTAAGCAACCGATTGGTTACTTTCTGACTGACAAGATAAGTGGACAAAGCCAAGCACAGATAGTGAAAGACGCTGTAACCTTGTGACAGAGGCTGGGCATTCTGTTCTTGCTGTTGTGTGTGGTGGAAATTACACCAACCAATCAACTGCATGTATGCTAGGTCCAGGCAGTATTAAAAGTATTAAAAATATTAAAAACCATTTTGAAAACCCTGTCACGAAAGAAAAAGTTTATTTCTGTTTTGATGCCTGCCACCTTGTGAAGAATATCAGAAATTGCCTGGGTGACCAAAAGAGGATATTTTTTTAATGATCAACCAATCGATTGGCAGTATATATGTGAACTGAATGAATTGCAACAAAAGGACAACTTAGTCTCAGCAAACAAACTTCGTGGCAAGCACATTCATTATGAAAAAAACAAAATGAATGTACAACTAGCCTGCCAGACCATCTCAGCATCAGTGGCTAGTGCTATAGACTTCCTCAGGGAAGATCTGAAGTTGCCCCAGTTTACCGACAGCCAGGCCACAACTTATTTCATTAAAGTTTTTGACCGTGTGTTTGACCTGTGCAATTCGTCCAGCCCTCAGGGTAGAGGATACAAAAGCCCCATCAACCTGCACAACTTCACAGCCAAAGAAAAAATAGCGGAGGATGCATGTGAGTACATTCTTGGACTAAAGGACAGCGATGGGAAACTGCTTGTAAAGGGCAGGAGGAAAACTGGACTTATTGGCTTCCTGTGTACCATCCAGTCTACTCTAGGAATAGCCAAACAGCTGCTGGAGGACCATAGGTACAACTATGTGCTAACACACAGGCTATCTCAGGACCATCTTGAGACTTTCTTCAGCAGAATTAGGCGACACCATGGATGGAATAATAACCCCACACCCTTGCAATTCAAATGGGCTCTCAGGGCTTTACTGTTGAAGAACGGCGTGCTGCCATCAAAGCGTGCCAACTGCATTGCTATCCAGGAAGCAGAAAACACCCTATTGGAAGAAGAAGAAGCAGGAACAGTGCAAACATCTATAAATCCTGTGTTAAAACCGCTCATCGATGCCCTAATATCGCCCACAGAGTATCACCAACATGCTTTACACTACATAAGCGGCTATATTTCAAGAACTGTGGCAGCGAGAGTCAGCTGTGTTAAGTGTAAGCTTGTACTGCTTTCCACTGATGAACAAGGACACGAGAGTCGCCCACATCACTCGTTGTTTACGCACAGAAAAAACAAAGGAGGTTTGGTGTTTTCCGAGGATATGTACGCAGTGGTCAGTGTATGTGACAAAGCTCTGCGAGAACATCTGACAGCCCCTGCAGGTCCAGTCCATGGTGTCACACGATATCTAACAGCCAAAGTCACCAGGCATGTGCTAGAATCTGTCAGTGTCAACGTCTTCCCTGACATTTGGAATCACAGTATGGACAATCATCATATTGCCGCAGAAGATAGTCATGTGCACCAAATCATCAAGGAGGCATGCCGGCTCTTTTGCAACATGATGTTCCACCACCACGAGAAGCTAATTAGTGACCGATATATTCATCACGATGTCGGCACTAAGAGACACAAACTCACCAAGACGGTGATCTTTCTGCATCAGTAGAACAATAATTATTATCATGACAGGGAGGGCACACTGAAATCCTGGATCTCTCTTTGTAAGTACAGTACGATGGTGTTGGTCATTCTGCTCTCTCTCTCTCTCTCTCTGTCTGTCTGTCTGTCTGTCTGCCTGTCTCTCTCTTTCTCCAATTCATGTTTGTTATGATAGGTAAGAATTGTGACATTTGGCTACAAGTTATTAATTGCGCCATGCGAACAAAAAGTCGCGAAGAAAACTGAAGAAACACATACCATTAATGAGATCTTACATAAAGCCCAATGCACAGCAAGGAAGCCCTTCGCCCTCGACCCCCAGAGGATGGCGATACAGCCACCGTGTCTGACACGCTCAGCCCTCTTTCGTTTGTGTGCGCCGCGAGCGAGCCCCGTACTCCAGTAGTATTATAAGCTCCTTGGGTATAATTTAAAAGGTCTTGAAGACCGCTTAATTTTTAATATTATATTCATTGATTTTGAGCCACAACTGAGCTGAACAGAAGAAAGTGTTCCGACAATTTGAGGCAGAATTCTCTTTGAGTAGAATAAAAAAGTATGACAGAAAATTTCGATTTGCGACTCAGTTTACACATTGGTGATCGAAACCTAGCTGGAAAAAGCACATCTGTGTATTCCGCGGGTCAGCGGGCCGACCACTTTAATAAAACGATGTTAAAAAACGGATTTGACCAGGACTGGCACATGCGTCGTTTTTTCGTGACATGCCAGTATTCCCCCAAAAATGCTTGGTAATTTGGCAGAACAAAAGCAATTTATCTTTAACGTACACAGTTTATCACCGGTATCGTTGTTTTTTGTTTCAACGTCACGCCGGCATTTCGAAAATGTCGCATTTGGCACACCTCAGTGTTATTCCACTCAAGGCGACAGATAGACACAACAGATAGTAGGAATACGCTCCTCAAGTCGTTTTGACATTCCTGGGTGAAAAAAAAAAAGTAAGAAAAGACACAACAATAGGGTCTTGAAACGTGTAGTGAAGGAGTCGAGATTATCATCTCAAGTGTCTCATGCATTTTTCTCGTTGCTGGTGTTGTTGTCACTGTGGAGTGGTATTGGTGACACCGTGGTTGCTACGAGACTATAAATGACTCTTTGGAGAATAATAATAATAATAATAAATATATCATCTCAAAAAAGAGAGAGAAATACAGAGAGAGACAGACGGAGAAAGACAGAGAGAGAGAGAGAGACAGAGAGACAGACAGAGAGAGACAGAGAGAAAAAGAGAGAGAGAGGGTGGGGAGAGAGGTGGAAGAAGAATAAGGAGAAAACGAAATTACATCATAATGAGATTACATTTCCTTTATAAGGCCCCAAATGTATTGTGGCCCCTGGTAAAAAAAAAAACGAAAATAAAATGACATTTTAGGGTGGATCCTTCAGCCATTTCACTGCTGTGGCTTAGGCCTGTGACCGCGAGAATACAATGCTCCGCAATACGTCCTTGCACACGGTTTTCTGCTTATTCCGCTGCCATTTTCCGTGGTCTATGGAGATTGTTGTTACAAGTACGTACGTCCCCCAAGTTTTTTTTTGCGCTAGGGGTACGTATTTTAAAGCCTTTTGTGACTCCAGAGCTAGAGAGCTCCTCCCGAAATACTCCTGGCAGCTGTCTTAATGAATTATTATTAATTTATTATTCTTTCAGATCTTCTTTTTGTTTTTGTTTTCCTCCTGTTTTTCAGTTGAAATGGTACGGGGCAGGTTAGGGATTCGATAAGAATGTAAGATACCCCGCCGCTTATTTCCATATCTACGAAGAACATACTTGCCCAATTAATGTGTGCACACATTACTTTATATTTTATTATTGTACAGTGGCATGCTGAGATTTGGTGATGCTGGGGGCCGAGTCCTTGATTGTATGCCCCAAGTCTCAAGCATAGTACTGAAATATGTAAGATTTTAAGAGAAAATTTTAATTTCCTCTTTCACTCTTTGATTGGATGCCCCTTGAAATGGATGCCCGAGGCCGCCGCCCCATTTGCAGCCTCTCCATATGCCACTGGATCATTGTACTTTCTACTATAATACTGCTGTCTGGCATTTCACGAGGCAATAAATACGGACAAATTACTTGGGGAATTAAACGCGTTTCTTTGCTCCTGAAGACACACCACAGAGAAACGGAGCACAAAAACAAACTCATTTATCAAGATCTTACAGTAAAAACAAATTATAGAACTGTTAAACATCCAATATTAAATTTCTTCGCGCACCAGTTTGAGTTCATCGGCAAAGACAAGAAACGGCAAGGTAGCACGAAAGAAGGGAGACAATTTGTAAGTGGATCTGGCGAAATCGGGCTAAAGGCGAAAGACCAAATTTCTGACAAAACCTCTCAAATGGAGAACAGTTTACTATGGCAACTGAGATTTGCTTATAATATGGAAGATTAGCCATTTTTCTGCATTCAGTTAAAACATTTTGCTTCAGAGTGTCTTTGAAATATTTTATTTTGATTTTTTTTTTTTTTTAAGAGGTATGAAAGTGTCACCTCAATCCGGATTTCGCCAGATCCACTCACATTCACGAAAAAAAGAAGATAGGTATTCAATAGTAGAAGAGAGATCCTACGAGGGCCGCCGATATACCGCCTACGAAAACATCTCGAAAAGACTCTTCATTGAGTGCACAATATTATGTGAATCAACTTCAACAGATGCGACATCCTGTACGACTCAGCAAATTCCTTAGAGACAAGAATCCACAAATTGTTGGTATGTAACTGATGGCAGCCATGACACTTAATGACTATGACCATTTCTATGAGCCAGTAACAGACAGCTTCAAAGAAAGAACCCGCCAGTTGTACACAACACAACCTTAGTTCTTCTTAGTTCTATCTCCATTTTCTGAAAAACTGGAGATCTTTTAGTATGTAGAAGAGGTAAAACAATTGCAAATTTTGACACTTGATTGTAATGCGTTGTGGTACTTATCAGGCTGTTTCAAAGTTCCAATTTATTCTAACTCCCTATCATAATACTAAATCCGCAAACATTTAACGTCGAATTTTTCAGTTGTGCAAAAAGTGGAGTTGGCACAAACCAGAACTAAGGTCGCTACAAATATTTCAATTTGCATATTTTCTCAAATAACCATATCATAAATATAAACAGTTACATCACAATTATTAATGTGACAAATGGGATTCTAAAATTTCTATGAAACTCAGCAGTAACGCATTCCCGCTGATGAAATGAATACTTCAGTTTCATGCCACTGTACGTATTAATGTCGAAAATAAAAGGGGACACTCATGCAGATGATCTTTAAGACACCTTTTAATGCGGACAATGATATCTTCGACCAAACGTATTAAAAGCGCGGATCTTCGTGGTTACAAGATAAGATAAGATAGAATATAACTTTATTATCCTTTTGTCAGGAAATTTGTTGTCACAGCATCAGTAACAGTACTACAGTAAATACAATATCTAAGGCACACAGGTCTTTAAAGCACACCACACACACGCACATTGCTCACACAACATTACCAGCAAATACGATCATTGCTCACAGACACACTGTCAAAACAATCCATTACGAAAACTCACAATAGCACACCACGTCAGGAAACACTACTCCTTCAAATAGCGGATGGCAAAAAAGATAGTCTGTAACGCTCTCTGTTTTTAAATACGGTATTCGACACTTCTTTGGGATCGGACTATACTATCTGATGGAACAAGGGGTTATACTCTGTTATACGACACCAGATGTTATCAGCAAGAGTGACACTTAAGATGGAACCTCACCTGCCACTGAACATGGCAACGAGCACTATTTACGAATAAACCTGCGAATAGTTCGTAAAATTTAACACTGTCTTGGGTCAGTTAAACCTCTTGGCTCCTTCTTTAAAGTAACTGTCATCATAAGTCTTTCAGGCACGAGTCTCTAGGAATCCCTAAAAAAAAGTACTGAAGGTAATGAATTATTTAAACGATCCAGATTCTCTTCCCCAAGGTCACGATGTTTAATCTCAAGTGAATGTAGTTGTCAAAGTCGATGCCCCAAACTGAAATCTAAGATCCTGTGTGGGCGGACTAGCCTCACCTATGCAGCTCCTCTGTATTCATTCATTCATAATTCATTCATTCAATCATTCCAGCTAATGACTTGAACTTTAAAAAAATGATTTCGATTTTTGCAGCTTTTCAAATTTGACGAAGATCCGTCGTTACCAAAAGCTAGCATAGTTCATCTTCTTTAATTTTGTATTTTGTTTGTTTCCAACGCGGGACTTTGCAAAAAACAACTTTTTCCACATTTTTACTTCAGAATCTGAGATGTTTTGTTTTTTTAATGACTTTGTTCTTGGCGTACATAGTCTTATTCCATAAGACGTCAGACTAGAGGATAGGGTTAATCCAAGATCGGCTCTTGGCGACCTTAGTCCTTGCTTGTTCTAATCTATCTCAATTTTCGAACAAAAAACTGGAGATCTTCTAGTATGTAGTAGAGGTATAACAAATGCACACATTGACACTTGTTTAAAATGTGCCTTGGCACTCACCAAGCTGTTTCACAATTCCGACTTATTCTAACACTTTGACATAATACTAAAGCCGTAAACGTTTAACGTCGACTTTCTCAGCTGTGAAGTGGAGTTGGAACAATCCAGGGGCTTGGGCAGGTCTTAAAAATCGAGGAGTGTTTTTACCCCTAAATAACACCGTAACATCTGGTTGTATACTTGAGGATTGTGTGTGTGTGAGTTTTTTGGGGGGGGGGTGGAGGTGGAGGTTGTGCTAAAACGTCTTGCCACGAGGGTGGGGGGGAAATAACGAGGGAATTAGGGGGTCATCCATAAAGTAATGTACGCTCTATAATCCCCCCCCCCCCCGATTCCCTCCAATATGCTTTTCATACACTTGGCTTCAATTCTACCCGAACCCCTTCCCCTTTTACCAGCCTAAGGTGAACAGAATGGTGAAAATCTATGATACGGTCTTGATCGCTTAAAATTTGAAGTGGTATTTGGCATGGGTCGTTTGATTGTTTCGTTAGGAACATAGCCGAGATTCGATTTTTATACAATCCTATGCCTTTTTGTTGAGAAAAAAAGAAAGGTAAATAAATGAACAAAACCAAACTTTTAGATTGGAGAGTATACACACGCACCTTAGAACCTACTTTCCCTTCCCTGTCCTCGTTTCATACGCTGAGGGTGCCCCCTCGACTCCCCTACCCTCTCCACTTTATGGATGACACCAAAGGTCAACGAAGTGATTTGAACTCTGAGGGGTACAGAAATGAGGACTTCGAAATAATACCTGTAGTGGCTTTCACTGTTTCCCTTTCTCTGGTGTAACGACAAACATTATCATTTACTGCACTATTAACACACTAATCATCGCAGTAAAGTGCCCTGCCAAGCAGTTTACGACGCCCTCTTGAACTACATTACAAATACAAGACATCATAACGGCGAATCTTCGTTGACAGGCTCTTCATAACAGTCACAATGATCATGATACCCGACGTGTAGATCATGAAAAAAAGATATAATTATTTTTTACGTCCTCAGCACAAACGGAATTTAATCTTGGCATATACAGAGAATTCTTAATTTTTGTAACAAAAATATTGATTGTACAGATATATTGATAATCATAATCATTACGTTACCCGAGTGGGAAAAAAGAGACATTTTTAATGTTTTCGGTTTCTTAGTACAGACCTAATCTAATCTTGGCATTTAAAATTCTTCACTTTTGAAAAAAATACAATATTTCATTGTTGAGACACAATATTTCGATAAACTGTCTCTTATCAAAGGTTATAGTCATAGAGTTCTAGCAGTAAACACAAGAAAGCTATGCCTTATCAGTTATTTATTTTTACTATTTTAGGCTCTCTCTGATAATGCTGTCTCCCTACTTTAAATCAGTGGTTCTCAACCTTTTTCAGGCAGTCGGCCCCTTACGCTCCGCCTCCCCCCCCCCCCCCCCCAACCAATCCTTACTCAAACCAATTTACAAGAAGGCGCAGACTACGAACAACTAATTATGGTATTACATTTTTCAAAGCCGTATTAATAACAATATGCGTGTCCATTATTTATTATAAACCAGAAAGCATTCTTTATCAAAGTTAGATGCACTAAAACACTAGCTGTGCTGTTTCTGTCCATAAAACCTATTAATGCCTGCTGTTGGACAAGACAGTGGCTGCCCCTGTATTTGCCCCTAAATCGTCCTCCACTCATGACTGTTCTCGTCTCCCCCAACGCCCCCTTTCAACGTTTTCGCCCCCTTGTCGCCCTTTTCTTCGTTTTCGCCCCCCGCCCCCCAGGAAATCAAAATCGCCCCCTCTCGGGGGGCAATATTGCCCACGTTGAGAACCACTGCTTTAAATGAACTATATGTCTATGTATACGTAATATAAGCTTCATAATAGCCGACCTCTGTTACATGTAGTGCATTTTTACTATTATGGTCGTATCGGGGAGAAAGTGAGCTTCTGTCACCCGTGTTTGGTAACTCTCAGCGTCTTCTTATCCATAAATGTCACATTCCAGGTTAAACAAACTGGCACATTCTTCAGTTCTGGCCTGGAATAAGGTCTTTAGTGCACTGTCAGAAATATCTGTCTGCCATCAGTTCCAGTCATAATTTTTGCTGGTGTCAACGTGAGCCATATTACATCGTCCGCCCGCTCTCACTCCTCGTCAATCACACGCACGAAACAAAGTTCCATTGCATTTTCCATTTAATAGATAATGTGTTTTTCTCTTGTGCCTTATTAAATGGTGCATAGTTTTGCAAGTACAATTTTCTAAGTTTATTTATTTATTTATTTATTTATTCATTTTCTATTTTCATACAAATGCATTCAGCGTATCTTTGGACTAAGTACACAATACTCACTCCCCCGTATGTTCGGTTTGTCCATGAAGACAAATTATAAATAGTAATGTGACATTTCGTTCGTTATTGGTGAATCCAGAATTGTGTAAAATTAGAACGCCAACGCACAGAAAACGAACGAATTCGATGGTTACAGGCAATCAATATTTTATAGCTTGCCCTGTTTATCTGAAAGAGAGATTAAACTTTTATATTGTAGGGCAGGTCGGATCCCTTTATGACAGTACAGGTGCCTCTCCAAAAGGTAAACATTGATTCTGACCTGATCATTAAATTTGTGGTGACGCCACAGAAGACTTTGAAACGCAATTTCAGTTTCTTCTCCGCCGCGTACACTAACAACTCGCAAGAAGACAACGCAACTGGCCGTGGGGACCTGCAGCATGACAGGGACGAGCCCGTTGTGAGCAGATGAAAACACCGAAGTGCCCCCCCCCCCCCCACTCCTTCTCCCACAACCAGAATGATGGCGGCGGGATACCAACTGGGCGAGGGAAGAATGATTGTGCGACAAGGCCGGACGAACCCGACAAAAACTATGGAACTAGCTGGCCACAGGAACAATTAGTAGAATAACCTTCAGATGGATATTGAAGAGGGGAGAGGGGCACTTATGGAGATGCCTGGTGTGCGGGGGATTCTGATTCCTATCAACAATCAATCAATCAGTCAATCAATCAAGAAGACATTCAGAGAGTCCTGTCTGTGACTGATAGCGACGAATCCCCGTTGGCAAAGCACATAAAGACTGGCAAATTTTATAGTATTCGATTAAATTTTCTTGTTTACATGAAGTTATTCATTCTTTGTCGGGCCTTTTCATTTGATGATCCAGTTACATTTTCCAGAGCTAAGGAATGTAACAGACTCCAAGAGAGGCTAAAAATGTGTAGTATTTATCACTGAATGTTTTAAATTCAGTATCTCGGGCCATGAGCCCCAAAGAATTGTCATTGATTTCTTGTGTTTTTGACACAATAGTGGATGGTGGATCACTTGTAATATAGAAACACATGTTCATAACGAATACATCGGGCGTCAGCTAAGAATATACGAACCTGGTTGTTACATCTTAAGGAACACTGTTTGGATGTTCATTCCTTTATCAAGCACCCCTGTACTCCATTTATATCCACGATGGCCATGTCCAACTAAAACTGCCTGAATGCCAGTGATTTTAAGGTGTGAGATAGCCCACTGTAGTGACGATTCAATCCATTCACAGATCTTTTCCATTAACACTGGCCTGTGTGGTAAGGAAGTGTATCCTACACTAAACACAATGGCCAATCGGTAATGCCGTCTTCGCAAAAGAACTGAAAGTCCTGGGGTGAGTGCTCTTAAAACCTTAAGATCACTTTAAGTGGTCGAAATTTAAGATCTTGAGAAATCACAACTATTTTTAACGAGGACGGACAATAACTAACTAGCATTACATGTACAGTCTGGATTTAAAAGAAAAATTACATTTTGGGGTAGTCTCGCAATCAAAACCTCTATCTGCTTCAGCTCTCTAGGTTAAACTTTAAACTTAAGCCTACCATTAATTGTTTGGTGCACCTCAACCCATGTCTGTAAGTAAAGACCAGGCAAGGTACTTACTCAGTGTTTACCCTCCTGATTTCTTGAGCCCTGGGATACGCGTCTTAAGTCTTCATTAATCCCGCCCAACAACCCTAAGGTTTCCATATTCCTATTAATTTCCCAACGCCTAAAGACGATTAGTAGTAACGCCCTTCCAGTATGAATGCGTTTTCCCGACTTGTTGTACTCAGTTGCCCTGCACTCACTGCGCAGCAATGAGTCATCCCAGTTTCTGTAAACTGTCAAATATAAATGTATCAGTTCAGGAGATTTACCCGGTGGCGTCAATGCCAAAAGAGAGATTTTATGAGGAGAAAGTTTATAAGACATTTACTGAATGAGAAGTACGTGTGAGTCTAGCTATGTACATTGTACACGGGGTAGAAAGAAATTGCATTAAAATACATTGTGGAGATGTTCGAGTTCTAACTCTTTTTTTTATTTTTTATTCTGGAATAAAAGGTGGCGAGAAGAAAGAAATGTATGTGGCAGACAGAGAGAGAAAGAGAGAGATAGATAGATAGATAGAGAGAGAGAGAGAGAGAGAGAGAGAGAGAGAGACAGACAGAGACAGAGACAGATACAGAGGGACAGAGAGAGAGACAGAGAAAGAGAGGAACAGTGAGAGAGAGAGAGAGAGAGAGAGAGAGAGAGAGAGAGAGAGAGAGAGAGAAGATGTACGTAGTTATTTTCATAAAATGACGGATGACATAAAGATGATCGACAATCAAATCAAAATTAAGTCAAAAGTGAAGTATCCACATTCTAAGTATACACAACGTACTGCCCATGAATGGCAGCATATTTACTCCTAAAATGCCACTCTCAATCTTAAATTCCTTGGGTGGAGCGGTCAGTTTTGCAGAATGTACTTTAAGCACTTCAGACATAGAACCATGTCTGTAGACTTTCGCCCACGCCATTGCTGACCGTGAACTTTTAGTCCAAATATTTGAGCAGGGGCGTCGTCGGAATCCTGCTAGTCAGACATTGTGACATGAACCTCGTCTGCATTTCCGCGTATGTTGCAAAATTCAATTGCCTTGTATTCACAAGCGCAGAAAACACGGTACAGAATAAGGCAATGAAGCAGTGAAAATCGAAAAAATAAAACTGTGCCACTGAAATGCTACCTGAAAGTGAACAGTTTTGTTTATGAGATATGTTTTGTCAAGCTCGTCAGCAAACTTTGTCATTATCGACTCCGCGAAGCCCGATTACAGTTTGAAATGAATAGGAACCCTTTAGAAAGAACGCTGATTTCCTAAAAGGCTGAGCCGAAAGTCATCTAGGCATAGGCCAATTACTTCTACATTCTTTGGCATAGGCCAAGAAGACCTTTGCATGGTTTTTCTACAAAACCATCTTACACTTTTGACCACTTATAGTGATTTTTTTTATTTTAATTTCTTCTGTAAAGGAATGAAAAATGAGTTAGCCAATGCCTTACAAGTGTGACGATTTGTTGAAATGAGAGCCACAACATTCGGCCAGGTGATAATAGGAAAATGAAAAGCAAAGTGACAGAAGCCCATTGTTTGCACTTGTCCACTCTCACAGAATACCTCATCCAGAATTTGTGAAACATGCAAACTATTTAAGTGGTCGAATAAACACAAACATATTGTCATGAATAAACTCACTGCCATGTGGCTGTTCCCTGCTGGAATAATTATTGCAACAGTGATTTTATCCATAGTGAATTTATAGCATTCAGGAATGGGCTAAAGGTTACAGCTCCAAGAGATGGGTACCCATTTTATAATTCTATGATTACTGTCCACAACTTTGCCTTAAGTCTGCCTGTTTTTGCAATCGCCTCCGCCCTATAAACCTTTTTTTCCCCACACACCTCTAAACCGTGTAACCCCCATTCATACGGTAGGACAGTTAATAGTGTTTTATTATATTTTGCTGATAAATTAGAAAATGCTCCAATGATAAAATTTTGGGCACCAGGAGACGGACGTAGAAAATTTGGACAAAACTGGGTTACATCAAAATGATAGCCGGTGGCAGTTTTAGCAGATACGACATTTGGTCTGCCCGCGCAAGGTCCGAAAAGACAGTCAGTGGAAGAAACATAACAATGCTTTGCGTTAACAGTTAGCGTTAGCACTGTTTCATCGTTAAAAACCCTGCCGAAACAACGGTCCTCTATTTTAAGAGTGTACACACACTAAGTATATGCACTGTGCATAAAAGCTCATTTCCGAGTAGGGCAAATTCTTTCCGGGTGGATTGATGACATCAAGGTAAGAGAAGCCGGGTGTCCAGTCTTTCAACTGGCTTTACCGACATGTACGCATAAAAATGTGGGTTAAATGGTAAGAAGGTTCAAGGTGACTGTTAATGTGGAGTTGAGAATAATGTTATTATACTTGGCAATGCAACAGTGGCTATTTAAAGCACAAGAGCGGAAGTCTGCCCAAGAGTACGGTGTGCTGAACCAGTTTCGCAAATGTTTGACAGAAGACTAATCGCCGCCCCAGAACTGCATTATTCTGTCTCCATTATTTACAGAAATTGACACTTGAGAGTGAATTTGGGTTAAACGGCGCCCTTGCGCCTTTCACTTTTTTTTTTTTTCCTTTTCATGCTTTGGGCTAGCTTTCAGCTTCGGGGTTCCCATAGCTCTAAGTGCTTGACGATGAACATAGCAGTAATTGTCTTACTTTTTTTTTTTCAGAAATAACATAACTTATGATACAACGAAAGGCGCTTTCAGTTCAGATTACAAGCAAATTTCAGCTACAAAATCTGTCTTCAAACCAGAAACAGAGTGTTAAATAGTCTTCAACCTCTTCATTTCGTAACATTCTGGCTGGCCAGAAATATTTGCTAATGACCGAAAACAAAAAACGCATTAAGCGAGAACTTCAAAAATTTCACATTCTGAAGGGTACAGTAACCACAAGAATGAAATCACAGAGCTATTGAAGAAACATCTGTGAAAAAGACACAGAAGATCGTTTTTGCCCCCGGCAATAATTCTCCTGAACTTTAGCTAGATGTGCCATAGTTCACTAAGGTTCCTTAACATGTCACTTCATGTGTGCCTGTTACTGAGTTTACTGAGTTATGATATATGTTTATGTAATGATGCGCATGATGTTTGTGCCGTGTATGTACTCCTAAATGCTCTGTGAATAATAATTTCCCTCATAAGTGATTTTTATTTTATCTTCTCTTAATACAACAAAATGTACATTTATATTTGTGTAAAACTTCTAAAGCAAAGCACTGCATGGTAAGTAATGATTCAAAGATTTCAGAATCTATATAAAAAAAACAGCAAGGAAAAAAAATTCACTGCTGCGAGGAAGAAATGCCCAGACCTGAAAAAATTACACGTGAAAGATAGTTCTTTTTGCTACTATGTTTATTCCTTTGACATGAAAGCGAAGTATCGTAATTTTGTAATAAATGAAAATAGGCCTAAAATATCAAATAATGCTTTCTCCTCAACAATGATGGCCTCCCTCCTGCCTTTGTTTTGTTTCGACTTTAGTACCGTGCATGTCATAAAAAGTAACCATATCAAGCTTGGTGCGCAGTGTCCTGGCGCGCATGAGTTCTGAAGGAGGACTGCAGATTACTACTTTTATTGTAAGAGAGAGAGAGAGAGAGTACGTCATCGAATAATGCTTGCTCCTCAACAATGGTTGCCTCCCTCCTGCCTTTGTTTTGTTTGACTTTAAACTTCTGGTTGCGTTTCAAAGTTTGAAGGCATGAGTTTCTGTGCCGTCTGCCTTATGCACGGTACGGGCCATGCGGGTGTTGCTGTGCCAGTTGTGAGTTGTTTTCTTCCTAGATCTACATAATCTGTGTGCTGATTGTGCGTGTTGTTTGTAACCCGTTCTTTGAACGGGCCCTTACACTAGTACTAAAGAAATACTCAACAAATCTAAAAAGTATATCTGTATGAGGAAGGCCAGGCACATCTCATTATCTGGAGAGCGGCCAACAAATAATTGGGGCGTGTTCAGTGGGCAGTTTACTTATGGTATTGAGCAACGGTATAGCGGACATGGTCTGCCTGATTTACTTCCATGTAAGCAAATGGCCACCCACATAAAACATTTACGTTACCCAAGAGACGGAGTAGCGCCGCCGTTATATGAAGGTCCGCCTGCAATCCTACAGACACCTCTATAAATATCACATATAACGGAGCTAGAGGAAGACCTAAAACTTTGTGACGACCAGACCAAAACTTATGAAACGTTGTGGGCTACCTCTATTTATGACGATAAGTTACGTGAACACTTCCATTTTTGACCAAATTTAGTCTTTAATATTGTTTATAATTACTTGTTTTTGAGCCGTCAAAAAGAGACGCATTGTCATCGCGTAGAATGGAAAAATATGACTGGAAATTTCGTTGTGGCTACGAGACCTCCGTTCTGCGAATGGCACTTTAGATAGTATATTGTGTAATTATACACTCAGGCTAGGCGCCCACCTGTGACTTTGCGGAGTCGACGGGTACAAAAAACTAAGATCAAGACATGACTGCAACACGACAGCAACACGACACGTGCACACTTAGCTTAAATAATGACAGTCGGCCGAAATAATAACTTATTTGCCTATTTGTTGATGGATTCGGGCCACCTTATTATGAACTCGCACCTACAAGCCTACAAATACTTTACACTATATGGCAACAGCACCAAATCTGAGAGCTGAAAACTAACTAACCCAAAATAGATCAGCCGAGAAACGGTGAACAACGCAAAGTGGCTGTTATCGTGCCGACGCACCGTTAAACCCAAACTCAAACCAAGTTTATTAGCATTACGCACATTGTCGAACTGACTAAAAATAAATCAAAGACAAGTATTGGGGGCCCCGGTATCTCCGCCTGCAAGTGAACTTCTTAAAATCACGGCGAGAAATAAGTTAAGTTGGACCCCGTCTTGAGAGGGATTTGAACATACGACCTCTCGTACTTGGGTCCAGCGGGCCAAACACTGGACTGACACTTTCGCAGATAAATAAAGGCCAATTACATTTATGCTGGCGGCGCACAAAGATACGTCTGTTTTGTCTTGGTTTTCGTGTGAGCTGTGAACTATAGAGTTAAGCTAGACCTCGCGTATTGACGAGACTGACACAAATCTATCTCACTAGACCGAGCGCGTCAAAACTGTCTTCAGCCAGCTGACGGGGAGAGACGAATGGCGCACTCAGTCGAATCAGATGCAAAACAGGCGACTCGGGGCACGCTTTCATCTATCCAAAGGGCGAAAAATCACAATTCTAGACCAAGGCCACAGTGCTACGGTCTTTAACTTAACCCAGCCGTAACAGATTCATCTCTGGGTCAGCCGCCAGAAGAGTGATAATATCGGCCGAATGTATCAGCAAAATAGTGTTACTCTGGGGTTACTTTAGTGTTACTACTGAGTGTTACTTTCGTATTGTGGAGACTTTCAATCTTTCCTCCCCGCTCAAAGCTTTGCTAATACGAAAACGGCTGAGACGGGCATTAACGCATTGAAGTTCAGTGCTGTGGAATGGTTCACCGTTTTTACGAGCTTCGGGCTGACAGCTCGCACGGACATTCAGACGTAAACATTTATCATCAAGAAATCACTCAAGCTTAAAACAAAGACCGAAAGCACTACAGTCATTTGGGTGGCAAAACCAAACTGACTGAAAAAAAGATCAGAAAGGATCTACATAATAGAGAGAATACACTGAGGAACATTTGTCTTCATTGTCCGATAACTACTCGGGCCTGTTTTAATTGTTTGTTTTTGCTGGGGCTTTATGTCCTTTTTTTAAGCACAAGGGGGCTATGATTATCTAAGACAAGGTTCGATTCCCTAGCAACCTCAGGCAAGTGAATGACCATAAAACTACTCCAAGAAGTAATTAGTTTGGGCCCCCTTCCCACATTTTTCTTCAAGCGGGATTCGAACCTAGGACCTCTCGCATCCGGAAGAATGGGCTCTAACGACTGGAATACATAGTTATAGTGCTACAGTCTGAGCTTCAGGACCTTAAGTAACACTACTTTACAAATTTCATTTCAGCCTGTCTTCTGTATGGTAACAGTGGCGGAGCTAAAGGGGGGGAGGGGGGGCAGTGGGAGAAGCGGCTCTCCCTGAGCACATTCTTCAAAAATGGCACCTTTTCAGCAATTTTCTAACTCGTGGGCGATGAAAGAGGAATATCATTTTCTTTGTTTTAATTGGTAAAGTTTTTAAACCCGTATCTTCCCTGGTATGTTCCGATTACCTTCCGTACAAAACAAAAAGTACAAAGACGAATCTAATATTATTTGGTACGTGTCCTGCAGCCAAGTTTAATGTGCTCGCTCTCCCTAACATGAGAACCTGTCTCCGCGCCTGATAATATGTCCTGAGACACTTTGCCAAGATTTTCACTCGTTTACTGAATTGGTTGGTATTTATTACAAGCAACAAAAGCAAAAAGCGGAGAGCCATGCCTTTCGTTTTCCTCTCCACTCCAGGGCCCGTTTGAAAGGAATGAAATTAAAATTTGCAGGTCTATTTGACGGACCATTCCAAAATTATTGACCATCACAAGATGACAATACTTTGATGATTTGATATAAAACAGTCGTCTGTTTCGATGACATGGGCGGTTCCTATTGTTTTTAAATGATGCTAAATATTATTATCATTATTGTTCACGATTATAATCACTATTATAAGATGGTCAAAATGGACACTCTTTATTCTATTATTATTTTGATGAATATAATACACTTTACGATAGGATAAACAGCCATGTTCCCATGGCCATTTCTACTGAAATAAAGACAAGGTTAGCAATATCGACTGTCAATATTACAATACGTTAAATACAATACGAAAAAAAGCTACTTACAATCAAACTGCGATCCTCTAGTCATATTTTCCAGTGCCGTGATACTCTGAAGTTGTCAGGTTGAAGATGATCGGTAACTTAGTGAGAGTTTTTAATCCAATATCACCAATTTGCTGATCCCAGCGACAGTGTTACTGTTAACCAGTTTTCAAGCGTTTATGCAATAATAATCCGTCCCAGAATAATATGCAAATTATTTTGTCGTCACAGGTTTTTACTGTACATAATCAATCAGGATTCGTCCAACAGTTAAAATGCCACACATAGAATCAGCGGGGGGCAGTCAAATTACACTCAACACATTTTTTAAAAATATGGTATTCACCAGATCTAAAAAGTATTCTAAAACAAGAACTTTTACTGCAAAACTTTGTTTTGGATCTGTCACATCGCTACAGCTGACTTGTTGTAGGTGATGATGATGATGATGATGATGATGGAAGAAAAAAGAGCATTATATGTAATCCCAAAACTGAAGCCAAACTTGTTGTTCAATATACAGACACAACACTGAAAAATGCCGTAGAGTACAATTGGAATAATCTCACTGGAAGAATACAAAGAGGCAAGACCACAACGTGTTATGCTGTCAAGATCATTAACGAAAGTTAATAAACCTTTATATTTATGTAATTTAGCATGCAAAGTCAAAATCACAATTGCCAGGGGCGTTTCAAGTGAGCCAATTCTTTTATGGGCTTGAATAGAAACAGTGAAATCTTTTTCCCCAAATTTTCACAGCTTAATTAAGTGAAGTTTTCATTGCCTGCGCAGTCTGTTCTAAAACTGATTTAAAATTATCCACTTTCTAGGTTCAAAACACACACTTCGGATGACAAGACGTTTTTAAGGTTGTAAAACACATCTACTGCAGTTACATCCCAACATTTCGGGCTATGAATTCTTGAAAGCTTTGGAAAGTTGAATGAAAGTACCAGTGTGCCTCGGCACTCAGCATAGATATTTAAAACTGAAAATGTTTAAACTGCTGAAACTGCCTCTTGGGGTGCTTTTTGAATATTCACAAAATAGAATGATAGCGACCTTCAGAAACCAAGATTCTTCTACACTATTATCACTCTGACCGCTGGTTCGTCGGTGTGTTTCGTGACACAGTTCAGGAAAGACAGAACGCTAGGACAACAGACCACTCAACTGGCCGCAGACTAATGACCTCTGGGCAGTAGAAGAGACGAATGCCCTTGTTTCACGGGTAATCACTTGCTTGACCCACCAACGTAAACTACCAGCAATCGATTCAGAGACTGAAAAAGTACCAGTCCACCATGGATAAATATATGTTTAATCATTCAGTATAAATGATACTTTTATTTTAACCCTATCTCTGTCAGAAGCTTGTACTATAGATAGATCTAGTTTAGTTTCTACAAACAGAATGATGTGAAAACATCGTTTCCTGCCACTTTAGGACAACTGTTGTAATACAGTATTCTTAAATTTGTTTTCCTAAACACATAACCTCCCCCCACCCCCCTCTCCAACCGTCGTTAGATCTGAAAGTAAGTAAGAAGTACGTAAAACTAAGACTAAACAAAATGTTAAAGTTACTTCAGTTGTTGCTGTTGTTGTTGTTGTTGTTTTTGTTTTGACAAGAACGGGTTTGACCCAGGAACAGGACATGGGGGTTGTTTTGGTTTGATTTTTATTTGTGTGCAAATTTCGAAATGAACTTTGAGCAGCATGCATGTCTTTCGATTGTAAACTCCAGCTCTGGTAGGAGATTGCCTTCGAAATTGTTCACACATAGAGGGACTGACCTTAGTGGAATTCGCTGAATGCCATTGGCTATAGCTGAATCGTGTACACATACCAGTATTTTCTCTGTTCGGCTTTGTAATTAGACTCCAACCCCTAAACAACAGGCAAAATATAATGAATGTGCCCGTTATATTTTGACACTATAATTTTGTTTTAAAGCAAACTCTTTTCTTTAGATTTTATCAAATGTCTTTTTCAAAAATAGTTTGCTTAAAATTCCACACGTCTTTAATCAGTACCGAAAATCCTTTCTGGCAAAAACCGCATTTCTTTTTCTTACGCTTAAGAGAAGAGACATACAGTTCATTGTCATGCTGCGCCTTAAATAAGACCCTTGACATTGTCAGCTCATTTAGTGACCTGTGCCATAAGGGGGAGAGACGTAACTTAACAAAGGCACGTATTGTAGAGTTAAATGTTTCATAATGTCGTGTCAAATGCCTCTTGCTTCTTCAACTGTTTGCCGTTCATGAACTGGCAAAAAAAAAAAAAAAGACCAAGGTTCACAAAATTCCAGTAACTTGTCGCAGTTATCATGAGAGATACATACTTTTTATGTAAGTATGGAAGTGCATATAATTTAAAGAATGAATAAGAAAAGAAACCGACTTTTCTGACCATGAACTGGACAAACGCAGCAGAAACCTCTTAAATGCATTTGATCGAGTTTTGCACAAAACGCAACGGCCTCAACTGCAACCCAATAAGAATATCTTAAATGATGATGTCATGGGTAACATCTTGTCACATGGCGCTATCTGTTTTACAACCTTATAACATACATGTCCTACAGCTCAGAGACCGTTGTATAATGGACATAGGGGTGTGTGAAATGACAGGCCCCGGAGGTTTGAGACCTGGGGCTGTTTGTATATGTCATGGCCGGTAACAAACGAATTTAATGCCAGATTAAACACCCAGAAGGCTTGACAGGCTCCGTCTTAATCCATGACTGACCCCTCCAGGGACACACCGGACTGTTTCTTTATGGGTGGATGGGCCAGTGATATGGAGCGAAAATTTATGCATGGGTACAAAAATAATCTTGGTGGGAGATCATTTTGTCCGGCCGGTCCAAAGATAGACTGGAATAGCATTTCACGACATTTTTCCGTGCCTTTCTCTTTTGTGTGTGGGTTTACTTTACTTTTCTACACACTCAATTTGGCGGGAATTACATTCCTTAATTATGTCACCTAGGCTTGAAGGGGGAATGGTCTCTACGGTTTTGTTAATTTTGTCAACCACTGACCTTTCTAGTAAAAAGCGCATTTTCCCCCCTTGCGCTTAATAAGAGAAGCTACATTATAGTTCATTGTACTGCTCGGACAAGTCCTTGTCATTGTCGTCTCATTTTGTGACCTGGAAAGTTGGCAAGCCTGGAATATTACTTTTCCGGTCTTCCATAATCCGTTTTTCGTTCATGTATTCCTTTCTTCTCTCCTAACTTTTGGTCAGTTTTTTTAGGAGCTTGAAGAGGAGAAGGCATGCAGAGAGAAAGACAGACGGAGTGCATATTACTATTATCGTGTAAATTGAGAAAACCGAGGTTGACTATTTGCGGCCCTTGGCAAAATTCAGTGCCTAGATCTCATTTATTTTCAGGTGGATCTACCCAGGCTTGTAACTATGGTTTGGTAACCAAACTTCTCAAAAGGGTACAACAACGCCCACTTTTGACGTATGATAATATGGTGAAAGTTGGGAAATTGTGAGAAAATCCGCGCGTCTTTGAGGCCAGGCACACACTAGCTGATTTTGATCGGGCAACTATTTGGACGATGACGTCACCATATTGAGTTTTAATGAGCTACAACTAGTTGGCTGGTGCTCGAGGCTTCATTGACACTCATTGACGTGACGTCACCACGAACTAGACGGCCTATCAAAATAGGCTACTGAGCGCGGGGCCTAAAACTGACCAATTATCATCACCGACCGCTCTACGTTTATGGCATAAGTCATTTTTCACACTTTTGAGATATTTAAAAAAAATAAAAATGTTTCTTTTCCTATCATTTGGTGACTTATGCCATTATGATTCTATCGGATTATTACTGGCCCATATCTTTCTCTAGAATAATGTCTGATAGCCCTCGTGCTCATAAATGTGACATCTGCCATGATCGCAGAGCAGTGACGCTATATCAAAGATACTAGACACAATAAGATGAGACAGCTAGCGCGTTTAGCGTGCACAGATTTCGCACCGCCACCTAGCGGCGAATGCGCGGAAGCCATTTATAGCGCCGTATTTTACAAAACCAAATAGGGAAAACGTTCAATTACATTCACTGTTCAGCTTTCGCTGTAGACCTTGATTGACGTCAAGTATTTTGTAATTCTAACTGCTATCGCTGTAAGAAAACTCTGGCAATTTTTGTTCCCTTTTTTTCAGTCGCAGTAGCACTGCAACAAATTCCCATCGTTAATTTATCATTATGTCAAGAATTCTGCCCCCCGATCAGAACGCAAATTGTGTGCACGATTTTTTTAAGAGATGCAAAGAAGGGAGTGTTCTCATCTTATCGTTTCTAGTATCTTCGGTTACATTCCAACAACGAAATTCCACTTACCTTCGTCACGAGGGACGCACTCAGAGACAGCAAGGGCTCCACTGTTGTAAACAGAAGCTCATGATCTTCTTTGGTCAGGGAGGAAAATTTCCTGTAGGAGAAACACATGAAGGAAATTATAATGCACCGTAATTTTATTGTTGACGTTACTTCTTACAGGTCATGTCATGACATTCAGCAGATACAAGAGTATTTATACAGGCACGAACAACAATAATATAACACTCACTTGTTGAGTCCTTGAATAGGTGTTGTGTGAGAGTAATGCTAAAGGATCCATTCACAGTGACGAAACCACAAAACCAGGCAGGCGTAGCGGACCGGGGGTGGGGGGAAGCCCTCTCCCCTAATTTTAACACAGATATTTACAGCAGGCAGGCAATGAGGCAGGATCGCGGGCAAACAGACAGACAAACAGATTCTGATAGATAAAGAGAGAGATTGATAGACGACAGGACGGACGGACAGACAGACAGACAGACAGACAGACAGACAGGCAGACAGACAGTCAGGCAGGCAGACAGACAAACAGACAGACAGACAGACAGACAGAGAGACAGGTAGGTAGGTAGGTAGGTAGATAGATAGATAGATAGATAGATAGATAGATAGATAGATAGATAGATAGATAGATAGATAGATAGATAGATAGATAGATAGATAGATAGATAGATAGATAGATAGATAGATAGATAGATAGATAGATAGATAGATAGATAGATAGATGGAAGCCAAGCGCAAAAGGACAGTTTCACAAGTATACTCATGTAAGCACAATAATGTGTGGCATACCTCAGAGGTTCAGCATAACACTCAAACAACGACTGTAAGTTGTCACAGAATCGCCGCTCTTGATTCAGTAATTCACTGACCAGTTCATGTCGATGGTCTGGGGGGGGGGGGGGGGGGGAATACAAAGTCAAAAATGAAAATGGAGAAACTATGAAATTGTCTGAGGGAAAAATATAAAATTAAAAAAAAAAAGAAGAAGTAGTAGTTGTACATATGAATACCGTACATGGAAAAAAACCGAGGGGGGGGGGGGGGAGTAGCTCAAATTGGACAAAATCGAGGGTTCCATGCTTTATGGACGGTCTCAAAGGACCCGTGACCTTAGGTCTTGTTTGTTTTATCTCCATTTTCTGAAGAAAAAACACAAAAAAAACTGGAGCTCTTTTAGTATGTAAAACAGGTATAACAAATGCAAACTTCGACACTTGTTTAAAATAATAATAATAATAATAATGTATAGCATTTATATAGCGCATATCCATTTAAAATGCTCTATGCGCTTTATAGAAACAACATGTCAACCACAGAGCAGAATGGAGCTGCCTGCGAAGCGCTCAACACACTGCACTGCTTCTTTCTCTCTCCCTGTCTCGCTCACTCTCTCTCTCTCTATCTCAGAGCAAATTGTAACGCAGCCTGTTAGGCGCAGTTCACAACTCACAACAGTTCACAACTCACAGCAGTTCACAACTCACATCAGTTCACACAACACACAACTCAAATAATATTTGAATATTTATTAATAACAATATATATTTAATAATGAATAATAAATTCTGGCGGGGGGGGGGGGGTGATATGGATAACTTTTAATCTATTAATTTCAATTTTCAATTTTGCCCGGGCAGCGGCCTTTCGGCCTGCTCTTTACGATTTCCAACTGCCAAGGTATCTTTAACGTGCGCAACGTGCACACGGGCCCTCCGAATTTTTTCGTCCTTATCCGAGAAGACTAGGTACTCGATCCTACCCCCCAATAGGACCAGGGACTTGAAAATATGAGAAAAATCCAATTTCCAACATGCCTGCACTGCCCGGGTTTAGAACCCGGGACCCTTGGCATGAGAGGCGAGCACCTTGCCTCTAGACCACCTTGCAAAATGCATTGTGGCATGATGCGTGATGAAGCTGTTTCACAGTTCCCTTGTATTTTAGCTTCCTATCATAATACTGATCGACGCCGCAAACATTTAACGTCGAATTTCTGTTGTGCTGAAAGTGGAGTTGGAACAAACAAGAACTAATGTTGCACATTGTGCCGACTTCGCCACAGAAAACTTGTTTGTGTCCAGCAAACCAAAGCTAACCCTAACCCACTAACCAAGACTTTCTAAAAAAAAAAACTTATCCGCGCAAAAAGTAAAAAGAAAGAAAGAAAAGTTATGCAGATTGATCAAAGTATTCAGCCCGCATCCACTATGTACCAAGGTACACAACCGATAAAAGGCGAGGCTGTTTACAAGGGGAGTAATTTATAAATGTATCAGTATTCATTAAAACTTACTATGAAAAAGTGATTATGTCCCTTCAAATCACCGAACACCAGATATTACATGTAGAATGCTATGACACGTTGTCGTTGCCAGGATAGCTTATATAAATACATTAATTCACTTACAAATCTTCTTCTAAAGGGGAAATTATGATTATTTGACAATCATGATTGCAGTACAAATATTCTTGGGCCTTCATAAACTAACCTGGGGTCTCATAAGGAAAAAGGAAGACGCGGTTCTTAAGAGTCCCAAGCCAAATACCCCATTCGCACTCCGACTTGCAAACTCACTTTTCCCGAATTCTTCCACTTGTTTGAATTGTCATCTAATACTTTTTTTTTTTTTACGACTCTATTACAGTGTTGATTAGTCAAGCAATTTTTGACATTTAATTTCTTTATTACGCCCAATTGCAACCAAATTTTTAAAAAAATGAAAAATCTGCATTTCAATGGATTGTAGCGCCCTCCTGTTGTGACTTTGAACTGAGCAGTGGACACTGATCTAAAACCGAGGCTTCCCTTGTTTTGTTGTGAACTATGTCATGTTATCACCTCCGTATGGCTTAGATAAGCCTTACGCCTTTACTGTATTGTTTGTGCCAACTGTGACCATGTAAGACCAAGAAACCCTCACATCGTGAGCTCTGTCAATTGCATAATAAAAATGTCGTGGTGAGACTTTTGAAACGATTTTCTCGTCCGTGTTGATCAAGCTGTGGTTTGTGGAATCTCTAAAGGATCGTAAAACTTCACATACAAAGTACATTCTTTCTCCGTTTGGAAGTCTTCCTCTGACGCGACGTCCTGCTAGCATGCTTAACTCATCGGTCCACATTTCCCCATAGAAACCTTGACAAAACAGACCAGATTCAGTGGGTGGTTTCATTTTGGTTCACCGTTGCGTCACGCCCGTCCGTTAGCCCTCCGTTTACATCACTAACTTATATCTTACATTCTCAGCTGAATAAACCACCACGAAATACGCACATACCTGTTTCCCCGGCATCTGGCTGTGGCTTATCCTCTTGATCGTCTTCATCCCCAACATCCAGCAAGAACTCACAAGATTTCGCCCGGCGGGACAGCCCAGAGTCCATCTTCATCACCGCCCGAGTGGAGGCCACAATCATCCGGTAACTACGAACGCGCTGGTCCATCATGGCGTGTAGCAGCAGAGCCTTCAGGTGATGTTCATCCTCACAGGTGACCTGTAACATGAGAAAAAAAATCAACATCAAAGGGATTGAAGTCTGCGGGACGGAAAGGCTGTTCCGCCAAGATCAGGACAAAGTACATTCATTTCAGCCCTCAATTGTGGCTAAGAGCAACAATCCTGTCTTCCGTGGGCAACGCCTACAAGCAACAAAGTCACATGTTCAACATACAAACATCAAAGTCGCAAAAAAAAAACGATCGTAGCCTTTCTCCAATGATATCATATGCGTTGCTCAGCAGATCTACATTCATCCATTCAGTGTGAATAATTTTACGGGAACCAAATATCAAATAAATAAGGATAGATATCGTATACTTTGCATTTACCAGTTTCTCCTGCTTGAGATATCGTGGAATGAAGTTTAAGAAATATGATAGCTTTCTTCTTTTTTATCCCTCCCACGTGTTTAGTTAAAGAAAAAATCAAATTAGACCACAAACAATAACACAAAAAGCAGTTTGAAAGAAACAACAAACAACAACAACAGAATTAAAAAAAAACAAAAACGGAAAAGTCGTAACTAACAGAAGAAACATGACACCTACTCCCCACACTCCCTCCCCACCCCACCCCCCAAGTGACATCACTACTGTTGTTGTTACTGTAATTGTTGTTGTTGTGTTCTTACGGCTGTTGTTGTTGTTTCGAATAAGAGAAAATAAAAGATCTGAGAAAGAGAAAAGTAAAAATAACTGAAATAAATCAGAAACAGCCAAATGGACCAAATGTATGTACAGAGCTGCAAATTCATTGTACATCTCTTGAAATTTGAAAAGAACTTCTGCCTTGATAAAACAGACACTTTTATGAGGGTTTTTTTTAACTTATTTTCCTAAAAACTGATATTCCCTGCAACGGCAAATCGGGGGGAAAAGCTGCATGCAAAAGTTGAAGCAATTTTCATCTATCCGCTAAAAGACAATGCCAATTATTTGCTCTATGAATTTTGAAACGCATTATAGTTCCTACTTTCATACCACACTATTTTTTTGCACATAGGTGAACGCAGTGCTCGGCAACTTACATCAGAAAAACATTTGCCCCAAGACATGACGTCTATTTCTAAATAACATCCACGAGTCAACATCCATATCCTTTCTGGCAAATCCGGCATGGACCACTTGAATTTTAAATAAACTTTTCAACAAACTTGAAATCTGGCTATTTTCTGAAAATAATGAAGTTTTGACACTTTCCGGACTAAGAACTGAATTATTTTTTTTGCACGCTAAAAAACTGAATAAAATTCTTTCCACGAGCACAGGTTTCACCACAAACCGTAAGAATGATATCAATTCAATTTCCCCCACGTCTGAAATAATGAAGTTGGTTTAGAAGAAATATAAATAAATTTATACCAATTATGAGAGAGCACCAAATATTATCTTCATGAAGGCAATTTTTTAACATGACATTTCAGTTTAGAGCAGTGATTCTCAGACGGGAGGAATTTCAAATCTTAACGGAGAAATTTCAACCAGGGGGTGGAATGCGGAGGAATTTTGGTTAGAGGAGAAAATCTAAACTGGGAAAGAATGTACTACCTACATTACCATACATTGACAGAAGTGCTGCGCTCCAAAAATCCAAGTTTGGGACTCGCAGACGTTAAGTATATGCATTTGTTACACAACCTTCCACATTAAAAAAAAATAATAATTTGTTTAATTTGTTTTATTTCTTCAAGTTTCTATCTTGTTGCACTTTTCTTAGCTGAAGAAGGTTATTATACCGAAAGGTTTTCCTTTGCGGATCTTTTCTGTGAGTAACTAAAGAAAGGCGTTAATTTGCTACATACAACATTGATTTCTTTTTGCCATATTTTGACTTTGCTGCGACCTCACAGATTTTCTGGGTTTTTGTTGTTGTTGTTTTTTCATAATACTTAGTCGCTCTCTAAAGTATATATAATAGTTGTTTTTATTATTATTATTATTATGGCAATTAATGAGTAAATTATTGGATAAATATCTTCAATAACTATCACTGTAAAATTATAATGGTGCAAAATTTAGTAGAGGACAATTCAAGATGAGGGAGGAATTGAGGAAACCTGTGATCTCAAAGGGAAGGAGGGAAGGGTTGTAAGGCCTGGGACTCTGAGAACCACTGGTGAGAACTATCGGGACTGTTTGTGGACTAGTTAACTCTCCCGGCACATGGCATGAAGGAGTGAGACCCAATTAACATTCTGACACTTTCTTCCTCGAGTGCCATGTGTAGAACCCGAGCCAGTGCGTCTGATATTATCTTTCTTTACATTTTAACGCAAATACTTTTGTTTTCTATTTTTCAACACTTTTCTTCACAATATGAACGAAGGGGCCTATGTCTTTATTTTACACTTGTCTTGAAATTTGGAGAGGAGAAATAAAAATTGAATATTTTCAAGCTGTGTTTTTATGAGTACTGAAACGGAAACGGCAAAAATCCATCAAGTAATAAAAAGAAAGAGTGTTTCCGTGTGTGCGGAAACGGCATTTCTGTACATATGAAGACATTCTTTTATTTCACTACCTGAAGGGGTTTTGACATCTCCTTTGCCGTTTCCATTTCTGCACATGTGAAAACCTAGCTTCGTGCATACATTCTCTACGTATTAGGCACAGTTAAGCTGGATCTGATGACTTCATAACTAGAGATGTTCTCTATTAAGAGAAGACAGCCGGAATAATAAATCTCGGGGAAAACAAAAACAAAAGTCACTTCAAAAGTAGGACAAACAAACACTGTTTCTGTGCAGATTATAATAATTGTTATCATCCAGAAGCAATGGAATTATTATATCAGGGCAAATAAAAGATATGATTCTAGAGGCTTCCTTTTTTGTCCTCTGCAATAAAATTCCATTCAACAACGCATTCTACCTAAATCTGTGCCATGTATTATTAGGGTTCCGAGCTATGTCGCTCCACTTGTTATGCCTATTACTGAGTTATTGCATGCTAATGTAATAGTGCGCAAGATGTGTGAAAGCACTCTTAATGTTATGCTTTGTGAAATGAATTTCCTAATGGGATGATAATAATATGATTCTTATCGTAGTTTAGGCAGGGAGTAAGTATGTATAGGGAGGTTTCACTAGTGGTCGATTTGCACTGCTGGACACGGGAGGCTCCGAGAAACCACCGTTAGCATGGAGCGGAAAGTAGGTAGCTGGGGTAAACAATACCCGTTTGTGCTTTTCCACGGGGCGTAGGAGCTTACAAACGGCTCTAAACAGTTAAAATCAGCCCAAAACAATGAAAAACCACAGTACACAGATATGCACACTATCTTTGGTGAAGGCGGTCTCTTTCAATTCTTGTTTATCGCAGCAACCTAGTTTCGCGATTTGTGAGATCTCGCTATAAATACATACTTTCTGGTTTAGCTCTTTATTTTTGGAGGTTTCTCTGCCCTCGGCATTTACACCTCACTTTTCTTGTTTTCATTTTTCCTGTTCTTGTTTCTGTGTGATTTTGTGGTAGGGATTAGTTTTTTTTAAAGAATTTTTACCTGGCAGCGGCATTGTTCGGCCTGCTCTTTTCGATTTTTAACTGCCAAAGTATCTTTAACATGCGCGACCTGCACACGGGCCCTCCGAGTTTTTCGTCCTTATCCGAGAAGGTTAGGTGTTCGATCCTGCCTACCATAGGATCAGGGACATGAATTGTTTCCCCCGAAAAAAAAAAATTCCAACATGCCTGGACCGACCGGGGATCGAACCCGGCACCTTCGGCATGAGAGGCGAGCGCTTTGCCACTAGACCCCCGTGCCCCCCAAAAATGATTCTTATCTTATCTTATACTATCTTTTATTGATTATAAACTAGGATGTCTCATGGCAGAAAATGGTAGGCATTATTTAAACACATGTTCACAAGCTGTTTTAATACACAAGACTGTTATGTTACCTCAGTTTTCTTCATTCAAGTGATGGTGAGCACTAGTGTTGCCACATGTATAAAGTGTCAAGTATTTCCTTTCCTCCTTTGTGAAATGTTCACGTATCCCAGTTTTCTCGGAGATTTCACAGCTGATTATTTCTAATCCACACGAAATATCACACAACATGAGTCGTTTTTTATACGTGAAAATACACAAAATTCGTAAGTTTCCGTCGACTTCAGGCGCACCGAGCACTGAGTCGGGTCTGTTTAGCCTCGGTTGTAGTGTGGGTTGTAGACTACGTATTTAAACAGGACTGGTGTACTCGTGAGACTGAAACACGACTCTCTCACTAGTTGATGTAAAGGAAGTTCACGTCTGAGTCAGAAGCGACACAAAATAGTCTTGACTCCGTGCACTAAACAGCCCTAAAGACACCTCTCAACATCCAAAAATCCTCCATGTGCATGCTAATTCTGAAATTTTAAGGTTTCCAGATATTGACGTGTTAATTAGTTTAGAACATCTTACTTCTCCCTAATTTCTATTATATCACAGACTGATTTGACATCGAGGAACCAATCCCGCACTGCAATGGGTCACTTGAGAGGTTAAGCAAATACAGTGTTACATGCGTGTATAGTAAACAAAGTTACGAGTACTTCGTCACCACCTATTTCGTCCGCAGCGAGATTTAACTTGTGGGAAATGAAGACCTACAGAGATATCAGGCTCTTCGGACCTTTCCAATTCTGTTTGATCCAACAGTTAGACCAACATCAGTGTGGACTGGATGACAGAGTTGAATCGTCATTTACCTCTGGGGGTTCTCAAAATTGCAAGTTACAGTAGGAAGCGCTACGAAAGAAACTTTTAAAAGGGAGAAAACAATAAAATAAAAAGATCACGCTGAAATGTTAATGACATTGCGCAATTCGACACAGGTTCTCTTATCGAGTTAAAAAAAACTCGGTGACAATTCACCTTCATGCTTTCCCCAAAGAGAATGACTCTTTTTTTCCGTCCCACTGGTTAGAAGTGACAAAAAATTAGTTACTTACAATGAAATCTTACTAAATGTTCTTTCTTTTTTTTTTTTTTTTAATTATTGAATTTTCTATCTTGTTACATTTTTACCCTGGAGAAGGTTAATATATCGAAAACTTGATTTGCCTATGCGTTTGATTGTATTGTTTCTGAATAATTTCTTGTGCGAGGCTTTGCTACATACAACTTTTTCTTTTTGCAACATTTTGACTTTGCTTCAAGCCTTGCTGCGACCCCACAGATTTCTTGTGGTTTCTTTAGGATATTTTGTAATGCTCGCGATGAAGAATTCCTTGAAACTGATAATGATCTCTGGAAATGTAAACTTTGAAAGCAAGGTGGAGAGAAAACGAGAAAAATTTCCGATGATGGGATACATGTACATGAGAAAGTACACGGAATGTGCTGCTGGCTAGGCTGTCCACAGGTAGCTAGTAAGTAAGAGAGAGAACAGCATGCCAGGCAGTCGGAGTGGTACAAAAAAAAACAACAACAAGAAAACTGTCTTGAATTTTGAATTTCCCAGCCATCAGCATGAAACAGTCATAGCATAAATCGTCTTTTGAAAATAATTATGGAACTTATGAGTGTAAAACATTTCTGTCTGTAGGTCACAGTGCACGTTCTCCCTTTCAAGAAAAACAATGGTCTTTAAAAAGGAAAAAAAAAGGCTGCCTCCAATAAAAGTGAGAAATGTATTTTAGTTATCTGCAATATATTATGGTTATTCATCCCGTAATATCCGATAAGTAGAAGAAACACAGAGTGTGTACATTTCTTAATGAAACTCACTTGCTTGTTTTACTTCAAGTATTGTAGATAAAATTCTTCGAATCACAAACTGTTTAATAATCCTCGTCTTTCAACACTTAATGAAGCTTTTAAACAGACTTAAAGTAAAGCTCTAGAATGACAAATCTTTCTCCACATTTGACTTTATCACTTTCGAACATATTTATGACAAAACAAGAAAAAAACACATCGGCCTCTCTCATGGTTATCACCGTATAAGTGCAATAATTCTCTATTCTATCATGAAGTTGATACAGCTATCTCTTCGTGTAAAGAGCAAATAGCAATGATTGCTTTCCTCGAAACACACAGTCCAGACCACTCTAGCCAATCTTCCGCGTCACTGAATATTAAAGTCCATTGCTTTTCACTCTTTACAGAACCAATGGGACGAGTTCAAATGACTAGTTTAGAACACACTTATCTCCAATAGTCCGTATAAAAGTGCGAAATAAAATGAGTAATAAAATCCACATTTCCCACTTCAAACCAAAGCACAGAACATACACAGCCCATGAATGCAACACATTTGTGATGTATGACAAATCTACAGGATCCATCTGGTATCAAAATACAGAACGTACGCAGTCTATACGTGCAACATGATTGCAGTCTAGATGACAAATCTGGACAATGTACACAAAGGCCGGTGGAAGTGATCCGTAGGTGTTGACTTAACAACGCTAATCCTGGACACAACGTTGATAACATTATTTTGGTGTTCTGCCCGACAAGACACGTGGGGGAAACACTGTCACTGACCCACGCATTGTGTTATTTATATGTTTTACTGAAACAAGAAAAGAATTCAAGAATGTCTTTGTTTATACTTCCAACCCACACACACAAAAATAATAATCTATGGCAACTGACAAATCAAACTGTTGAAATTTCAAATGTACCGTTATATTTCAACGAATACGTTAAAACTTTATCTCCAAATCTCATTTGAAATTTGTACGCTGTTTATAAATTCTCTCCAGAGAGGAGCATCTATGTAAACCATTCTCAGAACCCTCGAGTGAAACATGAAGCACCAAACACACTTCTCAGCTCTAACTAGGAATACATCCATGTATTTAAAATAATGATGTTCCCTGTCTCCTCTACTAGTTATTCGGTAATGTTCCCGGCCGAACCTTCACTCAAACTTTCAGCTTAAACCCTATCGCTAACCCTGACGTAACGCGTTGGAAATGCTAAGAACTCCCGAAGATGCCACGGAACCACAAGTCGCTCACAGTAGGACGGATCCAGTTTAGAAACTGTCTGCCACAGATCTGTTCAAATACAATCCTCGGTGGATTCATGTATTGAATTAATGGCGTTACACTGCACTAATAAGACAATCCAACATCACAAGATCTAAGTTACTGTTGTTCTGATCTGCAAACATAGCAGACATTAATGGATCTATAATATTCGAGACGTATCGAAAAATGTTATGCTTCAATGTCGAACCCTAAATTTCAAGGCCATCTGATTTCCATGAATGCCAATCTCCTGGCACTAAATATTATACTCATAAATGAATCTCTCCCCCCCCCCCCTCTCTGTCTCTCTCTCTATCTCTCTCTCTCTCTCTCCTTCCGTCTCTCTCTCTATTCATGTGAGTTTTTGGCCATATACTGATATAGTAAGACTGCATTCTGCCATTTTACTTTTGATTTAAACGGGTTGTTTCTTACCTTTCTCTCCATCACGTTTTAGTCTACATCCTATCCGGTCTATAATGTCCGAATACACCAAAACACAGACCAAAACACAAACATGATATAGTTTGATAAAAACTCCAACGCCACCAACGCTACTGAAAGCGCGAAGTGTTTGCGGCACTTTTGACCAGCAGATCAAATAAGCTAAATCAGCACCTCCGTTACAATGGTGTGACTGCAGTACCGATATAATCACTACATAATATACAGTCAGGAAAACCCTTTAACCCGGCAAGTCCATTGTGTACTCGACTAAAGTCCGTGACTTTTCGCCTTTCGGTATTGCTTTAAGTTCTTAAGCCGTATGAGCCACGACCAGAACTCAGGCCTAAAGGTGGTCATTTGTGCTAAGTCTGTAATCGTTTTTACCTTTAATTTTCCATAATGTATTCACGTCGATCCCCATTACAAAATATTCTAAAACATGCTCAACACCTTAAAAAACTAAATTATTATTTGGAAGTTTTGAACCTGTCCTTGAAAATAACAACTGCATTATCACCACATCATTTGGACATTATCAGAACTTTAATGATACTAGAACTGGAGATAACAACGCCAAAGATTTCAACAACTGATACTGCATTTGTCAGAACACATATCGATGCCTTTTGTGAGGCACGGGGACCTGATCCAACTTAATCTTTCGCTGTCTGTACACAATTATATAAAAAAAAAAATAATAAAATAAAAACAACAACACAAATAGCCACAATGAACTCACTCTTTTAAGTATATTGTGCTCGGTGACGAAAAGCCGTCATTTCAACAAAGCAATCACACAAATAACTGCACTGCTTTTGTGGCTGTTGGAGGACATCATTATTTTGAAAAGCAATGTCATTGTGTACTGACTCGGCTGCAACGTGGCTCAAGACAGTGGACTAAAACCACTTTTTGTAACAAGTTTGTTTGTAAAACTTTCAAATGTGGCGGGACGCGGGGCTTGTCCTGTACGTCATGGTACAACACATACCAAGAGCGAAAACGAAAGTGAACTTTAAAGAAATAAGACTTTAAACATGGATTTGCTTCTGCCAATCGCTGAATTTATTTATTTTTTTTTTTTGTAAATCACGGATTGCAAGCGAAGTTGTTGATGAATACAAACATCATACAAACATACACAAAAGATGGGAACAGCCAAATTTTCTCACCATTCTAACCCTTGGCCGGAGAATTCTTACACTCCGAGTCCATCTGACAACACCCAAATAGTCCGGATACGATCTGAGAGAATGTAAAAATGCAACTTTATCAAATATGAATTGTGGGAATGATTATCAGTCTGGCCGGTCCGTTCATTTCTCTTTGGTGTATAAAAACTCGTGTCCGCAGATAGTTCACTTTCGAACAAAGTGGTCACCAAGCGAACGATTTCATGACTTAAGTAAAGCGTGGACAAATAAAGAGGATTTGGGTGTACATGCAGCGCATAGCGGGAGCAATACAAGGTTTTAAGTTGTTATAGCTGTGAAAGGGGCACGCGACTGCTGTTTCCTTCACGGTCAAAACCAAGGAAACAGTAAGGTAGCCACAGTTTTTAACACTGAATAATCTGACATGAAAGACTACATCAGAAACCACAGAGACGGAAATCAGAAGTTGTTAGGTGCGGTCCTGCCTCTGAAAATCAGATATTTCTCCTTCTCTGTTGAGGGAGAGGTTGGTGGGAGGGGAAAGGAGAGGGGGAAAGGAGAGGGGGAAAGGGGAGAGGGAAGGGGGGAGGGCGTCTGTTCACTTGTAAAAAGTCATTGTTAGCAAGTCCTTGTGAGACAACATCACGCATTTGTACACGACATGATTGTAACTCGAGGAACTAGACAAATTAAAAAATCTCATGTTCAGTTTCTTCTAAAGCTTATAAAGCAAAAGAAATTGCCTCCTGATATTGATACGTGTCATCGGTAGTTCTGTATCTTAAACAAGTCTAACAGTTGGCTTTTTTTTTTTTTGTTATGTCCAGAAGGGATAGAGTAGACACAAATCAATCAAATGATTCTGTTCTAATCCTAACTTATGTCCCCTTTGTTATTTTGTAATTGCTCATCTTTTAGCCCTTCAACATTCCCCACCTCATTTTTCCTTCTCAATTCTCAGTACACATATTTAGTTACTAGCTTACACACTACACACCGAAAAGTTTAGTGGACTGGCTTGTCAACAGTCATAAATCATTATCCATTAAGCTCTGGTTGCCTAATCTTTGTGTTTTCATCCGACAAATCATATTTCGGACTATACTTTATCATGTTTTCAGATACCCACACCCATGCAGACTGTTATTATTCAAGTAAAGCATGTGAAATTCATTCTATTGATTCCGAATCTCTAAGCCTAACTCGATCATCTATCCTCAACACTCAACCAAAACCCGAATCCTCTCTCTAACTCGAAATCTCTTTCATACTTATTTCGAATCGCATGCAGAGTTGCTGAACCCTCCAAAACCGCAAATCTTCGGCAAATGCCAATTAATCGCGTCGCTGGGTGAATATGACACTTACATTGTTAGCAGAGTTTATATGGACGTCTTAGATGTATTTTCTTCCAGATTTAATGGCACAGTGACACCTAACACACCAGAGTCCCCTGTTAACGAACACGTCACACTGAATTCTAGCTCACTGGTTTCGTGGAACCGATGGTACCATTTTTACTAAAGCAGATCAGGAAACCGATGATCTAATCTCTTTGGAGACCGATTTTCGTTTCCTATTACCCCAGCGATCGTGAAACTAAGGAGAAACAAAAAGTGTTCTAATCCCCTTCTTATTCTTAGTAACAAAAAGTACTCCCCCCCCCCCCCCCCCAAAAAAAAATGGGGTTGGTGACAGGGTGACCCTGTTGTGACGACGACGACTGTCCCCTGGTCACCGTCCAAGTCGTGAGGCTACACGTATTATAGTGTGTATGTTTTGCTTTTCTTGCCTTATCTTTGTGTAAACACAATTTCTTTTGACCAGTCATTGGGGCTGAGAGGACTGACTGAGATTGTCTCATGGGCCGCTGTCCTCGACGAGGTCTGGCAGTGTTCGTTGTGTGGAAAAGGCGGTATAGGGATCCCTACATGTAAGATACTAAATACAAAGAAAAAAGATTGCCTCATGCCCCACTATCATGAAAGTTGATGTTTAGACCTGACTGCAAAATGAAACAGTTGCTGCAAGCCAATTTTCCAGGCAACGAAGATTGCTTTTCAGTCAGACACTGTTGTTTTTACAAATACGGTAAAAACAGAATGCTAGAAGAGCCCCACCATCATTTGGCCTTCAGTGAAACATGAAGGCTGCACTAAATCATGAGACTAGCAAAGTCCATATTATTATTATCTCATACTTAAACAAGTTTCAGCCTACTCCAATGAAAACAGTATATTAAGATAAGCTAATGATAAGCATGGTCGGAAATATTTTTAACAACATTGGACATTTCGATCATACTGTTAGTTTCTTTCTGTTCTGTACTTCTTTGCGTCTGTTTATCGTCCACAGACTTCAACATTTTTCCTCTTTGCTTCCTTATCCATTTCCAACAGTCACATTTTTTAAACATTCAGTTATCTTTAGTTATTGAGAAACTTTCGCTATTAAACCTCCGCTGACGTGGCACATAGTGGGGATTTCGGCAGTGGCCATAGAATTGGGAGGTCACTTCTTGCTCCACCTGACCTAGATCTAGTACCACATCAGCCCAGCGATTGCGAAAATCCACTAAAATTCCAGCTTTCCATCCCGATCTAAAGGTAGAAAGATTTGACTTCAGACTCCCGGTCTTCTCGGAACAGACAAATGATATGTCGCTGTACAGGAAATTGGGAGAGTTAAAATTAGAAGGGATCTACGTGTCATCTGATTGCTTTCGAGAAAAAAGCACCAATAAATAAATAAATAAATAAATAAAATAAAAACATCATTTCAGTATAAACTAATCGAATTTAATAAACGTTTGCAATATTGACATGAACTCTTCTAGTAAATCATTAAAATATATAATTCGATTGGTTTATACTGAAATGATTTTTTTTTTTTTTTTTGCTTTTTTCTCAAAAGCAGTCAAATGGTACTTAGATCCTTTTTAATTCTAACACCCTCAATTATTTTCTAACCACGGTTTTCTCTTCAAAGTTATTTTGCTCACTCATCCCAAAGCCAAACAAAACAACAACAAAATCGTGAAATGTCACGAGTGGCCAAAGCCCTCGCCACTGAAAACAACAACAACAACAACAACAACAAACATATCAGTCAGAAGAGACGTCCATCTGTGCAGCGAGGCCGCTCCCACGAACCTCACATTCCCTACCCCAGGGAAATACGGTTAACTTGTGTGATTGGGACAAGAGATTTATAACAATGATATCCCGGAAAAGGAAAACACTGAAAGCTTAATCAGACTGAGATACAACAACAAACCCAGGAAACCCTATGCTCGTTACTACTGACCAGTGGTTCTCAACCTTATTGAGACCTGTTTCCCAGCTGGATTCGTGTCTCCTAGCTTTATTCTTCCGACCATATTTCGGCCGGTTTTTTTTTTCGAAAAAACACTAAATTGGATTCCTAGAATACTAACAGAACGCGTTGTATGACAGTGTACAGACTTAAATATTAGAGTGACATAATGATATTGTTTCAGCTTACCAGATTCAACAGTTGAAGGCACAGTAAAATGCATTAGTAAACGACCAAAATATCACTCACCCCCGTCCAAAATCCTAATGTTCCCCAGGTTAAGAACCACTGCTACAAACTGTTGGGTCCCAGCAAGGCAGGCATTGCTTCCGTTCATTGTTGTATGGTATAGTCAGGTGTTCCACTCGAGAACTAACCCTTGTAGTACATGTAATTAGAACTAACCCTTGTAGTACATGTAATTAGTTCTTCTCTATAGACAAATGTAAACTGCACCATTTCCAGAAATGTCCTCTTTGTCGTAGATATTCCAGAACAGCGTAACCTGCAGATTGCCATTTAAACCGTATAATCTTACTTAGATTTCCTATTGGTAAGTTTTATTTACATAACCAAAATTGAGATTATTATAGCCCCACCTGCAATGCTTCGCCGCCATTTAGAGTGAAAAATAATTTGAAAAATCGGAGAAGAGAAAGTTCTTTTTGAGGTCATATGTAAACAGTTGTCTCATCTTTTTTTCAAACTACCTTTCATAGGCCGGAGAAGGGGGGGGGGGTGAGGGGTAAATTATTTTCAAAGACAAGTCACATTTACCGAGCATTTTTGGGGGATCAGTTAGTAATCTTATCACAGAGACCAAAACAAAACCAAACAAATGTAAGAGCCAGGACTACGGTGATTTCAGATGAAAACCCAAAAACAATTTTGTTGATTTTTGAAAAAAAAATCAGTAATAATTTTGCCCCTTCAAACCTATGCGGATGACAGGATCATCAGGATCATTCTATATCAACTGAAAAGCAGTGATGACAAAGTTTATTTACATAGCTATCTTGGCTGCAGTCACCCAGGTCTGTCAGAGATTTCCTCTTGAACACGTACATTAGACACGCATATTGTTGCTCCTACCATCTGCTTACCAGACAGACTCGCGCTCTGACTGACATACACACAAGTTAATTTTTTTTTAGAACATACGTCTTGCAAATAGTATGATTAATTACGATAAAAATTTGCCCCCAAAGCAAACCTTCCATTGAAAAAGTCCAAGCACACAGAAAAATCACATAAATACTGCATAAGCCTCTCCAAGCCAGCATGAACTTGTCAAAAGATCAGCACTTTTTCCAGAATCCTGAACAAGTTCATTTTTTCTTAATGACCCCCCTGACCCTGCACTATCTGAACGATCTTCTAGACTGCTGCAAACTCTCCTATACGCCTTGTTCAGGATTTTTTTTTTCACACTTCCATTTTGGTCTCGGCACCCTCTTGACCTCCCCGTTGTCTCACAGCTATTCAGTATACATCTAGTCTCACTCCTCTCCTATTAATTTTCTCAAAGCCAAATCAAGTCATCTTTATCTCTCTTTTGCGAGAGAGAGAGAAATCAGATCGTCCCTTCAAAGTACCACCTGTGGTGAGCTATGCGGATTTGCAAGTTGAATGCAAGGACAGACTCTGAAGTAGATAATTCGATTACTCCAGAAGCGATATATCAATGAACAAGCTGTTTAACAGAACGTCGGTCACAAATAGCAAATAGCTATTCTCGACGCTGTCTGGATCCAGGGTCACAGGTGCGTAATATGGACTCTTCTCTTCCCCTCTCCCTCTGTAGTTTCATAATACCAAGAGAGATTGCTAACCTCTAGTTGCCTCCTTGGTAAACAGGAATAAATGCACGCTACGGTGCCGGGTGAGCAATCTTTGTAAAGTTTCTGTCACAGCTTAGCCTAAAAATATATAGATCTACAGTTTTAAGTTTTATGAATGGTGGCTTACCAACCTTGGGTAGTTTTGTATCAAAGCATAGCCTCAATATAAGGACCACTGAAAATGTGTATGAATGGTGGCTTAACAACCGTATCACAGTGACAAGGAAAATACCGGGAAGAAGTAAACAAAAAACCTGAGAAAAAGGAATAAAAAAAGAACAGGAAGAAAGGGAATGCTAAGATAAGTTGGTTACAAAGTTGATGAAACCAGAAAAAAGGAGACAGTCTGGCACGACAACAGGACAGACGAACAAAAAATACACTGAATTGCAGTGGCAGTTTGGGAGACAGTCTCATGTAAATTCAAAGAATTTTTACTGAAGAATAGAAAACAGTCTAGCGTCTGGCAAGACAAAGAAGACGAAAAAAATATTCAGGGTTGTACTAAACTGCACTGGTCCATCTGGGGAACACAAATTTCATGTAATTCAAAGTGAACGAAAGAATATTTAGTGAAGAATAGAAAGCAGAAAAGGGACAGCGTCTGGCAAGACAAAGAAGACGAAAAAAAAGGAAAAAGGTTATACACTGGTCGGTTTGGGGAACACAAACCCCGCGTTATTCAAAAAACGTTTAGAGAAGAATAGAAAATAGAAAAAAATAAAGAAGTTGACCTCTTATCTGGCGGAGACGTAGTCTTAATTATTTAATGAGTTCTATCAAAGATAGGTCAGACTGCATTTTTTCCACACCACAGAAAACCTGTCTGGTTTAGGTATGCAATCAAAGCTCTTGGTCACCGTCTCTTGACCTTCAGCCTGACCTGAGGACCCCGAACAGCCCAATCAAAATAAAGAGTGGCTCTTGTCACCGTGACACCGCTGCAACGACAGGTCGAGTTTGTGTAACTGCCCGCATCACTGCACTCCCCTATCAATCGCATCGCAATCATCCCGGGCGGAGACTGGGGATGCGTTAGTCCATGGACCACACGGAAATCGCGAGGGTCCTGTCTTCCTTGTGTTAGGCGCTGTTCATAAAGTACATAATGCTCTGAAAAGGAATTGAGGGCGTTGGAATTGGAAGAGATCTAAGTGCCATTTGACTGCTTTTGAGATAATAGAAAAAAACATCATTTCAGTATAATGCAATCGAATTTAATAAATATTTGCAACATTGACATCAACTCCTGAAGTAAATCATTAAAATATTAATTCGATTGGTTTATACGGAAATGTTGTTTTTTTCTTTCAAAAGCAGTCAAATGGCAGTTAAATCCCTTCTAATTCTAACCCCTTCAAGTTTTGGGGTTGGGCTGAGGGGAGGGTGTACCAGTGTATGAAAAGTTCAAAAGTTGAGGGGAGGAGTTCTGGGGCTTTTTATTTATGGTCATGAAGTTTAAAAGTGGTTTATTCTCTTTCTTTTAAGCAAACTAAGTTATTCCAGCATATAAGAATCGTCTTTCTAATGAAACAGTCAAGTCATTGCACTCTGACACTGAACTTTCATAAAATCAAGGCTTCGCCATGGGCATTCGTCATTTGGGTGGAGCGAAAGGGGGGGGGGGGGCTGGGATATCTCATGTCTATGGCTCCTTGCCCCTGGCTAGAAATTAACTGAATAAACTTACTGACCCAAACTTCCCAATACTCATTCGCTGTACTCACCACAACAGTGTCTCCTCCTTCCAAATCCAATAACATAAAGGTTTCCTTTTTCCGATGGTGATGTTGGAAGAAGCCACGATGTTGCTGCTGTTGTTGGACTTTGGGCGGCACCTTGATGGCTGGATTTGAATGACGGCGTCCATTCTTTGGCACAGGGAGAGGTGGTGGGTCAGGGTCCGTCATTTCTGTGCCCAGAACAGGAACCGAACCTCTCTTTGACGATAAAAGTCGCTTTGGAAGAATATCCAATGACCATCGTCGGATCCTGCTGTAATGTTTTGGTGGCGGTGACGCAGGCGGCTCCTCGAAAGGATCCCCAGCGGTTTCTGCATGATCCATAATCAGGTCCTCTAGTTTCTCACAGTTGGCATGCGCAACATCTGGCAGTGATGTCCATGAGAGTTCATACTGGGGAAGAGAAAGACAAAATATTACAAAACCCATGCACCCATGCACAGTCAAATAGTCATTGCACTCTTACACCGAACTTTCAGAAAATCAAGGCTTCGACATGGACATTCGCCAGACATCATCAGCGTGTTGTATTCAAGTTTACTAAAATATACATAGGGCTGGTTGCCAGATCGAAACAAGTCCGCATCACTAGTTCGAGAGCGTCAGAACTGTCTTGAGTCAGCTGATGGAAAGAGAGACCTCCCGCACTGAGTCAAAACACACGACAAACATACTTGACTCAGTGTGCCACCTGCGAACTTGCTGAATACAGCGAGCAGTCATCAGTAATAGGCCAAAACGTACATTAGTTGAAATCGCAGTGCTGTCACTAACACCTAGCTTAAGATCTTGCACAAAAATATCACAACTGATATAATGCTAGTTGGAAATACCGCACCGCCGCAAACAAATTCGCGTACTTTATTTTTCTCTTGTGAATATTTCCGTCAAGGCGAAACCACGGGGTATGGGACAGGTCAGATTTCTGATAATGGAGGTTTCGAGGTACGCGAGTGGTTGGAAGTCTATTGAAAACTAGGAGGATCGTCCGAATGGAGGATGGAGTGGGGTAGAGAAATGAGATCTTGGCTTGATGTACAGGGACAGATTAGTATAAGCGTAAGCTTTGATTGTGGTGAATTGTACTGAAAAGTAGAATTTGTAATGCTTTTATTAAGAGTGAAGGCTAGACATAATATTCCTAAGGGCTTATTACTGTTTTCCAAAGGGTCTCTGAAATCCTGACCACAAATCGATGAATTCAGCAGTTACTTTTTTTTTTTATGAAGGTTGATCAAGAACGCAGTGTTGAGAGATAGAGGGGGGGGGGAAAGAGAGAGATAACAGTTAGACAGACAGACAGACAATCAGACAGACAGACAGACAGGCCAACAGACAGACATACAGGCCGACAGACAAACAGACAGACAGGCCGACAGACAGACAGGCCGACAGACAATCAGACAGACAGACAGCCCGACAGACATGAGAGGGGAGATGGGAGAGGGTTGGGGGGAGGTGTGGGAGGGGGGGGGGAGAGAAAGATTAAGTAATATTTCCAAATCCACGTTCTGAGATCTGGCATAATAACCATAAAACACCACCTACAATGAACAAACAGGTTCAAAGTTTACGGTTAGATCCAGTTAGATTCACATATTAACAAGACACGACGGGACATAATCTTCATGCTTACAGCCTCTAAAGATTTCCATCCAGGCCTAGGCTTCAAATCAAGATAAAATGCAATGCCTAGATTACATTCAGTTGCAATTTTTACTACGGATTTTTGTTTTACCTCAGGAAATTAATAATTGCGTCAATGTAATCAACTATCATATCATTCTTTCAACAAACATTCTGTGTAAATGCCCATGAATGTGTTAAGTCAGCAGATCCTGTTTTATAGTACATGGTGCACTTTGTTTCATTCTTTAATGATTTGTGAACTAGGCTGAGTATTCGATGATTCATATTATAATAATACTTGCATGGATGCGGTAATGAGCATACTGTTTATTACTATTATTATTATCATTGTTATTATTATTATTTTGACCGAAGAAGGTCTTCGAGTAGAGTATTCGTTTAACAACTATACTCCACAGGGGGATATTCATTTAATAAGTATATTCCATAGCGGAATATTGATTTATTTAACTATATTCCACAGGAGAGTATTCATTTAACAATTATATTTCACATGAGAATATTCATTTAATAATTGTATTACACAAGACAGTATTTATTAAATAATTGTATACCACAGTACAGAATTTATTTAATAATTATATTCGACACGGCAGTATCCATTAAATTAATAATTATATTATGCAGGATAGTATTCATTTAATAATCATGTTCTACATGAGAGTATTCGTGTAATAATTACACCCACATTAGCGTATTCATTTCATAAATATATTCCATAGAAGAGTATCCATTTAGTTAATTATATTCCACAGAAGAGTATCCATTTAATAATTATATTATGCAGGATAGTATTCATTTAATAATCATGTTCCACATGAGAGTATTCGTGTAATAATTACACCCACATTAGCGTATTCATTTAATAATTATATTCCATAGAAGAGTATCCATTTAATTAATTATATTCCACAGAAGAGTATCCATTTAATAATTGTATTATGCAGGATAGTATTCATTTAATAATCATGTTCCACATGAGAGTATTCGTGTAATAATTACACCCACATTAGCGTATCCATTTAATAGTTATATACCACAGAAGAGTATCCATTTAATTAATTATATTCCACAGAAGAGTATCCATTTAATAATTGTATTATGCAGGATAGTATTCATTTAATAATCATGTTCCACATGAGAGTATCCATTCAATAATTATATTCCACAGAAGAGTATCCATTTAATAATTATATTCCACAGGAGAGTATCCATTCAATAATTATATTTCACAGGAGAGTATAAATCCAATTATATCGGACAACAGCGAATAGCCTAACTCTTACAATAATTGCACACTATTTGAAACTAATCGATATTGCTCCGTCACTTCTTTTCCACAATCTCTTTAAGAACGTATACATGATAGCCGGCTTAAGCGACTTCATAATACAGCTCCTTCAGTAACGTGTGTCAAGTGTGTGTGAAGACGTTCACAAATCCATAAGAAGTCTTAATGGTGTCTATATACATACGGGATGTCTAACAAAATCACTGTATAGCTCCAGAACGGCCATAAGTTATACATGTGATAACTCAAATAATCACACACCTGTATAATTGACATTGCATTATTTATATTCACATAATCATAATAATAATAATAATAATGAAAATCATTTATATGACACCCAATCCAAAATGGCTCTCGCCGCTTCACAGAAAATCTTGTTCTCTCCATCTGCAACCCTCTCTCTGTCTTCGTCTCTCTCTCTCTGTCTTCGTCTCTCTCTCTCTGACTCTCTCTCTATTTCCCCCCGCTCTCTCTCTCTCTCTCTCTCTCTCTCTCTCTCTCTCTCTCTCACACACACACACACACACACACACACACACACACACACATACCATAGCTACCATAGGATTTTTAAAAAGGCAGAAATTAAACAATAAAACAGCAAAATAAAATGACTTGAGAAAATAAATCTGTCTATATTTCTGTTTTGAGACATGCTGTATAATATCAACCCGAACGAGCAACGGTTTATAAATGTGTCCATATAATAACCTGCTACTTTTCAATAAAAGTGACTCCACTTAAGCAAGGAAAGAAGTACACAGACTCTCGTCAAGTATTGATTTTTCCTCTCAAACACGATATTGAATAAGCTTTCGACGCAGCCTGGTTGGATATTTATGCTGTGTTTATGATAAAGACAAAAAACATGTGCAGTTCGTTGGCAACAACATATGTCGAGGTGTGGAAATATAAAGAAGGGAAAAAGATATGGTATCGGTGTAAGGGCATAAGCTTGGACACTTGGAGGGGCCACGTTGGTCGAGAGGCAGGGTGCTATCTCGCCTCTCATGCCGAAGGTTCTGGGTTCGATCCCTGGTCGGTGCAGGCGTGTTGGAATGTTGGGGGGGGGGGGGGGATTGCTGACCCTGATCTTATGGTAAGTAGAATCTAGCACCTAGTCTTCTCGGATAAGGACGAAAAACTCGGAGGACCAGTGTGCACATTGCGCAGGTCTAAGATACCTTGGCCGTTGAAAGTCGAGAGAGCAGGCCGAACTAGGCCGCTGCAAGAGCGAAATTCTAAAAATCTAATCCCTACCACACAAAAAAACACACAGAGACAAGATCAAGAAAAAATAGAAACAAGAAAAGAGAGGTGTATATGTCAAGGGCAGCGAAACCTCCTAAACTAAAGAGCTAAAACAAGGCTATAAGTTTGGCATCTAGGACCGATACGGAAACAGTTGTGCTGTGATATGATTTGTCAAAACAGCGACGGAAAAGTAGCTCATAGAAACACACTTGGTGAGGACAGATTCACACTACAGACAGGGAGAAATTGCAATATATACAGTGTGAAAACGTACTGGTGTTGCCTTGACGGAAAACTTGATTTGTCTTTCTTTTTCACTTACGTTTTATTGTATCGTTTTTGAATTATTTTTCTTCATGGGGAGAAGTTCCGTTTGACTTACAGTCTTGGGATACTACAAGGACGCGACTTAAGAAGCGTCCGTGAGCGGCCGGGCCGCAAGGGGGCAGCGCCCCCTCGGCGAGTTAGTCCTCCGGGTGGATGTTTTTATACTAAAAGCGGGGCTCGGCGGTTAACACTCAGAACATGAAATATGTGCTCGACCAAAGTTGTGCTACTCACATGGTATTCCTCCCATATTTTGAAATTGAATATATAATGAGTATAATGTACAATAGTATACAGTCATATTTGGCGACTTAGATCCTATCCCAAACTCTAAACCTAATCTTATTCTTAATCCCACCCCTAAACCCTTCAACCAGAAAATCAAAAAATAAATATAGAGTCCGTCTGTAAAGATTTGTAAGACTTCAAGGTGATCAGGACATTCGGAACTCGTTCCAACGAGTAAAAACATATAGATCTAGGCCTACAGAGCTCTTTCCATCGAGTAACACACATACAGAACTCACCACTACGATTGAGTCATTGACACTACAACAACGCTTGCGACACTTTCGGTACATAAACAGTAAAAATCCACAAGTCATGGTGAAATTCACGCCAGTATCATGAGAAATAAAATCCGTCTTCACCAAGGAAAGCCAATTATCGAGACAAACTATACGCTTCACATCTGGGGAAAATAATTATATATACGCATTTTCCTCCTGGATTCCAGTGCAGACAAGTCCTTATACATCCGAAATGAAATCTTGATTGGTGAAGGCTAGAATAAATGTCTCAAAAACTAAAATGGAATTTCGGTTAATCATTTCATTGCTCAAGAACACCGCCATCATGGACGCCAATGAACAATTCATAAACAGTGAGATTTTTGTGAACACTGTTCTGTACTTTGCTATTATTATCGTTGTTCTTGCTGTAGTTATTTTTTTCCCTCCGAAATGAATTGAGTCTTTTTAAAATTTTATCTTCGTCTCCCAAGGTCCTGCTCCCAGTCTGAGCCCAGGCTCATACCAGTCGTGACCAGCAAACCTTACGGAAATCCGACGTCAAGTTTGCACAGAGGAATGACACATCGTTCCCACTTAGATCCGCTGGTTACGACATCGCGTTGATGTAGGTATGATGTTGAGAAACAGCCCCAACGGTATTCCTACCAACCCTATGGAAATCGTGTACAAACCTACGTCGGACTGACGTAGGAATGCTGGCTGAATACATGCTACTTTGTTGTGTGCCGGGGCGGAGGTGTGTGTATGACAGAGAAAGGTCGGGAATTGGGGGGGGGGGGGGGAGAGAAAGAGAGAGAGAGAGAAGAAGAGCGCGCGCGAGAGAGAGTGAAAGAGAGAGCGAGAGAGAAGACAGCGCGCGTGAGAGAGAGAGAGAGAAAGAAAGAGGACACAGAGAAAACAGAGAGAGACAGACTAGGAATTCCTCCTATAAATGAAAAGAATGTAAGGCTGAAAAATCTAGAGCACATTATTTACTTCATATAACTGACTCATCGAGGAAATTAGTACTTGACCGGAGTTTCCTCTCCACTGTTTTGTGTAGAGCAGTTCTAGATAACATTAATATACAATTCACCATAAACCTATCCTTCCAAAGCCGATCTGATTCGATTCACCGTGCTCTGACAAAGTCATTTGCCAAGAAATAATACAGTTGTGAAGTTGAAGCTATTTTTTAAAAGAAAGTTATCATAAAATGTTGGAACATCAAGCTGATTCACTCCTGTACACTCTGAGGAAGAAAAACAAATCAGCGTAAAAGAGAAGTTTCAGTGAATTCAGTCCCGGGATAGAAATATACTGGTACAGGCGTTTGTTGCCATACTGATGACGATTTGTGGTGTGTTTTTTTTTTTTTTTTTGTGTGTGTTTTTTCTTGAGGAGGAGGGAGAGGCAGAGAGAAGAGAAGACATAAAAAGAGAGAGAGAAAAGGAAAGAAAGAGAGGGAGAAAAGGAACTAAAGAGAGAGAGAAAAGGAAAGAAAGAGAAATGGAAAGAAAGGGAGAGAGAAAAAAAGAAAAGGAAAGAAAGAGAGAGCGACAGAGAGAAAGACAGAGAGAAAGACAGAGAGAGAAGAAAGAAAGAAAGAAAGAATGAAAGAGAGAGAAAAGGACAGAAAGAAAGAGAAACAGAGAAACACAGACAGACAGACAGATGTGAATAACGACGATAAAGATTATGAATCAATACTTTTGTTGAAGATAATCACAGCGTCGATACATGCTTTCTCAGCGTTACTTTGTGTTTCGTATCGCTCCCGGAACTTTAAATCGACATTACGAAATAAATCGAGGAACAGAGGCAGAAGTCAAAGCACGAATTGGAAAGGCACAGGCAGCTTTCACATCCTTAAGCAAGATTTGGAGAACCAAGGATATATCTCTAAAAACAAAGCTGAGGATATTCAACTCGAACGTGAAGTCAGTCCTGTTGTATGGATGTGAGACTTGGAATGCGTCCCAGGCCTGCATAAAGAGAATCCAAGTTTTCATCAACAGATGTTTGAGGAAGCTACTTAAGATCAGATGGACAGACAAGGTCAGCAATGAAATTGTATGGAAAAGAACAAGACAGAACCCAGTCAGAGAGGAAATTGGTAGGAGGCGATGGAGATGGATCGGCCACACTCTCAGGAGGCCAGGAAACAGCATCACGAAGAAGGTATTGGACTGGAATCCCCAGGGCAAGAGATCAAGAGGAAGGCCGTGCGGAACGTGGAGAAGAGCCAGAGAAAATGATGTGCAACGAAGCGGAAAGACTTGGAATAATGTAAAGAGGCTGGCCCATGATAGAGAGGGATGGAAGGTGTTTGTTGGTGGCCTATACCCTGATCCAGGGTGAGAAAGGCAATGATGATGACGAAATAAATCTCAGCTGACAGGAAAACAAACATACTTTTTTGCCGTTTCTCTCTTATGATCTTTATCACCAATCGAGTCTACAACTTCCCGAAACTCATTCTGTCACGAACTTCATTCGCCTGACTGGAACGAGGAAGGGTGAACAACTCCAGCCCGGCTGACAAGTGCTAATTGATGACAGAATTGTCCCCCATGCTGAGAAAGAAAGACTATTTATGGCACAATTGAGACAATCTTCAAACGGGTACAGGAAAGACAGATAATCTTAGCGTCTAAATCGGAGAGCTAACTTAGAGAGTTCCAGCTTATATCACATAGGTGTTAAGTACATAGAATTCACGATCTTTGTTCTTCTTTCTTCCAACTCCATTTTTTGCACAACTAAGAAATTCGACGTTAAAACTTTGCGGCTTTAGTTTGTTATGATAAGGAGTTGGAATAAATCGGAACTGTGAAACAGCTTGATGAGTGCCACAACGCATTTTAAACAAGTGTCAACGGGTGCGTTTGTTATACCTCTTCTACATACTAAAAGATCTCCAGTTTTTCAGAAACTGTAGATAGAACAGACAAGAACTGAGGTTTGCAATTTGTCCGGCTATTGGGATTCTTGAGCTATTCCAGTCAGAACGAGGTTTGTCAGACGAGTTTTGAGTGTGAGTTTGAATATGAGTTTGGGTTTTACGGCGCCTCGTCATGATAACGGCCACTTTGCGCCCTGCACGGTCTATTTGGGTGCACTTTCTTTTTTTATGTTTCGCATTCAGAGCTTTAAAGTTTAACATAGAATTAAATACATTCATATAATTCTAACACATTGGTAAAATTCTAAAAAATTATAAGTTGTTTTGTATAGATGTGGAAAAAGTTCTGTAAAAGAGTCTAAAAGTTATTAAATCAAGTTGTAGATCTTAGCCTCTCTCAGAGAGGACGGGATGGGTTGCGGGTCCACGACAGAACAAAATTCTTTCATAGATCTGCAGGCTGTCTGGCGAGGGCCAACAGCCTCAGTCTGGGGCCCTTGAGAAACAAAGATCTGCAGTACATAGCTGTCTTAAGGGGTCATCCATACAGTACGCAGCCCTACCCTCGATTTGGGCAAATATCGACACTCCCCCTCCTCCATCCCGCCTTTCACCCATGTATCCTTTTCGTACGCTCGACTTCAACGCTCGACTTCAACGCTCGACTTCAATGCTCAACCCCATCCTCCTCTTGTACGAGCCAACGGCCACCAGAATGGCGAGTGCCCATTATAAGACTTCGGTGTTCTGATACGTTTACGAGGTGTTTTGCATGGGGTATTTGACTATTTCATCAGAATCATAGTTTTGTCTGATTAACTACCCACCTCCTCCCCCCACCCCTTATCCACACTCCCAGTTCCCCAGTTCATTGTATTTCTGGTGCTTTTTTTTTCACCTTTTTCCCTCCCACCCACCCTCCCTTTTTTTTAAAAACTGTTTTTTAATTCGTTGCCATGGTTGAAAAGCGTAGAAAAGCTCCAAAGAACACCCCGTTTGTCCATGTAGGCTTTTCCTTAAAAAACAACAACAAAAAACAACAAAACAAATAAAACTGTGTATCCATAAGATATACTAAACCGCACAAAATTAACAGTTGTAACTTTTGAACGAAATAGATTAATTCCAAATTTTTTTTTTTAAAATGGCATAAACAAAGATTGTTCCTGTGAAATAAAAAATCTTTCATAATTCTGATGACTTAATGTCCTGTCTTGGACACCAAACAACACGGTTCAGAACTATATTATTATGAGATTTCAGCCTGTCGGGTCAAGTGTTTTGACCGTCTGTGCCTTGCCTGAAATGCTCATTTAGATCCAGTTCATTTATGGGATCAATAGAACGTGAATTAAAGATGACAAGACTTTTTACGTCATTCAGTTATCTCCAGCAGATCAAAAGTTAGAACCGTTAAAAGACTTATGCGGCAAAAGTATAGTTTACAAACCCGTTTTCCCCAAATGCAGTGCAAGAAGAAACGTACATACCTTGTAATTATATTCCTTCAACAAACAATGCGTACCTTACCCAAGTAAGCAGTAAACCAGATAGAAGAACAGTTCGCATATCTTATCTAGACAATACTAACATTAAAATCTGACCCCTATTTCTAAATGCGGACATAACATTTAAGAGATAATGTTCACCATCTTTGTTCCATTTTTTAACCCTCTAGCGCCTAGTGGTCTATATTTGCAACACGTTTTTTTTATGGTTGTTCCTTTTTTATACAATTTCTAATTTATCAGCAGCGTAGTATTCAAGATTTATTTCGATATTTTTGCATTTTATTTGACTAGTTTAAAATAGATTTGCCCCCGTCATAAGTTTTGGACAAGGCTTTCCAATTCTCTTACTCTGGGCGTTAAAGGGTTAACCAAAAACAAAAAAAGTCCACACTAAAAAAAAAAGGCATTCTATACAATGATTCTACATGTATTTGCCTGAGGGGGGCATCCATTATGTACCTACGCGGGACATGGGATGCCTTTGTCCGGATTTCAATTATGGCAATACATTTTAAAAGGTTTGGTCTTATTTTTGTTTTATTCAATAAAGTAACTTGTAGGATTATACTCAACATGTTTGTAGTGAAACAGTCTAATAGTTCATGCCAAATGCCACTTATAGTTTCAGAACAGCAAGGTGCCATGATGTCGCAGACATTCACAATTTTAATGACCATACGCTCGTACGTGGAAGGGGTGGGCGGGGGGGGGGCTGCTTTCTATCACCAGCGTTTGAAAAGCGGACAAGCGTACACTAGAGGAGTGGGAAATTAAAATATTTTTTTTTTAATCCTCACAATCGAACGTACATTTTACTGATGTCAAAATATGGCAAAAGAAAGAGTGGTATGTAGCAAGGCCTCGCGAAAGAAATAATATAGAAATGATGCAACAACTCAAAGGAAAAAGAAAGTGCTTCAAACCTTGCTACGACCCCACAGATTTTCTGTGGGTTGTTTTTTGTTTTTTTTCCTCATATAAAAACATGATTCTTTGTGGATGCTCCCTTATCAGCATTCTTCCCTTATCGGCGAGGTGTTTTTTTTTCTTTTCTTTCTGTTGAGTGTAATCTTTCTGCGTACCTGATACTCTTACTGTCAGTTCACACAAGAGATTCAGAGATCTGCTCCTTGCGTCCGTTGGCTGACGGCGCACCGAGTTAAGTCATTCATTACGGTAACTCTTGTGGATGTGGGCGGGACTCTCAACACTATCCAGTTTGAAATTTAGGCGTAGTTCAAAGATGTGTTTTCTTTCACTCAGTATAAACACAAGACATAATACATTGGAAATTAAAGTAAAGGAAAATCAATGAACCAGGATGGGATTCAATATTTCGAGAAGTTGGCTTGGAGATTGGTGTTGGAAAATCGGTGTCTACTCGAGCCGAGTATTTCACTCTCCATAGTGAAGTGAAAGTCCACGAGCCGAATATTTGGCTTACCGTAGCGAATGAGTTAAGTCTGTCTCGTCTCAGTTTTAGTTTGAGCTGTGAACTATGGAATCAAACGGGACCCCGCGCACTGGCAAGGCTGGAAAAATGTCTGTCTCACTGGTTTGGGCGATTCAAAATTATCTTGAGTCAGCTAGTGGAGAAGACAGATCTCGCACACCTAGTTCCGACTACCCACAGTACGACGACCACCATTATTGCTACTACTACTGCTGCAACTACTACTACCACTATAACAATCTTACTAATTGCTCTTACTTCTACCACTGCAGTTACCACTAATACAACTTCTACTACTGTTATTATGACGCCGGCCACATTGTTCTTTCTTAACGAGCTATTATTCATGATGTTATTAATCTATTTAATCCTTGGGTCAATGAACTGCCAAATGGGATTTTTGAAACAACATATGAAAATAATGAAATAACAAATGAAATCGGAAAACATTATAATACAAAATTGTAAAATGACTGGGAAAATTATAAAAATGGCATACAAAAATAGTAAACATAACATAACAAAATCGTGAAATAATATCACAAAATGGTAAGCCTGACTTCAAGCATCTACACACTTGATGAGGACCGCTTGTTAAAGTACCGGAACTAGGTTTTTACACTTTTTTTTTTTTTCAGGAAAAGCAAAATATTGAAAAGCTTTCCTTAGCAGATTTAATAGATACATTATTTTCAAAAAGTTATTGAACAGTTAATTTTCAGATTTTAACCCCAAATTAAAAACACAACCTGCATACTGTCAAGGGTTATATAGGCATGCCAAATTAATATCTCGTTTCTGAAAAAAGTCGACTTAGGATAGTTTGCCATGCTGCCGTCGATTTACAATAAACCGAAACATCTTCCAGCGCCAGCGCTGACAACTCTTGAAAGTTTGGTACCTTAGACTGCAAAGTCATCGAACAAATATGAGCATGCAGATCAACATGTCCTGCTAATTGTGCTTTGCAAATACTGTTGATCTCTTTTCTCCACGGTCCAACAACTACTTTCATTAAGTTTCCGTTACGCAGTGAAATTATTTTCAATAGACCTTTCACTAATTTCGAGAAGTTTTATCATTCAGCTCTGCCGTAAAGAAATCTTACTTTTACATGTCTTTAGAATTCGCCCCTTTAAATAATTTCAATTTTTTTTTTCTTGTTACAATTTCAATTCTTTTCACTGCTATTTTGAGAGGTACAGTAATAGAATGTACAGATACATATCGTTACGTGTTGACAGGATCCTGATTTAATTACTTAAGAGATCGTGTTTTCCCTTCGACCCGAGAATGGCCACTTTGTGCTTTGAAAAATCAAGACAACAGACAGAAAATAATGGAAGGATAGGACAGAAGGAGGTCCTACCACTACCAGTAGCGCCCATCAACCACCCGCAGAGAAACAGAGACCTCGCGTATTGAGACAAAACTGTCGCAAAACAAGACTTGACTCAATGCGCCACCAGACTTACTCTATGAAGACACTGACATGAAAGAGCAAACCAAAATTTCTTCTTTATCAGTACATTAAAGTTAAACAGGTCGTATATCGAAGTTTTATCAATAACACACCATGTTGATACACCCAGCACACCCTGGTCAGTGATATCTTTATTAATCCGCAAATCTAGTGACATGCCGTTTCATAGATAATATGATCTAAAACCTTTGATATCATCCAGTGATTTTGAAACGGAAGGCACTCTAAGGAAAGGCGGGTGGGATAGGAAAAGGAAGATTAGGCCTGGCGGCGCGCACTGGCCGATTTTCATAGGCCAACCAGATCGGATGCCGATCTACCAGCCTGCTTATCGTGCATACAACTGACGGTTCTCTGAATGCAAGGCCAGAGGAAGACCTAGGAAGACATGGACAAGTGGCGTCAAAGAAGCTCTCATTGCCCATGGCATTACGCAGCTGGCTGCAGACCGAAACCTCTTTCTTCTTGCGATGCCCTCGATGGTACAAGCAGAATGAAAAACAACAAACAACAACAACAACCAGTTGGTCGACGACGTCACGATATAGCCTTTCAAGTGAAAAAGGGTGTATACTCTCAATTGTTCAGCATGACTTGGGCGGTCAAAATGCTAGGCACACTCACTCTAACTGCCTATACGTGCCTCTATCCTTTTGGATCATAGCGAATAAGATCAGTGTGTTGGTAAAGGAAAACAATTAAATGGAAGATTTACCATGAATGAGAGACTGGCAAAGTGAAACAAAATGAATGGAAGCAGAAGAGGGTAGAAAAAGAAAAGACAAGGTGAAAAAGAAAGAAAGAGAGAGTAAGAAAGAAAGAGAAAGAAAGAAAGACAGAAGCGACAGAAACTAAGTGGAAATGGCTATAACAGAAAAAGACGCCGGAGAAGATAAGAAGTAAGAAGAACAATGGACAAACTGAACGCATGAAGGAGATAGAGAACGAATTCCTCTTCTTAGCTTTTAAATGATATACACATACTTCAGAAAGAAAGACGGGGAATGAAAAATCAATGGAAGAAATGAGACACAAAAGATTTTAAAGGCGCAGTTTCAAAGCAATGAAGAACTTATAGTTTTTTTTTAAATTCTACAATAACAGACAAAATGGATCTCAAATCTCACTCTGCGTTAAGCACACAGAAACATAATGGAAACCTGCTTTTCATTCCCCGCGGGCCCCTTCAAATACCGAGATATAAAATGACATTAAATATACTGTTCAAACAGAAGATAGCACGCGACTCTTGTTTGGAAAGGCATTAACTGCTGTCAGAGTCCACGGTGCCGACGAGTGTCACCTGAGAAGGGATTGATAACCATTGAGACATGCTTACGAGATGGTTATGTCCTGAAGTGTAAGCATTCTTAAATCCCTGCCCATTAGATGCCATTGGACATAGCGTCCTGGACTACCCTCCGCAGAACGTTTAGAGCAAGTTCCTCGTAATTTCATTCTGCGGAGGGAAAAGTCACGACACTGTCGGCATGTGTTGTAAACTGCAGTATATAAAATGTTTTAAGGGACAAAGCCACGATTGGGGGGAGGGGGGGGGGGGTGATTTAGTGCCAGGGCCTTTCTTCCTCCTGCTTCTTCTTCTTCTTCTCATCTCCAAACTATCTGGCGTCCACTAAAGACAAGAAACAAGAAACGAACAAGAACAAGAAATAAGGAACAGAAAGAAAAAGAACAAGGAACAAGCAACCATAAAGCAATCAAGAACAGGGGGCCAACAACCTTCGGCTGAAGCCCCCGAGAAACAAAAGATCTTCCAGCCATTATTATCTAAGGCACAATGGATGGATCCTCTAAAAGAGAAGTTTGTTTTTTTTTCTTCCTTGATCTGAAAAAAATAAAACTTAAGATAAATACAAACGCGTGTCCCGGTGAGACGGAAAGAAAGAAGCAGAGAGGAATGAGAGTACTGAAATGGAAGATGAGGCTATAATAATAATAATAATAATAATAATAATAATAATAACAATAATAATAATGATAATGATAATAATAATAATAATAATAATAATAATGATAATAATAATAATGATAATGATAATAATAATAATAATAATAATGATAATAATAATGATAATAATAATAATGATAACAATAATAATAATTTAAAAAACTAGAAACAATAATCTATATTAATAAAAGTGAAACCTTACGACAATTGCAGCGCGCCCTTCGCCACTCTTCTGTTAATGCTGATTCGGTGGCCATCAGATTTTATACAGTGCTCAGAATAGACTGTCGTCGTGTCGCCGGCACGGAAAATTAAAAAAATAATTAATAACTCGCAGAACGTTTGTATTAGTTTCTAGGTTGCGACACATTGGCGTTCGATCTATTTTTTCGGCAAAATTAATGTAATTGAGATTGGTTCCGGTATCTGTATCACACTCACAAAACAACTTCCGGTTAGGACTGGTTTGAATGATGAGATTGAGTTCTAAGACTATGAAGTGTGAAACTTTGTCTGTTCTCAATGTGCTTAGACTAGGAAAAAGAAAGGGTCTGGAATTGGGAGACTGGCGCTGCAGGGCCAAAAGTACAGGTTTTGTGTTTTCCATTATGCCTAAGCAAATATTGTAATATTTCTTTTCTATTAATGCCTGACGATATCACTTCTTGCGATGTGTTCACTAACAAACAAACTAACCCGTGCGCAAATCATAGTACCTAGTCTTCTCGGATAAGAACAAAAAAATTCGGAGGGCCCGTGTGGACGTTGCGCACGTTAAAGATACCTTGGCAGTTGGAAATCGTAAAGAGCAGGCCGACCAGGTCGTTGCTCGGGCAAAATTAAATAAAAATTCATTCCCACCATTCCCTCCTCCTCCCTCCCTCATCCCCCCCCCCCCCTGTTTTGTTTTTCGTATTTCAATTCATATTTTCGTGAAAACCCATTGGGTTTGATACTAACAGACAAAACAAATCGTTACTTTTCAAAATAATGTGTAATAATATTTTACTTTTATTACTATATCACACCTCCTCATGAAAATTCACCGGCTTTGACGTGCTGTTGAAATTCGTAGTTACACAAAAACGTTTCGTATATCAAAGGGTGTTATTGTTTGTGCGCAATTACGTACAATCTTCTCATTCATTTTTGATGTGCTGGGAACTGTCAAAGAGTTCTCTCTCTCTCTCTCTCTCTCTCTCTCTCTCTCTCTCTCTCTCTCTCTCTCTCTCTCTCTCTCTCTCTCTCTCTCTCTCTCTCTCTCTCTTGTTTCTCTCTTACTTTGTCTCTTTCTCTCTCTCTTTCTTTCTCTCTCTTTCTCTCTCTCTTCCTCTCTCTCTTTCTTTCTCTCTATCTCTCCCTCTCTCTCTCTCTCTCTCTCTTTCACACACACACACACTCACACTTTTTTTTTTTTTGTAGTGTAAGGCATGTTCTCTTGAAAACTCATACTATTTGATGTGCTGCCTGAGGCCTGGAGAAATTCAGAACAGAGAGAAAGTGCAACCTGCTCTCACAGTGTCAGGTCGTCCAGTTTTGTTGACAAATCGCTTGCAATGTGAGCACGGCCTGAGACAAACATTCTGAAATCGCCTCATACACCGTTACAAAGACACACGCATTACGTGGTGCTACCACTTCACAAAGTCAACTCCCTGGGGAGAAGGTTGACTGCAAGTGTAAGTTTGCCTGGTGCATGAAAATTGTCAAAGTCAAGAACAAGGAATTCCCTCTTTAGCCTGGACGTGACTGAATTTATTGGTATTTTCACTACACTACACAGCAGCGACAAGTCCTTCGAGGGAAGGAGAGAATGCGTGGTGCGTGTAGCTGTCTGTGTTTTTGCCTAAATGTCTGCCAGTGTGTGTCCTGTGAGTTTGTGTGCACCTGAGAAACAAATAATCTATTTGAACTGTTTGTCTGAGAGCCGTTACCCGATGTCTACATTGTTTGTGATAAGAACATGCACAGAAGAAAAATGTCAGCGGTTCTGGCGTAATTGGGCTTAAAATGAAATACCAAATTCCTAAGAAAACCTCACCAAAGGAGAAAAAGCTTTCTATGAAAATGAAGATTTGTGTATGATATGAAAGATCAGCCACTTTTCCGCATTCACCTGAAATATTTTGCTTGAAATCGTCTTAGTAATATTTAATTTTGATTTTTTCAAGAAGTATAAAAATTTCACCTTACGTTCAATTTCGCCAGATCCGCTCAGGACGGAGAAAGGAAAAAAACAACTGAAAAAAGACGAAAGGAAAAAACTTAGGAAAGTCAAGCTAGTGGTGCTCTGAGTCACGTCTGTTTTACATCGTTTTTAACTCAGACTTCGAACTTGTCTCAGCCTCACTCAGTAGCCTACGGAAAGAGGGGCAAAGGGGACGACAACACCTGGAATCCATTTCGGGGGGGGGGGGGGGTGGGGGAGGGCAACCAATCAAAGAATTTAAGATGTCCTCCTTTCTTACATTTCTCAGTACTAGACTCTATACTTGAGTCTTCGGGCGTACAATCAGGGAGTTAGCCCCGGGCATCACGAAACCTTTGCACGCCACTGATCTCACTTGTGCTCGAGGTCCCATTTGACTCTATCATAGTTCAGAAAACCGAGGCAAAAATAATTGACTTTACTCGGTGTGCTCTGCGTCTCAGGGTTCATATAATTTACAGTACGCCGCCAAGTCTCAGAGACGCACTCAGATTTTCCCATTTAAACCCTCAACAAACCTATGCGCTTGCGAGGAACGCCAAAAACAGAACTGAGATTTAAAATATAACACAATAATTATTCTAAAGCCGTTCAGTTATATTCTATGAATCCAAGCCTGAAACAGTCTCATTTACTTACCCCCCCCCACCCCACCCCCATTTGACCTCCTCCATTAAGACTGTAGTAGCTCAATAATTCGAAAATCGATTTTCTTAATATTATATTCAGTTACAATCAAAGCCTCATTGAATGATCGTGGTTCTAGACTTCAAAGCCGAAAAATAAAAAAAATAACAAACATTCAAAAATTCATCGTAACTAGATCAGTTATGCTAAAATAAAACAGTGTTTTGCTTCCTCTGAAAAGTAGCCAAAAATAACAAACGGTTTAGTACAGTTTTAGGGAACGGTGACGTGCACACATACACAAACAAGCAACTACTTGATTTATAGGACCGCCGTATCCTGGTATTAGACGGTCTTACATTTTACTGTAGTTTCCTTACCTTAACCCTCTAGCGCCTAGTGGTCTATATTTGCAACACGTTTTTTTATGGTTGTTTCTTTTTTATACAATTTCTAATTTATCAGCAGCGTAGTATTCAAGATTTGTTTCGATATTTTTGCATTTTATTTGACTAGTTTAAAATAGATTTGCCTGTGTCATAAGTTTTGGACAAGGCTTTCCAAGTCTCTTACTCTGGGCGTTAAAGGGTTAAAGACATCTAAAAATTTGTGTTTAAGTATTGAGATCTTCTTACCCGCCAAGATCCGGAGAGATTCAATGTCAATATTTATGTTCTCGTATGTTACTGCCAGCAGGGACGTGGGATTGGAATCCATTCTGTATTTCCGTAGGAAATTTCAAATTAGACTTGGATAGTTAAATACAGGATGTTATTTTATAGTGGCTGCAGGAAAGCAGACTGTGGGTCTGACAGGTGCATACAGGTTCAAAACCTGTACCGGTAGTGCGAATTTTTGTACAGGCTTTGCATCGGCCCAAACATGGATCAAGACACCATTTCGTTCATTTCCAACCACTGATCGCATACCTCTCTGTGTTGTATTGTTCTTTACTGTTCTTTCCTTTTATTTTAATATATATAATTTGTTTTCTGTTGTTGTTGTTGTCGTTGTGTTGCATGTTGTTGTTGTTGTTGTTTTTTTGACAAAAGTGTTGAAATATCAGTAGCTCTTTGCCTTCCTTTTTTCTTTGTGTTTTATTGTATCGTTTGGGTGTTATTTCTTATTTGAGACTTTGCTATATAAAACTTTTTCTTTTCGCCATATTTTCATCAAGTCACCACACTAGTTTAAGGGTATATGCTATGTGTAGTTTTAATTTGTAGGCTCTGCAGAATTTATATTCATGAGTTTGAGTTTCAGTTTGGAGTAAGCACGTCGACACGACAACGGCCATATCGTACCAGAAAGAAGCAAGACGATAAACAGAATAATAGCAACATGACAGGATACAAGGAGATCCTACCAGAATCGCCCACCAGCCACCAGCTGGCATTCGTCAAACGCCCAGTCATTGGTTTTGTTTACTCGCGTCACCAAAACTAAATTGTCATGTAGACCGCCATGCAATGCTTCGCCGCCATTTTAGGTACAAACGAACCTTAAAATTTCTGAGAAGACCACGCTAGGCGTCGCAAAATTGAACGAAACTTTCTACTATTGCTATGTTGCATTTCCGTCGCCAAAATGTACCGATGTACAATGATATATTATAATTATAGACCTTCAAGCAATGCTTTGCCGCGATTCTGGGTAAGAATGAATTACAAAATTCGCAGAACATAGTGAATTCTCTGGTTGTCAAGTCAAGCAACCCTTTACTATCACAACATTACCACAACATAGTCATCCTACGCTAAAGCTGACAGTGACCAATCCCTCCTTGAGAATCAGAAAGCTCATGAAAAGAACAAGCGCAGGAGATCGATGAGATCCTATCGATTGAAGATTAAAAAAAAGAAAAGTCGGTAACGACCTCGGCACGGCAAACACCAGGAATAAATGCTGCAAAAACATTACAAAGAAATGAACAAACAAACAAACTACGCGTGCCCCGTTTCTTTGAAGAAAAACAAAAGACCATTCACTATTCTAGGTCAGAAAGACATGTGGAGAGTCAAAATCTATGTGAGTGGAACTGGTGAAGTCGGACTTAAGGTGAAAGACCAAATTCATGAGAAATAATTGACTATGGAAAATCAGATTTGCTTATAAAAAATACTTTAAAAGACCGGCCATTTTTCTGCATTCAGTTAAAATATTGCTTTTGCAATCGTCTTAGAAATATTTTATATCGATTTTTTAAATAGGTTGAAAAATTTCTCATCAAACCCGATTTCACCAGATCCTCTCATATACTATTTGTGTCCTGCATACATCCAAACGTAACCGGAACGTGTTAGAAATACTTTCTCTATTAAATGCAATTGTTAAGTAGATCAGTCTCAGGAATGAGAAACTCTTCACAACTTTAGTTCTTGTTTGTTCTATTTTCATTTTCTGAAAAAAAACTGGAGAACTTTTAGCATGTACAATAGGTATAACAAAATATGCACATTTTAAAATTAGTTTAAAATGCGTTCTGGCACTTATCAAGCTGTTTCACGGTTCCGATTTATTGTTAACTCCTTATCATAATGCTAAAGCTGCAAACGTTTAAAGTTGAATTTCTCAGTTGTGCAAAAAGTGGAGTTGGAACAAACAAAAACTGAGGTCGCGACTTGTTCTGTTTTTGCAGCAAACATTTCTACTACGCCTCACAAAGACTCTGATGAGACAATCTTCTCTGTCGGACCATCACAGGGGGGAGAATTCAGCGTGGTGACAAAACCTTCTATTATCTCGGGAAAGGAGACAGGGGTGAAAAAAAGCATATCATTAGGCCATACTACAGTAGTAGATGCGCTGCAAAAATGTAACACGTACACAAATTCGGCCGGCTACCAAGTGGCTAAGTCAAAAATTGGCAAAAAGAAAAAGTTGTATGCAGCAAAACTTCGCATAAGAAACTCGCCAAGAAAAGGGGAAGACTTTAAGCCTTGCTGCGTCCCCGCAGTTTTTTCTGTGGTTTCCGTAATTATAATTTCGTCAATTTTATTATGTGGCTAATACGATAAAGGGCCTCCCATAGAGTACGTACGTTTAGAAATGGGAGAGACAAAAAAAAAAAAGAGGCTAATCCTAGTGTATGGAAAAACGTACATGGGAGGGGGCGAGGGGGAGAGGTGTTCTGGGTTTGGGGGGGGGGGGGGGGTTCCACACAAGCTCTTCAAGTATGCTTTTTAAAATCAAAATTACATGGAGGAATCTATAAAAATGGAATATAAGCAATGTATCCAATCAAATACTGAAATAGGCCATACAAAATATCACTGATCAATTTTTAAAATATCCAGGCCTACTCGTGGACGTTCATCATTCTAATGTTCGTAAGCTATGGCCAGGCCCACACGGGTGTTTTTGTTGTTTTTGTCGCCCAGTCCGAATATAGTTTTGGAACAGAACAAACGGTTCTCTAGTCTGAAGCCCAAACGGGTGATTTTTTTCATTTCCAAAGAGAAAAGTAACATTTTAATTACTGGAACTACATAGTCTCTCGGACTGGTCAAAAGAAATCACCCTCCTGCGCCTGGCCTAATCGTGGGAAAAGCGTACAAATTTGGACGTGGGGGGAGGGCGGGGGGATTGCCATCAATTACCAAAATCGAGCGTAGGTTTTTCGTGGATGGCGCCTAGGTTAAGTGTCTAAAAATACCTGAAATACTGAATGTGATTAATGACAAAAAACGTTCGAAAGTTCTTGTGGCCGAACAGCCATTTGCAAGTGATTATTTTGGCCAGGTATTCAAGCCTGATGACCCTGACAGCACATAATCAGAACGTTTCTCAAGCTGTGTTACTGAAAAGCTAACCTTGGCCCCTACAACTTTAAACCCACAGCATACTCTGCAAATATTACGGAAAATGGAGCTGTCTTAAGGAATGATAAGGGGCGTGCCGTAGTTGCTTCACAAAATGTGAAAAAACACAGAAAATCTGTGGGTTCGAAGCAAGGCTTGAGGCAAAATCAACGTGCGGCAGAAAGAAAAAGTTGTATGTAGAAAAGCCTCGCGTAATAAATAATGCAGAAAAGATGCAGTAAAATGCAAATTGTATCGTTTCTGTATTACTTCTTACGCGAGGCTTTGCTAAAAACAAATTTTCGTTTTTGCCACATTTTAACTTTGATATTTCTCATGTTGTTATCTGTTTTGCCACTTTCCTGAGATCATACTTTTTCTTTTTTTTTTCAAAGTTTGCGGCATCGTGCTTGTTTCAATCATTTTGTAACGTCACCCTAAAATTGTTTCATAATTATCATCATACATGTTTTAACAGACAAATAAGCAAAACATGCACTCCATACCCACGGCTTTACTGTTGTCTCAGAGCAGACCAGGATCAGTTGTACATTCCTCTTCCGCCGCGAGGATCCTCTTTAAATAACAATTTCTCCACATACCTTCTCTCCCGCCCCCCCCCCTCCAATTCTTTTGATAACCCCGATGAGGTCATTCTCCCCCTCATTGTGTATTAATTTTGTCCCGTGCTATATTACAGACGCTGTCAATATTTTAGCTTCTTTCTTCTTTCTCTGTCTCTCTCTCGTTCTCTCTCACTCTTCTCTCTCTCTCTCTCTCTTTCGTCTGTGTTCCCATGTTGACCCTTGTACCAGCAGCGTCTCTCCCCAGCATCCGTCACACACAGATACCCTATTCTTGCAACCACCAAGGTAAAATCCCCCGCCAGACACCAGCCTAGAGTGAGTGACAGAGAAGACATCTGGGGGAACAAAGGGTTAATTTTGAACACCTACGCTAACCTGGCAATTCGGGCCTGTTGGGCAAAAGAACTAGACATAGCATAATCAGCGTATCGATACCGTGTTCGCATATAGTGCAATATTTCTCCTTTTTTTTTTTGGCCCACACCCAACTTCAATTTAAAAAAAAAAAATGCACGCCCCACCATGATCGGATCAAGTTTGTATACGGTATATAATTATAAAAAGACCCCATCCTGAAGTCTGCGCAAGGGGGCACATTGGTCCAAAGGGAAGGTGCTCGCTTTTCATGCCGAAGGTACAGGGTTCGATTCCCGTCGGTGCTGGCATGTTGTAATTTATTTTTTTTTGGGGGGGGGGGGGTGATTCCTGTCCCTGATCCTATGGTGGGTAGGATCGAGCACCTGGTCTTCTCGGATAAGGACGAAAAACGCAGTTGGAATCGAGAAAGAGCAAGCCGAACAAGGCCGCTGCTCGGGCAAAATTCTAAAAAAAAACTAATCCCTACCACAATAAAAATAAAAACAAGAAAAGTGAAGTGTAAACGCCAACGGCAGCGAACCTCCTAGATTAAGACCAAAACACCAAGACCCATACCCCACCAAAATATTGCCAAGCCCCACCTCGAGAAACACTGATATGGTGGAACAACATCAGCGTTGACACCAGAAAAAGTGAAAACATCATCACATTTACAGACTCAAAACTGAACTGTTTTTGGGACTATTTTCTTTGAAACTGAATGATGTCCCATTTTCGTCTCAGAGGTTTGAGGCTAAAAGTAGATTACGTTTTGTTGATGTTTGTGTGTGAGTCACTGAGTGGGAGCATGATGAATTGATCTTAATATTAATCTTGCTCTTTAAGTTTACTTCAGCGCCTTAGCTTAGATCACACCAGTTTTGTTTTGTGTGGATTTGAGCTTTAAACAAGCTATTACACTGCATATTACATAGTGGCACACTGAGTCGATTCTGTTCTGTCTGGATATGAGATGTAGACTATAGAGTTAAACGGGACCTCGTGCACTGGCCAAACCGAAACAAGTCTGTCTCACTAGTTCAGAAACTGAACGAAATATAACATTGACACATTGACAGGCGTGCTTCTGTGCCACTGTCCAAGCAAGAACTAGCAGTTAAGTAGAAGTATTCTGTTTATATTCTATACATTTCCTATTCAAATGTTTTATTGTTCGATTGTTGTATCTGTTCAGTTTTCCAATTTTTGTTCTCTATTGTTTTTTCGGGTTGTTGTTTTTTTTCATGAAGAAGGCTGTTGCCGAAGTATCGGCCATTTTCTGTCTTCTCTTTTAGTATGCGTTTCATTGTATCGTTTGGGTATTTTGTTACAGGCTTTGTTACATACAACTTTTTCTTTTTGCCACATTTTTACTCGCTGGTTCAGGAGCATCAAAACTGTCTTGAATCCGCTGGTGGAAAGCGAGAGGTCTGCACACTGAGTCAAAACAGTTGCCAAATAGACTTGACTCGGTGCCTTAGCAATCTACAAAATGAAACATTTGGTCTTTGGCAAGCACTCCGGTGATGACATTAGCAACAGCACCAACACAGGCAGAGTGAACCATTGAAAAAAAGGTTTAGTCCTGTCCGAGATACAGGTTACCGAGACGAATCAAACTGGTCATATTCCGTCCGACGACTTGCGCGCGTATCATCGATGTCAGCAATGCAACAATTCGCACTATACCATTAAACGACAAAGAGTAGTCCGCGCCGTTTTTGTGGACATATAGTGGGAGCAGGAATGGTTCGTCTCGGGTTTCTGTGTCTTGAGTATTATCATTAAAAAAACTTCCTGGTCAGTAGTATTCGCAGGAGCGTATTTTTCGGGGAAGATAAAACATCCAGATAATACTCGTTATACACCACGAGTACTCAAAACCACGCAGATACCTACAGGACCGTTAAAGTAACGATACATGACATGACAGTGACGAGAGGGAGAAAGGTATCGGGGGGAAGGGGGCGGGGAATAATTCTTTGTAAATGAAATAGCCATGGGTTTTCCCTCTCCCTTGGACACCATCGCATCCCCACCCCACCCCAATATCCCTATCAATGAAATAATGTAACCCCCCCCCCCCGCCATCCCCGCCCTTTCCGGTCATCATTTTTCCCGTTAACAATGTCACTATCCCCTTATGCCCCCTACCAAGAAAAAATAATTGGCAATCCATCCCTTTACCCCCCTCTTACACACACACCCACCCACACACACACACACACACACACACAAATAGGGACATACCAAGGTAATGATGAATTTTATCATCACTTTATAACATGAGAAGCCCAATTTATCTCAGCTTAGCGGGAATGTGTACTGTGAAAGAGATGCCAGACAGCTTGAAAGACTGGTAGCACAAAGCCCTCAAATAATTGTTCTGTTTACGTGCAAATTGCTTCTGCCACCTCATCAGCTGTTTGACTCACTGAATATTTGGTGAGTGACTGCGGTTCGTTGATTCAAAGAAAACTGAACAAAGACGTGCTAGTATTTTTATTTCTATGGTGAACCTTGCAAGCAGTGGTGTGCAGAGATTTGGTGAAGCGCGGGGGACAATGCCTTTGCAAGCCCCCCAGACTCAAGTGTAAGACCTAGTACTGAAAAATGTAAGAAAGGAAGACATTTATTATTAAAAACAGGATGTGATGAACCTAGTTACGAACAACTTATCTCATCCACTATGGTGCAGGGCAGTCAAAATTGATGACTTACGTGTGTCGCTTCTTGTAGTATCTCTATTCTGTGGGCATCCCCCCCCCCTCCCTAGTGCATGGCAGCTGAATGCGCACACTTGTAAAGATTTGTTGCTTCTTTGGGCACGGCAGTTTAGCATGCGCACTTGTAAAGATGTGTTGCTTCTTTTGGCACAGCGGCTTAACATGCACAGTTGTAAAGATTTGTTGCTTCTTTTGGCATGGCAGCTTAGCATGCGCACTTGTAAAGATTTGTTGCTTCTTTTGGCATGGCAGCTTAGCATGCGCACTTGTAAAGATTTGTTCCTTCTTTTGGCATGGCAGCTTAGCATGCGCACTTGTAAAGATTTGTTGCTTCTTTTGGCATGGCAGCTTAGCATGCGCACTTGTAAAGATTTGTTGCTTCTTTTGGCACGGCAGCTTAGCATGCCCACTTGTAAAGATTTGTTGCTTCTTTTGGCACGGCAGCTTAGCATGCCCACTTGTAAAGATTTGTTGCTTCTTTTGGCATGGCAGCTTAGCATGCCCACTTGTAAAGATTTCCTGCTTCTTTTGGCACGGCAGCTTAGCATGCCCACTTGTAAAGATTTCTTGCTTCTTTTGGCACGGCAGCTTAGCATGCCCACTTGTAAAGATGTCCTGCTTCTTTGGGCACCTCGCCTTAGCATGTACACTTGTAAAGATTTGTTGCTTATTTTGGCACGGCAGCTTAGCATGCACAGTTGTAAAGATTTGGTGCTCCTTTTGGCACGTCGCCTTAGTATGCGCACTTGTAAAGATTTGGTGCTTCTTTTGGCACGGCAGCTTAGCATGCGCACTTGTAAAAAGTTTGAGCATGCACACTCTCAGAAGATAAGCTGTAATCCAAGAAAGAAGAATCAAAACTCTGGGAAGAACGAAACATATGGCCCGGACTCCAGACGGAAGACGAAACAAAATTCAAATTTTAGTAAGAGCGCAAGTTATGTGACGTCAGCTGAAATAAAACAACTCGACGATTATTCCACTCACTACCTGATAGTCACCCATGATTGTCGTCATTTTAAAAGAATGTGTCGCGCTTGGTTAACTTGAGGTACTTAAATTAAGGAACCAATGGCTTTTCCCCATGACAATTTCATAAACATTCTTGTGGCGAGAAAGCTGTAATCGGAGAAAATAATGCTCTTTTTCATGCCTTTGCCTACTCTCCCTTTCCCTCTCTCATTCTCTCTCTCTCTCTCTCTCTCTCTCTCTCTCCCTCTGTCTCTCTCTCTCTCTCTCTGTCTCTGTCCCTGTCTCTCTCTCTCCCTATTTCCCTCTTCGAATCTGTGTCACTGTCTCTCCCTCTCTATCTCCCTCGCTCAGTCTCTCTCTATCTCTTTCTCGTTCTCCCAGTCTTCTCCCCTATCTATCTATCTATCTATCTATCTATCTATCTATCTATCTATCTATCTATCTATCTATCTATCTATCTGTCTTCTCTCTCTCCCCTCTCTTTATTTTCTCTCTCTCCTCTTTCTATCTCTCTCTCTCGCTCTCTCTCTCTCTCTCTCTCTCTCTCTCTCTACCTTCTCTCTGCCTCCCTTCCCAATCTCTCTCTTTTCTCTTCTCTCTTCATTCTCTCTGTTTCTTTATTTTCTCTCTCTATTCTCCTTTCTCTCTCTCTTTCATTCTTTCCACCAGCCTTTCTGTCTCCCTTCTCTCTCTCTCTCTCTCTCTCTCTCTCTCCCCCCCCCCTCTCTCTCACACACACACAAACACAATTCTTTCTGCAGTTTACAATTGTTCCAGTGGCAGCTCAATTTTGTCAGAGCCCTATTTGCACTGAATGAATAGACATTTAATGGAGGAATGTAAATGCCGAGAGTGGTCCAAGTTCCAAGAGGAAATTACCCCAGCTTTAAGTGCTCAATAAAAACCTAAAAGCAAAACTGTGAATTGTTTGACTGTTCTGTTTTCGTTTTCGCTTCCCATTTGGCGGCGCAATCAAATATTCAGCAGGCACAGAACGGGGGTGTATTTGAATTATTGATCGAAAGTTATTTGTAGTAAAAGTCGGGTTGATTTCAATTTATACCGACCACGGCGCTAATGGATTGAGTGTTCAACCAAAGTTTAGAATATACTGATCATTGTACTTATTTTCATGGTTTCTTCCTACCTCCTCTTTGGGGGGGGGGGGGGGGAGGCGGTTTGGGGAGAGGGTGGGGCCAGGAGGAGAGGGGAGTGATTATCACTATCGATCACCAATACCGTTATGATAATTTGTTACGACAGTGCCTACCAGCCCAGCTTCGTTCAATGGACTTATAAATAATAAATTCTCGGTGTCGGAGAAACTCATTTAAGTATAAAGAAGTGTTGGCAGTCCTCGAAAAATATTTGAATCGAAAGGTCACCCAATTTGAGATTGTGGATCTTTGTAACGCTACAGTGCTAACGGCTCTGCAGTTTACTGACCAACAAATTTAGATCGATATATGTGCAGTATATAACTCTCTAAGATATGACTACAAAAAATTTCCGACTTTTATACGTTTCTAGTAAGCTTTTATGTGCGATGCTAAATTTCAATTCTGTAAGAAGGGTAGGAGCTCTCACAGAAATAAGTTCAACTTCGTTTGTCGCCCAGTTCATCTCAGGATCGGGTCTGGGGATCGGTAAGTTTATTTCTTTCCGGCCCTACCTCTACTATAATATTTTTTGTATTTTGTATTTTGTAATTTCTTAATCCCATTTGAGAAATTTGCCTTAGTGTCATTGCAGCCTAGTTAAAGTTACAACTGGCGCAGACATGCCGTCGCCACAGTGCTGTGTCGGTCTGTTTCATTATACCAGTTGGGCCGCTGACTCAGGGAATACACGGGTATGATTTTGAAATCTGTAAATTGAGATGCAGAACGAAATTTCCTGTCATACTTTTTATTTCTACACGAAGAACTGAACAATGAAAGGCTTTTTAACCGCTGAGCCTTAAATATTTTCTTCCTCTTTTAACCCTTCCAATTCCAGCAATGCAGATACGTGAATTGTCAACCGTAGTGCTGCTTGTATAATTATAGAAAAGTGAAAATCCTCATTAGAAAATAAATATTTGTGTTTCCCTGCTTAAATTTTCATTCACGGCTTGAACTAGTGCATTATTTTATCATATCTAAAAGTAACAGGAATTTGAAAATTGTAACTTTCCGGAGTTGGCAAGTAAAGGGTTAAGGGTTCGAATTTTGGCGAAACAAGTCGGAAACTCCTTTATGCTGATTAAATCTCAGTGGAAAACGTGATCTCAGATCCCAAGTCGTGCAGCCTTTAAGAATAATCTTTTAGAATTACGTAACCAGGCTACCCGGTCAGAATAACTGTTTATGTATGATAATCAATTGTTAATGTTATGCAGGGATTCTTATCTTATTTACCAGTATGGGGAATTCCATCTCTGGTGATATTTAACCGTATTATCATCTCTTTGTTGTTATAAAATGATAATAATGATGAGAATGACAATGCCAGCTGCATCTGCCGCCGTTACAACCGCCAGGGATCGGTTTCCAACTATTCCTGTCTTCCCTTTGTCTGATAAAACAAATATCATGTCACGTGTTATCAATTTATCAGTCGCTCGACGTGTAAATGTCTGGGTGGTTTTAGCATGTATGTTTACAAAGTGAATAAATTACAGCAAAACCTGCGAGTCATTCTGATAATATTTTGCAAAATCCAAATCTCCGAAAGAAAGATAATACGTCTGCAATTTATTCGCAAAGAAAGACATGACAGCAAAACCTGCGAGTCATTCCGATGTTATTTTTCCCAAGCCAAAACCTCCGAAAGAAAAATAATGCTTGAGCAATTTATTCGCAACGTGAGAAGTCCCCACGCTCTCTCTGAGGGCAATGGGTTTGAGTTTGGAGAAACACGTCGACGTGACAACGGCCATATTGTGCTAGTAAGAAGCGATACAACAGACAGAATATAAGAGAATAATAGGACAGGAAGGAGACACCATCAGAAGCGTCCGCCAACCGCTCGCCTGTGAAGGCAAAGTTGGTTAAATTGTTAGAGAAACGCATGAGATGTGCGGATAGCGAGCAAAGGTATTGTTTTTAGTCACTTTGCATTCCTTACTTTGTTCTGATCACGAAAAACTCTACTTTGAATGTAAGGTATAGTAGTGTGCCGTGCGTGCGGGTGCGGAAGAACGTTTTGAATTGAATCTATTGGAAAACTGCGACCAAAGAAGCAATTTCACAAGTCTGCCGATACCCTTTAAACAATTAACTTTAAATCACGCTGTCTCATTTGTGCAGTAAGTTACAACAAAGTCAACGATCACTGCAAAGGTGTAGACGAGCCTGAATTGATCTAATTGAATATGCAGAGCACACATTCATTAAGGGGTAAAAATGGTCGCCTGAGAGCAAGAGTGAGCCATCTCACATTTGTTATACTTCAATAGAAAAGAATGTTGTTACGCCCCCTCCGAAGTTTTTTTTTTTTTTTGCGCTAGGGGTACGTATTTTAAAGCCTTTTGTGACTCCAGAGTTAGAGAGCTCCTCCCGAAATGCTCCTTACAATAGCCTTGATTAATTATGATTAATTATTCTTTCAGTTTTTTTTGTTTTTTTGTTTTTTTGTTGTTGTTTTCCTCCTGTTTTTTTTTTATTGAAAGGGTAGACTGTAGGGTTAACATTCGGTAAGATTTAGGGTTGAGGATAAGGACGGGGTTAAGGATAGTATGTATAATGTACGCGCCCCTGGCGCAAAACGCTTGAGATGTATACGTATAACAACAGCCTTAAGAAAATGACGGCTGAACTCTTCGCTACTTAAGATTTTAATGTTTTGTAAACGCAAAGATTTGGTACTAAAAGTATCCACCAACTGGGAACAGGAATACATCAGATATTTTTAGCAAGACTGAGTCAATGTCTATTTATAGAACCAATTACATGTATTTGGAAAATAGAAAACGATGGGATGGCCCACTCTCGCCCTACGGTGTCCAAATCCTTGAATTGGACACTGGAATGATGTGAGAAACTGGAAATTGGAGGATAAACAAAGAAAAGAAACAGAAACAAAGAGAAAAAAAACAAGCAAACTGGTAGACATGAGAGCACAGAACTCGCATGGAGACCAGAAACTGAAAGTTCAGGAAGAACAGATAGATCTATTTCTCCTTTTATTCCTTGCTGATGAATATTTCACTTGTTTTCTAGGCCTGCAGTTTTCACGGTAACAAAACAGAAGAAAACAGTATAATAACGTTCTGCGTGAGAATCCAATACAATAAGCAGCATCAGTATATCAAGAGAGCAACATAGTTGTAATAATGCAGTAAATAATAATAATAATGATGTTTTCATAGCACCTAGTGGACCCAAAGCGCTTTACAAAGAAAAAGAAACAACTCTCTCTCTCTCTCTCTCTCTCTCTCTCTCTCTCTCTCTCTCTCTCTCTCTCTCTCTCTCTCTCTCTCTCTTTCTCATAAATACACCTTCTTGCCGAACAAAACATACGAGAGTTGAGGCTTAGAGGAGACACTATCAGCCAGTCAGTCGATAGATCAAACTTTTTCGATTCGGGACGAATTTTAGCTCTGTTCTGAATTCCTCACATAAAACTGGAGCCAGAATAAGAACAGGAAGCGTCCCTTTATGGAAATAAAATACAAATAGTAGGGGCCGAGATGATTCATCGTGCAAAAGGCGTCCATTTATCAGGAAAGTTGTTCTGACCGTATCAGTTACTGGGTCAAGCATAATCAACGCGATAGCACGAGGAGTTGCCACTGATAACACCGAGTTCCAATGGTTATAGCGCTAAAGTATGCGCAGGTTGTTTGAGAGTCAAGTACAATAAAAATAAAATAAAAGTTATATCCAAAAGAAGTCACACTGACATTTAACAGGTGATTTTTATGTAATTAAAATTATCATTATTTACTTTTTTTTTCTTTTTTGCTTTCAAGAAATATTCATAGTTCAAAAAGAACAATTGTTAATGTTATGGTTATTCTGATATTGTTTGACACACACACAAAAAAAAAAACACTGAGAGTTGATTATCAATCCTGCCGAATCGTGTCTGAACATGAACAGTAAAGCTGGTCCAAAAGAAAATCCGTCATAACTTGATGCCCTTCTCGTGATAGGAAGTTTAACACTCCTGTGCACTAAGAGTGATTGTTATAGGTGCGTGGTTGTCTTTGTTACTGTTAGTATATATTGACTACCATAGGGGTACAGCAGTACACTCAGGTTACATAAAATTCACGATATGCCTCAGATACACCCAGAAGGCCTGTACGGATAATTTGATTGACAGCTTAGAACACACACACACTAAGAATTAGAGCTGAAAACATTGTCTCCATGTAATAAGCCTGGCACTGAGTTACGATATGTTTATGAAATGATACGACAGATGTGTGTACCATGTAATTATGTGCTCTTAAACACACTCTGTGAACGTGAATTTCCCGCAAGGAATAAAAGAGTAAGTCATATCTTGTCTTACACATTACAACAAATTAAGTTTGTCACTTTGACAACTGGTTTTATTTATAGCCCAAATCGCGTGGGTCCTCAAATTCAACAGACCAGGAAGAACCAGTGGATGACGCAAATGGATTGGGATTACGATAAGAATGCAGTTCAGCAAAACAACATTATCTCTAATGGGTGCACACCATCTTGCAATAATCAACGTAAAACACAGCAGGTATGATCTTGGAAATATTCAACAGCTAAAACGGCTCTCTTCAAAGATGACATTATTTGGTGCTGAAAGCAGTCAAAAGATTTCATTCTCCTCTAAATAATATTCTTTTGTCTTTCTGGGGCTCTTAGACAAGTGTTTCTCAATCCTTTTGGGGGAGGGGCATGCCCCCTTCAAGTTTCCACACCAACCCCCCCCCCCCCCCAAAAAAAAACAATGCTCCACAATGATGGCACAAAGTTAGTATTCAGTACATATCCTTACGCCCCATTCCCAAATCCCACGCCCCAACTTGAGAAATACTGACTTAGAAGATCATGTAGGCTAATTTGCTTATGTTGTCCTGCCAGAGCGATTGAGGCGGCTTTCCAAAAATTTGTATTAACTGGGGAGGTTTCAGAATTCAGATCTTTCCAAACTCCAAATATCAAATTTGCAGACTACCACGTACATCTCAAAACCATTAATTTTGGCGGAGTCCAGGAATTACACCATGGCATCATTAAAGCTAAAACCCTTCAAGGTAGATTCGGCGAATCCTCTTCATCTTTTACGAGAAATGTTAATTAATGCTACTGCTGCCAGGGAAACATTAATTCTCCCTGGTGGTTTTTTGTTTAAAGAGTAATCCTACAACGCGGTATTCTACTGATCCGGAACCGTAACAAAGTATGCATTTCTGGAAAAGCCGATTTGATTGTCTCTGTAATTGAAAATACTAACCCTTTCAATCAGCTAACAGGCAATTATACTGGGGTTAAACGTTCGGCTTGAATAGGTTGATTACTTCGAAATATTCAGTTGCTACGCAAGAGAAAAAGACACAGAACATCGTTGTTCCGCTCCGCAATTAGCCTCAATAAGGCTCTGTAGTTAGTTGTGTGCTATATTTTAGTAAGGTATCCTGCCATATTTCTTCATGTAATGTGCTCTCCGCCTCAACATGACGTTAGTATAGCTACTTGTGTGCCATATTTTAGTAAAGTTTCATGACATATTTCTTCATGTTTTAAGTTATGATATGTTTATGTAATGATGCGTTCGATGTATGTACCATGTAATACTATGTGCTCCTAGACGTTCTCTGTGAACGTGAATTCCCTTCATGGGATAATAAAGCGATTCTTATCTTATGCAATACAACAAGTTAGGTTTGTCCCTTTGACAATTACAATCTAGTTGTATTTATAGCCTAGGTCGCGTGGGTCCTCAGACCCGAGACATAGGATATCGAGACGAATCAATTCGTCATTCCGTCCGTCCACTTTGTGTGCGTATCATCGATGTCAACAATGCAACAATTCGCATCACACCCTTTCATAATTTTATTGAACGAAAAAGAGTAGTATGTACTCACCGTATTCGTGCCCTCGCGGTTCGTGGACATAATAGCGGGAGAAGAAATGGTTTGTCTTGGTATTCTGTGCCTCGGCTCAGATTCAACGGACCAGGAAGAACAACCAGTGGTAAACACAATTGAATTGGATTACGATAAGAATGTACGGTACATCAAAATAGCCATATCATTATCTATAATGGGTGTACACCATCTTGCAAGAATCAAAGTAAAAGAAAGCAGATGGGGCCGCAGAATGCACTGAACTACTTCAGAACTTGAAGCCCAAGATGCACTGAACTACTTCAGAACTTGAAGCCCGAGATGCACTGAACTACTTCAGAACTTGAAGCCCGAGATGCACTGAACTACTTCAGAACTTGAAGCCCGAGATGCATTGAACTACTTCAGAACTTGAAGCCCGAGATGCACTGAACTACTTCAGAACTTGAAGCCCGAGATGCACTGAACTACTTCAGAACTTGAAGCCCGAGATGCACTGAACTACTTCAGAACTTGAAGCCCGAGATGCAATGAACTACTTCAGAACTTGAAGCCCGAGATGCTCTGTTTTATCTCAACCCAGGTAAACAAAACCGTTAAGTACTCTCTACTTCACCTTGAACGGTGCATCTTGGTGGGAAAAGTACGATTAAGATGATGCACAGTGCACTTTGCACTAATTTAATCACATGTTTGAACATGACATTACCACCGTCCTTTCCCTTCAATTTTACCACAAGACATTGCACAATAATCATTATTATTGAATCGTTCGCTACGGTAAGCCATATATTCGGCTGGCGGATTTTCGCTTCGCTACGGTAAGCCGAATATTCGGCTCGAGTGGACACCAATATTCCAACACGAATACCTAAGCCAGCTTTTCAAAATACTGGATTCCACCCTGGTTCATTGATTTTCCTTTACTTTAATGCCTGATGTATTATGTGTTGTGTTTATATGAGTGAAAGAAAAAGCATCTATGAGCTACATCTGAATTTTAGACTGGATAATGTTGCGAGTTACCGTCCACACCCACAGACCTTACCGTAGGATATGAGTCAAAATTTGGCAAAAAGAAAACGTTGTATATAGCATCAAAGCCTCGCGTAAGAAATAATACTCAATGAAACGCAGGCTAAAAGAGAAGACAGAAAATGGCCTATTTTTTTGGCAACAGCTTTTTTCAAGGCAATGAGTTAACCTCACTTACCATCAATTTGTTCCCAAGAAAGTCGAACAAATACAAATTATGCAACACATGTAGATCAATTTTGCCAGACTTTTCCCATCCAGCAATCGTACGGAAAATCGACCACTAGGATTGACGTCAAGTTTGCACAAAGGAATGACATCTTTCCTACGTGAATCCCTGTTTACGACATCGCCCCGAGGTCGGTTTGACGTAAGGAATCCGCTCCTCCGGTAGTCCTAATGACCGTACGGAAATCCGTGTTGGACTGACGTAATGGTCTTGACTAGATTATAACAGTTACAAAATTTCAGAGTTGAATTAATGTTTAGATAATGAATATTGGAACATTTAATATCAAGGTTTATTGTATACTTGACAATGCTGGATGTCGACCACGCAAGATTCAACTGAGCAACTGCCAATATGCATGAATAAAAATATTGATGAGTATGAAACATGACAGACACACAAAACAAAAAACAAAAACACGAAATAAACGAAAAATAACCGGCTAAAGAATAAGTTTCGAAAACAAACACGGAATCGCGTGCAAACATCGGAGACATTTATATAGACTCTAGTTGTTGTTTATTCCGACACCACTTTTTGCACAACTGAGAAATTCAAAGTTAAACGTTTGCGCCTTTAGTTATTATGATAAGGGAATTAGAATAAATCGGAACTGCCAAACAGCTTGAGAAGGGCCGCACAATACATTTTAAACAAGTATAAATGTGTGCATTTGTTATACCTCTTCTACATACTGAGAGATCTCCAGTTTATTTCAGAAAATGGAGACAGAACAAATTTTAATAAGAACTGAGGTCGTGATCGGGATGGAAAATCAGTTCCAGTTTCCACCTGGCAGGAGAAAGTTTTGACCATGAATTCATAATCACACCCCCCCCCCTTTCCACCCCCAATCTCAGCACCCCTCCCCCTCCAATCCACCGCACACATAATACTCATACATAATATTACACAAGAGCACATTCATGTTTGTGCAAGATTCATCACTCGATGTATTCTAGCTATGCATACCTGAAGTTCCGAAAATCGAAAAACTTTTAAAATCCTTGGAAATTGATGCTTTCAACCACTGATCAGAATCACTTTCAACAAATCAAAACAACGAAAATACTTCGAAATCCTTGAGAAACTGATCGCCGGTACAGTTATCGAAAGGCCAGTGAATGATACTGCAACATTAAAGTTCAGCTTGTGTATTTTGGAGTTGGTTACAGCGAACCCACTCAGAATGCGCGCCGCGGTCTCTCACTACCTTACAGAGGAAGTGGTGACCGGTGTACCGTGTGACTGTGCGGTGCACCTCATGGGCGGTTTGTTTTGTTTATAAAACGGCGGCGGTTTGGGGGGATCAATGAAGGAGGAACAGAGAGAGAGAGAGAGAGAGACGCATATTCTCTTTGGTAAATTATGGCTGACTTTGAACGGGTCCTTACACTAGTTTATTAAAATTACAGTAACCTTGGCGTTTCTGCCACGGAATAAAGATAGTTATAGACTATTAATTTGTATTGGTGAATAAATAAGTCTCTCACCTGTCACTTTCCTCGCTGAGATTTTCATTGATAATATTCATCGAATATTTCTTTCACACCTTCTTTTGCTGTTTAATTTTTCTTTTATACAGGTTATTGTATGACTTACTTGTTGTTGTTTACTGATGTAGGGCTTTGTAAAAGCATTTGTGTGTGAGTAAGAAGGTGGATGTGAGTGGGAGTGGAGGTTTGGGGGGGGGGGGGGGTGGTAAGTCACATCACCCCCCCTCCCCCGCCCCTCCCCTGCAACAACAACAAACTATTCTCTGTGGACCACAGTTTTGCTCTTTGCCATCGCGTCTCTGCTAAGTGCCATTCATGCCTATTTCAGCTCCCAAACGATGTCCTATTTCAGCTCCCAAACGATGTCCTATTTCAGCTCCCAAACGATGTCCTATTTCAGCTCCCAAACGATGTCCTATTTCAGCTCCCAAACGATGTCCTATTTCAGCTCCCAAACGATGTCCTATTTCAGCTCCCAAACGATGTCCTATTTCAGCTCCCAAACGATGTCCTATTTCAGCTCCCAAACGATGTCCTATTTCAGCTCCCAAAACGATGTCCTATTTCAGCTCCCAAACGATGTCCTATTTCAGCTCCCAAACGATGTCCTATTTCAGCTCCCAAACGATGTCCTATTTCAGCTCCCAAACGATGTCCTATTTCAGCTCCCAAACGATGTCCTATTTCAGCTCCCAAACGATGTCCTATTTCAGCTCCCAAACGATGTCCTATTTCAGCTCCCAAACGATGTCCTATTTCAGCTCCCAAACGATGTCCTATTTCAGCTCCCAAACGATGTCCTATTTCAGCTCCCAAACGATGTCCTATTTCAGCTCCCAAACGATGTCCTATTTCAGCTCCCAAACGATGTCCTATTTCAGCTCCCAAACGATGTCCTATTTCAGCTCCCAAACGATGTCCTATTTCAGCTCCCAAACGATGTCCTATTTCAGCTCCCAAACGATGTCCTATTTCAGCTCCCAAACGATGTCCTATTTCAGCTCCCAAACGATGTCCTATTTCAGCTCCCAAACGATGTCCTATTTCAGCTCCCAAACGATGTCCTATTTCAGCTCCCAAACGATGTCCTATTTCAGCTCCCAAACGATGTCCTATTTCAGCTCCCAAACGATGTCCTATTTCAGCTCCCAAACGATGTCATATTTCAGCTCCCAAACGATGTCCTATTTCAGCTCCCAAACGATGTCCTATTTCAGCTCCCAAACGATGTCCTATTTCAGCTCCCAAACGATGTCCTATTGACTTAAATCCTTGGCGTTCTTTTCATCTACCTTCTTTTCTCTGTTTCCTTCCCTTATTTTGTTCACTTTCGTGCGTGTATCTTCAAGGACAGGTGTTTTTCAGCCCCATTATCTATATTCACGTGATTTGATGTGTGTGTGTGTGTGTGTGTGTGTTTGTGGAGGCAAGCGTCTGTGTGTGTCTCTGTGTGTCTGTCTGTCTGTCTCTCTCTCTTTCCCTGTCTGTCTCCCTCTGTCTCTGCCTGTCTCTCTCTCTCCTCTCTCTCTCCTCCTCCCCCCTCTCTCTCTCTCTTCTCTCTCTCTCTCTCTCTCTCTCTCTCTCTCTCTCTCTCTCTCTCTCTCTCTCTCTCTCTCTCTCTCGGAGTTCAGACCTTTATCACCGCTTTGATACTTACTTCCTCTTTACGGACCAAAACCGGGTCAACAAGCAATACTGCAGTGAACCAGTAACGGTCTCCAAACTGAAGAGCACAAAAAGTACCGCGGGATCTGCAGCAAAGAAGGCACTATGGTGCTCTTTCCACGGTGACTTTTCAAACAAAAAGTGGCTTGCGCTGAAACATCACTGTAGATTTAGGGCCAACAGCCATAGACAGGGGCCTCCGAGAAGCAAAAGTTACCACTGGAAGGTACCATTCTCCTCTTTCTGCACTGATTTTCAAACAAAAAGTGGCTTGCGCTGAAACATCACTAGATTTAGGGCCAAGAGCCACAGACTGGGGCACTGGAGAAACAAATGATAATTATCTCCGTAAGTGTGGTGAAGTATGGTGGGCAAGTTAGTGTTGGGGGCGGGGGAAAGGGGGGGAGGACAATCGTGTACAAATACCAATTTAGTCTCCCGTCATCAAATTTCTCTTGTTCAAGCTATTGTTACGGGAGCGTGGTATTTTACGTAGTAAGCTATAGATGAGCAGTGAACACAACTCAGCATTTTCTCTCTTCGGCGTTGCAATTACACTACGGTCCTTTAACAAGAAGCCCTCGCTGAAATGCCAACAACGTAAACCACACAAACGTTGGGATTTTATGAGTGTTTGCCACAAAGGGCATTTACGAACTGGAATAGATACGAATATAATCCTTGCTGAGAGACGACTGATTTTCATAAATCATTCATTCTACTGTTTGCTAATAGGTCAGTCCATCAATTTAAACTGTGTCATTCATTCGTTATCTATCTATCTATCTATCTATCTATCTATCTATCTATCTATCTATCTATCTATCTATCTATCTATCTATCTATCAATCCGTCTGTTTGCTGTCTGTCTCTTTGTCCGTCCCTGTCTATCTATCTATCTATCTATCTATCTATCTATCTATCTATCTATCTATCTATCTATCTATCTATCTATCTATCTATCTATCTATCTATCTATCTATCTATCTATCTATCTATCTATCTATCTCTTTGTCCCATCTGTCTGTCTGTCCGCCTGCCCATTCTGCCGTCGGTGAGTCTATCTGTCTGTTTGTCTGTCTATCTATCTGTCCGCCTGACAGTCTTATTAATCTTTTCCCACCGTCCCCACATCTACCACACCTCTTAGTCTTAGTCCGTCCATAATAATTCTCCAATCGTTTCAGTTTGCACACCTTCCGCCAATGTTAACACTCTACCTTTGTGTACCTATGCCTATATCCTTAGTGACATCGCCTATGCAGCTAGCGTCAGGATAATGAACCAGCCCTAATGAATGACCCCTATCGATAATTGAGACTAACCTGGCGTCTGGACTGACTGACAGACCGGACACCATAATGGATGAGCAAGTCCGTCAAAACTCGGGCGGTAATTTATGAAGGTCAAGTGTCCACTTTACTGTGTAATATACACCGGTGTCCTGTTAATTTGTTGGGCGGGAAAATGTGCTCCATTTTGCTGCAGTAGTTGGCAATTGTTACTGTTGTTGACGTTGCTGCTGCTGCTGTTGTTGTTGTTAATATTATTGTTACGTAGCCTTAAGGATTGCTGTGTCCGGCTTGTCTCTTTTCCTACTGCTGTTTTCTCCTAATTATCAATTTTAATGGGCAATTTTTAATAGATACTGATTTTCCCGATGGTAATCCTGCTTGTAGTATGAATTTAGATCACAACGATGGTGATGATAATGAGATACAGAATCTCCCAAAACGATCACTGCTTCTGGTGGTTGTGAGGGGAAAAAGGGGACGAGTTTCGGGGATGGAGGATAGGGGGGAAGAAAATTGTACATAAAATTATAATTTTGCTTTCATACTGACTGGAGATACTGTAAAAATGAAAGGAAAATGGTAAAATGATTAATAGAGTGGCCAAGGAAAACGACTCACTATTTTCTTTCTTTGGATTTGTAATCCCCTTACAATAGCCCTTCGCTGAAATTCCAGCAACAAATCAGACAAACGCTGGCATTTTCTGAGTGTTTGCAACAAAAAGCATTTACCAACGGGAACGGATACGAATGTAATCCTTGCTGAGAGACAAAGATTGGTTTTCACAAATTTTAATCACTCATTCCACTGGCTGTTCATTTGCTAATAATTATGTCAGGCCAGAGGGTATATCGTGCCATTCATTAACGACGTTTTCATGAAGTCAATGCGACTTAGTTTATCTTTAGGGCTGGTGGCGCACGGTGTCAAGTCTGATTTGTCTCGGGTTTAGGTGAAATGTGCACTATAGAGTTAAACCCGGACCTTGCGCACTGAAGAAACCGAAACAAGTCTGTCTCACTAGTTCTGGGGAGCGTTAAAACTGTCGTGAATCAGTTGCCGAAAGAGGGACCTCCCGCAGTGAGTCGAAACAGATGGGAAACAAACTTGACTGTCTTCGTGTGCCGCCAGCCTTAGACAGGAAATGTTTGTTCTTTCTTTCACATGTTTATGTCTCAATAAAATCCCTCTCAAAGACCATCTGCCAAAAAGGATAAACATTTCACAAAGTTAAAGGTAAGTATCCAGGCTTCGGTCCAAATCTGTTTTGGATCAGTGTCAAACATTATTGGGAATTTGGAACGTCCATTGTCTTTGCTTAAAAAACAAAATCAAACGAAAAACAGAAGAGCTTTTAGTTGAGTCTGACAGGAACTAAAAAAATCCAGTAAAATAGCAAATAAAGTCAGTGATTTCATTTTCGTCACTGAATCTACGAAACATGTTAATATTATTATTATTAGAAAAATAATTATGATAATAAAAAGAATTGTAGTGTCTAACAAATATGAACTTACATATCTTTTTTGGACATGTAATATTAAATGCCTGTGAATATTTGCGGAAATTAAGATTTTCTGGAGCATTGCTCCGTCTTTACCCTTTAATTGTGTAAGATTTATATCCATCATCATAATCTCTATAAGCAAGCTACGTAATTTGGCCAATTTTCAGCATATTTGTTGATAAAAAAAAAGTCTGTCAATGCCAAATAATGTGAAACTTCTAATAAAAAATGTCTGCTCATTCATCAATTCTTTTATTCTATTTTGCCGCTTTGGCTTGCGCAACGTGGCCGTTGTTATGTCGACGTGCCGTTAAACCCAAACTCTAACTCTAAGCATAAAAGTAGGGCAGTTCTGTCCTGAAACACTTGCTGTCTTCGTCGGTAAATGAAAAAAACAAAAAAAACACAGACTTCTCCGTATGCATGATCGGTTAGAACGTTCGTACTATTGCCCCATCAACCACGACGTGAGATTTTCTCAACGGCATACATTGACTACCTACAGTTTATATTAGTTACGTATCTGGGGAGGGGGGGGGGGGTTGGCCGTGGACGCCAGACCCAACCGTGGGGAGTCTTCAGCTTTGAGTTTGCGTTTGAATTTTGGTTTCACGGTGCGTCGGCACGATAACGACCACTTTGCGTCCCTCACGGTCCATTTGGGATTCTTTATTTATGTCTGGTGTTCAGAGGCTCCTCAACCCAAACTTTACGAACAGAATTAAACAGTTCCGCATGTACTATGACATTGGTAAACTTCTCAAAAGTTGTTTGTATAGATCTGAAAAGATTTTTGTCAATATGTATTAAGTTTTTGAATCAAGTTGTAGATCTTAGCCTCTTTCAGAAAGGACAAGATGCGCTGTGGGTCCACGTCACAAAATAATTCTTTCATGGATTCGCAGGCATGATGCCTTTACCATCTGATGTCACGTATGGAGTGCTTTCGGCGGGAAAAGTTTGACCAGTTACACGGCCGTAGTACGGAAAAAGGTGAAAAAGTCAAAATGTAGTACAAGAGAAGTCAACAACACGTGCGCACTGCCAAACACGACTTGCATGTCACGGCGTCATGGCGCCCAAGCATTTCTGCGTCACCGATGAGTCAAGTCAAGGGAAGTATTTGTTTGCCACCGTCAGTGCAGTTTTGCCCAGGCTCCCGTCTCCCACGCTCCACACATTTGAGTATGGGGCAATTTGCAAACAGTAGCAGGCTCAAGTCTCCTATTACCTCGTAACTTAAGGCTGTGCGGATCGACAAATCTCGTTTGAACTTTAGTTATCAAAGTGACAGCCCAACTGCACTTCCTGAAAAACGAGGACAAACATTATGTTTGACTATGGGACCATTTATGTGCATGTGCATGTGCTCGATTTGGGTGATTTCTACCCACCCCCACCCCCCACCCCAAACATTCCGCTTTTTGACGAAATTTCATAAAATCCATAGAAAAACTGTGGGGTCGCAGCAGGGCTATAAGCAATGTCAAAATTGGGCAAAAAGAAAAAGTTGTATGTAGCGAAACTCTGCGTGAGAAATAAAACCCCAACGCTACAAAGCAAACTAAAGAAAATACACAAAATTTTCGGCTTTCGCCTTTTTTCAAGTGAAAAAAAAACAACCAACAACAATCGAACAATAAAAGATTTCAACAGGAAATGTATAGAATCGAAGCGAAACAGGATATGTTACTTAGCTGAGAACTCGCAGCTAAGTAATATATATATATATATATTTATTACCCTTGAAAAAAGGCGAAAGCCGAAAATTTTGTGTATTTTCTGTCTTCTCTTTAGTTTGCTTTGTACCGTTTGGGTTTTATTTCTCACGCAGGGTTTCGTTACATACAACTTTTTTTTTTGGCCCAATTTTGACATTCCGCTTTTTGTATGCTTGGCTTCAACCCCTCCTCCCCCCGCCCTCCCGCCACGCACACACACATGTATGTCTTGATATTCTGAAAACTTTAAGGTGCATGGTGCATGGACACTGTCTATTTCATTAGAACCATAACTGATACACTCCCCTCCCCACAAGTCCATCGTATTTCTGATGCATGTGCGCTTTTCTCCCTCCCCCAACCCCAACCCCCGGAGGGTACAACATACTTTATGGATGGCCCCTATGTGGAACCATAAGTGTCTGATTTGGCAGTGCATTAACGCAATATTTTCAAATGTATGGCCCAGACCTTGAGAATAACAGAGGAAAATGACTTCCTATCTTAGCAATGCTTCAAAAATCATGCCAGTCCAGGTCCATCTGAAAGCAGTACAAAATCTGACCCAGACTTTTACAGCCGGACAGAGAGCAATGGCTGTGGTGCTTGGACAAAGTTAAATAAACTGGCCAGCTGAATAAGCGGTTTATTCTCATTATCAAAACACGTCACAGCTTGAACAGAAATGCTTGGGCCCATATAAATCGCAACCAGTCGGGTCTGTTTTCGCCTCCGTTTTGTGGATTATGAAGTTAGGCGGGACCTGGCTCACTAGTGAGGCAGAAACAAATCTGTCTCGCTAGCTGACACGGAAAAAAAAAAATTCAAGTCCGAGACAAAACTGACGCAAAACAGACTTGACTCCGTGTGCTACTGGTCTTATAATTATGCAGTTTTTCAATAATACTTTAGTTGTGACAGCAACTCAGCACATTTTCACTGGAAAATAGATAAAACGAGTGGAGTTACAGTTAGATACGTACGCCTCCCATGCGTTCTGTGCTAAGGTCGCGCACGTATAGCCTACGTATTGTCGCTAACCCCGTCCTTATCCTCAACCCTAAATCTTATCGAATCCCTAACCCTGTCCCTTACCCTTTCAACCCAAAAAACCAGGAGGGAACAAAAAGAAAATCTGAAAAAATAATTAATCATGTGTTAGGAGCATTTCGGGAGGAGTTCTCTAGCTCTGGGGTCACAAAAGGCCTTTAAAATATGTACCCCTAGCACAAAAAAACTTTGGGGGGGGGGGGGTGTACGTACTTGTAACAACATTCTTATAGTTATTGTGACAGTCCATTGGTATTGGTAAACCTGTCAAAATTGTAATCTTTGCAAAGAACGGCAAAGTCTCAATTTTAAGATTTGTATGTAGAGTGTACTGCTCGTAGACGACTTTTGAGATTCGTAACTATGGAGTTAGACGGGGACCCCACGCACTGACTGACGAAACCGCAACAAGACTGCCTCAATGGCTCAGACTTGACAAAACTGTCTTGCGTCAGCTAGAAGAAAGAGAGACCTCGGGGAGGAGACATTTTTTGCTATTTTGACGTCCATAGAGAAATGTGAAAATATTAGTGCATTTTCTGACGGTGGTGGTGTTCAGCGGGTGTACATTGGTACCAGTCCCATTGTGGTTGCAGTGGCCATTCTTCGGTTGTTGTTGTTGCTGTTTTTTTGTGGTAGCAAAGGTAGTAAGCGCCGTGATGTTAGCGACCATATTAAGTTAACAGATGGCCAAAATAAAACAGAAAAAAATGTATTTAGCAGAAGATCCTCGTTGGAAACAAATAATAAAGAAATGTTACAATATAAATCACAAAAGAATTGGAAATGAAGGGGCAAAAACAAAAAAAAACAAAACCGCAAACTCTCGCCTTTCAGTCAACGAAGACTTTCCTCGGGCCAAAAAAAAAAAAAAGAGAAAAAAAACAACAATGAATCAGTTTTGCCTCGGTTTGGTGGACCATAGCGTCAGACGGGACCTGGCTCATTAATACGACTGAAACAAGTTTTTCTTTGCTAGTTCATTCAAAGGGACGTTCGGCTGAGTCAAAGCCGACAGGAAACAGACTTGACTCTGTGATCTGCAAGCTTTATTATTTGAGTTTGAGCCCTGGCCTTGCTTTGAATTTTACTGAAACAAATGTCGTGTACTGCCATCTCATACATTTTCCCTTTGTGACATCCTCTTAGGTCGACCTAACTTGCAACTTACCCTTTTTCATTTCAACAGACAAACATTCAGAGAGAGACACTGGGTCAGCATGGTGAACTTGAAAAGGGAGTCCATTCATATGTGTGAGTTTGTTGCTATTGTTTTCAGAATTCTCAAAATTTGGCATTCTTTTTAATGATTAATTGACCTGCCCTCGGCTTGCATTGCGTGTCATTTTACAAATTGTAACAGGTGCACTGTCATGGTGACAACGGTGATTTTTCTTAAAAGACCTTCAGAGAATCACCTTAAACGGGAAAACAAAAGAACAAGAAAGCCGCAAAAGCCAAATAATTATTTTTTCCTTTCTAGGATCACGGTTTTCGTACAAAAATCACTCCAACTTTGTCAACCCTACAGGGGGCAGTGCTTTGTTTAAGCTATGATTGAAGGCTGTCTGCTCTTTGATTATTCACTTGCCGAAGTCAAGTTTGCAAGGCCGTTGCAATGCCCGAGCTTAACCTGGAAGGTGGTAAAGGGTCATATCGATATCATAGGGGCTGATAAAGTTCTGCCTTTCATTATGCAACGGGTCAGTACGTCAGAAAGTTTCACGACCTGGAAAATAGAACCCCCCCCGCCCTCATCTCCCCCCCCCCCCCCACCTTTTTTTTTTTTTTTTTTGCTTTTCCCCATAATTATGCTTGTGTGGGGTCCGATTGTAGATACAAAACTGGAACGACAAACTTCTTTTTTTTTTTTTTAAATATCTAAACGGAAGCCATTATTACAAACAAGAATCGTTCGTACGCATATAGATCTGTACACATACAAACACACACACATACACATACACACAAGTCGGGTACACAAGTATGAACGCCACAAAGTAATTGTAAAGGGCCCCTCGATGCTGAAACATTCTGCTGTTCAGTCCCCCGATTACCGTGCGAGAACTTGACATCACAAAATAACACAAAATTCATTATGAAGTCTCTTAATGATCTTTGTCAGGCTCAACTATTGAAATTCAGGAGCAGCAAGTCATACCGTCGGTCGGCTGTTGGAATCTGATCAAACTAAACTTCAAGGTTGTTATTATGGGCAACGTCAAATAGAGAAAATACTGAGTTGTATTTTAGTTTACTTTAAAAGAGGTTCCAAAAGCCGACCGACGGTCACGCGTTAGGACTGGAATTCGTCACAAAGACATTACTATAACTGCAAGGTCTTTAACTTCTCTAACACAGTTTCAGACCAAAGACTTTACTCAAGAAAAGTCTGCGTGTCTTTGTGCTTCACATGCAAACTCCCTTGAAAATGAATGTTCCTAGAACTTATTTCTCAAAAAATTGTTATAACACATTACAGAAGATGCGTTTTGCACAGCTCGTAATCCCCCCCCCCCCAACCCCAACCCCAAACCCCCTTTATTTTTTCTTTTTAAACTTTGTGTCATTTAATCAGAAGTGCTTAGGTTGGTATAGAAAACAATTTCTTGCAAATGAAACGGAAATATGGCCTGGTTCCCTGAAAAGTTCACAACCAAAATTTGTTGGAATGAATGAGACCTCCCTGGTTCAACCCAGTAAAAGTAAACTTTCGATACAGGTAACTTCCTGTTTGGGAAAAAAAAAAAAGAATGAGTGAGAATGTGAAAATATTAGTTCGTTTTCTGACGGTGGTGTTCAGTGGGTTTAGATTGGTAACAGTCCCATTGTGGTTGCAGTGGCGATTCTTCTGTTGCTGTTGTTGTAGTTGCTGTTTTCCATAGTAGCAAAGGTAGTAAGAGCGATGATGTTAGCGACCATATAAAGTTAAAACGTGCCCAAAATAAAACAGAAAAAAAAAATGTATTTCGCAGAAGATCCGCGTTGGAAACAAATAATAAAGAAATGTTACAATAAATCGCAAAAGAATTGGAAATGAAGGGGCAACCAAAAAAAAAACAACTCTCGTCTTTCAGTCAACAAAGACTTTCCTCGGGCCAGAAAAAAAAAAAAAAAGCAATGGGTGCAAGTGAAACAGTGCTGGAACATATTCTGTAGTCTTTTTTTTTTTATCATTATTATTTTTTAAGTAGTAAAGGCCGTAAAAGTGATTTCAACTGGTATATTAATAGTTCATTCATATCAACGAAATCATGGTGTAAGGCAGTCATAATAATAATACTCCATTGTCCATATTGGTACATAATAATTAATTTTGCAAAAATTCAATGAAGCGCAAGTTCGTGAGATTGAAACCAGTTCATAACAATGAAAATGAGAAATAAGTATTGTCCGTACTCGCACAGGTAGCACGAGAAGTGGCAGCAGAAGTAGAAAGTATAATTATGAGATTGTCAATGAGGCCGAAGTAGCAATGGCTTTTATGGTGCAGTTAGTTGGAGTAATTGTGGCATGCCTATGTGCATAACGGCTACTGTCACAGTCACTATTCCATCTAAATTAAGCCTTTTGTGCGCTCATATACATACGTTTTCCAACCAGTGCACACAGGAAATTGGTGTATGCACAAAGGGTTAATTACCTAAAATAATGTAATTCAAAGTACACAATAAAATCTTAACTGAACGTGTTTTCGAAGAATGCAGTCATATTTGTATTGTATTAGAATATGCCAGTAGTCTTAGTAGCTTAGGGAGATAGACTATGGTGAAGTTATTATCAAAACAATTTCCATTTTACATTTGTACATGCATTCAGCGCATAGACTATGGTGAAGTTATTATCAAAACAATTTCCATTTTACATTTGTACATGCATTCAGCGCATACATACTATAACAGAAAAAACAACAACTGCACAACATAAGATTGTTGCGCACACCGATGACAGTATACAAAACAGTAGACAGAACGTTCGTTGCAGTATCGAAAGTGGCCCTTGAAATATCGTCCATCACAATTCACAACTTATGACACTGGTCAATACTGCCCACCGTGTGGGTATGCCCATTGCACGGGACGGATGTTTGTTTACCATGATATTTTGTTTACCTACGAGCCACCACCGGCGTCCAGACAGTGTGTTATTCTACGTGAGGGTTGCGCCATGGCGGCACAGGTCAAAAAGAACGGTGAAACATGAAGTTTCATTAGGCCTAACTGTGACTGTGAATTATGTGTGGGGGGGCATCATACTGAACCCGGAACGCCACAACAAGTTGGCCAGTGGGATATCGGGGAGGGAGGGAGACGCAGATGTACAGCAATGATCACACCCAAGCCCGGAACGTCACAGCCAGTTGTTGTCCGTAAAATATGTACGCCCAAACACGCCCAAGAAATAATGGCAGAAGCTGACCGTATCTGGCCGGGCTTAGTATGATAGGGTCTTCCCGGATTTACTAAGAAAATATAAGAAACAGCAATATTAGCATTCAAAACGGAAATTTAGTCAAAACTATTTAGATGCGTACTTTGGAAAGCAAATTATCTCGGACAGAGCTAAATTCGAGACCTCTTCTCATTCCGTGAAGAAAATTCTATGGTACCTTATCTTTCATATCTCAGTGAGCATTTCATCCACAGTTTATGTGTTGTACTTTCTTTGTCCCGTTTCAATCGAAAAACTTTTTATTTCCTAATGTTTTTGACAGGAAAATCGGCGCCCCCCCCCCCCCCATCATTACGACATACGGAATTCTGAAAGTAGATACCGAATTAATTAGATATACACTATTAGTTATGAACGAGTTCAGTGAAGAAAGTCAAGTTTGTCCCGTTGATCTCTGAAATATGTATGTTTCACAACATTTGCTTTTGTTTATTATAGTGACGGTAAGCTTTCATTAATCAGCGTTCGGTTCAAACCAACCAGGGCATTCAAACAAAGGGGACCTGTCTATCACACAGCAGTTTAGCAGGTCAGTGTGCGCACAAAACGATTTCCCAAGGATCAGTATAATCTGTCCAACTGTACATCAGATGACCAGTTCCTCGCATGAGATCAAAACTTCTGTAAATTGTAAATCATTTTCTGCTGATGTTGTTGTTTTCGAAGTCCGCCCCCCCCCCTCCCTGACTTAGCAATGGAACCACCCTCAAGTTCCGAAACCCCTGAGTTGTGGGCATCGCTACACAAATTCAGTATACGCTATACAACAAGGTGTGTGAGTCAGTCGCGTTTTAAATACTCGTTTAGATATTCTTGCTTTTTCTTTAAACTGTTCCGTAGATGCGTAGAAAGAGACAGAGAGAGACAGACAGACAGACAGACAGAGACAGAGAGCGATAGATAGGGAGAGGGACAGAGAGAGAGAGAGGGTCAAGTATTATGTCAACGCTCAGCGATTCCGATTTCCTGTATTGATCTATTTCCAGTTGAATCAGTGAAAGTGGCACTGAAATAAACAAGTAAGAAAAAATTGTTACATGGTGACCAAACCAACAAAAAAAAAACCACTGTATCCGCCCAAGTGAACCTTAGCAAGTTTGAAAACACGGAACTTACTGATGTTCAAAACAATGAGCCATACATACTTCCAAATTTTGGTCATGCGGTTTTTCCGAGCTTACTCACTTTGTAACTATTCTCCTTTATGTACTGTCAAATAGCCTATCCTTCCTGGTTCAAACCTGTGATTATGCACCCAGAAAAACGGTAGTTATCAGCTTCGCATGAAGCAATGGGGGAATTATAGGGGGAATTATGTGGTACATCTCGAATGGACTTGGAATCGTATGGACAATGGCAAGGCATTACTAGCTGTCAGATGCCACCAGTTGGATATACGCAGATAGAGTACTGGCGTGGACACAAAGGGGTGTAATCTCATTTTTCTCGTAATTTGGGTTGGGCAGAAACACTGTGACGTGGACGTGTTTACATGACCTTCACTTGCATTTACTAGCAAACATGGAGGAATGTTGTTACGCGTACGTATGTCCCCCAAGTTGTTGGGTTTTTGTTGTTGTTGTTGTTGTTTGCTCCTGGGGTAGGTATTTCAAAACCTTTTGTGACTCCAGAGATAGAGAGCTCCCGAAATACTCCAAACAACAGCCGTAATTAATAATATTATTCTTTCAGATTTTCTTTTTCTTGTCCTTCTTTTTTTTTTTTTTTGGCTGAAAGGGTAGGGGGGGGGGGGTAGGGTTAGGGATTCGATCAGATTAGGATTGAAGACAAGGACAGGGTTACGGATAGATACGTATAGCACGGACCCCTAACGCAAAACGCTTGGGGTGCGATGTACACATAACAACAACCAACATGGAGAGTCATCGACAGACCTTGTGAAAGGAAACTTCTTGCAGGTACCCAAATGAACTTCACAAAACATCGTAAGAAATTTACCATGATAAAGTTAACTTAACAAGTATTTTCAAAGGAAAGAAGAGTGCTTAACATCAGACTGCAAGATAAAATTCCCCATGCCGAAAATACGCAACACAAACAAAGCTGACGGACACAGGTAAAATTCATGCTACAACAAAAGTGGAATTGGGCTGGACATGTGAGAAGGATGAATGATAATACTAATAGATGGACTGAATGGCCGCCATGGACAGGAAAAAGAACCACGCGGACGACCAGGAAGAAGATGGCAGGATGATATTGAAAAGAGAGGGGGGAACAACATGGATAAGGAAAACATCAGACAGAAAGGAATGGAAGACATTGTCAGAGGTCCACATCCTGAAGTGGGTGGACAATGCCTAGGCGAAAGGTGAAATAAGTATTTTCTCTCGGGGAATTATAAAGTTTTAGTTGATGTCGTTTCGAATTTGTCAAAACTAATTAAAAATGGAGGCGAAAAGGACAAAGGCTAAGCGCACACTTGCCACTTGCTGTCGTGTCTTACTTTCAAGTGTCTGTTGGCTCTGTAATGGGCCCTCGTGTCGCATATGTGCGTATCTCCATTCATTACCCTAAATTTTAAAAAAAAAAAGGCCGTTATTATAAATACGTACGCTCCTCCCCCAGGCATTTTGCGCTACGGGCCCGTACGTCTACGTACCTATCCTAAATCCGGTCCTCATCCTCAACCCCAAATCTTATCGAAGACCGAACCCTGCACCCTTACCCTTTCAACCAAATAACAGGAGGAAAACAAAAAAAGACAATCTGAAAGAATAAATAATCATACTTAATTAAGGCTGTTGTCAAGGAGCATTTCGGAAGGAGCTCTCCAGCTCTGGAGTCACAAAGGCTTTAAAATACGTACCCCTAGCGCAAAAAGTACTTGTAACAATATTCTTTTTAAAAATGCCACGCGGCTTCGACACGACAGTAATACAAGTAGCACTTATATGCCTGTGCAAAGTCATTGTATGGTGCGCTGGTCCTTTTTATTTATTTATTTATTTATTTGTTATTATGGGAAACAATAAAAGAAAATTCTGGCTCTGAAAGGCAGAGCAGCAAAATGAAACTGAAGAACTCTTATGTTATAAAAATAAAAAACACCGAAAACCTGTAGGGCCGTAGCAAGGCTTGAAGCAAGTTCAAAATATGCGTCTTATTTGTATCGTTTTTTTTTTATTATTCTTTACGCGAAGACTGGCTACATACAACTTTTTTTTTTTGCCGTATTTTGAAGAACTCTATGGAATGATTCGTGCATCACCTTATCGTCTGTGCACGCTTTACCAAATTCTCTTTAAGGAAATTCGTGAAGTGTAATGTAATGTTATGTAATGCAATGTAATAATTGTATAGCGCTCAAATCCACACCAAAAAAAATGATGTGCTCTAAAGCGCTGAGCCGAAAATTAAAAACAGGATTAACATAAGATCAATTCCTCATGCTCCCACTCACACACATTAACGAACACTCGATCTACTCTCATCCTCAAATCTCTGAGACCAAAAAGGGACATCATTCAGTTTAAAAAAAGACAGTGCTAAACAATCCAGTTTTGATCCTGTTTTTAAATGTGACGATATTTATATAATTAATTTTGTTTCCATATAGACGAAAATATGATTTTTGGGAAAGCTCTGCGAGTTGGATGTAGGCCAGCCATCGAATGGAGTGGTGAGTGGAGAAGGTGAGGCAAACAACCGGCCATAGATAAAGCTCAGACTACTCATATCAACTGACTAATACGAAATGCAATGTTAGTCTCATTTAACAGCAAGATTAAGGTCATAGAATTTGGGAATTTTTGGTAAAATTGGTGAAGCCTATTCATACAATTTGTCTTTCCGTTTTCCATAAATCCAGTTTCACAATCATTTTATCATTAGAATCAAAACCAGAAGTAAGAAAAAATAAACACGATCACTCAACAGCGCAATTCCAGACGGGATATTGTTGTTTTCCATAGTCCTAGACATCATTCCTAGTTAGGGGAGGAAACAGACTAAGGCTGGTGTAGGCGCCAGTCTGGTGGCTCGCCGTCCATAAATTTTGCTTCACACTGGCACAATAGGCATTGGGCGCTGCATCACGCTGGGTCGCGATGTGGACAGTATCGATTGTGTTAGTGTGAAGCGAAAGTTATGGGCGGCGAGCCACCGGTCGGGCGCCTACACTAGCCTTAGTCTGTTTCACCCCTTAATCAGAATTTTTGCACTGGCTGGCCTGGATGAATAAACAGGAAAGTTAGTTACAATAAAAAAAAAATTTTAAATCTAACTTGAAATAACATGTGGTGTAATCTTTGTGGTTGTCAGAATACAATTATTTTCTTTATATTTTCAAGATGTAACGCGTGCTTTGTGGTTGTCAGAATACAATTATTTTCTTTATATTTTCAAGATGTAACGCGTGCTTACATTAAGGAAGAGGACGTTACATACCTCAACAAAGGAAGTATATAAGTTATAGCCAATTTTCGGAAAAAAGAAAAGAAGGGTAGATCTAATTATTTCTTTTTGGGGGGCAAGGCTGTTTGGCACATCTTAAATCTATTCTCCAGATCCAGCGCCGCATGTCAAACTATCGTAACTCGTATTTTTTATTTTTTTTTTATAAAATGAAATATTATATTTGGCGTGCTGAAAGTCCGTAATAGCTTTCAGGTTGAATTTTGAATTCTAAAGCTTGACTAACGCTTTTTTGTTTTGCTTTTAACCTCTCTGGGCCCCCCACAATGTGTCACCAGTCATACACACACATGTATCCCTCGGTTACAGTTTTCACAAGAACTCAGCGAGAGAAAAGTAACTTATTTTTTTTAGTATTTTCTACAACTTACACAGTAAAGCAACTAAATGATCATGAAAAAAAAACCTTAATTATGTCCCTAAGCACAAATTCTCACGAAATTAGAATTCGCCCACAAGCAGAAATAGAGGCGGTGCCTAGAGGGTTGACGACACTTGTTGTAAAGTTGTTGTATTTTTTGCAAAAAGAAAAGAAAAGTCACGACAGTTTACCAGCCGGCCCCCGAGATGAGACAGAAAATTAATGAACACTAACGAGCCACTAACGAGTTTCATGTTAATCCTCTTGCCAGAATTTAATCTCTGTGTCTGTAAATGAAACACATCAAAAACATCTCATGCCACATGCTCAGCAACAAGGCTGTTGTGATAAATACATACGCACCCCATGCGTTTTGCGCTAGGGGCGCGTACGTGTACGTACCTATCCCTATTTCTGTCCTTATCCTCACTCCTAAATCTTATCGAATCCCTTACCCTTTCAACCAAAAAACAGGAGGAAAACAAAAAGAAAGTCTGAGAGAATAATTCATTAAGTTTGTTGTCAGCAGTATTTCAGGAGCAGCTCTCTAGCTCTGGTGTCACAAAAAGGCTTTAAAATACGTACCCCTGGGGCAAAAAACTTCGTGGCCGAACTTACAAGTAACAACAATCCTCGAAATGAGATACGAAATTAATGTTTACTATTTTAATCCTCATGCCAGAATTTAATATCTTTCTCTGTAAAGGAAATATAAAAACACCTCATGCCACATGCTGAAACATAAATAGTGCAGGTGAAGGCGGATATCCCAGCTGTTGCACAAACAAATGCGCCGTGTCCCCAAAGAGAGAAGACGCCTCAAAACCGTGAAGGATTGAAAATTTTATGTCCTCAACATAGAAAGGCGGCATATTATTAATACAACGGAATAATACAAGCATTGCGCTTTTTTTTTTTTTTTAGAATTTCAGAGCTGTGGTTTCATTCTGTATCTCACCGGTGCTTGAATGTCAAGGATCTAGTCGGCTCACATACTTTATTGCTATGGCGGTTTCAAGGTTTCAATTAACCGTGTCTGCCAAAGTCAAGCTGTGCAATGCAGGCCCTGCAAGGCAGGACATACAGGGAGGGGGGAGGGGGGGGGCAAAGGGGCCCCCCTCCCCCCCCCCTCTTTCCAGAACTTTCCAGAATCCCATCTCCACCCCATACAAAAATAAAACCATGAAGAAAAAATAAGTTTTTTTTTCTTAATTAACAAGTTTGTGTTGTTGTTTTTTCAAGTTAAAAACATAAAATTACTTTCATAACCAGTATCAGAGGAGAGTAAGGTATCTTGAAAGCTCTGGGGGGAGTTCCCTATTTGAGATACACAATAAGCATACAAGGACTTGACTTTGGGGCGCGCCCATGTGCAAGGGGTTGCAAAGGAGCAGTGCCCTCTTGCGTTAGTTCTTTGGGTGGATATTTTTTTATTTTTTTTATCTAGTAAATGCGCGGCTCGGCAATTAATAGACCAAATAGAGTACCAAATATATACCAGACATTCTTTGTCTTCTATGAGGTTGTTGTAAATTGAAAATATGATAAGAATTTTAAGGATAAACGAAAATCGGAGACTCAAACCCAAACACTGATCTGATGTTCTTGTGTACATGGAAAAGTCTATTGGTTGGAAACATCATCATATAAACAAGTGAAAAGGCCGATCGCTTGGCACACCGACAAACACCTTGAAAATAAGAAAAATACCCCACACGGTGTAAACCAGCAGACAGTATAAGAGAACACAGACAATGCAAATACAGACAGATGGACAAAAATCAAAGAGGATAACACAGCGGCTCTCAAATTGAGACTTGTTGAACAGCGCGTGTTGATGGTTTTTATAAACAGAAAAGGCCTAGTTTTGTGTGCCTTTAATAAAGAACGCTTTCTGTTTCATAATGAACAATCAATACACCTACTGCCATAAATAAAGCTTTTGAGAAACTTAACATCATATGATCTGTGTGCAGCCTGAAATGTATCCATTGGGTTTGAGGATGGATATTTGGTTCGGGGGGGGGGGGTGGGGAGAGAGAGAGAGAGAGAGAGAGAGAGAAGGGGGAGATGAAAGAAAAGTTGCAGCCTACGGGGAGGAAGGGGGCGGGGGGGGGGTGTGGGGGGATGATTGTCTGAAAAAAAAAGTTGAGGACCATTGCGATGACATAATCCACAAATTTTAATGGCCGGATAAATGGGTACCTAGCCAGCCAATCAGTCCCCAAACAGCCAGTTAGCCAATCCAAAGAGTATACAATCACTGGAAATGACGCATGTCTTTAAACCACTCCTAAAACTTGCACAATAATTGATTACCAACGATGTGCCAGGAAACGGCCTCTCCCTGCGTACCCATTGTCTATACTGGCGATCAACACATCAAATGCATGTGTTTACAGTATCGCCGCTTGCTGTAAACACTCTTTCCACAACGTGAAGAGTAAAAAGTCTGATGTAAGATTCGGCATGGAATTTGATCGATACTATAATTTCAAACTTGATATCAAGGACTGGGTAGCTAGCAGAGTGAAGGATGATAAGTTTTCTTGTGTTCGACCTAGTCTGAATGGAAAAGGGAATGTCGACATCGGCTTCTTCTTTTCTCCTTAAGCTTTAAGTTTGGAGTCCAAACATCGTCGAAGTTTGTTGTTGTTTTTTTTATTCAGGAAATGGAGGGGGGGGGGGGGGGGCAAGCATTAACTAGAAGTAAGATCATCTGGTAAGTTATCTAGTAAAATACCTATATTTAAACTGTTTCAGTGTGTAATTAAAACTGTTAGCTCCAGGATTCTTTAGAATCGATTTGCTCGACTCATTTCTCCAAGTTCTATCTCAGACTGTTTCCGCATTCCTTTTGCTGTATATAACCTGGTGCAAATGCCAGCGTCTCCTTGTGATGTTATTTTCCTCAGAAAGTCTTTTTTGGAAAGGGCCGCTATTTACCTCAGCAGGGTGTGTTTACGTACACCTGGCGAGTCCCTCTGATTACGTCTATGGGGTTAGAATGTCCTGTGCTCCTTCAACCACTTTTCACCCCCCCCCCCCGCAAGGAAGACACAGCATGAGCACCGCTATCCTGTGCGGAAGTTTGACCGGCGAACAAATTTGAAGCCCGTGCGTGGACGACGTGTTTTGAGTAAATGCTGGCCACTTTCTGGTGAAGAGCTATAGGAAAGATTTTTTTTGGAAGCTATGACAACCAGTAGTCCTTAGCCTAGGCGCGTACTGTGCGATTTTGATCTGCCGACTATAATTCGAATGGTGACGTCACGACATTGAGTTTCAAATTATAGATCTCGCACGTCATCATCTATCATAAACAAAATGTCCACAAGTGTCCACAGGTGTCCACCTGTGATAACCCATAGATCGATAGATAGATAGATAGATAGATTGATAGATAGATAGATAGATAGATAGATAGATAGATGGATGGATGGATGGATGGATGGATGGATGGATGGATGGATGGATGGATGGATGGATGGATGGATGGATGGATGGATGGATGGATGGATGGATGGATGGATGGATGGATGGATGGATGGATGGATGGATGGATGGATGGATGGATAGATAGATAGATAGATAGATAGATAGATAGATAGATAGATAGATAGATAGATAGATAGATAGATAGATAGATAGATAGATAGATAGATAGATAGATAGATAGATAGATAGATAGATAGATAGATAGATAGATAGATAGATAGATAGATAGAATTATGTATTTATTAATAAACATATTTATTCTTTTGTTTCTCTTCGGCACTCATTCTTAATGGTCAATCTGTCAATCTGCCTTATCCGTCCGTTTATTTTATTTTCCTTTCTTGTCGTTTATAATTATTGGTTTCAGAAGCAGGTATTGGAACCGCAGTCCTTTCTAATTTTCATATTTAACCTAATAACCGTTTTCTTTCCATTGCTCAAAACCCCATGAAAATTGCAAATTTCCTTTCCATAAACTTAAATGACATTTGGAGATTATGCAAGAAATGTTACAGTGTCCTAGTGTTTAATTAACTCTTTGTTTGCCAGGAATTTTTTCCACGTTTGCCGATACAGGAATAAAGTAGGGGGGAGATGAATGAAGACTAACTACTGCAAAATATATACTAGAAAGTCGACTTTCTTACTTCCGGAAACACACTAGCCTAGCATTCTTGTGCACCGATACATCGGTGATTGGCACAAACGCGTGACCAGCGGAAGAACCGATATATCGGTGATTGGCACACAAAGAGTTAAATGTTCACTAGTGAAAACTCAGATCACTGCGATTAGAGTGGACCATTAAGAATCAGTAAAAAAAAAAAAAAAATGCAATCTCCTAACTACAAACACAGAAAAACATACGTAAGATTTGAAGAGCATGGCAAATTTTTCTAAATGTCAGGTTGCTTGAACACAGCGGTTCTCAGAATCCCATGCCGCATTACTCCCCTTACGATCCCAGGTTTCCTCAATCCCTCATAGGGAATTGAATTGTCCACGAAAAAAAAAGGGCTAAGCCACAATATTCAAATTATGGGCTATTGGTCCGAAACCCAAGCGAATATTCCACCTACTTCAGCAGCTTTGACAGAAATGGGCTCGGTTCGCTAAAATTGCCATCTAACAAGAACATAGACTAGGAAAGAAAGAGCTCAGTCAAATTTAAAAGACCAGTCTTCTCTAAACATGAAATCTGTGACTATCATCGTTTTTCTTGTGGACTCTTCAGTTGTCATCCAATACCCTTTCACCATTATACTTTTACAATGGTAATTATCGCAACAATTTATGATATGAAACTAAATTTCTTTATTGTATTTTGTAGACTGGTATTTCGTTCGATCTATATTATACACAGTTTGCAGAGAATATTTTTTCTAGTGTTGAGTTCTACCTCCGACTGAAATCCCCTTCCCAATCCCCCCTCCCCCCGGCTAAAATTCCTCCCCTTAGAGGTGAAATTCCACCCCCGGGGGGGGGGGGGGGGACAAGTGTTCACCGTTGGGAATCACTACTTTTAAGCCATGAAAAATAAAAACAGCATTACATGTTCCAGAAGAATGTCAATTTGGCCATCTCGCTTCGCTCATAGATCATGAAGTAATTGTAGGCCCGTTATTCTAAAAATGCATTACTTTTATGCGAAGACAAGGCGCTGTGGAGACTGTTAAATGTCGGCTATCAGATAGAAAAGAAATGCATGTCACCTGCAGAATCTACATGTAATCTTCATTTACAAACCTTCATCAAACTTTTGCAAGGTAACAAGAAATGTTAAAGGAAAGGGGAAAGAAAAAATGGGGTGGAGGGAGGAGGCGGAGGGGGGGGGAATGGACCATGCACGCGGTGGCCGCCTATAAAGCAAACACGTTTGGTTCTGGCGATTTTTACTAGAAAACTAAGGGGTAAGCCTGACCAAGGCTGGCGTAAGCCCCACACTGGTGACTCACCACCTAATTATCATGTATCACGCTAAAACATTACTAACAACCCATACCGCCGCGGTGTGGGCAGCCTTGGTCTGGCTTACCACTAAAAGTGACAGTTGTGAGTTGACTATGGTATTTCACACAGTAAGCTACAGATTTGTTCTCTTCTCCTTAATAGTGAACATAACTGTATTTAATTTTTCTCTCTTCGGCTTTGTACTTAAACTACGTTGAACAAACAACAGCCAAAACTAAAAAGTAATCTTATGTTATCGTTTCATAGTAATTATTCCTCGTGAATAGAAGAATAATCGGACACACCCGTCCCCTACAAGTGAGGCCAAGGTATCAGCAGAAACCCTAATTATAGGCCCATTGTGCACATCGGCCATCTTTGTTGTAAGGACCGTTATATAACCATGGCGATGGTAGCATTGATTTTGATTCGTTAGCTGATTTGCAGTGCGAACACTTCAGGCGCGCGCCGCGAACCAATCGGGGGTGAGATAAAAGTAGTTCGCTACAGTAAACAATGGCACGTGTGTACATGCACATAGGAGACGTCCGGTCAATTCTTTCACTTCCTTTCCTTTGTTTACACGGATGGTAGGGAATCTGACCAGCTTGGATCCATCCTTTCCACCGCTGTCATAACAGTCAATTGCAGTGCAACCAGCAGGCATTTTAACCGCTTAGACATATCTCGAAGTTACACTCATCAGCTGATCCAAAGGCCATCTTTTGTGTCGGAAGAACAAAACAAAAACCCTCTGTGACGTCATTCGCAATGGGCCTATTCCAAGGGGTAGGCCAGACCAAGGCTGGCGTGGGCCCCAGATTGGTGGCTCACCACCTAATTGTTATGCATCACACTAAAACACCACCCACTGCCCACACTGCCGTGTTCAATTATATTCAAGGAGTGTGGTGCGAATTGTTGTATTGCTGACAAGGATGATACGCGAGCAAGACGATGGACGGAAAATGACGAACCGATCCGTCTCGGTATCCTGTGTCTCGGCCCTTCAGGTCTCCCTGGTGATTCTGTACCGGTAGCAAGTCCTCAGTCACTAGGAAATAAGGGGTTTGCGAGGTTTGATTGCACAAACTGTTGCACGGTGTCGTAAATCATCTTCATGAGAAAGAATTTTGGCCTCCTTATCATTTTACACCTAGCCCTCCTGCGAGACACGCCCACTGGTATTCATTTGGAGAGAAAGCTGTACACTGTGCTGTACAAGAGGTGTGGGTATGAAGCTGCAGTTTTTGTAAGTGTAGGAAACTATGACGTGGTGCTGTGGTCTCTCAGAAACTTCCAGAAATGAACAAATTATCATATCTTGCCACACTTGAGAGAGAGAGAGAGAGAGAGAGAGAGAGAGAGAGAGAGAGAGAGAGAGAACCAGAGAGAAGGAGAGACCGACAAGCAGACAGACAGGCAGAGAAAGAAAGGGACAGAGAAACAGTGGCAAAGAGAAAGAGAGAGAGAGAAAGAGAGAGAGAGAGAGAGAGAGAGTAAGAGACAGACAAACACACAAAGACAGACACACAGACAGAGAAAGAAAATGACAGAGAAACAGTCGCAAAGAGAAAGAGAGAGAGAGAGAAACACACAGAGATAGGGACACAAACACACATACACACACACACAGATGGAGACACAGAGAAAAACAGAGACAGACATACTAAGAGGGACACAAACACACACACACACACATACACAGAAAGGGACAGACTGACAAAAGACAGAGAAAGAGAGAGACACATGCAGAGACACACAAACACAGAGAGATGGATAGATAAACAGACAGGCAGAGAAAGAAACAGACAGGCAGACGTACAGAGAGAGGGTGGAGATAGAGAGAAAAATAAAAGAAAGAGAGAGAGAGAGAGAGAGCTTCTCGAGTCAGTCAGCCAATCAATTACACCATAAGGCAACAGCTGTGGCGGATGTCTACTGTTATCCAAGTGTTTATTCAACTAATTAATGGTGTAACATTGGAGATGTAACAGTTTGTATGTACTCATGTACAGTAGTCGAAACACCCTCCCCATCACACTCCGGTTCCCCGCACCCTATCCTTATATTACATTTATCACAGCATGAAGGTTTTGATAGTCATGTGGAGTTCTGCGCTAGGGGCGCTTTCATATACGTACCAGATCCCTGATCCCGTCCTTATTCTCAACCCTGAATCTTATCAAATCCCTAACCCTGCCCCCTACCCTTTCAACCAAAAGGCAGGAGGAAACAAAAATAAAATCTGAAAGAATACTTGATTAAGGCTGTTGTGAGGAGTATTTCGGGAGGAGCTCTCTAGCTCTGGAGTCACAAAAGGCTTTAAAATACGTACCCCAAGCGCATAAAACTTGGGGGACGTACGTACTTGTAAAAACATTCCATGACATCACCGTTCCCTGAGACTATAGTAACTTAGTAACTCAAAGATTTGAAAAATCGATTATTATATATTATTCAACCACATTCAAACCTGCGACGAATGATCTTGGACATAGATTCCTGAGCCGAAAATAATCGAATAGCGAAATTTTAAAAATTCATCGTAGCTAGACCAGTTGTTTTAAAATAAAACCGTTTGCCTCTTCTGAAAAGTAGCCAAAACCGATTACGACAGTTTTAGAGGACGGTGACGATTTATTCTTAAGCAGTATTTATTTTATATCATGTCCCCTCCCCCCCCCCCCCCCGCCCCCCCCCCCGCCGGCTTTCCATTAATTTCCTGCCGTCAGGCGTGATGTAAACACCCATGTCACGTGTAGGTAAACAAATTGGCCTATAGTTCAGATCAGTGATCCTCAAACGGGAGAAATTCGACGTTAAACGTTTGCCGCTTTTACTGTTCTGATAAGGAGTTAGAATAAATCGAAACTGAGAAGCGGCTTGATAAGTGCTACATGGCATTTTGAACAAGTGTCAAAGTGTTGCATTTGTTAAATACTTCTTCTACGTACTGATAGATCTCCATTTTTTTTTCTTCTTCAGTAAATGGGCATAGAACAAACAAGAACAATAAGCAAGAAGGTCGCGAATTTCTAATCGAAGGAGGGGGAGGGAGGGGGGAATTTTAGCCAGGGTAGAAATAGGTGGAACTTGAGTCGCCGGGTGGACACAACCCCGCCGCCATTTTGTTAGACCAGGCGGTTTTGTTTACTTCGACTTCGCGGTTAGGAAGCACAGATCCCGTGAGTGCACAGAGGTTTCGTGACAAGTTAAAACTTATCAATGGGGTTGACCCAAACACTGTGCCAGACTGTGAGTGGAACAAAGATGTGTCTGCATTTCCTCCCATCATACATGCTGAGATGTTTTCATTTCTAATACTGTCTGACAGTGCCTACACCCACCCACGAGCAGTTCAAAGAAGTTTTGGAAGAAGCACCCCATAGGCTACCTCTCAGTATTACCTTGTTTTATTTTTAAATGTTCTGCCCCATCGCTAACCCTAATGTTACGGGGTGGGTTATTATATAAAATTATTGTTACGACTGCATTTTAAACTATCGAGAGGTTTTTAGCAATTACTCTTCCATACCATGCCACATACACTAATAACAATTCGAGTAAGTTTTATCAAGGACCTTGCAGGGCCACAAATTTATTACTTTAAATTCCCTAACAAATTTCGTCTAGCTTTTACATATTAAAAAGACAACATCAGCAGCATCAAATGAAAATTCAATAATATATCACTAGAAGTCTCCTCTAGATTCTTAAAAGATTATATCATCCTGACTCATTCACAATTTAATTATTACTTATCTATCTTTCAGATTTAGCCTACCTACTATCTAACAAATAATATCTTAATGTCTCAGACGACAATGTTAACTCAGTTATTCGTGCCTACCGCTTAAAAAGGATATAACTCGACAACACAACTGACGTAGTTACATTAGATCTAGATCTACTCGAGGATGGGCTGGCAATCCCCAGCCTCATCCAGACACATCAATTTCAATTTACAAATGTGTATACCAGACACTCATGCTAGATCTAGTTGCATGTAAAATACATTGTAGTCTTGCATTCTTTCGGTAGCACTTCTACTGGAAAATTAAGGTCAGATTCACGTTCATCGTCGAATCAGTAGGTAGAAACTTACGATTGGTCCCTGATACGAGATCAGGGAGCTGGAGATAATAGCAGTAGATAATTCCGTAAGAGCGTATGGTCTCATTCCAATGTCTATCAATGGCATAGACATGGCTTTAACAATCTTCTGATTCTCTCAGGCCGAATCCAGCCGACTGCCCTCACAGATGGAAATTTCTGCATGGAGTGATCAAACATAGTAATGGCTCCACTTATATACCGCTCGGCCATATGCAATTCCCCAGCCAACTGCCCAAATTTGATTGGTGCATCCATTTCGAGCTCAGCTCGTAGTATTAATAGATTCTATTAATAGTAACAGACAAGGTCAATTTAACATATCAAAACCCTTCCTAAAGTCTCCAAACCCTCTACGTTTTATGTACGAATTTACTCACTCCCTTTCCTCACCCCTGTTAAAGTCTATCAAAATCACGGGGTCGAAAATTGCACCGTCACTGCCCCACTTACTTTCCATCTCTAAGAAAAAGCGCCACAAAAACAAACTGTCCACGGGAATAGTTCAAGGACATTTGCACTGGCTAAAATCAACGCGACCCTGAAATAAACAAACCGTGACCCAGCACGGTAATTCTAGTCCTAACCCTGACACCTAAAATGGTTTAGATGTATCAAATGCGGACACCTGATATTAAATTAGTGGAGGAATCATAATCATCGAGTGGACTGGATCTAGACCCAGATCTAGATCTAAATCGAGGAGTGACGGTGTGAATGTTGTTTTAGCAACTACTGTATCAAGGTGTCATAGGCCTTAGTTAGTATTGTGATGTCAAATTAGGTTTGGAACATTAGGCCTACACTATCGGATTCAATAGCTTTGCCCAAGAAACCAAAGAATTTTAGTACCACAATGGACGCATTCGGAACTCCTTCCAAACCAAACCCCTTCATAGCATTTCCCGGTTAGGAACTGGACTAAGCCTAAGGTCTAGGGTTAGCGTTAATTTGTTGTCCAAGTGGCAGTTTCTTTATTCATTTTGAACTTTATTTTATTTAAATCCTTCCTGCATCTTGTAACACCTTGTGGTGAACTTTTACTGTTTTGTTGGAGATGTCTTTTCGGCCGATGGCCTTTATCTCCACTCTCTCCTTCGCCTTTCTGATAAACGCTCAGTGGCCTCGCCCCCTTGCTTCCTTATTAGGAATAGAAAACATCCTTCGTCCGATTTTGTATTTGTTGGTGCAGCCAAACACTGCACACAAGTGCGGCGTCTCGTCACTCGGTTTCACCCACGACTATGCATTCGCTATCACTATCATTCTAACACAGAGATCTCTGGTCTAACAAAACGGCTGCCTAGCTCCGGTAAACAACGCAGTGACGTCACGAAATTTCCACCTATTGGTAAGAAATTTCAGAGTAGGCACTCCATTAACTCGAGTGGAAGTTTTATGATTCATTGAAATGAGAAATTTTTTTTTCTCGTTTGTTTGCAAATACAGTAGTCTCCGCCTAAGAACCCGGTCAACGGGAGACAGAAAAAGCGGGTTCTTAGGCGGACCGGGCTCTTAGTCGGATACAACACGAGGCCCAGTGATACACATGCAGCCTTCAGTACATGTACATGTGCCATGCAAACCAAGTGCGTGGTCAATTAGGTATAAAATTCTGCCCCTCGTGTCAGACAACAATAGATGTTAGGTAATGACTATGCTAATTTAGTCTAGGAGTGGCCTGCTTGCACACGAAAGACGTAACTGGGCTCCATCCTTTGTGCGGTTCGCCCCCCCCCCTACCTTCCCTCCACCTGTTCTCTTTCACTGTACTGTGTGGCTTTGTTCTATTCCGTCAAGATGAAAGAGAATTTTGTGTTTAATATCGAAATTTTACGTAAAAGTGTGCTTGTCTCACGGTCAAATGCCGGGTTCTTAGGCGGATTTTTCGTTTCAGAGCGGGTTCTTACGCATGTAAATTATAGTGAAAAAATTCGGTTCGCGGCAACAGCGGGTTCTAAGGCGGATCGGGTTCTAAGGCGGCGAGTTCTTAGACGGAGACTACTGTAATAAGGAAATTTCCTTGTATGAATTAATGATTTGTTTCAGTAATTACCGCTGTGGAAATATAGTGGTGAAAAATTATTACTTGAAGACAATTCAAAATGGGGAAGGGATTGAGGAAATCAAGGCTCCCAACTAGAGGAATGTGACTGGGGACTCTGAGAACTCCAATTAGAAAAGTCATAAATCTTAGCATTAATCTCGACATGTTGATGTCGCATCTGATGCCCCATTCCCTCCCACAGTACTTAGAAACAAAGCCAGGAGACAGACAATGGAGATTTTCACTTGCTCTGTTTCACATCGCGTCTGAATTCTCCCTTCCTCTCCACTGTACTTCCTGCCCAAAGTTTATCAATTTATGCCTTTTGGCTATAAGGGGTGGTATCAGACTCATGCCGAAACGGCACAGTGAGCTACTGGCAGACAAGAAGTGCACATCATAATTTCTAATATTTTCTTAGTAAATCTGGGAAGACCCTATCATACTAAACCCTGTCAGACACAGTCAGCTTCTGCCTTTACTTCTTGGGTGTATATTTTGCTGGCAGCAACTGGCTGCAGGTGACATTCCGGGCTTAGTATGATAGCCCCTTTATTCCTTATCTTTTTGTATGTCTTATATTTCTTACACATTCTCAGTGACCAGGTGGTAGTCAACGCAAAAAAAGGGAAATCACTGAATGCATTGTGAAACGCACAATGAAAAAGCAGCAAATACACCAGCATACCGTGTACCTTTTTGCACGGACCCATAGGGCCTACACCGCTGTGCCAGTTACGCATAGTTCGTGCATACGGCCACTGATCTGAGATCTCACTGATTTGAAAATATGCGTCCACACAACAAGCGCTTTCATGTGAACATTTGGGAATTCAGAGATTCACATACATCATGTGATTCTGAATTTCTCATGAAATATAGAAAAATATTCGTCGGATTATGATAGAAACTCAACACAAATAAATACACAGGCCTTGCATTTATGGTCCCTTTGGTAAAATCCACATCAGACATCTAGTATTCACGGTAATTCTAGTAAAGTACAATGAACATTCTTCCCAGGACGCCAGTGCTCAATATATACAGCATTCATGAAGTTTAGTTTGCTCACTAGGCTTTATGCGAGCTGACTGAGACCACTGCAGCCCTCTCAGTGGTGATAGACCGTGATAAAGACCAAGCTAGCACTGGCTTAAGAAGCCCCAAAGCAGAGGGAACATTCTTTAGGCGCTGATGTGTTGAATCTACACACCAGACACTTTGCCCAAGGTGAGAAACATGAACGTGCATGAATATTACATAAAAGTTAGCACTGTCTTACATTTGACCATGCTTTTTTGACATTATCATATCGCTAACCCTGTCATGAAACTGCTAACGTATAGTCTCACAACTACAGATCACAACTTTTTTTTTTCTTTTCCTTTTTTTAGTCAGTTAATGTCTGTGAACTCCTTGAAGAAATCTCTCTTTTTCTGGTTGTTATTGTTGGTTTCTTGGAGTCCAATATTTCAAATTCACCATATATGATAAAAACATTTTTTTTAATTAAAAAAAAACAGAAAATCTGTGGAGTCTCGGCCAATATTGAAGTAAAGTCAAAATGTGACAAAAAGAAGCAGCTGTAGGCTATGTAGCAAAGCCCCCGCGAAAGAAATAATAAAGAAACGATACAATCAAACGTCTTTTCCTTTCCTTTCCGTTTTATTGCATTGTTTCTGTATCATTTCTTAGGCGAGGCTTTGCTACATACAACTTTTTCTTTTTGCCCTATTTTGGCAATATTTCAAATGTTTATTTAGATATATTATTACTGGCTGGAACAAAGGTATCAAACTGTACTACCTATTCTGTTTTGGATGTTGTTGTAAGTACGTAAGTACGCCAAGTGTTTTGCGCTAGGGGCGCTTATAAATACGTACACGTACCTGTCCCTAACTCCGTCCTTATCCTCAACCCTAAAATTTATCGAACCCCCAACCCTGCCCCCTACCTTTTCAACCACAAAAATGGAAGAAAACAAAGAGAAAATTGGAAAGAATAATTAATCATAATTAATTAAGGCTGTTGTTAGGAGCATTTCGGGAGGAGCTCTCTAGCTCTGGAGTCACAAAAGGCTTTAAAATGTGTACCCCTAGTGCAAAAAAACTTGGGGGACGTACGTACCAGTTACAACATTCTTCCGTTTCATGTATTGTAGAGCTGATGCCTTTATGTTAAGGTCCATGGTATCCTTATATACGGTTAAAATTATATTTAATTACCATTCGCAACTAAAGTTCGAAAAGCCAGAAAAGTACGTGACTACGACCAGTCTTGAGAATGTGATGAATATTGTACATCTTTCTGTTATACTGATGGGTATAAACAATGACCAACAGAAATATGCAAGACTGTTATAGTAGATAATATAACAAACTAAACATTGTCTAATTTTGTGTTAACATTAAGATTTTCACAACACACGTTTGTCTTGTCATTGCAAATATTGGCTCACAAAGGCACAGATTCTTTCAAACATTTGAACAACGACCAACAAACACAAATGGGGTGAATGTGCAGTTACTACGAGTCAATAGTTCGCATACAATTTCTCCCACTGAATAGAGTATGCAAACGTGTATCTAGCCTAAAGAACTAATGGTACATTTTAAAAAGAAGCCCAATGTTGAATTGCGAGCAGATAGGCCGTAAAGTGAGGCGGACTCACATATAATCGTGAATCCTGAACAACAACATTGTCGCCAAGGTGTGTACTTCTTGAGGAATTCTCTATCATGTCAAGGACACTGAGAAATGCATATATAGCATTTTTGTATAACATTTCCTTGGATCGATTTGTCTTGAGCTAGAATACCTTATTTCGGAGGCCGCCGGAGGGGGGGGGGGGGTGGGGGGGGGGGGGATGCAAAGTACAACTTCAATAGCTTTCACCCCCTCCCTTCTAAAAAAATCGATCTAAGAAAACATTTGAATCCAGGATGGGTCAAGGAATCCCATAACAAAAACAAAATAAAAAAATTGGAAAATCAAAATATCAAAACCTGAGACAGGAAGTTGTAAAAATGAGAATTTCGGCCTATTTAAAAAGAGCATAAACTTTAGATTTAAGTAAAGTTAATAAAATAAAATGAACCAAAATAAAATTCAATATAAACGAAAAAGGTAAAATTAATTATTTTTTTTTAAAGGTAAAATAAAATCATAAAAACAAAACGCAAAGCTGCTCTAAATGTTAAAAGTTTGATTGCTCGGTCTCGTCTCACCGAAAGTGCCCTGAAAAGCTGAATATTCCAAATGCAATAACCCCAATACATGCAGTTTGTGTCGTAATGAGCCCGTAAATCACATATAGTGGTATTTCACGAAGACACCACGTTAAGCATAACGCCCCCAGCATAACATCCCACACACTAAAACCGGGTGGAAAAAGCATAAGTATACAAGTCAGACAAACGCACAATCATGTCTGATCAACTGTTTACATTCAAAAACATGTATGCGCGAACAGAACCTAAAAAAACAATGTGGCATGTTTATTATTTATTTACCTGTCAGAAACCTGTCAAAACGTCTTGTAAACTCTTCAGATGTATATCAGTTATAGGCCTTTGGGGAATAAAACACATCCTTTGTTTCACATTGTTAGTGATATCGGCATATTATAGGAATATGCCAAACTGTGTAATATATCGTCACTGCTGTACGATAACGGCATGTGTCAGACATAATTATAAATATGCCAAGAGGCAACTGACTGTCCATTGCATTCCTGAGCATGGTGGCTGTCAGATAATATTATAGGAAAAAGAAATGGCCCAATAGGAAAATGTAATAATCCAATGGAATCACAAGTCACCAAAATGTCAATGATGCAGTTTCTTGAACAACAATAAACAAGCAAGTTTTTTTCTCTCTCTCTCTCTTTGACACTGATTTTTTTTTTTTTTTAAATGAACTATGAAATTATGTGGTGTTACTTATAATCACCAGTCACTAATTTCTTCATTTACTTGGCCACAGACAGACTTCGAGCCACTATACAATACATTGACCGACGTCCTGTACTAACAAAAATCCAAGGCTGGAACTGGCAGCTAAGTACTCGTACTGTACCACATTCTACAATTTTTTCATTCGTTCAATATTGTTATTTCTTCTATTTTGTATCCTGTTACATTTTTTTTTTTCCTCATGAAGATCAATCGATCGAAAGCTGATTATTTTGTCTCTCCTTTTCCTGTGAGTTGTATCCTTTGTTTTATTTCTTACGGAGGCTTTGCTATATACAACGTTTTCTTCTTGTTTTTGCCATATTTTGTCTAAACTGGACCAGGCAAGTTAACGGTGCGATGGTGCGCCCCGCCTTCAAATAAAAAACAAAACAAAAAAAAAAAAAAAATTAAGACCGACATTAAGTAAGAGGCAGGCAACTTGCCATAGTTAGGACCAGACCTGGAAAATGTGAGGTTGCACAAAAGCTTTTCTAGGTATGACATGTTAATATTTATTTGGATGTTGATTTTTAAATGAAAATCTCTCATTCAACCTCGGGGCCGGCCAAGATCTCTTGACGTGCCGGATCACACCCGCGGGCCCTGGGTTGTTAAGGGCTAGTTTTCAGAAAATCAGAATGTTGCCTTGTTCCCTTGACAATATTCCAAGACTTTTCGTAAACATTTTTTTTCATGTCCTCAAAGTTTTGGCTTTTCGAGCTCTTTAAGATTAATTTTGACTGTAGGTACTTCTAAGGTATTTTCAAGACGTAGCCGCAGGTCTATAAAATTAGCCAGTTAACTACTCGTGACAGGGGCAGTAGCTGACATAAATCATTAAAGCCAGTCGCACAAAAGAAGCACTACAGTGGTCTTACAATAAACACTTCTACCACCCAGAGCTTTGTTTTGACTGCAGGGCATGTTAGTGTGAACACGGAGAATGAGCCTTGTCAAGACCTGTCCTAAAGGAGAACGACCCTTGTCCACAAGGCCTGTCCTAACCAAAAGCAATACGAAATCTTTCCTTTGATCGGCACCTGTTTTCTTTTCTTGGAGCAACACTTGAGGAGAGAGAGAGAAAGGGTGGGTGTGAGAGACAGAGAGGGGATGAGAGAGGCAGGAGTGAGAGAGAAAGAGAAGTATGCAGATGTAAACTGCTAGAGTTTACAGATTTACAAAAAAATAAATTGCTACACATAAACTCGTATCCTGTTCTTCCCTGATGTTACATGTTATTAGGTTTCCGCTGTTGTTACTAGCATTAAGATGAACATAATCATTGCAAGAACTGTACTCCCACAATCAATGTTATCATCAACATCTTCACTCTTTATTTTATGTCTCTCTATTCACAAACATTATTGCTGTCATGTCATCATGACATCCTTTAGCACAGTCTGTTACACGCAAATATACCGTTTATATCCAGCCCTGAATTACAGCCCTTTTTTTTTTTTGTTTTCTTATCCTCTAAAACCCCATAGACTTCTATCTGGGCTGGTGGTTGGTGGCCGCTTGTACCAGGGTCTCATTCTGTCCTGTCATTCTCTTATCACAGTTTTTTGCCTATCGTCTTGTTTCTTCCTGGGACAATGATATGGGCGTTATCGTATCGACGTGTTTTCTCCAAACTCAAATTCAAACTCTTCTTTCTGGATAATACAATAGCTCTCTTTAAACTAGCTCGGCCACGCCTTTTGATTTTATTTGTATGTAGTTATGCAGACTATTTTCACGCCCATGATTATAGTTATGCAGAGTATTTCACGCTATGGTGGAGCGATTTCGTTGCCTCTTACACTTCACGCCAGTGTAAACCCATATTGCAGTTCCATACAAGTGCATTTTTAAAAGAACTTTCCCTACTTGGATATATTAATAACTCTCAATGAACTTCTCATATCATTGGGCGTGCCACTGGCACAGTGGCATTCAAAATCGGTTTCTTTTTATAGTCCCGGACCTCCTTTCACGATTCCCAGGGTATTTGTGTCAGAGATCAGGAGGGGACACTGAGTCTGAATGTGACTATCCGGGGCGAAATCTTTCAAAGAAATAATAGTATACAGCTCTACCTGTGTTAAGTTACTGAAAAAGACGCCAGACTGGGTCAAGTTCACTTTTTAACAGGATTGCATAGAATGAAGTGTGCTCTGCCTTTCTATCTGAGGTATAATTATTTTATGCAAGGAATGGTTTCTTTCGGTCGTCACAAAATGGACATTGAACATAGAAATAAAACGGATGGCACTGCAAATATTCTATTATTTTTTTTGTTTTGTTTAACTCTCCTATAAATTTTTGTTTTGGACGAACACAGAGTTTTTCAGTACCAAGTAGACCTGTACAATGAAGTGTGCCGCAAACAGCCATACTACAATGTTAATCAATTTCGAGGAACACGCTGCGGGGGTGGGGAGTACATGTCCTAGATCACATCTTTGTTTACTGTAAAACAGATTATTAATAATTACAAGGATGATGGCAAGAAGTTTATCCCCCACAATCACTTTCATCATCACCAGTCTTCAGTTTTTGTCTTTGTACTTTTGGTTTTTTATGTCTCTGTAGTTCGGTAACCAAGAACTTATTTGCTGTCATTGTGATAGACGCTATTGTGCTAGCGATTACATGCAAACTCATGTTAGATTTATCTAATTCTACATTGTCGATTTTTTAAATTATTATTATTATCCCTTACAATGCCATGATTTATTGACGTCTCGCCTTCAACCACTCGAAAGAAATGGTTTTTGTTTTCAGCCATAGATCTATGATAAGTTGTTCTCTTAAATCACAGCGGCGTGTTCCTGCTTGTAAGAAGACAGGCTGCATTGAAGAAAGAACTCGAACAACATCAAGTTTAGATAAGACGGTGATAAAAGTAATAATAATAACAGCAAAGCTACAGTGTGGCAGTGCCAACCCAACAAGTATTATTTTTCCACGAGTCTCGTCAACACATCAGGATCTTCAATAGCCGTGCCCTTTGCTGACCCTGGTTCAGTGTGACAGTGCAAAAAAGTAAAAGGTGAGACATTATTGCTACATAAATCAAAGGCATGTCTAATGGGTCAGTGGGTTTGGCGTTGGAATAATCAAATAGAAATCACTGCAAATGGTAGAAACGGTGAGAGATAGTAGGAGTGCGGCTAACCTTAACAAACAAAGAACAGAATACTAAGGTGGACCTGGAGTTTAGTGCCAGGTTATCAATGGCCCTTCAAAATGATAAGAAAGAATAAGAGGCAGTAAAAACACAACAAAGAAATCTGGATATGTCTTGAACCGACAGGTTTGACAGTTTGTGTGCACTCTGCGATTCCCCGCACTTTGAACCTGTAGCGGTGCCGGTGTTCGGTATTTTGGCTACTGACTGCTTCAAAATGGTATTTAAGCCTGAGGGGGAATTATGATACAGTGATACCGTGCACACAATAATAAGGCCGGTGGCATGCAGCGCCGAGTATGTGTTATCTCGGTTTCATTGTCAGGTGTTAACTATGGAGACCTTGCGCAGTGGAGAGACTGAACTAGTCTGTCTCTTTGACGCGTCAAAACTGTCTTGAGCCATCTGACGGAAAGAGAGACCTGGCGCACTGAGTAAAAACAGACGCAAAACATGCTTGACTCAGAGTGCCATCAGCCTAATACGCCAACACAGTCGTGAAGCTAACAGTAAGCAACGTACTCGCGGACTTACGCTCAACAAAGATAAGGGAGATGTTATTGTAGCCAACAGGCCAAAAATGCCCACGTGTTATTTTGTGGCTGTTTCCCAAAGTATTCCTAACAAAGCCTACTGAGGCCATTTCGTCAACGTGAAGTTTATTTTGCTAACTGACCAAACCTAGCGTATGAACCAGTGGTTCTCAACGTTTTGATTTTCAGGAGGGGGGGGGTGGGAGACGAAGCAAAGGGCGGGCGATAAGGGAGAGAAAACGACGAAGGGGGGGGGGGGAGCGATTTGAGGAGCAACCACGGGGCAGCCACTGACTTGTTCAACTGCACAAGTCGATGAGTTTTATGAACAGAAAAATTGCCTTTTTAGTGTTTTTAATTGAGAATGCTTTGTTTAGTAATGAAAAATGAACACGCTTTGAAACACTTGAGATCATAATTTGTGCGTACTCTTGTTGAATGTATCTGTGGGGTTTGGGTAGGGATATACGTGGGGGGAGGGGGGGGAGGGGTGGAGAATGAAGAAAGGGGAGGAGCGATGAAAGAAAAAATTGGAGCCTGTGGGGATTCCTTGAAAAAGGTTGAGAACCACTGGTTAAAACTAATTTTTAATTTGGCCAGCTCTCCTACATAATCACTCTATGACCAAAAAAAAAAAGCGACAGGGCAACGATAGTACAATGATCATCATTCACAAAAATTAATTTCATTGTCTGTGTGTGTGCGTGTTCAATGAACGAGACAGAGAAAACAGGAATTTCAACACAAATTTAGTGACGAAGCCGTTTGAAAAAAAAAATATTCCACTTGATACAGGGTGTTATTATTACATAACTGCAGTATTTTTTAAACGGCATATTTAGACACTATATTAAATGCAGTACTTTTTTAACGGCGCCATCATTTGGGTTGAAATTCTTTCTCTCTCTCTCTCTCTCTCTCACACACACACACACACACACACTTTCTCTCTCTCTCTCTCACACACACACACACTCTCTCTCTCTCTCTCTCTCTCTCTCTCTCTCTCTCTCTCTCTCTCTCTCTCTCTCTCTCTCTCTCTCTCTCTCTCTCTCTCTCTCTCTCTCTCTCGTTGGATGAACACTCGAATAAAATAACGCTGCATACAGTATGCCATGATAAAGATGGCCTACCTAGGCCTTGATATGATTCCCTGATACCTTGTCATATATATACATATCAAGGCGGTGCCTTTTACTTTTCAAGATAACGAAGGCCTCGCGCAAAGTCCTCGCGATCTGAACATTTTTTTTTTCTTTTTCGCGACACATGATCATGACAACCACGAGTTTTTCAACCCTTCGTATCATCGATACTGGTGGTGCAAGACATGACCTTATATTAATATAAATAGTGAAATTGTTATCTATTCTTTGCAGTGTGAAGAAAGAATCTAATATTCTCCCCCCCCCCCCCAACACACACACACCTTCCCTCTTGCAAACTCTAGTAGGACCGACATGAAGAGTATATTAAAATTTTAAAAAAAACAAAAAAACAATGTGGTTGTAGGGAGATGTTTGGCACAAGGCGAAACCGTGACGAAGGTCAAGACATAAAGGATGTATTTCCTTTTCATTTATTTTTTTCTTAAGAGAGGGGGGGGGGGTATTTCGCAAAGTTCTGTTGTCATAAATCCTTACAGGTTTGACGATTTTACTTCCATCCAGATTCCTGCCGAAATGGAACCTACATTTCCGTGTCTATTTACTGTTCTACTTAAAACACATAGTTATTCTGACCATTGTCATGAATAACTTTTTTTCTGTTCAAGTTCAAATATAGCGAAGGCTAAACGCTACTTTTATCATAATATTACTATTTTATTAACTCGGTTATATTACAACTAATTCAGTATACAGAAATTATATTTCAACTCATTGAAGTGTACATTATTTTGTAAATTAGAAATGTAATTAATCCAAAATAAATCTTCAGAATGACCTGTTTGACTTCTTCTTCCCACTAAACAGTCAGCATCCCGTAAGCACAGAATAATACTTTTATCCTGTTACATGTTTTTCCTGGAGAAGTGTGTTATACCAAAAGCTTCATTTGTCTATCCTTTCTCTTTGCATTTGGTCGTGTCAGTTTTATATTATTTCTTTTACGAGGCTTTGCTAGATTCAACTTTTTCTTTTTGTCACCCTTTGACTTTGCCCTGCTGCCACAATAAAGATTTATTTTGAATAATATTTTGTCAACAGCATATTATCGTAAGGTGACTTTTGGCCCTTCCTGAGCAGACGTTTTGAAATGCAGGTGTTAAACTGAATGTGTAAAGACAGATACAAACAGAAAGGCCCGTGTCCAATCGATTTTCATGATGGCGTTCATTATTATGAAAATGCACGTAGGCCAAGATTATTTCCTGCTTAACATGTTTTCGTGCCAGTTTACCAAGTGTGATAATTATGTTTCTCTCAGCAAGCCGGAACTGAACAGTGATATAAACACAAGACAACATTATACACATATCCTGGAATCCGTGAATGTTTCAACTGATTCAAATAGTTATTCAGGGAAAATGGATTAACGTAACCCCTGTCAGAGGATCTCGCAAAATATTTAAGCCAGCTAACCCTGCCAACCCATCCCATCCCCGTCCCAACCAACTCCTTGTCCCAGGCTCATCTCAGGGGCCAGCCATAAAGTACGTACGCTCGATTCTGGCGACTTTTAATCCCCCCCCCCCAATGTATGCTTTTCGTATGCTTGGCTTCATCCCTTCATATATACCAGCGTGTACGATCATTAGCATGTTGACTGTCGTCTATAAGATTGTTTTTACTTGTACGTAAGTCCCCCAAGTTTTTTTGCGCTAGGGGTACGTATTTTAAAGCCTCTTATGACTCCAGGGGAAAGAGCGCCCCCTCCCCCCCCCCCCCCCACCCGAATACAGGTTACATAACTAGTGAAACAGTCAAAAATAGTCCTTGCAAATTGGAATATCAAGGACATTTGCCATTCTAAAAGCTGTTTGCTAATTCTGGAGGAGGGGCGGAGGCGGGAGGCTGAAGCCCCCCAGAGTACATGAGAGTAAAAGGAAAAAGAAACGAAAAAAAAAAAAATCACCAACATCGAGCATACATTCTTTATGGATGGCCCCTTTGGGGGGAAATGCTTAAGCCATTCAATAATGCGCACTACATCTGGAGTCCAGTGTGACTCTTTGGGGTCTTTTTTAATTTTCCTTACAAAGATTATGCATAGTAACTTCCATTGATATTCAAGTCAGTTTCCCGTTGCTTAATTTCACCAACCCGGCTTGCCCCATCAGTTGCGAGGTCTATAAAGAAATCATACATTCCAATTTGGTTGTCGGGAAACAAAGCCGTGGAACACGAATATAAAGAGAAACAGGCTTTGAGCCAAGGTGCGCAATAACCGATTTTTGGTCCGCCGACTAGTTGGATGGGTATGCTACGACACTGAGTTTCAATGCGAAATAAAAACAACCAAAAAACACTTGGCTGATGAGCCAGAATAGAATTCATTGAAATTAATAGGTCGTTGTGCCACCATCCAACTAGCTTGGTCGACCAAAATTGTCTGGTGTGTACCTGAGCTAGAGGGTTACGAAATATTAGTTTGGATTAATACATGTAATAATTATGCACTCTTGCACAAATTAATTTTTTTTTGTACTTTGAAGAAAAGCAAAAGAAAATTTACTGGGTGTCATATGAGAAATATAATAGAGAGGAGGCGTGGCTTAATTTTGCACACAATGCGAGTCACGACATTGTTCACGCTGATATGACATTATGCATTATACATGAACTCTTGTGAACTGAGGGGATTATATATACACCCTGCGTCACAGTCATTTTTCTACGGACAACAATCGTCAGGCAACGAAGATCGACTTACAGCGGCGAAAGTTGTATGTACCGAATGGTAGGCAGCAGGCAGACAGACAAACAGACAGACAGGTATTCAGGCAGAAAAGCAGACACAGATAGATAGATAGATCGATAGATCGATAGATCGAAAGATAGATAGATAGATAGATAAATAGATAGTCAGACAGACAGACAGACAGACAGATAGATAGATAATAATTATCATTACCGTACCTCTCCAACGCTTCACTCTTAACATGCTCTAGAGTATCAGCCCAGCTAAACCTTACTTCCAAACACACTTGAAGACCACCAAATCACAGTAGTGGACAATGACCGCGCCTATGAAGTACGTACGACCTCAGAATCAAAACATTACTGTCAGGCAAGCGTGTAAAATGTGATCCCTTCCTTAAAACAGGAAATACGTTTTACCGTAAGTACACAGTATCAAATGGGCAACCATTATGTTCTACTAACTGCGCTGAAGAAAGTACATCCTTGCAAGTGTATTTTGCAGGTAGAGCCGCCTTAGCGCATGGGCACACTAGGCTTGCCCAGGGGCCCTAAGGTTTTAGGGGGCCCCGGAGCATACAAATTTGCATTGGTTTTTTTTTTAAACAGGGAAGAAAATCCCGCGTATGACAAAAAAATCCCCCCAGGGACAAAAAATGATTTTAAGAAAGCCCTGGTTGCAGGCAACAGGATCCGGCATTTACGAATTGAAATCCGCCTGTATAGGCATGTGATCTGGGTTTACATAGGTATACCAGGCAGATATAGCTCTCCATTGTAAACTTTAATCCGCTTAGTGAACACGAGTTTTATCCTCTTAAAATATGTCATAAATTAAATTAAATGTAATTTGGAAGGTGTGAGACCAAAGTCCATGGAAACTCTGAGCTGTGAAAATACTCTGTCAAACAGGAAAAGAGAGAAAGCTTGAAATAAAGTAAATAAATAAATGTAAGAATGCGGATGTAATTGCAGGCCTCAGTAATGTGTTTGTTTGCCAAAAAAAAACCCAGGAAGTATAGACAGAAGCGACCTACTAATGTAGAAAGGAACGGATTGGAGGACATCTATCGATTCAAGAGCCGAGTGAGCATCCTGCCGATATAATATGGTTGTTCTCGTCCGGAATTAGAAATTTCTTAAACAGATATTCAGTATGTGGATTCCCGGGTACCTGGCTCAGATATTGTAATTTTACTCGACTTTTATCAAACTCTATTGGTCCTAACAGGTGTCTGTGTTTTAAACTGGGTACCTTTCCATCCATGTGTCCGTATTGGTACATTCTTTACCTGCTTGAATATCCGGCTGTCTGTTTATCCACCCGCTAGTCTGATCTCTGCTTCTTTATCTCTGTCTTTTTTAAGGTTTTCCAGCGTACGATTTCGCTCCTTTTATCCGCAAGAGGGGAATCGACCTATTCAACAGGAAGACAATAATTGTTTAAGAATCTTTGTCAAAGGCACGAAGTGGCCGAAGATAGACGACAACACACACTTCCCTGAAGATTTGCTTATTCTGAACATCCAGTGAGCTGAAAGAAAGCTTTTAGCGTAAACAGTGCAGATGGACCACAGAAGAGCACAGTTGATGAACTCACAACTTGTTTCATACCAGTGAACTCGTTTCATACCAGTGAAACTGTTGGCTTGGTTCAAAGAGGTGCAGAACGTCATTCGTCGAGAAGGGTAAGAAATGGCTGTTGTTACTAATACTTACGCACCCCAAGCGTTTTGTGCTAGGGGCGCGTACGTATACGTACCTATCCCTAATCCAATCCCTTTCCTCAACCCTAAATCTTATCGAATCCCTAACCTTTCAACCAAAAAAAAAATAGGAAAAAAAAAGACAACAAATAGGAAAACAAAAAGAAAATATGAAAGAATAATTAATTAAGATTGTTGTTAGGAGCATTTCGGAAGGAGTTCTCTAACTCTGGGGTCACAAAAGGCTTTAAAATACCCATCCCTAGCGCCAAAAACTTACGGGACGTGCGTGCTTGTAACAACATTCTGAAGAAATTGGAGAAAAGGGGTTGAAAGGAAAGATTTCTCTTCTGTGATACAGATAACTTCTCTTGTTTATGCAGTTATCAATAACTGATTGTCTAAATCAGTGTTTCTCGGGGTGGGGCTGGGGGGGGGGGGGGAGATCGGACAAAGTTAGTACTCAGTATATACCCCTAAGCCCCATTCTGCAGCCCCACGACCCACCAAAATATTTGCCACCCTTAAACGTTTTTTGTTGTTGTTTTTGTTAAAATTGAAGCGGAATGAGGAACAACAACAACAACAACAACAACAACAACAACAAAAAGCTGAAAAAGCATGGTGGAGATCATCTACATTTTTCAGAATCTTCAGACTGATCCAGCTATGGCCTTTCTGCACTTCAAATGAACACAAGAAGACGGACTGAAAAACTATGTCCGGTCAGACACAGACAGCTTCTGCCATTATTGTTTGGGTGCACATTTTGCTGGCAGCCACTGGCTGTGACGTTCCGGGCCTAGTATGATACCTCTACCTGCCCCCTACCCTCCTCCCCCCCCCCCCACCCACCCCCGACCTCGTCACCGTGTTCAACATCCAAAAGGAACTTTTCAGCATCTGCCGCACTCGCATGAGATCGCACGTGGTATAACGCCTGTCTGTCTGTATGTATGTATGTGTGTGTGTGTGTGTGAGTGTGTTTATGTGTGTTTGCAACTGCTGTTATTTAAACTTGTAACTATATCAGGTAAGGGACCTGTTTTAACACGCAGGCCACAAAAAAAATCTAGCAGCTTTTTTAACATGTTTATTGCTTGTTCCTGAAACCTGAGATTGTAATGCGAATGGCAATAATTCTTCACTCAGAACTTCAAGACATGGGTAAAGACCTCCCATTCTCCACCCAACCCCTCTAAACAAACTCCCATCTCCTTTTTTTTTTATTTGTTTGTTTTACTTTTGGGAAGAATAAAGGTACATGTATAAAGAATAGATAAAGCAAACATGTTGATCTGTCTTGTATGCAATGTAGCAATAAATGTTCCTTAAATATGAGTAGTACATCAAAGGAAACATACTCACTGGGACATCTCCCTTCAAGCTTTGTCGCAAAACATTCCACTTCGTCTCCAAAAACAAAAACACTACAATAATATCACTTCTTGGGCTTCTAAGTAAATTCCCGAAACACACTTGGAAGTCCCTTCAAAAAGTTTCGCCAGTTGTCCACGCCCCTATACACAGGTTCACAAGAGCTCATGAGCTTAACACTGAGGACATTATGTATTTTTCAATTCCAGCCCGAGGATTTAAGCAATGATGCGTAGTTGTTAAAACATATACAGTATTACGTGACGAGGTATCAGTAATATTAAGTCGAGCGAATACAGTCCTTTTCAGGTGTGGACGTAATGTTACATACTGTCACCGGGAACCGCAATGAGGCGCAGTCATGTGGAGTCGTGGTGTTCTAGTGTTCACGCCGGGGGATTTTCAGTGTCAGCGGCAGATCCTAAATAAATCATTGCGAAAGGGGGCCATAGATTTTCTAGCACCGTTCGACATTAAAAAAAAAAAAAGGTCTTTTGCTCTTTGGTGGCAAAGTTTTATTGCCTTGGTACTGGATCTGTAGGAAACTTTATCTTTACGTAACCATACTATCTGTTACGCTGCTTTAGTACTGCGTTATAATCGGATCTGAAAAGACCAGGTGAGAAATTAAATTAATACTTGAACAGTAAATGTAATCTTTAAACCGAGCCAGTAAAGCTCTTTCCACAGCTGTCTATGGACGATTTGTTAGTCTGTTGTATGTATCATTTTACGATCTGACCGGTAACGTTAGGAAAATATTGGACGCATTGATGTGAATAACGTAGCCCTATGGCTGCAATATGATTTCATACCTGGAAAAGGCGGACCAGTGGATTTGCCAGCATACTACTACATGTAATTCAGTTCTGGGGAGACTTGGGGGGAGGGGGGGGGGAATCTTAAAGCTCAAGCTCGTTCAACGTTCTTTGCAACAACAACAAAAAATTCATGGAGCCTGTGATTTCTCTGGGAGACCGTGAAAAAGTTAAATCCTGGTGTTATCATGAAAATGCATAATAATATAATAATATAGGCATAACTGCGCTGCACATGACACTTCTCTTTTGGCCTTAACCACCACAACTACTACATTATTACTATGACTGCCAAGATCTGTCCCATGGTGTTGTTATAATTATGTGGGTGCATCTGACAAAACGGCGCTAAAGGTGAAAATTTTGCATTTTCATTCTCTTGTACATTGTGAAAGAGTAGTATTTTGTGAGCATTTCTGTTTTATGAGAGTTTAATATCTCAATTCTATGCAAGTTATGCATGTTTCAAGTGGAAGATAGTAAGAACCTTGTTTTGAGAAAACTGATCTTGAAGTTTAGCAATCAATCTTAATTCAGACAATCGTAGCTTTCATAAGTCTCATTATTCCCTGTTTATGACATAATGGCTGTCAGGAACTACCATTCAGAAACAATCTCATTTTTATGGGCATAAGTTTGGACATCTCTGAGCTGAGTTATAGGGGAGAAATCAAACGTTCCTTGGGGGAGGGGGGGGGGGTCTCAGGAATTTGCTCTTTCACATTACGCTCGATTTGGTCAGATTCACTCACATAATTATTTGTTATTGTCTTCGGGTTCACTGGCATATTCATTTTTCTGCTCTTAAAAAAAAAGGGGGGGGGGGGGGAGTTATAACTCCTGGGAGAGCGAAACTGCAGGAGATCTCCACAAGAAGAGACCCACTCGCCAAACAAGACAGTACTAAACGTTGCAAATACCCTCGTCATGATAACCAAACTGCAGTGATTGCCAGCGCTTAAGTCGTCACCTGCAATTGCTGATATGAAACTGAATACCGCGGTAACCACAAGCAAACCCCTTCCGAGTTTTTATAACGGTAGCGGTTTCAATTAGATAAGACTGACCCAGATAAGAAAGATGAGGGGGAGAGGTGGGTAATGAACTGAATTTAGGCTTATAACTGAGGCACTTGAATGCAACTTAAGGACCTTCAAATCTGTCTGTATGTCACGTTGTTTGTTCTCTAAACAAATTACAATGTTTTCATGCCTCGATCCATTTCTTCTGATATTAACAGCACTTTACCTTTGAGTTTAGAAACATCAAATTCATTTCAGTTCTCACTGCCGATACAGACAATTTCTTTCACAAATTCATAGGCATCATGTAAAAGCTTTTAACTGCATTTGATTGAAGAGGATTATTGATCTAAAGCTTAAGCCTCAGTCTAGGGAGGATATCATACTAAGCCCGTAACGGCGCAGTTAACTGCTGGCAGACAAGACGTCCACACCAAGTTCAAGTTTATTGTAGACCTGACAAAAAACACAGAAGACTCATGGAAACAAGCTTTGAAAAACATTTTTTTTAAAAATCAGAACGCGCGGTCATTCCCTCTCTCCGCTCCTTGCTGCCCACTACAATTTATACATACTTATAATAATATACAATGAACTATAACTTGACTGATAGAGTGCCAGTAACAGCCATCATTTTTGAATTCCCACCAAAATTTCCTATATTTTCTGAATAAATCCGAGAAGTCTCTATCATACTAAGCCCGGTCAGGCACAGTCAGCTTCTGCCATTATTTCCTGGGTGTACGTTTTGCTGGCAGCAACTGGCTGTGATATTCAGGGCTTACTATGATAATAATAATAATAGTTCGTCCATCAGGTATGATGATGACCTTAACAACACCAGAGGAATAAAGAACAGAAATTGTTGAGAATTTCAACACATGGACAATAAAGAGAAGTAAAGGACACAGAGGACAGAATGGAAAGACTGTTCTTTCATGACTTATGGCTTCTCATGTGACTGATAAGTCCTATTTTTGCCCTGAAGACCCTTCCGCATAAGTGACAAGAGTGCTCCGTTGGTTCAGTACCACTGGGCCTTTTCTTGCGCCGTTCTCTTTTTTTGATAGCCTGCTGGACTCTGTCAGCTTCCCATGCTTTGCTGCCTCTGGTAAGGGCCGCCCTCCAATTTGCTCGATCAAGCGAGAGCTTTTCCCACTCACTCACATCAATGGCAAAGGCCTTCAGTGGTTGCTTGAGAGTGTCTTTGTAACGTCTCTTTGGGGCCCCAACATTCCTCGTTCCATTGGAGAGCTCAGAGAAGAAGATTTGCTTAGGGAGTCTGGAGTCGGGCATTCTGACAACATGTCCTGCCCAACGTTTTTTCAGGTGGCAGAAGATGCTCAATTCCTTGGCACGATTGAGGACCTCAGTGTCTGGAATTTTATCCTGCCATTTGATCCTTAGGATCTTTCTAAGGCAGGCCAGATGAAAGTGATTTAGCTTTCTGGCATGCGATTGGTACACTGTCCAGGTTTCAGCCCCATAGAGTAGGGTGGGAAGGACCACAGCATTGTACACTTTCAGCTTAGTGTCTGTGTGAATGCCGGCAACATCCCACACTCTCTTTCGAAGCCTGCCAAATGCAGAGCTGGCTTTGCTGACTCTTGAGGGAATTTCAGTATCAACACGAGCCGTGGAAGACAGTGTACTGCCAAGATAGGTGAAGTTCTCCGACACCTTCAGAAGACTGTCATGGACTTTGATATTTGGGGTCACAGGATACTTGTCGTCTGGAGTAGGCTGATGGAGCACTTCCGTCTTCTTTGTGCTTATTGTGAGGCCAAAGTTGTCACAGGCACTAGAGAACTTATCAACACAGTTTTGCATGCTATCCTCATCGTGTGCCAGAAGTGCACAATCATCAGCAAATAGTAGGTCACAGACTTGAGTACTTTTGGTTTTGGTTTTTGCCTGAAGTCTCCTGAGGTTGAATAGACTGCCATCAGTTCGGTACTTGATGCTTACCCCTTGAGGAGGAGAGCTAAAGGCTTCTTGTAGCATTGCAGAGAACATGATGCTGAACAGAGTTGGGGCTAAGACACAACCCTGTTTTACCCCATTTGTGACAGCAAAGGGCTCTGAAACACTGCCGTTACTTTTGACTGCAGCTTGCATGCCATCATGAAACTGGCGCACTATTGTGATGTATTCGGGTGGACACCCAAACTTCGCCAAGATTTTCCAGAGGCCTTCACGACACACTGTGTCAAATGCTTTTGTGAGGTCAACAAATGTGATGTACAGCGCTTTATTTTGTTCCATGCATTTTTCCTGAATCTGTCTGGCAGCAAAGATCATATCCGCCGTTCCCCTCTCTTTACGAAAGCCACATTGGCTCTCGGGAAGCAAGTCATTTGACGAGAGGTGATCAAGAAGGCGATTCAGAAGCATTCTTGCCAATATTTTGCCAGCAATTGAAAGTAGAGAGATTCCCCGATGGTTGTCACAGACTTGGCTGTCCCCTTTGTTTTTGTACAGATGGATGATTGAAGCATCTTTGAAGTCCTGTGGCAGCTTCCCTGCTTTCAACATATGATTGAACAACTCGGTCAACCTTTCAATAAGCTTTTCTCCACCGAAGGCATACACCTCAGCAGGAATTGAATCCACGCCTGGTGATTTGTTAAAGGACATCTGATTTGTGGCAGTCCGGGTCTCATTTGCTGTGAATGGCTTGGCAAGAGCTGCATTAATAGGAGTCTGAGGGAGGCGGTCAATGGACTCAGTATTTATATTTGATGGCCGATTTAGCACACCTCCGAAATGTTCTGCCCAACGCTGAATTACGGCATTCAATTCAACAATGCGTGTTGAACCATCTGACGCAAGAAGTGGCGTAGTGCCAGAGCGGGATGGTCCAAACACAGCTCGGAGGCTCTCAAAGAACTTTCTAGTGTTGTTTGTGTCGGCATATTTCTGAGTTTCTCTTACTCGCTCTTCTAGCCAGTCATTTTTCATTTTCCTCAGCTTCAGCTTCTTCTGGAGTACACCCTTACATGCACGCAGTGCATCAGCTTTTGCTGTGGAAGAGGGCTCACTGCAGTGAGCTTGGATGAGACTATTTTTTTCTTTGATGAGCACTTTGATTTCATTATCATTATCATTGAACCAGTCCTGGTGCTTGCGGACAGGAAAACCAACTGTGCTGCTGGCGCAAGAGTGTACAGTCGTATTTAGGTCAGTCCAGCTCTGTTCAATGTTCTCAGGGTCAAAAGTCACGCAATCCAATTTTGAGGAGAGTTCTGAGGAGAGCTCGCTCTGTTTCTCAGCTGAGCAGAGTTTTGAAACATTTAGGCGTTTAGGTGGCGCTTTCCCTTGAGGGTGTCTATTGCGCCTCAATGTTAGTCTGAGCTTGCAAACAATGAGTCTGTGGTCAGTTCCAAACTCGGTACCACACATCGCCTTTGTTACAAGGACATCCTTTCTGTCAGTCTTCCTCACAATGACATAGTCTATGAGATGCCAATGCTTTGAGCGGGGATGCATCCATGACGTTCTGTTTCTCACGGGGAGACTAAAATTTGTGTTGGTAATGAACAGGCCAAATTCAGCGCACAAAGTAAGTAAGCACAACCCATTGTTATTGCATGAACCAACTCCATGAGGGCCCAAAACATTTGGCCACGCTGAGATTTCTGAGCCAACCCTAGCATTGAAGTCCCCCAAGAGAATCAGCTTATCAGCTGCCGGGACAGAGCATATGACAGATTCTAGATCAGAATAGAACTTGTCTTTGGCTTCATCTGGGTTTGTCATGGTGGGCGCTACGCTAATGAGGGTGGCTGACTGGCTTTTCCCAACTGGGATCCTGAGTGTCATTAGCCTGTCATTTATTTCAATTGGCATGGACTGCAAGTTTCTGACAAGGTCATTTTTAATTGCAAACCCAACACCATGCTGTCTCGGTTCGACTGCACCCTTGCCTTTCCAGAAGAAGGTGTATCCACCACTGAGCTCTTTGAGTTGGCCACTATCAGGGAGTCTGGTCTCACTGAGTGCCAATATGTCCAGGTTGTACCTGCTGAGCTCATGGCAATAAGTGCAGTGCGTCTTTCCGGGTTGTTTGAGTTGTCCTGTAGAGTGCGTATATTCCAGGCTCCTAGCCTGAGTAAGCTGAATTTCTTTTTGTTTCGACCGCAAAAAGGGATCCCCACTGGTCGCGGTATACCAGTCAGGGTGATGTGAAGTGGGCTTTCTTTAGGGCACCTTTTCTAGCCCCTTCCTCAGTTGAGGTGAGCAGTGCTATCCTTAAATAAGGCTGCTCAGCTACTGTGGGTGCTGCCTCCCCACGCCTCCACTTCAATCGACGATGAAGCGACCATAGCCCACAGCCACCAACGATATTCTTACTATGATACTCCCGTATGATTGTACATTATTTGTTATGAGAATCTAATTACTGCAACACAGTGTCATATTAGTCATAAAAACTGGATGTCTCAAAAAATGTATACACACTTTAAATTATTAATGCAGTGTCAATCTAGACACATATTTCAAATTAAAGAGGACAGATGTGTAATTATTTGAGTATAGGCATATCTTCAAATTGATGGCCATTCTGGGCCAGACACTTATGACCAGGTAGTTCAATAGTCTTGCAAACAACATTAACCAGTTCACTTGTGTACATTTTGTGTGTGTGTGTGTGTGAGACACGTTGTATAACATAACAGTGGTAGCTAAATAACATAGCTTGAGGCTTCAGTGATGAGCTTCACAAATCTAACAAGTGTCTGATCTAGAAAACATATTATTGTGGTAAAACCCTTTGCTAAAAGTTTGTACTGAATGAGGTAATTTGCTAACAGCTGCCATTTCCGCTGGAAGAGTCGGCATATTATACCCCCCCCCCCTTCTGCACACAAAAAGCTCACTCATGTCCGGTGTTCCCTCTAGGCTGAGCGCGTGTGCGAGCATGCACACGTTTTGCGATCAGTGCACAAAGTAAGCTGGTGTAAATGTATGCACAAAAGGTTCATTCCCTAAAATGATGCAGTAAGTATAATAATGATACTCACTAGGATAATTCCTTAGCCGATTGTATTTGTGAACACTTGCGGGGCATTATAATAAAAACATGCGAATACAGTTTTATTACTGTTAGACAGGAGAGGTAGGCTGTGCTAAATTTATTTGAAAGCAGTAATTCCAAATTAACGTTAATTTCCTTAAGCATTCGGTGCACATATTAAAAAAAATAAATCTCACAACATAAGATTTCCGCATATTGACTACTGAAAACTGATAGGCCTACTACTTATCTAAATCCCACTCTCCCCCCCCCCCCCCTGTTTTTTTTTAACAAAACACGTCCCACTCCCTTTAAGCGGTAAATTCCGCCCCTGCTTGAATCTGAGCTTGAATCCTTTGTCCATGAAATGGGTTTGTTCAACAATGTCTTTGACCAAGACCAAAAAGTTAATCAGTCGTTTTTGTTGTTGTTGTTGTTTTTTTTTGTCGCTCCCAGCAAAACATAAGGGTACCTACTCTAAAAAGAAAAAAAAAAACCTCTCTAGCTCACTCTCACTGTGCATTGCTCTACACCTAAAAAGCGTACGATAAGTTATTGTGGAGCGCTCTTTGCTTTGCGCCTGGGAGAGCATAGTGCAAACTGGTGGATGAAGGGGAGAGGGAGGTGGAGTGAGGGGAGGGAAGTGTGCAAGTTTGTGGGGAGGGTTGGGGGGGGGAGGGGGGGGGGAGGGGGGCAGTACAGGGTTAGGGTTATTGTCAGGATTAGCTTTAGCTACTTAACCACAAGAACCTTTTCGCTGCCCACGATAGCGTTGTTAAGAAATTAGCCAAAAGTTAGTAACAAAATAAATGCTTTTGAATTCCTGACTATGTGGTCTGAATAGAATTAGCTAACATGATTAGAAAATGTTAACAGCCCTTTCAGCGAACAAAGAAAGAGCGAAAAGAAAGAAAGAAAGAATGGAAAGAAAGAAAGAAAGAAAGACAGGAAGAAAGAAAAGAGCAAAAAGAAAGATAAGAGGAAGAAAGAGAGAAAAGAAAGGAAGAAAGAAAAGAAAAAGAAAGATAGAAAGAAAGAAAGAAGAAGAGAAAGAAGGACAGGAAAGGCAAAGAAAGTGGAAAAGAAAGAAAGCGAGAAAGAGAAAGAGAGAGAAAGAGAAAGAATGAAAGAACAGAGAAAAAAGAAGGAAAGAAAAGAAAAAGCAAAGAAAGAGAGAAAAGGGAAAGAAAGAAAAAACAGGAAGAAAGAAAAGATAAAAGAAAGAAAGATAGAAAAGAGAAAAAAAGAGATAAAAGAAAAGCAAAAGAAAGGAAAGAGAGAAAAAAGAAAGAAAGAAAGAGAGGAGAGAGAAAAAAGAAAAGAGAAAGAAAGAGAGAAAAGACACAAAAGAAGAAGAAAGATAGAAAACTCGGCCCAATGAGCTCACTACGACACCACTGATTTCCATATCACACAAAGCAAGAACCACACACAGAGCGTACTCTGCCACTGACATGGCAAGTGAGTAGGCCTACAATACAGTCACTCATTTCTCCACTGTTAAACAGTCTGAGGACGCTAAAACCTCTTCACTTCCTAATCACGTGGGAGCACAAGGAGGTGACACAGACAAACAGACGGACTCACGAGTTGACAGACATAACAATGTCCTCCCGGGCTTGTGAGGACGGAAAAATGTGTTTAAAAATCAGTTCTTCCACCGCTTGGCTCTTCGTTTGCAAAATACCGTGGACAGCGGATGGAAGCGTGACCGGGAACTAATAGACTTGAACTTGTGTGCACCGCAGAAGGGAGACAGAAAACTGAAGTTCAAAATGCTAAAAAAAAACGTAACACCAGGGACGTGCAGAAAGAGGGGCAGAGGGGGCGACGGCCCCAGGCATCCATTGCAGGGAGCATCCAATCAAAGAGTGAAGTTAAAATTAAGGTTTTTTTTAATTTGAAATTATCGCTGACAACTTCATTGTCCAGGCTGCCCTACAGTCCTACAAGCTGGTGTGAATATGGATCCGTGTTTTAATAAGCGAGATCAGAGTAGAGAACCTGTTACATGTAAATATTGTGCTTAATGCTGTTTAAGATAACAATTTTATAAAGTAGTAGTAAATCTACAAGCGCTGTAGAGTTCGCTTAAATTCACAGTCTGCTTGCCTTACCACAAGTTAATTTCATCTGTTTTACATAATTATCATTTCAAATGTCTTCCTGTCCTACATTTCTCCAGTCGGCCGTAGGCATCACTAAACTTCTGCACGCCACTGCCTAACACACAGCAACCCAACGGAGATCCTGCATGTAGGATGAAGGTCAAGTTTGCTCATAATTCCTACGTAGATCTGCTAGTTACAACATCGCACCGACGCTGGTTTGATGTATGGAACCCGACCCTAATGTAATCCTACCAACCACGGAAACCCTGTACAAATCTACGTCGAACTGATGTGGGGGTGCTGGCAGGGAAACTTCTGAAGTATGGCGAACTTCTAAATCTTATTCGGTGAAAAGTTCATTTCCTGCCTACTGTCATGAGTTTCGAAAAATAAACAACAATAAACGCCACAGAAATAAAGTCATTAGAGACACCGCCTTAGAACATAGACAAAACAAAGGCTGAAGTGGTTCGGTCACCTCATGAAGCTTCCGAGCGAACAGCCAGCATACAGAGCTTACCACATGAAAAGCCATGGGTGCAGAGGAAGGGAGGCGTCCTGCGAAAATATGGATAAAAGGTGTCAAAGAAAGAACTGAAAGAATCAACCTGACCATGGCTGATGCTACCCATCAGGCCCATGTCCGAAAGCTGTATCTCTCTACTCAACTCTCAACGGCGCAAGAAGACAGAGAAAGAAAAAGAAAAGAAAACCACAAAAATGCATAAAGTGCAGAGAAAAAAGTTTTGTCTTTAATATACTGAAGTAATTTATACCAATGAGATTTTCATTTGTACTTCGTTAACCCTCGGGGGCTGTCGATTTCCAATAATAATCTTAAAGCGGGAGATAATATTCGATACCGAATTTCTGAGGGGCCACAAATTATGCCCTGCTCAGGTCCAATCACAACTTAACTTAGCATGTTTGTTTTTTCAACTCTTCGTGTTTTGTCATGACCATTTACTCCAATGTCCATTAATTGTACAATAGATGTCAATAATAGGGTACAGGACAGGGCGTACAGAATTAAGGTCAAAACAACATTAGGGGACACAAGCCTAAAAGCCTATTCAAGCGAGTGATCCGTGGGATTTAGGAGCGCCAGAAAATCAAAGGAAGGGTCTAAAAATGTTCATGGCTCTAATGAGTGGGACTATTTGTTGTTGTAACTGTCCATTGTGACCTTTTTTTCTCTCCCCCCCCCCCCCCGCCCCCGCCACTTCTCCCCTCCAACCCCCTTCTTATTTTTGGAGGGGTATTGATTTATTTATTTATTTATTTATATATTTATTTATTTATTTATCTATTTATTTATCTATTTATTTATTTATTTATTTACTTACTTATTTATTTACCAGCAACTGTTGAATGGTAAAAAGACAACAAAAAAAAACACCAAAGGACACCACTTGAGATGAAGGGGCGAATCATCACAAAAACATTGATGCCGAGATGCGTAGGGTCATCCACAAAAACTCTGCGATTAATTTGATAGAAAGGACAGCATTGCATACCGAGAAGTTTTCAAGGAGTGATGATGTCATGGGCCCATGTATTCGTGAAAATGAAGGATCTGAGGTAGTCAACTGGCGACACAAAGCAAACAAACAAAAAATACCTCCCCACCGTTTCAAATATCTAACTCTAAAAAAGAACGTTCTACGGGTCAAAAGGAAGGTACCTGTAAAATTTCACGCAAATCCGAGTTGTATGAGCGACGGTTGGGCTTATTGAAAATCCCACATTTTTTTTTTTTTTGCTATATAAGATTGATTTATTTACTTATTTATTTATTTATTTGTGTATATATATATTTATATATTTATTATTTATTCTTTAAGTTATCCATTCACTCTGTCATTCATTTAGACATGGCTTATTTTGCTTATCAGTCCATAAAGCGCAGAAACGGGTAGCGAAATGGTTTGGTCACCTCCTAAGAATGCCATCAAAATGCACCTTCTCAGGCTGATTTCCCTGGCAACTGCTGCCACGCCTTTTTACCACCATTATAATACATGTATTTTTACACACCTCTATATAATTATCCCCTACCGGTTACTTTGACATCTGCCAGGGCCGGCCTTACAATTTAAATCGTTGCTGTTCTCTGTTGAAACCTGCAGTGTGGTGTTAAATGTATGTTGCAATGTGTATCTGACATGCAAATGATAGCAGCTGGTCCAATTTGCTTAAATGCGCAGCTCGCAAAAGGTTATGCGCGCACTTACGACTTGTTGTCGTGTTGCAGTCGTGATCCTAGCGACTCTACAATGTGCCCGAGTTTCGTATGTGTGCGCATCTCCACTCGTTCGATTAGATTTCCAAAAATGCGACGTAACTGCCAAGCGACTGCAATGCAACAAAGTCGCACGCGTGCTTCTAGCCTTATTGTGATCTTAGTTTTTGTTTGTTCTATTTCCACTTTCTGAAAAACTGGAGATCTTTTAGTATGTAGAAGAGGTGCAACAAATGCGTAATTTGACACTTCTTTAAAATGCACTGGGGCACTTATCAAGCTACTTCTCAGTTTGGATTTATTCTCTTTGACGTAATAAGTAAAGCCGCAAACGCTTAACGCCGAATTTCCCAGTTGTGCAGAAAGTGGAGTTGGAACAAACAAAAGTGAGGTCGCGCTATATGTGGCCACAACCGCTACTTCCTCTACCAGTGCTACTACAGGAGCTTGCTGTACCGGTGACACTTCCTCCATTTCTGTCAACATCACTAAACCTACAAAATACAACTATCTTACCTTCATAAGGACGTGAACAGAAATCCGAAAAGGTTATTCACACTGCAATAATCCACTGTGCTGAGCGCGATCAGGAGTGTCTACGGCTGGGGGATTCTCAACCGTTTGACTTATGCGACTCCGCTCAATGCCCTGAGCATCACTGAGATCCCCCCCCCCCCTTTCCAAAAAGTAAAACATTAAGCTTTCCCCTCTTCTTTCCAGGAATTTTATTTCTTCCTCCCCTCTCTCTCTATCTCTTCTTTTTCTTTCTCTCTCATTCTTTTGTTCTCTTTCTTTCTATTCTTTTCTTTCTTCTCTCGCTCTTTCTTTTTCTTTTTTCTTTCTTTCTCGCTCCCATTCTTTTTCTCTCTTTCTGTCTGTGTCTCTCGTTCTTTCTTTTTCTCAGTCTCTCTATCTCAGTTCTCTTTCTCTCTCACTCTCGCTCACTCTCTCTGTCGTCCGTCTCTCTCTCTCTCTCTCTCTCTCTTTCTGTCTGTCTCTGTCTCTCTCTTTCAGTTTCTCTGTCTATCTTTTATCTCACACAAACACACAGGATTACAAAAAGAGAGAGTAACACAAACTCAGGTATGACACTGTGAAATATGAATTGAGAATTTGTTATCTGAGACCCAACCCACATACCAGTTTATCTGTTTGTTTTGTTTTTTTTTTTAATGTACTGATGTGGTCCCCGGCATTTACCTGTGATAAACCTGCTCTCTCTCTTTCTCCCTCTCTTTCTCTTTTTTTTTCTTTCTGTCTTTCTCTTCTCTCGCGCCCTCTATGTGTGTGTTTGTGTGTGTGTGTCTCTCTCTCCGATCGCAAAAATTTCGAATAATATTATGCAGTCCTGCTACAAATCTAATGTGCGACAGGACCTAAAGCACTCATTTCTAGGCAGAGAAGTGTACCAAAAATTGAACGCGGGTGTCAAATACCGTCGGCCATGCGCTGAAATTATCACAGCAGACCAGATTTTTAAAAAAAAGATCACTCATTTCTATTGTCATGACGTCATTTTAAAAGATTGCCGGAGACTTGATATGTATTACGTAGATATATACATGTACAAAGGAGTCTGGGCTAGCTAATAGCCTGAGACTTGATATATCGGATGATAAAAATAAAAAAAATATATAAAAAACGGCCCCAAATTTGAAGCTTTATAACTCATGAACCGCTTATTCTATCTCAATATTTCACATGTGTATGGGTAAATACATGTACATAATCGTGTATGCATACGAAAATTGAATGAAATATCTTCATTGAAAAAAAGTTATGAAGTAAAGCATTAAGGTAGGTCAAAATGCCAAAAAACATGATGTACAATAAAAATCTGTACTTACAATTTAGTGATTCAAATGGTCGATGGGACCGCCATCTTCCTGCATTACCCATCACAATCTTTTCCTTCAAGTAGATAGGCTATTGGTTTCCTGATTTCATCAAGAGAAATCTGCGCCCAACATTCCAAAATTCTCTCGTGTAGCAATCTCTCTGTAAACGGTTGGCGCTGACCTGCGTAGACCTTTTTTTTTCAGCGCATTCCATACAAAGTAATCCATTGGATTAAGGTCTGGAGACTGTGGTGGCCACTCAATTTTATTTATGAATGTGATGTTCAATGATTGAATGTAATTTTGAGTTGTATGTCTAGTGCGTGCTGTTGCTCCATCCTGTTGGAGAATGAAATTCCTGTTTGGATATAAACGTTCAGTCTGGAAGCAGATTTTCTCGCAACAAACGAATGTACTCCTCGGTATTTTCTTTGGTGTCTGTGAAATGAATATCAGTTTTACCATTCCATGACACTCCGGCAAGGATCATAGTCTTCTTTCAAAAACGGCTTTTTCATGATAAAGGCGCTCTGGAGGAATGGAGGACTTATCAGTGCCATACACTACATCATTGCGTCTGTCTGTGCGTACCCCCAGCGTGAAATCCTTCTCTTTGGTAAAGACGATACGGCTATCGTCCTACTTAATTTTTTGTAGAAGCAATCTAGACCGTGATTTCCGTTTTTCTCTCACATTGGCATCCTTCCCCGAGGTAACTATTCTCTTATAGGCTGTAAAGTTTCAAGTCATTCTTAGCATGCTAGCAATCCCTGCAACTGAACTTTGACTGAATTTAGTGTTCTAGCAATGCTTCTTTGGGACTGACGCGATCCAGGATTTTCTTCTTGTGGCAGAATAAGTTCCTCGATCTGGTGAATATTATCATCTATTCTCATAGTTTTATGATCTACCGCGGACTACCGCTGTCTTTCTTTCTGTCTGAAGTTCCTGTTGCACTGATTTTGCTAATCAATGAATTGACACTTCTTTTAGACCAGTTCTTACTGGGAAATTCGTTCACTTATTCGGGCACCCCTCCATCCCTTTGAATGGGATTGTTAGAAGGCGCTGGCGGCCATCTTGGGGTGGGTCGCGACTCATTATTTGAGTCATCGTGTTTGTAAACGGAGCAGCTATCTATTCCATCTATCTATTCTATTTATTCTATCTATCTATTCTATCTATTCTATTTATCTTATCTTTCTATTCTGAGCTGATCTATTTTGATATATTCTGATCTGATCTATTCTAATCTGATCTGATCTATTCTGATCTGATCTTATCTATTCTGATCTGATCTATTCTGATCTGAAATGATCTATTCTGATCTATTCCGATCTGACATGATCTATTGGGATCTATTCTGATCTGATCTATTCGGATCTGATCTGATCTATTCTGATCTATTCGGATCTGATCTGATCTGATCTATTCGAATCTATTCTGGTCTGATCTATTCTGATCTGATCTGATCTATTCGGATCTGATCTGATCTTATCTATTCTGATCTATTTTGATCTGATCTGATCTATTCGGATCTATTCTGATCTGATCTATTTCTATCTAATCTATTATGATCTAATATGATCTATTCTGATCTGATCTATTCTGATTTGATCTATTCTGATCTGGTCCTATCTGTTCCTATCTATCTATCTATTTATCTGTCTGTCTATCTCTCTCTCGCTTCTCTCTCTCTATATATATATCTCTCTCTCCCTATCTGTCTCTATCTCTCTCTATCTGTTCTATCACTGTCTCTGTCTGTCTCTGCCTAAGGTTTATCTGTCTGTCTGTTCTATCTATCTATCTATCTATCTATCTATCTATCTATCTATCTATCTATCTATCTATCTATCTATTCTCATCATCCGTTGTCTTCCCTCTGGGCTTACCCCACCCTCTTGCACCGTGTCATGCACATTAACACCACTGGCTTTACATTGTAGTTGTGGCGAGTTGTGCCAGTTGAATCAGTCTGGTGGTGTTGTTGTTTTTTTTTTTTTTTTTTCAATCGAGGAATTTTATTAAATTTTATGTCATAGTGTACGGAAATGGTATGTGAGTGACTATAAACAAATGAAAGTTACAAAATCAATCACCATCAAATTAAAGCTGCAAAATCAATCACAATCACCGCTATTTTTCAACCCCTTACCCAGGCAGCATCGAGCGCTCAGCCCACACCGCGATGGTGAGATGGGGTTTCAATGCGGACCATTCCGGCTCGCGTCGGGAAGCAGGGAAAAAGACGGCTGGCGAAGCGACGCGTGGAATCTAGTTCACTGGTAGTGTATATCCCAAGACCAACTATATAGTATAGTGGGTCTTGGGTATATCTATGGGCTAAAGATAGATCTACAAAATAAGATTGGATTGGAAAGGTGGACAGGATTTGATAAAAAAAATTGGAGAAATTAAAATACTCAACTGTTGTGCTCTGAATAGCTGAATTTGCGTTTAAATCTTCATCGTTCTTGATCAGCTGGCTTGTTTTATTATTTTTTGACAGACACTCACTTAAATCTATAACATCTTTAAAAGTAATGATTAAATCTTGATGAAATTTTAACGTAGCATAACACATAATGGACATAACTCTACCCAAATTTCTCACGGATTCATCAAAAGGATTGCGAGATATTTGGTGTCAATGTTGGGGCAGTTTGTTTGTTTTTTTTGTTTTTTTTATCACCCGATATATACATGTACAAAGGAGACTGGACTAGCTAAGCTGACACTCAAGAAAATTAATTTCAGATTTTTTTAAAAACTGTTATTCAGTCTGTAGCGTTGAGAAAAAAAAAGGGGTTGGGGGGGGGGGGGGGCAAATTGCACCACAGTGAAATTCTCCCGAAACTCTTAATCTTATAAGATTTTGGTCCGGTCACAACCAACAACTTGAAACCCCCTGCAAAAGTGTACCTACGTGAAGCGAATCTGCCTGTTTATTCAGTTTTTGTGCAAAGCTTTTATTAACAAAAAAAAAAAAGAAGAGAGAGGGAGCACGATACAGGGGTGCGGCATAGGGATTTGACATCAAAGTTAACAGGGATTTTGCACTGTTGATTGTGTGTAAATTCAGGTAAAAGCGGTGCTGTGGTGAAGTGTGAAGGAAATACGTGTAGGAAATATAAAATAGTGAGGATGTGGCGGGTAGCTAAGCTACAGTGGTGGTACTGCTAAAGATGGTATTGATCATTGATGTAGCCGATGATGAGTTTGGAATAGTAATCGTGATGATGGTGGTAGTGATGGTTGTATGTAAAAGTGAGAGACATAATTAATGGCCAAAAAAAAAAAAAGTTCCACGCATTTCTCCAATCTATCCATTCATCCATCTACATCTATCCGTCCGTCCCTGAATTTTTACGTCCTATTACGCCAGCTTCGATCTTCGGCCGATGTAACGAAATTGCAAGTTCTAACTATGTCTCTTAAAATTAAATCATTCGTTAAACAATCGTAATTTTTTTTCGGTACGAGCTTTAGCAAATTCAGGAGCGGGGCAGCAACAGATCCCCAAACACAGGACAGCTCCAACACATCCCAGGGATTTTCAGTGATGTTCAGAGTCATATCAGGCACAGCCCAGAAATTGCAGCACCCATTTCAGTGTTCAACAGGATGAGAAATTCCTTTGTCTATGACTGTGTTTGGGGGTGTCTTGCTGGCCCGCTCCTGAATTTGCTAAAGCTCGTACGGAAAAAAATCACACAGTTAGTGGAGTTGTCCATAGCATTCGCTCCATTACTTTAACAGAAAATGACGCATGAAAAACTCTTTTTGCCTCTATTGCGGTGAGGAGTGAAACGGAATGGATGCTGTGGACAAGTATACCGAGGCAAAAAGTAGGTACATGTGTCCAAACTGATTTTTACTTTTTATCACAACTCACCAGTTATTGTCTAATCTGATGAAACTTGCTTTTCTAAGAATTTTGATACCAAATTTGTCATTCTGGTTTAAAGGGTTTGAAAGTTATGGTATTTTCAAAAGTTAAACACCTCGAAATTGCTACCGTTTGCAAACTGCACAAAAGTCCAACTTTGACCACCCATAAAATGACTGTTTATTGAGTCATAGCATTAAAAAATATCAGTTTCCAAGTCAAGGGGGTGTACATTGCGTTCAATTTTTTTCAAGGCTTACAAATATAGTACTAGCATCTCATTTTACTCTTTTAAGTCATCAAACTTTATCCGACGTCAATTCTGTGTGAACTCTTACAAGGGAGACAAAAAGAATGTTTTGTTGTTTTTTTTTAATTGAAAAGGAGGTCACCCGCGTCGCCACTGACTTAGCACTGAGTGCCAGAAACAGGTGACAAAATTAAGCATTGGGTGGACCTATAAAACCAGTCGGCGCTTTGTGCCGAAACATGCCCTAAGTCTAATTTTGGCACATCCTGAAAATACAAAGTCTGAGGTTCATTTGCGTATAATTTTGATCCTGATCTATTAAAGTTTCTGCCAGTTTCTCGATCAACAAACTTTTCAACAAACGATTTTCAAAGGAATTTCAACTTAAAACAGGATGAAAAATACATTGAATTAAACCTCATTTATATGGCTTTCTGTGTGAGCTTCGCGGCGCTTCGTAATCCTTTGTTATGAGGGGGTCAAATCTGTATGTGCGGCTCAGGGCGTAAACGGCAAGACTGCGTCTTGTTCAAGCAATAAAAACACATGGCTACAGATTATTAAGCAATACAAAACATAACATACTTTGACAGAGGAAGAATTGAACTTTATTTTGATGTAGGATACACGCCGTTTTACATAAAGACACAGAATTAGTGTCCTTGTAATGCTGGCCTAAAATTATGCCAAAACGGGATTTCGCCCCTTCAGCGGGGCAGTTTGGACTACCTACAAAGTGTTTTACTTTTCAGTCACAATAGTATTAATGTAGCTGTGAAATTAACTGTTTTTATTCGTAGTTTTTAGGTTTCGATTTGTTACTGTTGAAAAATATATTACCAGTGAAGAAAGAAAACAAAAACAACCTGAAATAACTAAAAATAAGGATAGAGTTAGCTCTAGATCTAGAAATTTACCCTCAAAATTCAACAAAATGAAAAAATCTGAAACCAGAGAAAATCTGAAACATTTACACCCCTGCTACACATCATTTCTGTAAAAATACGAGTGCAGATGCTGTGGACAAGACCACGTATATTTATTTCTTGCGAACTTTGACACAAATTCGAATTCATAAATGAATTACATACAACTGCTTTTGAGAAAAAAGCAAAAAAACAAATTTCAGTATAATAAAACAATCTAATTTAATATTTTAATGACTGACTTGAAGAGTTGATGACAGTTTGCAAACCTTTATTAAACACAGTAAATTGAGTAATTTGCTGAAGAAAGATAGGAAGAAATTGTAGGGAAAGCGAGAGCACTATAAAAACTTCACTAGTGATAATAATAGTACGCTTCATAACTAGTCCTAAAATACATGGTGAGACGTAAAAACCTATCGAGGCATTCACAAGATATACTGATGCATGTATTTTCAATATTAAAAAAAATCTAAAGATGCCACAAAAGACGTGATGTTTCAAAAACTTAAGGACTTTAAAGCTTAACAGGAATCTTTTGCAGCCGAGAAAGCCACGGCAATTTTAACAGAGATACAAGAGTGCTATGTTGTGCCGCGTCAATCGCAAAGTACTTTGAAGTTCAGCTGATTATATTCTTGAATAAGTCAATTATTGATAGTACATCGTATAGAAAACAATCCAAGTTTCACAAACACGATTCTGAATTATTTATTGTTTTCGGATACACTTTATTACAGTTTGATATCACCTATGAAATGTTTCATGAAGTCGGCAATTGGCTTAAAGGCCTCCCATAGATTTTGTTTTGTAAATTCCTGGTAAGAAAAAGAAATCGCCAGGATCTCTTGCACCTTGATACAGGCGTCTTTAAGTTTTTGCTCATAAGCAAAACCATATTATCTGAGGGGGTCTAGTTGCGCCAGGATCTTTAGGGTCGGTGGTGTCTCTTAAAAATTTGTTTTGTACATGGCATGGGCACGGTGGTTCTGAGTCACATCTCGAATGGGGGTGTTAGTAATGCCAAGGCACCATTTTAAAGCTGGAGTGTTGAAACCAGGGGTGTTGTAAAATTCCTCACTCGATGGCAATCTGGAGGAAAGATCCATCACTATTGGGTAGACCATAACCTGAAAATCCAAATTTTTAATTGTATCAAGGAGACTACAAGTGATCTGACCACCAGCATTGTCATCGCCTATGCCGATTTTATTGTGAATGCTTCCGCCAACTGCTTGTTTGTTCCTCAGCACCCATTGTGTAACTTCTGCAGTGTCACTGAAAGGTGCAAAGGGATCCTTGGGACAAGTCAAGAGACGGTATTCAACATTGACTATTACACCTGACATCTCTGCAATCATTTGAAGTCTTCTCTCGACTTCTCTCGTTGGTTTTCCGGCTGCCCATGATCAACTGCCACTGTGGAAGTAGACTAGAATCGCAGGATCTGCTGGCTGGGACCGTGGTTTGTACAGAGACACCGGGATCCCGTCAGCGGAGCTGGACGATGGGACGATAACATCAGACTGCTGACCATCAAAGGCGTAGTTCCCATTAGCAGCCACACTAAATCTCAGGTTTTGAGAAATCACCTCTTCCATCCCAGTGGAATCTCACTGCTAGATTTCATACTCATTTCCTGGCCCCTTAGCTTATCCTCTCTAGTTTCCAGATGAACCGGATATTTCATGGATACTTTGGTCCAAGGGTCGGACATCATTGTGGTCATCTAAAGGAGTATAGAGAGGATCAACATTAACACTGTACTTCTCAGATCTAATTGTTTGTCATCCCGTCCAACACAAGTATTCTACACAACCACCTGCCTCATCACATTCAATATAAACTAGTCCAGAATCAGTCAGTAACCTATTTTCTTTGTCATTCTGTAAATTCTTATGAAGATGTGTGAGTGAATCAGGTGAAATCGGGCTTTCTATGAACTTTTTGTGAACTTTCTATGCAACTTTAAAAAATCAAAATAATAATTCTAAGACAATTTCAAACAAAATATTTTAACTCAATGCAGAAAAATGGCCAATCTTTCATTGTATAGGCAAATCTCAATTTCCATAGAAACATTTTTGCCCCTTAGCGGGGTTTTCTCAGGAATTTGGTCTTTCACCTTAAGCCTGATTTTGACAGATACACTCACATATGATATGCACCTTTTCTCTAACTGACTGTGCCACTCTGGACGGGCAATAGGCCATAACCTTAGAAGATAAAACTTTATACAACATGGGCTTTGAAGGAGCAAGTCATTTGGATGAAAATGCCCTTTCAAATAAAACAAGACATCCAGAGCTCCACAAGTGTCTGAAATCAACAAAGAGATAAGCAAACCAATAGCACAACAGTGTTGGGTTTGAGGTTTTACCTTTAAATCTAACACTAAATCCTTGGGAACTTTCGATTTAAAGACTGAATTTGTTGTATTCCTGCCGGCAATAAAGTGTAGCGCTGGCCCAGTGTGTACAGTTGATAAGGTCGACCTAGGACACACTATAATTTACACAGTACATTACAATCATGCTATTGTAAGCTTTTCACAAACCGTTGCCTATGATAAGTAAAAAAAAATTAAATTAAAAATGTCCAGATGTGTTTATGACATGTAGTCTCCACAATTTAATACAGACAACAGGAGGCTGCTTACTGCTTAGACCAGTGGTTCTCAACATGGGTCATATCGCCACCGCTCCCCCCCCCCCCCCCCCAATTTTGATTTCAGGGAGGGGGGCGAAAACAAAGAAAAGGGTGACCAGAGGGTGAAAACGACGAAAGGAGGCGATGGGGCCGAAAACACTTACGAGTGGAGGATGTTTTGGGGGCAAATTCCGAGGGGGGGGGGTCGGGGAGGCAACCACTGACTTATTCAACAGCACATGTAGATGGGTTTGTGAACTGAAATGGCCGACGTGATTTTAATTTGCTCATTTTCTGTCATTTTCTTCCCGTCGAGCCAAACATCTGTTGCACCTGGGTCTTGTGCTGTTAGGCCTAGCTGACTTTGTAGTCTCTGTGAGTACAAAATCCGCGGTACTTTTACCTATGATTCTTTTATCTCATACATGTGCGGCTCTTTGACCTTCAGTATGCGGCTTGCGGAAATATGTTGGCTGAGCTTTTTTTTTTAAATCACAATTGATATAAAATACATATTATTAATAATATCAAATATCTGTGTTTTATTGTTTTTTAAACCCATTTGGTTTTATTTTTGGCAGTCAAATTTTGTTCCTGAAATGCAAATTCGCACGTTTTTCTAAGATGTTCCCGTAGTTCATTACCGTATTTAATACGTTCAGTATAGTTAAAACAATCATCATTAAGATTTTGAAACCATTTGGTAGATATAATATATATATATATATATGTGTTCTTTGTGATTGCTGAAACTAATACAAATTAATAGTTTTTTTTAAAAATGCATTTTTTACATTATTGCATGCGTGCATTCCTTAATATTTAGGCTATATGAAACTTTTTTAACAAAATGTGCATGTAACAATAAAAACATGTGAGTAAATTTTGTTCATATCTTACAGATCTCGAACATCTGAAGTTTATCATATGTGGCTCTTACATTAAGCAAGTTTGGCCATCCCGTTATACAATAAAAAAAAATTTTAAAAACACTTAAATATAATGTACATGTTCTAGCGCCAGATTGTTTCTGGGCCCGTTTTTACCTTGAAAAGTAATTTCATATGAAATTTAAGATTTTCTCCCTATGCGCTACTGATATAAAAACTTTTATACTAGCTCAACCTGGCGACAGCTTAAAAACAACAACAACAATAACAACCACAACAACAAACCTGCTCTTCAAAACCAAATTGCCATAATGGTACGTCAGGCAGGCGCATAGAATTATAAAGTTCTTTTTTTTTTTGTGTTGGTATCGCAAATGAAAAAGCTTTACATCGGAAAATTACTGTTTATCTTATGGAGGGTTAATGTACCGTGCCAAAGGGCTTGAAATGACATGGCTTTATGAAATCAGTGTTGAATTTTTGTTTTTACGAACTGTAACAGTTGATGCAAATTTCAGCACGTTATGATGGGGCGAGTCAGATGAACTGATCGTCTGCCCCTTAAAAACGAAACTGTCTCGAACTGTTGTAAAAATAAATAACAGGATCCGATGAACAATTAATACTAACGTTTAATAACTGTAAACAAGAGCTGATATCCACAGGTTACTTACACCTAGCTAGCCGGGAAGACACACTTCTAACTATGACTGGATTTGCACATCTACGATTTACACCCACGACTTTCACCCTACGATTTGCACCTTACGATTTTCACCCACGATTTGCCCCACTCCTACTCGCCTGGCCCTCCTTATATATATTCTGTCCAGGAACGTTCAGGAAGCGCCTTAACCGCCCCATAAGCACGAGACAGACCTAGATCGTTCGGGACACATACAAGCCACCCAATCGTACACAGACACGTCACAGAATTACATCACTCAAGGTCGACCTAGCGTAATCTCGGACACTGCAGTATCTTCCAGACTCTCTAGATTTTCTACAGTGAAACAAACAAGCCACACAGCGACATCAAAGGGAAATACCGGCCTTGCTGGCGAGAGGGGGGAGGAAGGTCGCCGAGTGAGACTCGCCAAGCGGGGGGGGGGGGGGGGGGGTGAGAAAATATCGATCGTTCAACTAGTGGGACGCTACACGAACATTTCAAACTCAGTATGATAATGGGACTTCCAAACAGTCTAACTGGACGAAGGAGTAATATCCATCAGTATGTGAATCCATTATTTCTTCCTCGTCTATGATCATGAAAAATACATGTACCTAAATACAGGTAATATGTGTAAATATTATGTTAAGACATGCAAACTCGCAGATAGACACTGGCACAACCCAAGGCCAAGAGGATTAAACTGGGTGCAGTTAAAAACAGTTGCCAGTTGAAAGGACTGTATTGGAAATGACCCGTTTAAAACTACATCTACATTTCAGCCTCAAAGTTAACAAGCTTAAAAGCCACACTCCGCTTGCTCCTGCAGGGGGCTACTTAGGCCTTCGGCTCATATAACTATTAATTATTAGGTAGTCCAAACTGACTTTTACATTTTATCAGAACTCACCAGTTATTGTCTAATCTGATGAAGCTTGCTTTTCTAAGAATTTTGATACCAAATTTGTCATTCTGACTTAAAGGGTTTGAAAGTTATGGCATTTTCAAAAGTTAAAAAACTCCTCGAATTTGCTACCTTTTGCAAATGGCACAATAGTCCAACTTTGACCACCCATAAAATGACTGTTTATTGAGTCACAGCATTAAAAGTTACCAGTTTCCAAGTCGGGGGGTGTACATTATGCTCAATTTTTTTCGAGGGGTACAATTATAGTACTAGCATCTCATTTTATTTTTTTTAGTCATGAAACTTCATCCAATGTCAATTCTGTGTGAACTCTTACAAGGGAGACAAAAAGAATGTTTTTTATTTTTTTTTAATTGAAAAAGAGGTCAATCGTGTTGCCACTGACTTAGCACTGAGTGTCAGAAAAAGGTGACAAAATTAAGCATTGGATGGGTCTATAAAAACAGTCAGCGCTTTGCGCCAAAACATGCCCCAAGTCTAATTTTGGCATACCCTGAAAATACCAAGGCTGAGGTTCGTTTGCATGTAATTTTGATCCTGAGCTATTAAAGTTTCCGCCAGTTTCTCGATGAACAAACAATTTTTAAAGGAATTTCAACTTAAAACAGGATGAAAAATGCATTGAATTAAACCTCATTTATCTGGCTTTCTGTGTGAGCTATTTTCAAACACGTGTGCTACATCGGCCCAACGTTCCATGATCCTTTGTTATGAGATGGTCAATTATTGGTATGTGCGGCTCAGGGCGAATACGGCAAGACTATGTCTTGTTCAAGCAATAAAAACACATGATGACAAAACACATTAAACAATACAAAAGATAATATACTTTGACAGAGGAAGAATTGAACTTTATTTTGATTTAGGATACACGCCATTTTACATAAACACACAGCAGTAGTACCCTTTAAAAGCTGGCCTAAAATTATGCCAAAACGGGATTTCGCCCCTTCAGCGAGGCAGTTTGGCCTACCTACCATAATATAAAATGTTGATACACCAGTATGTGAGAAGGTCGGCATTTTGCTTGGGAACGAGGCCAAACAACAACCCAGGTGCAGACAACCATGAAAAGGGAAATAACAACCAAACATAGGGGGACAACTGAATAAATGTCATTTAGAGAAATAATAGCCTAGTGGACAGGACAGGTAAATTACTACTACTAACAACATACAGCAAAGGATGAGAAATTTTTTTTTTATAGTAGACGCAGTCAACCAACAGAGACACAAACTGAGAAACAAACACAGGCACAGAGAAAGGGGGGGGGGGGATGGGGAGGACATTTTATTATTATCATTATTACTGGTCGACCCCGGCAAGATAGATCTTGCAAATTTTCCTTGTACCAAGCCCAACTGCATAAAATACCTAGCACAACAATAACGACACTTGGATTCAATGTAAAGACTAATAGATCTGTTACACCACAATTCCTTGCAGAATACACAGATGTGACAAAGCTGACTTTCACCCAGCGAGCGGTGTGTAAAAAGTGGCCTAGAACACAATTTCTGGTCACACTTTTTGATTGTATTGGACGAAAGTGCGTCTCTTGACCCAAAAATGGATGTGTCCACATAACCATTCGTCAAAAAATTGAGGCAGTACACGAAGTTCGTAATTTTTGCTCACATAGTCACAAAAAAAATTTTAGGCACTTACATATTTACCCGCTAGCTCCATTATAGTAACATTTTTTAAGGATTATCTCCAGAAAACACATTAAAGCTTTCAATGGGCAAGATAGAGAAGAGATATTTTAAATGATTAAACTTGAAAGAAACGTATTACCAAATCCCAAACTTATTATCAAACGTGCCCTTAACCCTCAACTCTTTATGTCAACCCACCCCTCAACTCAAGATAACTGAGTGGAAATTCTCCTGTATTATTACTGTTGTTGTTATTATTTGTCTTGCGACCCCCCCCCCCCTCAGAAAATGTTTTGGCGACCTTTAGGGAGGTCACAAAACCCCCAGACAATCCCCCCAATACCCTCTGATATATGCCTACAAATACAATCCTTTAAAAGTCTTTCCAGGTCACAGAACTAGTTCTACTTCTAGGGAGGAGTATCAAATGAGTTACACAAGCTGCACATTCTTTACATCAAACCGATACCAGCGTAATATCGTAATTAACTGATCTATGTGGGACACAGCGTTCCCAAGCGGGACTTTTAGTTTTCGCAAGACTGACTCGCTGGGCGGACATGGTAGCAGTGGTGACGGCCGTAATTTGCTTCGTTACGGTCCATGGTCAAGACCTGTCTCAGCATCATTTTACTGTGTTTAAATAACTCCCCACTGTCTGATAGTTTCCTACCTCAGTATTATACTTTAAATACATTCACAGAATGAAAGAACTCGCCTTTATGTTTATGTAAATTCGAACATTGCAGCTGCCATAGGAACAAAAGTAAACTAGAGAGGCAAAAGTCTGACAATTTTCAGGTTTTCAGCTTGTAGTTAGTCTTTTGTTTGAGGATGAATTAATTAAATCTCTAACGTTAGTATGCTCTGAAACTTCGTTAGTGAAGTCTAGAAAGCTACATAAAATAGTTTACCAAGTCTGATCTTCTCTTCAGTTTTTGTGCCAAGTTATTACAAACTTGATGACATTATCTGCTCAAAATTTGTCTCTGCATACCAAAGCGCCTATCAGAATTCCAACAGAAGATGATCGGTAATGTCATTTGCATCTTTCACACATAAATCTGGGATTTTAGAACACAACTTCAGTTTTGTGGTTGCATTTGCCTTGTCACAACATCGACAGATTCACTTAAAGGGAGGAGCGGGTCAAAATATTGATCAATGGGTCTAGATAGACAAAATTAGGCCTACAATTTCAATTCTTAATTTCTCCATAACTAGGGAACAGATTGCCCCCAAACTTTGCACATGTGTAAATGAATGTATGTTCTTTGATATTACAATGCCGATTTGGGTTATATGTGATTTTTTTTTGCGAGCTAGAGCAGTAAGAAAGCCCTTAGGGCCCTTTTGTTTTTAACGCATTTTCACAATTTCAGTTCTTAATTTCTCCATAACAAGTGAAGAGATTGCCCTCAAAACTTGCACATGTGTCATTGAATATATATACTTCGATGTTACAATGGCCGATTTGGGTCATAGGTGATATTTTTTCAGACAGAGTAATTAGAAAACTGTGTTGTCAGTTTTCTGGGGGATAAAAATGTAACATACTATATTGCTTCAACGTTGGAATATGACCAATTGGATAGATTTATTGGAACTGTGGCGTTGTAACTCTTTGCAAACCAATTCTGGACTTGTATGCAAAATTTGAGCTCATTTCAACCGATGGTTTTCACAGAATTATTAATTTAAAAATGTAATGAAAATTCAATATGACCGCCATTACCATAGCAACTGCAAAGTTTAAAAAAATTTTGAATACATTTTTCAAATCACATTTTCATTCTGATTCACTACCCCAAATTTTATGGAAATTCATTAACAACTAAGGAAAACAGGATTTTTACCCGTTCCTCCCCTTAAGGCCCGAATTAGACAGGATAAACCAAGCTGTACCCTGGGGCCTTTAGGGAAATGACAAATATTAAATTAGAGGAACTGTTTACACTGGTGGCAAGTTGTCAGAAAGGTATGGCAAGGACACGACTGAGTTGGATCACACCGCCTTGTAACTTTACACACCCATGTCAAGACGGCTTGAACGGAAATGATATTTTTCTATGCGTATACAAAAGCCTACTCTCCGTTAACACGCTGTACATGTACTGTGTTCTACTACTTATTTATCGAGTAGATCTAGGACGTGATTGCTAAGCATCAACAATGAGTGATACTGAAACTCAATCAATACTTTCTTTAGAAGAAGAAGAAGATAATACAGGCTCAGAAGACACTAACATCTCGCTGATCGGATCTGTAAGAGAAAGAGCCTACTTGTATAGCAAATGTGACCAGAGATACAGTGACAGAAAGAAGAAAAGAACGTGGACTCAGATAGCATCAGAACTGGGACTGACAAAAAATATTGTTTCCCTGTCGTTTAATGAAGAGCAATAAATCTTGTCCTCCACGAGGGAAAGCAATTCCAAATGTTGCAATGGTCATTCTTGCATCTGACAGTGTAGGCCTATACAGGTATATATATACCGTCAAATGACAAAAGGTACGGTACAGCTTGGCTCATCCCATGTAATTAGGGCCTAAACGAGTCAAGTGCCCCTCTAACGCACATTCCCTAATTAAAAACGGCAATACGCTAATTGTCAAACTTCCATTTCATGAGTAAACATTCACAGGCAGAAGCGAAGATACCACGCAGCCAGTAAAATCAGTGCCTGGCATCTGACTGGTAACTGAAGAGAGAATGAGAGATCTACCATGAAATCTAGATGCACCTCAAAAAACAATTCCAGGTCGAAATTTTAAATCCGTCGTCTGAAAGCCGAGAATCGAGATATGAATTTTTAAATTAATTTTTCACATTGAAAAAGAGCACGACTAAAAAAAATGGACACACTGTCTTTAACAGATCACAGCTAGGAAAGTATTGATCACAGAGAAACGGGATTTTCAGTAATATGAAGAGCGTGTAGTGAAGATAGAAATGCAAAATATAAATGAAACATATTTTGTACGAACAGTGGGATTTATAGCGTTGAAATTGAGTGCAAATGAGCAAACAAAATTCTACCTCCACTGCCAAGTGCGACCGCTACTGACAATGGTATCCCCTATATTTAAACGGCCATTATGCGCTTGGACTGTGTAACAGCTGAGGTTGTTCTAGCACGTTATAGTAGGGGGGAGTTAGTTGATCTAACTAGAACCCTTTAGAAAACGAAACTATTACAGCTGTAAAATAAATATACACGAGATCCGACGATCGATTAAATAATACTAAAGTTAAATAACTATCTTAACAATAAAATACTAGGAAGGTACCAACGAACAAGTAAATATCCTACGCCGCAGAGAAGAAAAACTCACTTACTCACCGACCAACTACTTACATGGGTCCATATATATATAGGTATTTCTGTAGAAAATTCCCGAAATTAATCTGACCTCTGCCCTCGCCCGTAATACACAAACCAACCAATCACGTATCAATACGTCACCAGGTTACATCATTCAAGGCCAAATCTGGCGTAAACAGTTATATCCACAACGTTATCGAACGTTCAGGAACATACTAATATTTACGATCACCCAACAACTACTCACTAGGAAGGGAGGGTAAGGTCACGGAGTACACTCTGGCAAACGTCAACAATTAAAGAAAAAAAAGAAGTGAACACATGCTCAGTCACCAGTATAACAAGAAAAATGGGGGAGGGCAAGGGGTAGCTTGCAGATGCTACAAACTGAATGGACATATCTAGCTAATAACATCGTGTACAATTGGTCCGTGGTGGATTCCGGAATGCTCAGGTGTTAGCGCTGTCTCAGGCACCCACCCATTCACAATTTATGAGTTCAATTGCAATTAGACTAGCGCCGAGAAAACTAAAAGTATGGTTTTGAGTCCAAATAGGACACTGTGGGGAATGGTGTCAATTCTAATATGCAAACTTGATGTTCAATCCTAGCATTGGATTTATAAGAACTAAGGTCCCACCAATGTATAAACTGAGGCGCAGAACAAATTTTCCTGTCATACGTATTAACTGTATTTTAAAAAATGTGTCATTTTTCCAGTTCAAAATGTCGGACCGCCTTCTTCTGTTCAATTCAGTTGTGGCTCAATATCAACAAAAGTATTAAAATTAAAGTGAACATCGAGACCTTTTGAAATTTAGGCACGCACACCTTTACCTCTTGCTATGCGTAATCTGATATTTGCTAGAATTTAGGGATCAGCAGTTAAAAAGCCTTTTGTGGAAGGCCTTACTTCCTTTGCACTATGATGTAAAGTTGCAGGCTGGGACAGTTCAGCCTCCCACAGTAATGTAATTAAACATATACTACAAGGCTTACCTAATCTGATTAGTGCTCCATGAGGAATGTGTATAGAAACACTGTAGAGTCTTTCACATTGACTCCATATATCGTTTCACTATTGAGCAGGTATGGACACTCCTTCCCCTCAGTATCCTTTGCACAGTCAGATGCTCACTGAGAATAAGCAGGAAATACTAGAAAATGAAGATGTGAAATCTGCAGAAAAATTTTACCTCCAAGCATATAAACTATAAACATATTACCTGTAGACATGGAGAACGAAATGAATTATACATTTTTCATGCAGAAATGGTTTGGTCAATCCTCCTCAAACTAAAGTTGTTTATAATCTCGTTAATTTTTTATCACTGTTAATGAATTATTCAAGTTGTAGTTGTAGGTGAAGAGGAAAAAATGCACAGATTTATAAACGCTTTATTGTGAGGACAATCTTGAAAAATATTTCCCTCTATGCTGAAAGCATCCATTCTTGTCCTTCAAAGTGATAAGAGATATTTAAAATGATTAAACTTGAAAGAAATTATACAGAAATTACTATATACCACTAACTCTATTCGGAATTCCCAGTCCCAAATCTGTTATCAAATCTGTCCCTAACCGTGTCTGTCAACCCACCCCTCAATATGGAAATCCCTACTTATTATTATTGAAAGTCCTATGAAAAATACTATGTGAAAGTGTGCAGTATTTTCAAAAGGCCCTCTGACTTTCACACACTCACATTAAACAAAACAATCTCTCATATGAACAAAAATAGTACGACAAAACTCGCTTGAAAAAAATCTCTAAGAAGAAATATGCCCTGAACACAATGTGCTTTTCTGGTAAAAAATTATTAAACTAGAAAGAAATGACATGGAAATTATTATATTACTAACTCTATCCCCAACCTGTTATCAAAGCTGTCCTCAGTTTGTCAACCCTCAACTCATGATAACTGGATATGGAAATCCTCCCTTATTGTCTATGAAAGTTCTATGAAAAATACCATTTGAAGCTATGCAGTGTTTTCAACAGCCCTCTGACATTCACACACTAACATCAAACAATACACAACTACTTAAATATGTCTTAATTTGGTACATTTCATTTACATCACAGATATAAACTGACAAGCATTCCAATAAGGCAAACAAAATACATTACATTTTTAAACACTTGGACCATGCCACCAAATTTGGGTTGGTTTTTTTTTTGTATACCAAGGGAAACAATCATAAAATCTAGTAATGCCTATGTGAATAAGCAGTCAGAGTCAGTGTGGTATTTTGATAGTTATCATTTTTGGGATCACATACAAATCCACAGTTCACTGTTTCTTGACCCAGAATTCAGGTTATATTATGAAAAGGTACATCAACATGTACTATATCTTGTCTCTGTTTCAGCAGTTCATATGGTCAAATAACAACATTAGAGGTGGATCTGAATAAAGTAAAAAGAATTTAATAAAATTTGTGGAAACAACAGTAAACATTTCAAAAAATGTTTACATAAAACAAAGCAATTCAAATCATAACCTGCCATTAATTAGTATGAATGAAGGTGGATCTATTAGATGACTTTGAAATTCTAGCAGTTAAAAATTTTAAACTTCAGAGGAACATGATTGAAATATCAAGTCAGGTGAAACCAAAACTGTCATGATGAACATACCGCTGTTACTATTATCTACTAAATCTTACTTTTTACTGCTATTGTAATACCAGACTTACATTACCACACCACTTACATCAACCAATGCTTACCGTGACAGGGATTCAATCCTTGATTTCCAAATGGTGTCATTAGGAACAACAAGACTCCGCCATATTCAGATGTGTTCCGTCTCAGCCTTGCAACATGCCAGGACTAGAGTGAAAATGACTTCAAATTGGTTAGAGGTAAAAGAAGCATAATTATTATCTTCAAAAAAATCTTTCTCATTCTAAGAAAATCCTAGTTTTGGGTGGTCCAATTTGCAAAAACTGCAGTCATATTATATGTTAGTTAGTCTATCTGTCCACCATTTGATCAGTAGGACAGTAGGAAATAATAAAAATCATGGTGAAATATTAACAAGAAATTATTACTAACCATTTTGATGCCCATGGAAATAATGATATCATCAGTCTCCACCTGAGGACAAGACAGATGCACTCTTAGTATTGTTAACATTGTTGGGTTCTTGTTAACACTGTTGGATTCACTGTCAACACTGGCAGATCAGATGCATTATTAATGCTGCCAGGTGCCTTGTTAGTATAGATCAGTGTTTGTTCACACTTCTGTATTCCAACCTATATGATGAATGGATGGATGGATGATGAAGTGAAGGACATAGGGATGCATGGACGAAGTGGAGGACATTATGGGTGGATGGACAAAGTGAAGGACATTATGGGTGGGTGGATGGTTGGAAGGAAGGACGGACATATGGATGGATGGGCGGATGGACAGACAGATGGATGGATGGATGGGCGGACGGACAGACGGATGGATGGATAATCATAACTGTATAGATGGCCCGATGGACAAGTTGATAAAACACATGAAAGTTTTGAAATATTCAAAAACAAAAAACATCTGTTTTTAGCAGACCGAGATTAAAGAAAAAAATCTGTTTGCCTGTGGTGAAGTGGAAGCTACATACATGTTGCTACATGTAGCTCTGCAAACACATCCACCAACTCATTCCGACTGGTTGCTGGCCTCGGGTGTTTACAGAATGGTAGACATCCAGGATGTGGAAGAACAGATAACTCTCATAGTCAAACTCAACTTGCATGTTAAAGATACCTCTGGGATTGAAAATCGAGAAGAGCAGGCCAAACAAGGCTGCTGCCCAGGCAAAATTCTAAATAAAAAGAACTAATCCTTACCACAAGACTACACAGAAACAACAAGAAAAAAAAGCATGAAAAGTGAGGTGTGAATGCCAAGAGCAGTGATCCCCCTAAAATAAAGACCTAAAACACTCCCTTTTCAACCAATTTCTGCCATCCATCCCCAACCCACTACCCCATTCAATGCCCTAGGCACACCGCGATTGCTATTTCAGAACCCTGTATCCCATACCTGTGTCTGGCCCAATAAAGAATGTACCTTAGTAACTGTCCCGTTTTATGAATGGTAAAAGACAAAATGCACCACTTCAGTTACATTAATTAAGTGGATAAAAAATACATAAAATTATGGTAGATTATGGCAGGACTATGGTAAGGAATACCACTGGGACAGGTGAAGATGAATATTATTCAAACAATCCGTTACAATCCTGTGGATTCTTTCCGAATCTCTCCCTCCAAATGAATTCATCCAAATCGCCAGAAAGTAGAAAGCATAGTGTTGTGCACACCAGCCACATAATTATGTTTGAACCGTCACGTACAGTTTTTGCAATAACATTTCACGTGATTGGTGCAAACACCCATCATGGGATCCACAAAATTCTGGATGTGAAATACCACTAAGTGCTGAAAAGGAGGTTGCACTGGAACAGCTGCAATATTATTGTATGATGGCTACCCATCAGAATGGATTATGTTGCCGGGGCAATTCTCTGGGTAACTAATGGCAGCAGAGTTGCGGCAGATCTAATATTTTTCTGCTTCCTCTTCGCCACCAAGCTCGTCAGTCTCAACAACCTGGTCTGAGGCCCCCAATGTGGTAAGCCAGTCTTCAAATTGCAGCCTGGTAAAAGTGCAGGTTAGCGGTTAGCCCCCCAAACTTCTCCTGCGCAGGTCAAGTGTGCACCTCCCAATTTCATTTAAAAAATCATTTGATATTTTCACATGGTCCATAAAAGGAAAAGTATACATTTAGCCGGAATGCTAGGCAGGGAATTGTCGAGCCGGGCATTTACTGTTAAAAAAAAAACACATCCCTATAGAAGATTAACTCGCCCCTCTGTGACCCCCCGCGCATGGCTGCTCCTAAAGACGCATCCTTGTGGGGATCCATGAGCCCCACAGTTTGGAAAATGAACTATTATGGAGGGAGTTGATTTCGCTCTGGGAATTGCGGAACATGGATACGCAGAAAAATGGGGGGGCTAAATGCACTTTAGCCCACACCCTTATATGGGATGGACATGTCCCCATTATCTGCTCAACTCGACCACATTTCACATGGGACATTAACTGATTAAGTGGCAACAGGTAGCCTACTGCAGGAAGATGTAGTCGGCACTTGTAGCAAAGTGCGGCCTCGCCACTTTGTCCACCATCTTCCCCAAGTCTGGGCAGATTCGATATGGGATTCCGCGTTACAGCGGATTCTATAACCGGAGAGGCAGAAAGAACAAATCTGTAAATGAAACAAGATAGCAGAACAAACCCTTTTATCACTCTCTAAGGCAAAGAAATGGGGAGGTCTTCCGCCCGTCCGCACCATAATTTTTACTGCTATTAAGTAAAGCTCACGGTTACACATTGTCACTGTTCTCAATTTAAACTCATAACACATGGAATGGTCAGATGGACCTGGGGTCATGAGGGTCTAGTCAGTTTGTATCAATGGGCGGTAGTCAGATTGACTAATCAGGCGAAAAGGGGCTGGGGTAGTTGTGTTTTCTTGACTGGCGCGGACGGGCGGAAGACCTTCCAAGAAATGTTATTTTCCAGGTATTATTATTTATCATGAGCAAGCTTAACTGAAAGTGTAAAAGGGAGACTCACACGGCCGAAAAAATAGCCTATTTACATCCCAGCTAAAAATAGTTAGCATCAACTTGTATCATCACTGGATAATATTAAAAAATAGAACAGTGTGGAAACATGCAATTGCAAAGCTGAAACACACAGCATAATTTTATAGTATTCATCCATATAATATGAATAAATCCTAAACCCATCAGCATACTGCAGAAGTGGGATAATAATGGTGTGCGTCTCTTTTAGTCAGGTTAGCAACCCAAAAAACAAGACTCCGCCATAGCCCATATTCAGATTTAGATCTAGATTCTAGATGTCTAGATCTAGATCTAGATCTAGATCTAGATTCTAGATCTATTTAAAAATTTAGTAAACAGCTGCAAATGGAAACCATGTTGCTTTTGCTGTTTCTGCACTACATAGACAAATAATTCATCACAGAAAGAAACATCTTCATATGTATATTTCACTAATATTTAGCATCAAAACTTCTGTTTGCTTTTTGATACTTGTTCAATCTGCCTTTTTGTTTTCAACACACCATTCACTGTTTATGTTTCGCGGAAGGAACAGGAAAGCCAACCTCGCGCAGTGGCAAAAGTATACATCGTTGCAACAATTGGTAGCTTCGCAAATTAAGTTTTTAATTCCGAGCGGGGAAATCCGGCTTGGGGTCCGACTTCGGCGGCGGCTTGAGCCGGAAAATCCGGCTTAAGGGAGTCAATGAGTTAATAAAATCTCTCTAAAGGCGAGGTCAAATTATAATTTGAACAGACTGAAAAACATTGCATGCTCAGCGTATTCCACATCCCCAGGTAAAATCCACTGTCGGTCGCTATTTTTGGTGTAGAATATGTATTATTGCCATAGCATTCGAGTATTGGACTTGGGTGATCAGGGTTAGAATTTCAGTTTTTTTCATCCCCGTCTCAAACTGAAATTTTTCTCAGATTAGAGCAAACTAAGGAGGTCTTCCAATGGGTGTCACTCAATAGGGATTATCACAAAGACAAGACTATGGGAGCGCCCGTGAGCAGGGGGTGCAAGGTATGGATTCTGTCCAGGGCTGGGTCCAGTCCATTTAATAGTGTCTCTCGGCATTTATAATTATCATCCGCCTAATTATTGTGGTGGTCCAAGAGCGGTCCAAACGTCGGAATTAGTTCCACATGATTCACACTACAAGGATATTACAAGGATGCAACTTTAGGAGCGTCCATGAGGGGGGGGGAGGGTTGCTGGGGCAGCCCCCGCGCCCCACCAGTGAGCTAGTTCTCTAAGTGGATGTATTTATAGTAAATGCCCAACTCGGCATTTAAGACTTAGAATATGAAATGTGTGCCCAGTGTTTAACTCAAGTGGTACATGATACCCTCTTTAAACTTCCTTGAGGGGGTGTCCATGTCTTGTCTTCCAAGAGACAAGTTCAATGACGTAAGACTACCCTGGCCTTCACAAGAGACGATCCCCACCCCGCTAAATAAAAGGTTAAACAAAGCACAGCTGAGTTTCTGCTCTGCCTCCACCTGAGCATTTTAAAAAAAAGTGATTATTGCACTAAAAAAAGTGGCACGGGGACTCCAGCACACATTACCCTACTTAGCTACACTAGGTGTGCCGTTTGACTATGTGGTTGCGAGAGCACTTTAGCACTTTTCCCATGACATGGACGATCCTAAGTCTAATACCCTAAAGTACCAGTTGCCCCTTAAGATCTAAGGAAGTATGTTTTGTCCGGCCTACCCCCGACCAAACTCCACCCCAGCACTCAGTCCCTCAGCAGCGTCTTAAGGGAGGAAACTCGCCAGATCCTAGGCTATATTACAGGTTAGTTGGGCGTGACTAACCGTGCGAGTACCTTGGTCGACCGTCGACCTCAACGCTACATGGAAGCAGGAGCCAGTAACCACCCGGGTTTCCCCAAAGTGGCTGTTCTGTACTATAAATAAATTTTGGTTTTTCTTATATGACACACAATCCATACATTGTCTGCCGTTATGGGTTTGACCTCATTATGCATAAAATCATATATCAAATTTATTCCTTTATCAACCTTACTCAAAACGTTTTCTTTTCATTCAAACGCGTGGGTTTATCATTATTCTTTAAAGGTGTGCGCCTCTTAATAAACAGGCTTCAAAATTTTGCACTTTCAAAATATTAACTACTCAAGAACATGATTATAAGATAAGATAAGATAAGATAAGATAAATTTTATTCGTCCTTGTACAAGGAAATTTGTTTTGATCATTGAATACATAACAATACAGTTACAGAAGCAGAAAGTATGATACATAGCGCGCACACACACATATATACACACACACTGATAAATTAACTAAATTAACAAAATTAACAGTGCACACAATATGCATCCCTAACCAAAACACATTGACCTGACACGCAGGACATAATTCAACTGTGCACAGATTACGATCAAGATGACGACATTATTGTAACATCCTAGTTGATGATGGAATAAACGATTTAAAGTAGCGCTCAGTTTTAGTTTTCTTTGACAACAGCCTTAAACTTCTTACAGATCTTATATATTCCTTGTTCAGGGGATGTTGGGGGTCATTTATAATAATATTAGCTTTTTTAATACAAGCACCAGTGTACAGCTCATCAAAATATGGCAGATCACAGATACAAATGTTGGATGCTTTTTTAATTAAATTATTGATCTTATTTTTATCTTTTTGTAAGATGTTTCCTCCCCAACAGACAACTCCATACATCAAAACGCTCTGAATAGCCATGGTGTAAAATATTTTCAGAATGCTTTTGCTAACTTTTAAAAAGCGGAGCTTTCTGAGGAAATACATGCGCTGGTTGGCTTTCTTGTATACATATGTTACATGCGCATGACACCATCTTGGCTTTTATTACAAACCGGAAGTGGGAATCGATACTACTTAATTAATCGACTGCCAATAACTTCATTGAATATGATAAAGAAATCAATACTTATTTCTGAAAAGTCCCTACTCTCCATCTTCTTTCTCTACATTTACGTTTTCCTCATCACACCTTCTTTACCCTATAGTTTTTTTTCTTGTTTTTAAGTGTCCACATGATTTGGGAATGACATCATCATTCAGTATTAAGGGAACCAAAATCGATACAAAAAAGATACCATTCCGAAGGAAGGGCTAAGCACACTTAACAATCTTGTCTCCTCGAGATTTGAAAATGGAAGTAATATAAAAATTAATATCTGTTCAGACAAAAGACATAGCAGAAAATGAAAAGCATGAGCTAGTTGTACATGTTACCTCGGACTTTTTCCGAATTGTACATTTTCAAATATATACCGAATAAGAATAATGGACAAAAAAATCTTGGAGAACAGATTTTTTTATTGTAATCACAAACTCAAAACTTGCAACAACCAAATCACAATAATCCTTATGGAGAAACAAAAGCAATTTTGTCAGTTGGATGGAGAAAAAACTAAAGTGATAAGTCTCCGAAATGAAATTGGCATTCATCAAAAAATGAATAAATCTATATAATTATGTTATGCACAAATTCTCCACCTTTGAATGCAAAGGGCTTTTTTTATTGGGCCACCCAGAGTAACCAAATTTTCTATGTAGGTTTCAAATACTGTGGAAGGTGCATTGAGGTTTGTACTGTTTTATTGGTTTTGTTTTTCTTTTTTTTTTAGTTTACTTTCGGGCCTTTGACTGCTCTTCACCGATTCCATTTTTTTTCATGAACACATGACCGTGAACACTTCATGCCAGCTGATGTAAACTACTCAGTGTGCTAGCGGTGAAGTTAGAAGACAGGAAGGAATACATGGTGCAGAGAGTAGAATGTGACAGGGCGGGGCAGTGGTTGGAGGATACGTGGAGTGCGGCTTTTATGCTTGTATAAATATAAAATACTAAAATGGACCTGTTATACATTTTGTAAGTGCTTACATCTACAATTATTCCATTTGCACAAAGTCTGATTGTAAAATGAGTCTCGCCGTGCTGTAATTTAATGATCCGTGGCCGTATGCAAGAACTGTACATAACTGGTTACAAGTTGATAGGCCCAACGCATCGGTGCAAAATGCTACTCGGCATGCCAGAACTTTGCGTAAGCCTACATACGTACATGTTAAGTGGTTCGTAATTTGCATAATTTGCATAATTGACTCAACGCATTGAATCCGAAATTTGATAGAGATCTGCCTAAGATTAAGAAAAGATAGAGAAGCGCTTAATTTCTCCGGTTCTGTGTCAACTCTGCTATCCTTATTTGATTGAAGGTAATAATTCTACTTACCAAGTTGCAACATTCTGTTACTAATGAAAATGGAACTTCGAAATCCATCGCTGATGTTGTCTCCAATGTGGGTTTAATGTTGTCAAGAAGTGTGGAGGAGAGGAAGAAAGAAATTTTCCTATCAATTTTAACTTAAACAAAACCAACAAAAAAGTTTCCACTTCACAAAATGACAATATTGTGGGATAAAATATTAGTTACTTTCTTTGTGTTCTCCGCTTCAAACGATGAGATGTCAAAGAGCAAAAACATGCTATAATGAATGCCAAAGTGTATGCACTATTAGTCTCACAGTCAGCGGCCTCTGCCTTGTTTACATCATTTTACATAGGCATGAGTGAATTTGTCGTAGTGTCAAGTAGCTGGGATTGGCAGACACAAGTTCTGTGCATGCGTAATGACAATTTTTGTTACAGCAGTAAGCAGCAATGGATGCATAGGGAGGGGTTGGTGTAACTTTTGTTCATGCATACCGACTAAATTTGAGTTTACACCTAGGTGGCCATAAGCGCTACTAAGCCTGTACCATAATGCAAACGGGTGGATTTACACCAAGTTCATGCATCCGGCCACTGATATGTGCAAACAAATTCCAACCCTTTTCAGCCGTACCATGAAAAAGCGAAATGTACTGCCACAGCCGGTGTTTCCATCCAGAAACCAGGCGTCGTTTGGCCGGGTGGTCTGCCTTGAAACAAAATGTTATTTCGTCAATCAACCAGAAATTAAAACTGGGCATTAGATAAAACATGTGCTATCTACATTATGTCGTCCGCATGATAAAACCTCACAAAGCTGGTTTGGGAAATTTTACAGGAAAAAGAAAAAACGGATTTATTTCCAAACCACAGGTCGCAGATTTTTGCAATTTTGTCACTAGTATACCTTTGCTCTTACAAATACACTGCCTGACGTCTCACCTTGATGATTTTGATTACAGTTATGTTTTAGGTGTTTAGCAGGTTTGCTGGCCCGAAATCCGCACGATAAAACCTCCTTATCATTAAGAACGATGCCATTCCAATGTGCGAACTTGACATTATTCCTACTTGTGGGACATCCATAGGGTTACCGGCTGGGAGGCGACAACATCAACATTGTTAGATTGGTTCGTTTTCTGAAGGAGCTCAATCTGTGCTTGTTGTGCCCCTATTTTTTATTTATCTTTTACTGGTACACACATTTTATTAGGCTTCAAAAAGTAACAGAATAAGATAAAACAGACGAGAACTGGTACATTTATTTTTTGTTTAATAAAAGGGAGTTAATGGCTTTTTTTCAAATAGGGCTGTTTTCCCGAATTCCTTCCCTTTATCAGTTATACGAGTTACATAATGTATTAATCATATAAGCTATAAATATGGTGAACTTTATGGGAGGTTAAATCAAGCCACCATCATTCTATGTCAATTGGCCATCACAAAAGGAAGTATAAATCGCTGGAGATTCTGTGCTCCACTCGTCAGCCTAAACTGGCCGATGGAAAAATCTAAACTATGAAGAAGAGCCAATTATTGTCAAAGTAGTAAGGGTATAATCAGCCAGTGACTGAAAATATAACCCATTTAATTATTTTCGTCAGTAACGCTCACATTGTCTCAAAATCTAATACGTATGATATAGGTCGATTCCTTCCTGGGTATGAAACAGAGAAATTTATGTATTTTATAGTCAAAGACTCCAACAAAAATTAGTATGTTCATGCTTCAGATTAAAATAATAATAATAATAATAAAGTTATACGAAGGCAGAGACAACAGTGCCTATCTTGTCTCTAAATCCAACACCTGCGAGCGGTATTAGTGCCATTTCAGCCATATGGAAGGTTCGACATATTAATGCCTATGTTACTTTCGTTTCAGAACATTATCTTCACAGTATTTTGAAACTATTAGTTGCATCCAAACTAAAACTAACGAAACAATCTGAACTATGCTTGCAAAATATCGAGGGGCTTATGCGCGGGAGAGGGGGAGGCCGAGGATGAAATCAGCGGTAGTCAACAGTTCAGCATTCTGTGTGAAATTATTTAAAGTGGAGGTAAAGAGAGACGGGGGAGATAGGAGGAGAGGAGAAAGGGACGGGGAGAAAGAGAGAGAGAGAGAGAGAGAGCGGCGAGAGAGAGAGAGAGAAAAGAAAGAAATTAAAAGATCAAGTAACCAAATTTACACTTATTAGAGGCCTATAACTTATTAACAAGCCACCCCCCCCCCCATCACTCTTATTGTCTGTTTGTTTATTTATTTAATTATTTATTGTACGGTACTACAATTATTACACGGTTTACACGTCTACGGTATTACCATTGACAAACTGGCAGTCAAACGAGTGCTCAATGGAACATTTACCTCCTCACCTTATACAATAAAATCAATACAGTCTTAGATACTCACGTACTCCACCTTGTAAGGAACGGTTTCAAAGTACTTGTAGCTTATACAACACTGCAAATAATGTTCATGGTTTGAAACACCCCATCACTTTTACTTACAGTAAATTCCCACGTGAGCAACACATCTGACATAGCCTGAAGTTGTGAAACTTAAAGAGTGGACGGGAATTTATCCTTTAAAACATTCAAAGAGACGACCCTGAACTGCAGAGATTCTGTGCAACACATTAAACAAAGTGAGCTGATACTTGTGAGCATGTCTGTGGAATGTAAGAGATGGGTGGGGCGGGCTTTGTGGTGAGCGGTTCATAGTTTTCTTATGACACACCTTGCATTGTGGAGCTTCGCAAGTAAAGTCACTCCTCTCTCACTCTCTCCCTTTCTCTCTCCCTCACTCTCTCTCTCTCGGGCATGTAGAAAGGGAGGTAGTGGGGGGGGGGTGCTTAATGGTGAGCGATTCAGTGTTCTCGTGACTCGCCTTACACTGTGCTGTGGAGCTTCGCAAATAGACCCATTTCTCTCTCTCCCCCTCTTTCTCTCTCTCCCTCTCTTTAATAAAGAGAAGGAGAAAGAACGGGGCCAAGGGAAAGAATGACCATACAACAAAGTGCACATAAAATCGGGGGCGGGGGGGGGGCGGTAGATGGGCGAAAACAGACTGTGGCCAAAGAGAGATAAAGACCCTGGTTCAGATTTTTGTGACATGCTTAATTATAAAGAAGATGAAGATTTGGTCGGAAAGGCAAGAACTCATGTTAACTCATTTGCCAGTGTTATAATCCACAAACTGAACAGTCGATCTTACTATAATGTCTATTAAAAGGCGCATAATGTAAAGTGACGGTCAGCATAGGCAAGAAAAAAAACAACAAAAAAACGTATCTGCCAGTATCCAGAAACTCAATACATGCATGTAGTTCTTTTTTATTGTCCATTAAAAAGCACACGCGCCCCGTCGTTTATTTAATTCTCTGAGTGCTTTTTCCTTGTAAAAACTAAATCAAATAATTTATTTTAAAGGTGTTTTTTTTTCTATCTGTGTGAACAGAAAAGTTCAGAAAAGTTCATCTCACTATTCAGTAACTTAGATCTATCATGTATTTACTTGAATACATTGTTTTTGAAATACATGTAAATATGTTGGAGGTTTTCTGCTTGTTACATGCATTGCATGTTTTGCTTTATTACTTTTTTGTTTCTTTCTTTCTTTGAAAGTTTTGTTCATTTTTAATTGTTCTGTTAGTCAGCCTACATTTCTCTCTCTCTCTTCCTGCTCGTTTGTGCTTTTGTAATTTATTTACACTCGGCAGCAGAACTCATGATACATATTATTATAATAATTATATTATATCACTTTATTTTCTGCCCGTATGGTTCCCGTAGGCAACCGGAAATTATGCTTTCTACTTTCGTTTACGGTGTGGTCAACACTTCATTTTCACGAAACAAAGTTTCCAGATTCCAATACTAAAGTAATACTAGACTCTAGATCTAACAGTAACAGTGTCTCTGGTTTCGAACGCCGAAGGATGGTGCTTGCAACGTAAAATTGTGGGCGGTACTGATGCAGGATTTCAAATTTTGTCGTCTTAATCTGATGAGCAGTCATGCATTTACTTGTGCACTAATTCTGCTGTTCATAGGCCTACATTCGTCAGCATTTGAACACGAAAACAAGCATCGTGCATCTATGAACTTGAGCATGTAAGTTTTTAGGTAGCAGTGAGAAAAGTATTAGATCTAGAGTCTACTTTTACTAGAGGTTAGATTTAGATCTAGATCTAGATGTAGATCTCTAGTATTGGTAGCAGATATTTTGTATTGCATTATTATTTTGCATACTAGACTCTATTTTATCGCACAAATTGAATTACCAACAAACAGTGCCTTTCGAAGGAATAAATGCAACGTCACTGTTCTTGATCATGACCTGGTTTCCATCACCATTGCTAGATCTAGATCTAGATCTAGTATTGAAAACAAACTGCTACTCGTGGAGTGATGATCAGGTCAGTCTTAAAGTTAAAGATAGACCTGGTCCTAAGAAGGAGCCAAATCCACAACAGGCTACTCAATGACTCATTAAAGTTGAAAACTGATTTTAAAGAAATATAGATCTAAATCTGCCCAACTTTCAGTCATTTAGTATCATTTACTGCCATATAGTAAGTATATACTCAAGTCCAGCAACTTTCTTGAAATGGACCAGAGCCCAGAGGCATTGCCTTTTGGACACAATTTGACAGTACTGTCAGTCCTGTGGGATCATTGACTTTTAACACAGCGTGACTTCCCACATTTTAAAACTGATTTATTTTTCTAGAGAAGATCCAACAATGAAGGCTGTGAGATATACACCTGGTGGCCCTGAGAATATGTTCATTGAGGAAGTTCCATTGCCTGAACCTGGTGAGCATGAAGTTCGGATCCAGGTATTTGCTTCAGCAATCAACAGGGCTGATACTTTGCAGGTAATCATCCAGTCCGATTTATCCTGCAACCACTTTCAGATTGCATTTATCAGTTACTGCGGAATGTGGAAATGAAAAGTCATTTCTGGTCTTCAGAATTAAGATTCCAAAATCTCCGTTCATGGTGTCATTATAGATACAATTACAATAGTGAAAGCTCAAAATGTGCACTTGTCTTCTCACTATTGGGTGCTACAGGTGTTCTAGACAAGTGTAGCCGAGTCAAGTCAGAACATTGGAGTATTACAATTTCTACAGCTGTTTGAATACAATTACTTAGACTGGGGACACCTTATGTCATGAACATGAAGCTTCCAGATGTTTGGGTAAGAAAATTTAGATGAAAAAACAATGACAACTAAAAATACAAACAAACAAAAACAACCCAAAAATGAGGAATAGTCTGAGAATAAACAGAGTCATTCTGATTATAAATCGGCTGTCTCCGTTTTTTTAAAGCAGGATCTTCAAGTAGATCTAATTGGGCTAGAAACAAGTATAGTTTCCTAATAACTAATGCAAAATAATAACACACTTATATTACATATCGTATACACAGTTGCTTGTTATACACATTTTCATTTTGTATCAGATTCTGATAATTATTTTATATTCAGAGAAAAGGACGCTACAACCCACCAGCTGGCTCAACAGATGTCCTGGGTCTGGAAGCAGCAGGGGTGATAGACAAAGTAGGGCCGGGGTGCCCTGGAAATATTTCTGTTGGTCAGAAAGTGATGGCTTTGCTAGTAGGTGAGGAAAGTTGGTTGGTGCCCGAGGGTTCAGCTAAATTTTGTTGCCTAGTTTTACTACCTCTGATTTGTTGCGTCATGGTTCCGGCATTTTATTCTTAAGGTATATTTATTTATATATACTTGCAAGTTGCATCCGAGCTTGATGCGCTGGACTTAACCCTATTACTGCTACATATATACACATTTCCCCAGTACTAAGGAGCATTTTTTTAAAAGAATTATGGTGGTGTAGTAAAATGGCTGTTACTCTTTGGAATAAAGTTTGAGCCCATGATAACGATACATTTTTTGGAACGGAAATTGGATGAGGATTGTGAAAAAAATATGAACCACCGTAATTGATTGATAAAATTGGCTGATAGCAGTGATAGGATTAAAAACTGATCTATCTCTTTTTTTTTCAAATTTAAGGGATAATGGGATTGACTTCAAGATTAAATTTGTTAAGAATCAGATGTTGGCACTTGAAACAGGATGTAGAATATTGTGGTTATTAATAGTATTAGTAATAGCCCTACTGATTATACTATTGTGTTATGTTGTCATAGAATCATGTGAACATGCAAATAAAATTGATATGGATGCTTTTGGTAGTAGCAGTTCTTATTACCATATAAAGTGAGTCTTATGTCAGTCAAAGTGAATTACCACAAGCCATATTATTTATATATTATGTATAAATATGTATTATTATTGTGTTTGCTACTTCAGGTGGTGGAAATGCAGAATACGTAGTTTGCAGATGCGAGCAAGTCATGCCAGTGCCTAAAGGCCTTTCAATGGCACAAGCAGCTGCCATCCCTGAAGTTTGGCTTACCGCATACCAATTGTTGTATTATGTTGGTAGGTTCGGTGACAAAAATTATAGTTCATTCATATATATCTCATTACGAAGGCTGAAATGTTTGACTTTGACTTTTGTGCTCATGCCCTTAATAAAGGGTTTACTTTGCACTTAACATGATGTTGGCACTTGCTTTAAATTATATTTATGTTACGGTCATTATTAATTGAAAATTCAATTATTTTTTTTTACCTTTGACCTCTTCCTGCACGATTTTGTATGTTTTTTTTTTTAATATCTTATAGAGATCTTTGTGCTCATGTAATGTAAGGTAAATCTGATTGATAAAACAGAAGTAATTTTTGTTTGCATTTCTTTGGTTAAACAGGACACAGTTTGGCCACAGTGATTTCACAAGGGTGGAATCAAGTTTCCTGTTCACTGTTAATAGTATATAGTAAGGATGTAAAGGTTGTAACAAATCCCAGACTGGGAAATGTAATAATTATGACAGGACAACAATCACGAACGAACAAGTATAACACTTAACAGAACAACCAAACAGACTCACACATTTATTATACATAAAAATAAAGATATACGTGCATTACATTGTTAAATTCAAATACCATCCAATGGTCAGCACTCCCGACATTCATTCCTCTACGGGTCCACTACCCGATAATACTTTCTAAAATATGCTCTGGCCTCAGCCTCACATCTATATATATATTACTTGCTGGCCTCTCTTACTGGCGCCTGCTCAACCTAGTCTCCGTATCTCAATCTCCCCTTAAGGTCTTACAGCACATTACTATTTCAATAGCACATTATATTCTCAATGGCACATTAACATCTTAACAGCACATTAACATCTTAACAGCACATTAACATCGTAATAGCACATTAACATTTGAATAGCAATAAGGACAATAACAACGTCCCTGTCTGTGGCCAGACTGCCACGACTCATGTGCTCCCGCTGTCCTGCGCGACAGCTTCACTCAGGCAGGCCTGTGGGTAGCCTTCTGCCCAACCCCGGCACAAGTCTGCTCACCGCGGGTGGCTTCTCTGCCCGACCCCGGCACCTATAAGAATAACATTACATCTGTAATACACCCCACAATTACTATCCACTTCACCACTCGTTACGAACCATCAAGCGTACTCACAATAGTCCACATTTCACTCACCACACATCTTACGGTAACACACCTCCACCGTGTTACACCGTACTCAGACTCGCTACGAATCCATGATCCTAACTTACATCTATCGCTCATTGCGCACATCTCTATACACAGTAATCAATGACTTTCACAGTCCTCACATATAACTTATTTACATCATGGTCATAGGAGAATCTAGTACATCAATCATCATAATTATCAATCACAGTTCAACCTACCAGTCATCACTGGAAAACACACAATCTCCCGACTGCCTCTGATTTCACGTCTGTCCCCTTGGGCTTCTTAACTTGCAGTGATCTGACTATTCAGATTTTGCCTCTACTACGCCTCAACTTCACTCACAACATGCACGCTTCAACGTTAACTAACAGAAGTCAATATAGGTGAGCAGCCTCACTATCCCGTGAGTCAATCCTACACTTCCATGCTCCCGTAATAGTTGAATCTCGCTCACTCCACTCGTGACAAAGGTAGTGGGGTTTATTTGAAGTATCATCACTGTCACTCCACGATTGCCCAAGTCATGTTTTGGTGTTTTGTGAAAACAAAGAAATCTTTTTAATTCAAATACAGTGGAACATGCTTACACCAAAATTTTAGGGACTGGACATATTACTTTGGTTTAAACATATTTTGGTTTATCCAAACTTGGTATGGTGGAAGTTGTCAGGAGAGGGGAACAAACTCTGTAAGGTCAAATTTCACTGATAAAATAATGAGTTACTTCCGGGTGTGTGGCACTGTAACTAATGACGTGGGTCGTCTGAAACTACACGGTGCCGTGACATCACGCCACATCAGACAGCGCGCATCACGATGCTTCGATGATGTGCTGCCCATCTCACATTGTCAGCACACCGCTGACCGTTTGCTACATACGCACAATTTAGATTCCATAGATAATGCGCACTCGCTTCACTGACGCAATTCCCCCATCCCCTAACCCTCTCCGCCTTTGACACCTGCTGGTGGCCTCAGCCCTGTCGATGACAGAACGGCGTGTCGGTACTAAGCATGCTTGATTAAGAATGGTCGCTGGCTTCCACTAAAATCAAGGTCCTTGTTTTCGGTTCAGCCATGTTCCCACAAATGTTGACTTTGGTTTATCGCTAATCCATTAACAAAGAGTAAAAGAGAAAAAAAAATGGGGATTAATTTTTCTTTTGGTTCAGCCGTGTTTTCGGTTTAGCCATTTTTGGTCTAAGTGTGTTCCACTGTATAATGGAAGCTGTTGGTAGGGGAGCCATAGCTGAACAGTGAATACAACTCAGTATTTTCCCTATTTGGCTTTGTTATTAGACCATGCTCATGTAACAACAGTGTGAAATAATGATTTAGAGAGATGTGGGTTTTTGTTGAAGAAAGTCAGTGTAACAAAACAATGTAACTGTTGAATGTTGCAACATTATTATCTGATTCACCCTAATAGTGGCGGGTAATTTTCTCTCTCCCATGTTAGACTTTTTGGATGTTGTTGGGGGAGGGTAGTCTTATTACAAAGACAAATAGAGAAAGTATTGAGTTGTGTTCACTGCTCAGCTCTAGCTTTCTATGTAAAATACTGTGCCCTCCTACAAGACCAAAAACTTCCGACTTGGCTGTTGTTTAGGGAACCGTGGCTTGTTACAAGGTAAACTGCAGATGAGCAGTGAACACAACACAGTATTATCTCTATAACGGCTTTGTAATTAGTCTACGGCCTCCCAACACCAATCACTCCAATATTACCTGGTGAATTAGCTGATTTAATCGGTTAATGCCACTTTTAGGGTTAAGGTGAGCATTTCATTTCAAAACACGCAAAAAAAAATGACTTAGGCAATTGTGGAATTACCATGACAGTATGATGCTGTTAAATATTGTAGAATACTTTTGGGGTTAACATTCTTGCTTCTCTAATATCTTTGTGGATAATTTCAAAATTTAGGAGAATTAGTAGATCTTAGACATAGATTATCATGAATTTTTAAGACTATTTATTTTGCAACCAGGCAAGCTGATAAAGAATGATGCTGTCCTTGTTCATGCTGGGGGAAGTGGAGTGGGCACAGCTGCAGTACAGTTAGTGAAACAGGCAGGTGCATCTGCAATTGTCACAGCTGGTAGCCAGGAGAAGATTGACTTTACAAAGTCCCTTGGTGCAGTGGAGGGAATAAACTACAAGGAGGGAAATGTTGGTGACAAGGTTCTACAAATGACTGATGGTAAGACTGAAAAATAAGTTTCATGAAATTAAATGCTTTAAAGATGCAAAAAGTCTCTAATTTCAATCAGACTTACTCTAAGCCCTTCCTTAGATCAGTAATTGGCCTGTGTGTGAAAAGAAAAGTCTAGGAACAATGACTAAATTTTTAGTTTTAGTTCATATTGATTTTGTTGGTTTAGTTAACTTTCCCAATTTAGTTAACTTTCCGACAGCATTGTTATAATAGAAAGCAATATTCAGATGATCCAGCCCAGAGTGGGCCAATGTGTTGTGAGTCTTCACAGAGTGTGAGGGAAAGTACTGGGTTATCCTGCAACCAAAGGAAATTGATCAAATGGACAATGTTATTTTTTATGCAAGAATTGAAGTGTACAGCACGTTTGTTACGAGTGCGGTATCGAGTGTTACGGGGATGGTTATATTATAAAATTATGTGTTCGACTGCATTTTAAACTATCGAGAGGTTTTTAACAATTACTCTGCCATACCATGCCACATACACTAATAACAATTTCGAGTAAGTTATATCAAGGACCTTGTAGGGCCACAAATTTATTACTTTAAATTCCTAACAATTTCGTCTATCTTTTACATATTAAAAGACAACATCAGCAGCATCAAATGAAAATACTATAATACATAACTAGGAGTCTCCTCTAGATTCTTAAGAGATTATATCATACTAACTCATTCACAATGTAATTATTACTTATTTATCTTTCAGAAATATGGTCTGCCTACTATCTCACAAATAATAATCCTATGTCTCAGACGACAATGTTAACTCAGTTAATTGCTTATAAAGGATCAAACCGTCAAGACACACTGACGTAGTTAAGATAGATCTAGATCTGCTCTAGGATGGGCTGGCAATTCCCAGCCTCATCCAGACACATCAACTACAATTTACAAATGTGTATACCAGTCACTCATTCTAGATCTAGTTGCAAGTAAAAAACATTATAGTCTTGCATCCTTTGGTAGTACTTCTACTGGAAAATTAGGGTCAGATTCACATTCATCGTCGAATCTCTGTGTCGAAACTTACGATTAGTCCCTGATATGAAATCAGGGAATAGAAGGAAATAGCTGTGGATAATTCCATTGTCTATCAAGGACATAGACATGTCTTTAACAGTCTCTGATTCACTCAGGCTGAATCTAGCCGACGCCCTCGCAGATGGAACATTCTGCATGGAGTGAAGAAACCTAAAGATGGCTTCGCTTATATCTTCTGCAATCCCCAGCCAACTGCTCAAATTTGATTGGTGCATCCATTTCGAGCTCAGCTCGCAGTCTATTAATAGTAACAGACAAAGTTAAACTAGGATGTCAAAACCTTTCCTAAAGTCACTACACCCTCTACGTTTTATGTACGAATTTATTCACTCCTTATTCGCCCCGTCTTTCCTTGCTAAAGTACACCCAAACCACGGGGTCGAAAACTGCACCGTCACTGTTAATTTATCCATTCGTTCTATCTTGCCCCACTTTCTTTCCATCTCTAAGAAAAAGCGTTACAAAAACAAACTGTCCACGGGAATAGTTCAAGGACATTTGCACTGGCCAAAATCAATGATGACATGAAATAAACAAACCCGTGACCCAGCACGGCAATTCCAGTCCTAACCCTGACAACGTTCACCTCCCAAAAGATAATTCAAGGGGAATTATGTTACTAGTTTCCTGAGAACAAGGCTTTTAGCTAAGCCAGTGAGAATGAAATGTATGAAATCGCTGTAATAAAAAGTTTTGTTGATGAAACAGCATGAAAATCAGCATTTAACTACGGCATTATTCACATCAAGTCCTTTAAATTCTAAAAAATTCTTTTAATGTTATGAACCATAAGTCTAAGAGTGGCTTTAGGTAGATGGGCTTCCGTTAGAGACTTTATCCATGAAAAATGTGCTCTAGCTCCCAAGGTAGTAATCCCACAGTACTGTTTTGTAATACTACCTCCTCACAATTTTGAATTTTGCTTCCATATTTTTTTTTTTTTCAGGCAAAGGTATAAGTCTCATCCTTGACTGTGTTGGTGCTTCCATGTATGAAGATAATTTAAAGGCTATGGCTGTGGAGGGTAGATGGGTTGTATATGGACTTATGGGTAGGTATAACAAGACATTATGATGTTGTAATGTCGGGTGCTTCTGCGAGTTTTGCACTATCTCTTGTACCTTTTTGGGCTGCCTATAAAAACCGCAGTGTTCTACCTGCACTGTTTGATCATCCAGTGACACTGACAGGGTTCTATTACATTTTGATTGCGATTTTGAATCGATTCTCTTCAATATTAAGCATTCATTAAATCGTTTGATTCAAATTTAATGTACTTATCATTTTTACGAAATATAAAAATGAGATTTAAAGTGACCATATATGATTCATATTCACTCTGAAAATCAGTTTGGTCAAAAACACTTTTGCAGGATCTTGAGAAGATATTTATGGATGAGTTCATGTTATGTTGGAGTATCTGTCAACCTATCATAGATACTGAATATGATGTAATTTCAGTATTTAGATGTGCAACTATCTTTTTCCGACAGGTGGAGCTCAGGTGAATGGGGACCTAAGTAAACTTCTTGCCAAGAGAATCAGTCTGTCATTCACCACTTTAAGGTTCAGGTCTATTCAGGTAAGTTCATAGTTAACAATTGTTACATGAATAATAGTTATGAATTGAATCCCTGTTAATCTGCTGTGCCATTTCTTGAAAAAATGTAAGTGAATGACAGACACGTAAATAGTTTTAGATCCACTCATAACTAAGTACTCTAAGTTAAAGACAGTTATTGCCGGACTGTGTCCATGTTTCAGTGTATTAATCTGAATTGAGGATTATATATCATGAGTATGCTCTGACCTTTTAGGTCATATATGGTTAGAAAAGATTTAAGAACTGTTCACTTTCAGGTAATGGGAATAGTGATTACTTTACTGTCAGGTTTGTTTCTAAGATTTTCTGAAACCATGGCATTGATGTTTATGAAAATGAGAAATGTGAGAATAAATATTTGGACACTTTATTTATTTACGAAAATGACATGGTATCTCTCTCTCTCTCTCTCTCTTTTCAGTACAAGGCGTCATTAGTTAATGATTTTGCACAGCATGCCATTCCATTGTTTGAAAACGGATCATATCGTCCGATCATCCATACTGTATTGCCTATGTCAGAAATAGTCCAAGCCCACACAATGATGGAAGCAAACATCAACTTGGGCAAGATCATCCTGCAAGTCAGAGATGAGAAGACTGATGGCAAGGAAGAATTATAACTGAAAACTTGTTTCGAATGCGGCAGCCATTCCATATATTTTCAGACTTACATATTGTCATTACTGGAATGAAGCTGATAATGACCATTAGATTGTAAAGCATTTATTTACTGAGATGAAGCCAGGATTCATAATTGTTATGCAATTAATACATATATAAAAGCATTAGGATGCAAAAGTTGATGGTCATCCCTGACCATTGGAGGCCTTTTAAATGCATACGAATAAAGCAATTTAAATGCTAGCCTTTTCAATTTATTTATTCAGAAAAACATATCAAATCACCATTTCATCTAAATCCACTTCATTATTATGCTATAATTTAAATGTGAATATTTGATGGTCTCACAGAGGATAGATAATTTCTGTGATGTGAAATCCATTTAGTAATTATGTAATAATTTAAATATATGATTATATGATAATGCACATACAGTTTAGGAATTCATTGCTCAACCTGATGTCTACTTGTAACCAAAAAAAAAGGCACCATTGAATTTATGGTGGATAATACCATGTACATGTACTGCCATTTTGGTCATTGATCTTTTACACTCTTAGACATTATGCTGAACAGCCACTGATTATTTAGGGAATGATGGATGTCATTTGTACATCCTTCAAAATGTCAGTGAAATTGCCTTGTATGTTGCACAGATCAAATTTTACAAGAGAGAAGAAAATGTCTTATTTTTTTGGTTGTTTGTTTTAAATCACTAACTAGGAATTAATGTACAGGATTCCTGAATAGCCTTTGAATCTCTGGAAAGGCCGTGGAATGTAGAAATTTAAGAAAAAGCTATGAGAAAGCCCTGGAAATAGTGGATTAGCCATGGAATAGCAGTTGAATTCCCTTAGATTTAAAAACACCTTGTATGAAAATGGGAGAATAATCTAAACAAACATAAATAAATAAATTTTGTCTCATTCTCTGGCCTTTCCAAGTGGTGTTTGTGAAAGCAGCAGTAAGTAAAGTGATGACATCTAGTGACATATTGCCTTGGGGTCTGATGGTGGCTTGTTTGTAAGAACCTCTAGTAAATCTTGCTCAAAGACAGAGCCTCCAACAAACACGGTGGGAGTAACTGCTGAACATAGGACATCCAACAGTCAGGAATGTGAACAACCAGGAAGATGATGAAATTCTAAGTTTAACTCGGGTGTCGTGAGGATTATGGCTTAGGAGGGACGTTTATACTTGTCTATCTCAGATTTGATCTCATTAGTCTCCACATTTCTGATATCAGCCAATGACTGGTCCACTAATAACACAGGAAATGAAAATTCTTCATTTGAAATCACACCCCATAAATGTAATGAATGTGATGCTGACAACACTTTGCAGAAAAGACATTCTGTGACCGTCTCACACATGTTACAGTGATTGAGAGTGATGAGAGAGGATTTGGAAATGTCTGATTGCCATGGGTATGAGACGGCCAAGACATTCCAGGAAAGAGTGATCAAATGTGTTCCTCCTTTTTTCTGTGCCATTTCAAAACAGCTTTTGCAGTTTTGGGTCATTTTATGAATCTATAGTGGAAATGTAATAGAAAAATAGAATTTACAACAGTATGCATTGTTTATTCATTTTAATGAGGTCATGAAACAGTGGTAACTGTTGTTCTCAGATGATGGCATTATTAATTATATATAGAGTTACATTATTTGAAGAGGTTTCTCTCCTTGATAAAGAAGTATATTTATCAACGATGCATTTACTGCTTGTGGAGTTTTACACAAGTCAGTAACCAGATAACCTGTGCCTTTTTTTGTCTTCTTTTTTGTCATTATTGTATTAACCAGAATGGTGTCCTTTCTTTATAATGAACTGTATTTATCAGTTCAAAAATAGCCCAGTAGTCTATCAGCATTTTGCCATTGTTTTATTAGGTAGTCGAAAGTGCCTGTTTTGGCATAATTTTAGGCCAACATTACAAGGCTATTACTGCTGTGTATTTACATATATGTGGAACAGCATGTATCCTACATCAGAATAAAGTTTAGTCCTACCTCTGACAAAATATACTTCCTTTTGTATCGTTAAATGTGTTTAGCTGTGTGTTTTTATAGCTTGAACAAGGCATGGTCTTGCCGTTTTTGCTCTGAGCTGCATATACCGGAATTGACCCCCTCATAACATAGGGTCTCAGAGCGTCGCGCCAATGTATCGCACATGTTTGAAAATAACTCACACAGAAAGCCAGATAAATGATGTTTAATTCAATGTATCCTTCATTGTGTTTTAAGTTGGAATTCCTTTAAAAATCATTTGTTGAAAAGTTTGTTGACTGAGAGACTGGCGGAAAATTTAATAGATCAGGATCAAAATTATACGCAAATGAACCTCAGCCTTTGTATTATAAGGGTATGCCAAAATTAGACACAGGGCATGTTTCCGCGCGAAGCACCAACTGTTTTTATAGACCCACCCAATGCTTGATTTCGTCACCTTTGTCCGACACACAGTGTCAATGGTGACACGGTTGACCTCCTTTTCAATTAAAAAAAACAAAAACATTTTTGTCTCCCTTGTAAGAGTTCACACAAAACTGAAGTCGGGATGAAGTTTGGTGACTAAATTAAAAATAGTAAAATAAGATGCCTGTATATATATTTGTACTCCTCGTAAAACGATGAGCGTAAAGTACACCCCCTTGTCTTGGAAACTAAGAATTTTTAATGACGTGACTAAATAAACCATCAGTTTATGGGCGGTCAAAGCTGGGCAATAATGCAATTTGCAAAAGGTAGCAAATTCGATATGTTTTTTTCACGTTTGAAAAGGCCATAAATTTCAAAGCCTTTAAGCCAGAATAATAAATTTATTACCAAAATCTTTAGAAAAGCTAGCTCCATCAGATTTGACAATAACTGGTGGGATAAGATAAAAAGTAAAATCAGTCTGGGCTACCTAGTTTTATTATGATTAAATTTAAACGGCAATTATCCCAACAATTGATTCAGTTCATAAGACTTCTCCAGTAAAGGCCTACATTATTATTGGAACTTCTGGACAATGTCCTAATTGTTCATGGTTCATGATTTGTCTGTGATGAATGTGCACGGCCGTTCAGTTTCACTATCCTAGCGGCGCAATTAGTTTGCCCCTGGTCACCCCGGTCGGCTGACCGCCTGAGGTCATCAATTTTGCTTGACAGGCAGGCCTCGCTTACAAAATCTCGGCGATATCGCTGTGAGCAGTCAGGTAGAATTTCTACACTTTAGCCTGAGTTTACAACTGTGCATGAACTTTAAAAAATCATACACTGACTTGGATGTGCAAGGTATCAAATAAAAGCTGAGACTTTCATGCATAACCCGCACACATTACCTTGCCTCTATCCTTGCATATATGTGAAAATAACGGCCTTCTTTCTCACAATCACTGGCAATGTATTTTTTAATCACTTTTTTAATTTAAAAGTGAAATTTTGAAAAGTGTGCACGATAAATGTGTTTCATTCTTCCTTCTTCCGTTACAAGAACCAATTAGGGATGATTATGTGCAAAAATTAGTTCATTTTACTCAAACGCTTGCGGATTAGAGACATTTTTGTTACTACTTTTTGTGTGTGCACAGTACCGTTATGAGAACCAAGTCTCTGTTAGGCTAGAAATGCGCGCACGGTTGAATTCAAGATCAATATTTAGCTCGAGAGTGGGGGCCATATCCCTGGCCCTACCGTGAAATCGCACAATTAATGTGTTCTCACAACTGCAGATGGCAACTCTTTTTTGCCCAATATTCTACGCACTCTGCAAAAAAAATTTTTTTTTTCTACCGATGAAAGAAAAGTACAATCTCTAACCTATATAGCTAAAAAAGCAATGAGACAAGCAATGCACTTTAAGAAATTTGTTTTTGCTCTCTCATGTAAAGTTGGCCCCTTTGCACTTATAGTTTCATCTGTGGTTACATAACTTGGCCACCGATCTATCAGGTTTCTGCTGAAGCGGGGTGGGGGGGGGGGGCATTTAGGTCGTTTCAATGAAAAGATCTGACCAAATGCTATACCACACACCGACTTGCGATGCATAGCATGTCTACTGGAAAGAAAAATCTTAACGAAGTCAGGATGAACCCTTGTACGAAAAGCAGGTAATACAGTCTGCAGATTTCGTAGCTGTTAATGTTATGAGCTTCTAATTCTGCGAAAAATATGGACGCATCTTCCCGCTGCAATCAAATGAAAAGGCCAGTCATCTTCCCTTTCTGCTTCTCCCCCCCCCCCCCTCCCCCTTCTTTTCTGCCCGTACAAAAGCATTCATGACGGACAGTCACCTAGAAGCAGTTTGTCCACGATTGCATCATTCATTGACATCCCAGTTTCCTGTTCACGCATATGTAGGGTCCGCCATCTTGCGAATTTAATGAATTTGGTGGTGAGCCCTTATCTCAAGGGGTCTGTAACAACTGATTTCAGTGCCCAGCTCACTGCAGGTTGGTCAGCTAGTTTACCGCCCTCCTGTCAGCAATAGAACTGTACCTCATTCAATATTTCCTAAGATCAACCAGTATCGTGTGCAGGATCGTCGATATTCGGCATCGGTATTGTGACATCATAAGATGGAACACCAAAGGATCGCTAGTGTTGCAGTACCGTGAGTGCCTGGCATCGGTGCCTATGAAGGCATTGTTACTGATGATAGCGAAACATTTTGGCCTCTCATAAAAAAAACCTCGACTGGCATCAGCTGGCATCAAAATGAACCGAGATCACTAATCATCTGACAACCCAGTTCAGCAATAAAAGCGAATACGCTAGGCTCAGCCTTACATAGAAGCAAAACGCGAACTACATTGCATCAATTTGAAAACAATTATTTTGTTCGTAAGAGACAACAACGGCACAGAGAGCATCTAAAAGCAAAATAATTGGTGCCAGATTGGTAAAACTACCAAAATTTATTACAGTGGTGTTGATTATTCTTAGTACTCAGAATGAGGAAAATGAGTGCTATAATTCTTAGTTCCAAAAAAGTTTAGGACGTTTAGAAATTCTAAATTTACATTCTTGGGGGATTAATGTTACAATTAGCAAATTGAAAAATGTTTGTAGCATCTTGCTAATATATTTGTGATAAAAATGTTGAGATAGTAGCCTACCATATTAGTCACTATAAACATTGATCCGAAATACTTTATTCGAAATTTTCAGATTTTTTTTAATGTGTACAGGGTTTTGGACACATGATATGCAGAATAATGAAAAAACAGTACATCTGTAACTTTCATTTCCTGGTCTGCCTATTTGAGAGTAAATGTGGAGAGTATCAAAGTTTTTGGTCGAAAATCAAGAAAGTGGTGAATATTTTCTTACGTGGGGTTAGGGTTAGGGTTAGGGTTAGGGTTACGTGGGGGTGGGCCCCGTTAAATTTGCGTCATAGTGCCTAAATAAAATTGAGGACCATAATTGCGTCTACATACGCAAGCCACCCTTTAGCCAATTATATCCGACAGTCTCTCAGGCCCACGGGGTCACTTTATACGAAAATAGAACAAACGAGTATATTTTTCATTGCAAGGTTCAGCGCTTATTTGAAGAGTTATAGACCGTTCACCGAGGCATGATCACAGAAAACTGCTCGCAGCGTTGCAACCGTCGATGATATTTGAATGTAATTTGGCGTGAAGTCTTAGATTTGTGACTGCCCGAACCAGCCCCCCCCCCCCCCCGAATTATTAAAGTAGTTTTCGAGTTTGTTTATTTGCGGTATATAAAAGAGGGCACCGACAAGGGTAAACATTTAGGTGGTTTACTGTAATAATTTAACACATCGTTTTGAGCCCCATTAAAATGTGGTACAGCATGGGATTAAAGTGAGTTTAAAAACACTCTCGTGATTGTTCACTGGTAGGCCAACACAGAGGTCAGAGGCGTTATCAGAGATCTTTCAATGTAAGAATTCTTTCATAATGGATGTCAACATCAAAATCAATACGATGCGGAACACTGGAGAACAAGACCTTCAAACTGTCAGACATCCAAAATCTAACTCATGCAGCATTGAAAACAGTCGATGCAGAATTTTTCTCTAAGTGTGTGGACCATGTATTGCGGTTGGAGGAAGAATACTGGCAAAACGAGGGCCTTCATTTTATTCAACCGGATATCGTCATCAATCCAAATGGAGACATCCGACTCAGAAAGCGACTGAGATGATAAAACATTAAAAAACATCGAAAAGTTCTTGCCTGCTTTGAAAAAAAAAAAAGAACCTTTTTAGGGCTAAATCAACCTTTCTAATGGGCCTAAGGCTGTCCCAAGCCGGCAACCTGATCATTGTACCCACAAGGCCATGCTCTTGCAATAACGGACTCATACCTCAACATGTAGGCCTATATTTCTCACAACTTATTACAGATTGGAACACCTAGCTACTTTACAAACTTTATCTTTCGTATGATGTTACCGTTTAGCATAACTAGAAGGTTTTTTTTCAGTAGATAAGTAATGAATCTGTAGTACGGTAGCTTTATCTTACAGGAAAAGAACAATAAATGCATTTACATGTAAAGCAAACCTCAAGTCCGTAATGTAACGCTACGCCACTCCAATACACCACAGATTGTCACTATGTAAAGGAAGTTAGATCAACTGACACGAATACGAGAAGTGACAGATCATGTTGAAACACACGTACCGGTATACTGTAAACATCTATAAGTTTAGGGCTTATTAAATTGAAAACAGAGAAAAGATCGAGGGAAATCGCCGCTTTGAAAGAACGATGCTGTGCACAGACTTCAAATTCAAGATTTGTAGGGTCATGATAAATGTAAGACTGCATGCAAAAATTCAGGACGCTGTATTTCGTAATAGCTGAGAAAATCCAACTAAACCGTGATCACGCCTCGGTGAACGAACTATAGAGCAAGTTGGTCCCCCGACTATACTGCATTCTTGTGCTTGGTTTCACCCAAGACCCACTATACCAAGACGGTGCAATTCAAGCACTTCCGTCCGCTGGCCAGGAGTTTCTAAAAATAGTCCGGCGCGTACAATCGTAAACACAGGCATGCGGTTCGCCGTACCGGTATGTGTTAATCGAGGAGACCAGTGCTCCTTTGTGAAGAATCAAAATTAACACTTTGCAAGGCTGTTTGCCGACTTAAGTTCGTTTATTATAGTAAATTGGACTTCAGACATACACCTTTGCACTCCTCATACAGTCCCAATATTGTTGTGATGGACTAATGCATGTGTGCTATGGAGATCATCAGTTGTGTGTTTGTGTTTGTGAAGAGGGAGGGGCTTAAAAGTCTAATTGCTAATTCAACTTTCGGTATACATGTACTTTTGTTTGTTTGAGGAAGCCGTAAAACGTCATGGATCAAATACTGATAAGCTTTCTCAAAGCTAAGGAATGCCCATACGTACAATCAGTAATTATGTGAATGAACTTTTCCACTTGATCATGCCGAATTTCTTTTAAAGGAAGTGTTTTGTTGTTGTTGTTGTTGTTTGTTTGTTTCTTTCTTTCTTTCTTTCCTTTTTCCTTATTAATCTTCAAGCAATAGAAATTCAATCAGAAATGGTGCTCCAAAACAGAAAATTTCAGGAAAGAAAGTTGGAAAACTGAAGAAGCTGCAACATGAGTAACACTTTTTGAACGTTCATTATCATCAGAATACTGCGGCTGGATTTTGTTGAGTTTTTGTTGATTTTTTTAAATCGCCCATCTGGTCACTTTTCCTACTTCATTACCCTTTTTCTGCTACCCTGGTTATCTCTACACTTTTTCATCAATTAGAAGATGTAAATTTCCTCTCTGGTCTGATGTATACATGTGAGAACTTCATTCAAAGTTTGTGCTTCATACCCATTTATTTGCTTTAATCATTTAAATAATGGCCCATCTGGTCTCTTTTCCTACTTCATTCCTCTTGTTCTGCTACCCTGGTTATCCCTACACTTTTTGACAAGATTAGAAGATGTACCGTTACAGTTCCCCTTTGGTTTTATGTAGGCCTATGTAGAAACTCCATTCAAAATTTCCAGTCTATACTCATTTATTTGCTTTAATCATTAAATTAATTCTTTGAATAGATGATCTATTGTACAGTTCTTGGTAGTCTATTAACCTCATCTCATCCAATGGGACATAAAGAAAATATCCCTGTTTACTTCATGCCACCATTAAATCTTTGCTAACCGAGCCATGATTGGGCACACCATACGCGCTGGGTCAGTCTAGCAGACAACGCACGCGGCGGAACTCTTCGCCTTTGTATTTAACGATCGATTGCACCGTCTTGGTATAGTGGGTCTTGGGTTTCACATCGGCCTTCAAGACGTAATGCTTACTTCTTGTACAGTGGAACATTTTGCTAGAAAACAAAAATGAAATACTCTTACGAACTGCATTTAGAGTGTCTCAATAAACTTTGTCGGACATAATTATGAGGAGAGAAGCCAAAAAGCAAAGAAAGCTAACCAGAGCCGATTTGTGTGTAAGAATTTCAAGAATGATATATTGCTCTACTACCCCTTGAACATAGACAATGACTTACCCGACACACACTCAAACACTGTGCAACAAATGTTTCAACGAATTTAAAATCTAAGAAAACAGGTAGCTGAAGTTCACAAACTCATCTCCCATACACACCAAATCGATCCATCTGAGTATAACACAATAGAAACAAAATTCGCAGCATATTTAAAAATATACAGACGATTTTTCCCAAACAGTCACACCAACACTGCACATGTTAGAACATCACTGTCTGTCGTTCATTAGAAGATCTGAATTTGGCCTTGGTTTGCTGGGTGAACAGGGTGGTAGGCTGAAGATAGAGAGAAGAATAGGTGGGATTGGGATTAAAGGAAAGGGAAACGCGGCTAAAAGCCACCGTCGAAGCACACCGTCTGCAGAATGCCTCTACACTGAAGAAATTTATTCCCGAGACAAGGAAAAAAAAGAAGATGAAGAAATAGTCAAATTATATAGATCTAGCCTGTGTGTGTGTGATATTTGAGTATTTGGTCGGACTTGTCGGGCGGACTTGTTGGACTTGTCTTGCAAGTGTGTGCATATGTCGTTAGGAGTTCGATCGTTTGTTGAATTTTTTTGTTCCGTGGCGTCAACAGGTTAGTTTACAGTTTTTGTTTTTTTGCTGTGATAATTGTCTCGCTAACGCGGTAGTCATATGTATATAATGTGAAAATAACGCAGTTATCGACCTTCGAGGGTCAAGCTTCAAGATTAAGGACAAAAACGGTAACAAAATGACATTAGGTCAAAACTGCGTTCTTGTCAATGTGGCATCTTAAACCATTTCTAAACATTGTCTCAAAAGCATTTCATTTAATGATTGGCGCATCCAAAGTATTTTCTAATCCCTATCGAGTTACACTTTTGCACAGTCGTCTGTTGTGATATTCTTTTACATTTGCTTCGGTGAGTGTACAAGTGGAAGCTGCAAGAGAGTTTGACTAACTTTGTTCTGACATTTTGAAACTATCACTGTTTCAACTGCCAACTGCGAAAGAATTTTCTCAAAACTTAAATGGGTCAAAACGTATCAGAGATCTACAATGAACCAAGAAAGACTAAGTAACCTAACAATACTGTCAATCAAGAGAGACTTCAACGTAGACTTCAATAAGTTTGCGCAAGTTAAAACCAGGCGATTTTAAATCTATTTGAGTTTGATTATTTTAGGATGAAATGCATTTTTTTAAAATTACTACATTTTTCTTAAAATACAGTACATGTGCTTGGGGAAGGGGGAGGTAGGGGATTCAATACTGGACTGGTGAAAGGAACTCAGGAAGTGAAAACAGTCCACAGTTCAGAGGGCGCAATAATAATATGTGCCTTACCCCGGGCGCTGGCAACCCAGGCTACTCCGCTGTACGCGAGGGAGAGAACATAGAGAACGCTTCAAGCGCAAGAAAGTTTGCGCCTTCAGACAAGCGCATTTTAAGAAAGCACCTGTTGGTGCCCAGGATGCACATAGATGAAGCCCGGAAAAAGCAAGCGCTTCACCAGTCATAACACCCTCTCGTGTTTTAAGATGGGAGTCGATATCCATTTTGTTGCACCAGGGGATCGAAAAGTGCAAGTAAATACACACCGCATTACATAGCAAGTAGTAAAAAAGCTTGAAAAAGAAATCATTTTCAATATATTCTAAACACCGTTGATTTTACAAGCGGCGCTCTACACAGCAAGCTTTATAATACTTGCGTTTTGTGTCAAAATGGTTTGAGTGGAATACTTCACGAAGCTGTAAAGCGCTTGTCTTGAAGTGCTAGTTCTCTCGCCCTTAAAGGGTCCCCTATGTTCTCTCCCCGAGATTAGCTGTAATTCTATTCTTGTATAAATCAAGAGCACAGGGGGATCCTATTCCGCTACAACTCAAAATCTACACTTTCCTGCCATCAACAAAATGTGACACGTCAATAAAGAAAAATCCTCTAACAAAGTCAATATCACGAAAATACAACCCACTGTTTCGTGAACTTTGCAAATGCTTAGCAGTTATTGTTGTTGTGCACTGAATTCTGTTTAAAGAAATTAAACTAAGTGAATCAGAGCAAACAAACAAAAAAAAGTGGCACGGGGACTCCTTACCCTACTTAGCTACACTAGGTGTGCCGTTTGACTATGTGGTTGCGAGAGCACTTTTCCCATGACATGGACGATCCTAAGTCTAATACCCTAAAGTACCAGTTGCCCCTTAAGACCTAAGGAAGTAGGTTCTAATCCGTATGTTTTGTCCGGCCTACCCCCGACCAAACTCCACCCCAGCACTCAGTCCCTCAGCAGCGTCTTAAGGGAGGAAACTCGCCAGATCCTAGGCTATATTACAGGTTAGTTGGGCGTGACTAACCGTGCGAGTACCTTGGTCGACCGTCGACCTCAACGCTACATGGAAGCAGGAGCCAGTAACCACCCGGGTTTCCCCAAAGTGGCTGTTCTGTACTATAAATAAATTTTGGTTTTTCTTATATGACACACAATCCATACATTGTCTGCCGTTATGGGTTTGACCTCATTATGCATAAACTCACATATCAAATAAATTTCTTTACAAACCTTACTTAAAATACATGGTTTTCACTCAAACACGTTCGATTAACACCATAAGCCAAAGACATAAGCCTTCTATTGGAAATACGGAAATAAATATTTTTTTTACAAAAAGTGTAAACTGCAAACATGATTACCTTCCTTTGCCCTTGACGTCTTCTTGCCCTTTACCTACAAACGGTAGCAGAAGTGGGAATCGATACCATTATATATTCTCATTCAAGTGAATGTCACAACAGATTGAATACTTTCTCTTATTTTCTCGAACATGTGAAACTTTTCACTTGCATTTACATTAGGGTTTTTCTTCCTCTGGTTTACAAGTCTGAATAAAGATAAATAAAGTCTAACAAAACATTAAAATGATTTCATAATAGTTCCATGTCTGACATTATATTTAGGATTCGAAATTCGATACCAAATAGACCCACCCATTACCAAAGAGATGACCTCACCACCCTTACCACTAAAAATCCCATAACTTTTAAATTATGATATTCATTGATGGTGTCATGGCCTATCTCATGGAAACAAAATTTTACAGTAGAAAGGAAAAACTTGGCGGACTTGCCATACCTCACCATCTTTAGAGCTAAAAATCCTATAACATTTAAATTATCGTATTTTACGTCGATGTCATGGTCAAACCACCTTTCTCATGGAAACAAAATAATTTTATGAAAGACTTGTCAGATTTGTTGGACTTCTACCTCAGACTTGTTGGATTTGTGTGGCTGATTTGTTGGGTTTGTCGGATTTTTCAGACCTGTCGAATCGTAGCGGCTGACTTGTCGGATTTGTCCAAACTGAGCAGTGGACTTGTCGGATTTGTTGAACCTGTAAAGCGGACTTGTTGAATGTGTCGGATTTGCTAAAAATATTTTTTTGACTTTCTTTTGGACTGGTCAGATTTGTGCCCTGGGGTTGTTGGGCTTGTGCGGCAGACTTGTCCGGCTTGTCCGGCAAACTTGTCATACTTTTCAAACCTGTGCGGCAGACTTCTTGGACTTGTCAGATTTCTGCGGCAAACCTGTCTGACTTGTTCTGGGGACTTGTCAGACTTATGCAGCAGACCAGTCAGCTTCATCAGACTTCTGCCTCTGGCTGGTCATACTTATGCTTGCAGATCTGTTGGATTTGTGCGGCAGATTTGACAGACTTATCGGATGTCTGCGGTGGACTTATCAGATATGTCGGACTTGGCGGACTTGTTTGGCAAACTTTGTTGGAATTGTGCAGAGGATTTGTCAAATTTGTCATAATTGTGCAGCCAGCATGTCAGACATATCAAAGTTGTGGGTTTTGTGCAGTGGGCTTGACAGACTTGTACTGGTGACTTGTTGGATTTGTCATACTTGTCGGACCTGACAAAATTTTGGGGAAAACTAATTAGACTTGTGCGTCAGATTTATCAAAATTTTTTGGCCAAAATGTTTTACTTGTGTAACAGATTTGTCGCATATTTTGTTGTCAACTTGCCCCATTTGTGCATCAGACTTATCAGATTTTTTGGCCAACTCATTGAACTTGTGCGTCAGGACTGTCGTAACATTTCGTTCAACTTGTTGGACTGATGTGTCAGACTTGTAAGGCTATTTTAGCCAACTTGTTGGACTGGCACTTCGGTTTGTCACACTTTTTTGGCCAACTTGTTGAACATGTCAGAATTTTTAGATCAATTTGTTGGATTTGTGCGTCAGAGTTATTGGACTTGCACGTCTTACTTTTCAGAATTTGTCAAGCAAATTCTTGGACATCTGCGTCAGAGCTGTCAGATTTTTTGGCCAACTGGTTCATGAGACTTGTAATTTTTCTTCCAACTTTTTTGATTTCCAAATTGGATTTGTGGGATTTTTCAGCCAAATTTTGGATTTGTGCGTCAGACTCGTTGCAATTATTGGCCGACTTGTCAGTCATTTTTGACAGATTTTTGCTCAGTTTGTTCAACTTGTGCATCAGACTTGCCATTTTTTTTTCAATCAATTTGTTGGACTTGTGCGTGTCGCTTGTCTGATTTTTTGCCCAACTTTTCGGACTTTTTCGTCAGTCTTGTCAGATTATTTAGGCCAACTTTTGGCGGCTAGATGTTTTGAAATTTTAGGGAAAACTAATTAGACTTGTGCATCAGATTTATCAAAATTTTTTGGCCAAAATGTTTTACTTGTGCAACAGATTTGTCGCATCTTTTGTTGTCAACTTGCCCCATTTGTGCATCAGACTTATCAGATTTTTTGGCCAACTCATTGAACTTGTGCGTCAGGACTGTCGTAACATTTCATTTCGTTCAACTTGTTGGACTGACGTGTCAGACTTGTAAGGCTTTTTTTAGCCAACTTGTTGACTTGTTCGTCAGAATTGTCAGATTTTTTTTGGCCAACTAATCGGTCTTGTGTGTCAGACTTATTGTAACTTTTCGGCCAACTTGTTGAACATGTCAGAAGTTTTAGATCAATTTGTTGGATTTGTGCGTCAGAGTTATTGGACTTTTCGACTAACTTGTTGGATTTGGTCATCATACTTTTTGGAATTTTTGATAAACTTTTTAAGACTTGTGCATCAGATTTGTGTAAATTGTTATGGCCAATTGTTGGACTTGTACATCAGACTTGTGAGATTTTTTGGCCAACTTGTTTTATTTGTCCAACAGATTTGTCATAATTTTTCATTCAACTTCTTAGACTTATAAGTCGGAGTTGTTAGATTTTTCGGTCAACTTGTCGGGTTTGTGTGTCAGTCTTGTCAGATTTTTTGGCCAGTTCGTCGAACTTTTCCGTCAGACTTGTCGTATTTTTTTTTCGGCCAACTTGTTGACCTTATGCGTAACACTTATTGTGCGTCAGACTTATCGAATTTTTCTGCCAATTTGTAGGACTTGTGTGTCATTCTTGTCAGATTTTTTGGCCAATTTCTCAAAGTTGTGCGTCAAACCTGTCGTAACTTTTCGGCCAACTTGTTGGATTGGCATGTCAGATTTGTCAGACTTTTTCAGCCAACTTATTGACGTTGTGCATCAGACCTGTTGTAACTTTTCGGCCAACCTGTTGGACTTATACATCATTACTTGTCAGACTTTTTTCGGCCAATTTGTTGGACTTCTACGTCAGGATTGTCAGACTTTTTTGTAAACTTGTGGGACTTGTTCGTCAGACTTGTAAGAATTTTTCAGCCCACTTCATCATCATCATCATCGCCCTGCCACCCTACTCTACATGGTATAGGCCACAAACGGCAGCTTTCCATTTATCTCTATCCTGGGCGATCCTTGACACCTCATTCCATATGTAGCCACCTCTCTTCATAACCTCCACTATGTTGTTCGTGGCCTGCCCCTCTTCCTGTTTCCCTGCGGGTTCCAGAGCAGTGACTTTCTTACCGTTTCAGCCCACTTGTTGGGCTGGAATTTCAGACTTATCGGATTTTTTGACCAAGTACTCGGACTTGTGTGTCAGTCTTGTCAATTTTTTTTGAAATTTCAGACTTATTGGATTTTTTGGTCAACTTGTCGGACTTGCGTGTCAGACTTGTCTTAACTTTTCGGCCAATTTGTTGGATTTGTGCGTCTGACTTTTTAAAAATTTTCCAAAACCTTGTAAGACTTGTGCGTCAGATTTTTCAAAATTTTTTGGCCAACTTGTTGGACTTGCTCATTGGACTTGTTAGATTTTTTGGCCAATTTGTTTTATTTGTGCAACTTAGTTGTTATAATTTTTGGGACAACTTGTTGGACTTATAAGTCGGAATTGTTAGATGTTTCGGCAACTTGTCAGATTGTGACTTGTGTTTCAGACTTATCAGATTTTTCGACCAACTTGTTCAACTTGCTCGTAAGTCTTGTCAGATTTTATTGGCGAACTCGTCGCACTTATGGGTCAGACTTGTCGGAACTTTTTTGGACTTGTGCGTCAGTCTTGTCAGATATTGAGGGCAACCCGTAGGACATTTGCGTCAGACTTGTTGGATTTGTCGGATTTTTCGGTACAACGTTTTGGATTTGTGTGACAGTCTTGTCAACTTTTTTTGCAAAACTTGTTGGACTACTGGGTCATTCTTGTCGGAATTTTTTCACACACTTGTTTCACTTGGAAGTCCGACTTGTCAGATTTTTTTGGCAAATTTGTTGGATTTGTGCATCATACTTTCGGAAGTTTTCGCCCAATTTATCAGACTTACCAAAATGTTTTGGCCAACTTGTTGGGCTTGTGCATCACACTTTTCGTAATTTTTCTTCTAACTTGTTGGACTTCCAAATTGGACTTGTCAGAATGTTTGGGCCAACTTCTCTTACTTATGCGTTAGACTTGTCAAAATTTTTTGGCCACCTTGTTGGACTTGTGGGTAAGTCCTATTGGAATGTTTTGGCCGACTTGTTTCATTTGTGTGTCAGACTTGTCAGAATCTTTTGGCCAACCTGTCGGACTTCTGCATTGGAGTTGTTGAAATTTTTTTTGCCAACTGCTCAGACTTGTTTGTCAGATTTCTCAAAATTCTTTGGCCAACTTGACATACTCGTGCAACAGACTTGTCGGAATTTCCGCCCAACTTGTTAGACTTGCGCGTCGGACTTATCAGACTTTTTTTGACCAACATGTTGGATTTGTGCATCGGATTTGTTTGAATATTTTTGGCCAACTTGTTAGACTTGTGCATCAGTCTTGTCAAAATTTTTTGGCCAATTTTGTTGGACTTGTGCGTCAAACTTGTTGAAAGTTTTTGGCCAACTTATTGGACTTGGGCATCAGACTTGTCAAACTGTTTTGGGCAACTTATTGGACTTGTGCGTTGAACTTGTCAAAATTTTTTGCCAACTCGTCGAACTTGCGCGTCAGACTTTTCGAAAGTTTTCGGCCATCTTATTGGACTGGGCATCAGATTTGAAAGACTTTTTTCTTCCAATTTGTTAGACTTGTGCGTATGACTTGTCAAAATATTTAGGCCAACTCCTGTGCATAAGAACTGTCAAACTTTTTTGGGCAACTTATTGGACTTGTTGTGCGTCAGACTTGTCAGATTTTGGTGACCAACTTGTCGGATTTTTTGTCCAACTTGTCGGACTTGTGCATCAGGACATAGGAATTTTTTTCCCAGCTGGTTGGACTTGAGCATCTTTCTTGTCAGACTTGTGTAGCAGATTTGTCAGACTAACAATAAAACAAGAACGTGCACTTCTAAAGGGTGAGAAAGGGGCGTCTAAAATAAATGGCTTTATGCATTAAATGTATGTGTTTGTATGTGTGTGTTTGTGTGAATGAGTGTTTTTGTGTCCAGATTTTAAATCTACTTCATCCAGTGAAAAGGTCATGACTTGAAGATTTGCTTTTAGGAATCTCTGAGAAGTTGCACGTAAATAATATTTATCCTAGCACTAACTTGCAATTCTAATGGATGAAAAGGGGGCGTTTAAAATAGTAGGCTGTATCCTTTATTTGTGCGTGTATGTATGTTTGTGTATGTGTCTGTCGTCTGTCTGGGTGTCTCTCTTTTTCTGTCTCACTCTCCCTTTCTGCCTCTCATTTCTTTTCCTCTCTGTCCCTGTCTCTTCCTACTCTCGCTCTTTCTCTCTCTAATCTCTGCCTCTCTCTCATTGTGTCTGTGTCTCTTTATCCTTCTCTCCCTCCCCTTCCCCCGCCCCGTTCTTTCTCCCTGTCTTTTCTGTTTCCTTATCCATTCCCCGTCTCTCCTCCCTTCTCTCTCACACCACCTCTCGGTGTGTATGTGTATGTCAGTGTGTGTGTGTGTGTGTACGTGTGTGTATGTGTCTGCCGTCTGTCTTTTTCTCCGTGTCTCTGTCTCACCTTAATTGGTTAATGCCACAATGCATTTTAAACAAGAGTCAAAGTGTGCATTTGTTGTTCCTCTTCTACATACTTAAAGATCTCCAGTTCTCTTTCTTCTTCTTTTTTTTTGTTTTGTTTTGTTTCAGAAAATGGAGACAGAAAAAGAACTAAGGTCACGAATTGCCGAGTATTTTTTGGTTCTAGTTGCAGCCCTGTTTGAGGCAGACGTTTCTAAATACATACTTGTATCAGTAAAACCCAGTGAACCTCTTAATTCAAATTTCTTTGCTTCCCCTCCTAATATCTGCCGTCTTCTTCCCATTTAGGCGCTAAAGGCCGTGTTTGAATGAAGACAAATCGTTAATCGCCGCGTGCATTTGGTTCGCACCGCAACCAGCCGCCGCTTGTCCGTACAACAGCTTGGCTACCGCGCGCTACTGAGCTGCTTCCAGCTCTACGCCAATCTGTTTTCACTGTGGCTTATGTGCCAGATCTACTGAGAGTGATTGATTGAATGGGTGATTTTGATCGTAGGCCCATGGAATCAGTAAAATTAATAGCAGCATGACAAGATCGGCAAACTGAGCGACGGTAGATAAGACTAATGTTACACAGTGGCGCCTACACATCAGGGGCGTTGCCAAAATTACCAACGTTTTTCGAAAAAATGAGGAAGGGGAGGATTACTGAAATTCATCTTATTTGAGTCCCAGGGACGTCTGAAGATAAGTTTTGGTATGGACCACACAAAACTACCTTTTCAGGCCTTCTCCCCTTAGATTTTGAACTTCAATTTTATTTGATCATTTAGAATCGGAGGGCTTGCTTGTTCTGTCTCCACTGTCTGAAAAATAACACAAAAAAACTGGAGATCTTTCAGTATGTAGAAGAGGTATAAAAATGCCCTCAAAGTCATGATGAAAAAAATGGGGAAATGCGCAAGGTGATCGTGATTGTGCCCTCGTGCCCTTAAATTCAACCTCAAACGCCCGAGTTCACAGGGAGAGCTGATAGACCATAGAGAGGATGTAGGGGCTGGCGGTAATATTCAAATAATGTTAGGCATTTCTAGCTTTTTGACTCACGAGGTCCCAAGTGCCATGAAAAAAACTCAGTAACCCTGCTACAACTACAAGTACTAATCTAGCTCTTGACACTGTGAACGCTAGCCAAGAAAAACATAGGTCATAAATGCAAAAGAAATGCTGAACCCCGGACACTCCTGACACATTCCCTCCCCCCCCCCCCCCCCGTTACATGTAGATGTAGTCTATCCGTCCCCTTGGAATGACAATGTTCTAAGTCCCTTCGGTCAGCTTTTGAGAAATCGAGGATTGAAGTTTCATGTCATCATAGCTTTTACTAGTTTTAGAGCAAAGTTGTTTTTTTTTCTTCTTTTTTAGTAATACCTATGCACTGTGGCGACGACGTGCCTGCTCCAGTTTTATCTGGGCTGCAATGGCACAAAGGCAAATTTCCCAAATGGGATTAAAGAGTTATACAAATACAAATACAAATACAAAATTACACACCGAATCTGTTTGATACTTCGACACACAATGGAGAGGTCCGTAGAGGTAGTGGGTAGTGTGTAACTCAGTTCAGCCTAAAGTGGAGATTACACCTTATCATTCTAAGGGGACGTACGTTATTGAAGTTGCCCTCTGTCAATGTATTGCGTCTCCCACTAGAGTATAGAATCGAATGGTCGACGCCAATGGCACTCCGCGCTTTCAAACGGCTGCGCCGTCAATACAATAAAAACTTGAAAGGAGAAAGCACAGCGGTTGACAGTCTGTGGACAGATTTGATCCCAATGGTAGAACATATACCCCGATGATGGGATTCCGAAATTGAGATGGAAATCATTCGACTTTTAGCAAATCTATAACAACAATTAGGTGTTAACTCGTAACTGTGTCTTTGTGCCTCTGGGATTTAAAGCAGATGTTTTGGTCATCACCAAAGTTTTATATTAAGGTGTCAAACCACTTCATGTGGGTGAGTACAGCTTCATCAGTATGTTCTGTAACTGAGAGTGAGGCTTGAATTTATTCTGATGAGTGTCGGCTAACGTGATTTAGCCGTCACTTTATATATATATACCTGTACATATTGAGTTTGAGTAAAGGAAAAAACGTTTATGTGGTAGAAAACGAATGTTGTTCGGTCTAAAGATCACTTGTGAACAATTAATGTCATAATAAAAGCGACAACTTTACGCTGCATTTTAAGGCTGTTGGCGCACTGATTCAGCTCTGTGTTGCACCTGGTTTGACTCAGTGCGCGAGGTCGCTTTTGCCGCTAGCTGACTCAAGACAGTTTTGACGCGACTGCAATGGTGAGACATAGGCCTATACTTGATCCAGTGTACTATCCAGCTTTGGTTTCGCTGATATACACACAAACCTCTGCACGACAACATCACTTCGTCAGGAAGTTACTACATGCCATCTAGTTAACGAAATCTCCCCCCCCCCCCCCCGAGCATAGTGTGGGGTACGTAACGCGTCACCTATAAGCTTAAACATTAATTTAGAAAAAAAAAAAGAAAATCTATGGGACCAAGGCTTGAAGCGAAGTCAAAATGCGGCAAAAAAATACAAGTTGTATGTAGCAAAACAGTGCATTCACTTGAGCGACATGCAACAAAAAACAAAAAAAAACAATAACAAAAGAAGGCAAGAAACCTCGCCTACAGACCAGACCTATGGAAGAAAATGTACTATCCCATATATAAAACTGTAAGATACTAAGGAACGCACGAACACGTAGGCGTACAGACAGTAATGGTGTTTGTTTATAAATGTATATATAAACATAATTATAACCAACAATGGTTACTGGTTACAGGTGGTTTGCCTGTGGATTAAAACAAACAATAGAAAAACAAATAATGCACCAAAGTCAACATGAACGTCCTAACACGAATGTTTATTAGTTTGCTCTCTTGAATGAAATACATGTACAATCTCGGTGAATGCCCTGGTACAAAGAGAAATGTTTTCTTAAAAAGGTTGCAAATGTGACATGTTTTTCCCCACTTTTAAAAATGTTATAATTTTGAAGTTACTGGAGTTAAAAAGATATAAGTTTGGTAATGAAATTCTCAGAGAAACGAGCTCTATCGGATCAAGCAACAATCGGTGGGTTGTATAAAAGCATGCGACTAAAAATGACAACAACAAAAAAATCAGTTTGGTCTACCTGACATCTACCATTTTCAGAGACAGAGAGGCTGAGAGTATCCGTGGGCCCATGATGTGATCGTTCTATCTTATTGTGATGTTGTTGTTTTTATTTGTCATCTTGAATGTATTTATTGTGCCGTTTTGTCATGCTTAGACTAATGGCAAATGCACATTTCCCTTCCCCTTGGCTTCAAACACAGAAACAAAAAAGTGTTGAAAAAACAACAACACATCCTTCCTGGATTCGAGGTTAAGTTTTGTCCAAAGTCCGGTTTAATGTGTGGGGGAAAACTGCACGGACAGGTTGTAGCTTCCTTCTCCAATCCAAAACACACAGGAATCATTTACTCGCAGATTGGCAGTGTTTCACTGAACGCTGTGCAGCTATTTGTAAACATGTGGGTATCTTTCGAAAGGGTTTTATGTCTACCTAGTGCAGAAAATGTGAAAATAAATTTTTGATTAAAACCTTATAAAAAAATTAAGGATTTTATAGTATTCTTCAAAACTCAGATCAACATTGCAGTATTTTGGCATTGGACAGTTCATTGCTAAAAAGCATTATATACATGTACCATGTAACAACCAATCAATCAAGACATTTCATTCGCCTCTAGATAGCGCATTTAACAGTGAAAAATCCAACGTTTACTCAAGAACGCCCCTCCATTTACGATAAAGGCTTGAAATCGATCCAGTCTTCTTGCGCCAACGAGAATCGACATCAAGAATTCATTCGACCGGCACTTGCTTGGCGTATTCTACGTGATCGATTCAATAAATCTGTCAAACACTTGAATTTAATGCCCGCGTCTTCTCTTACCGCGTTCAGGACCATGGGGAAAGGGCGAAAGAAAGAAATTTACCACAAAAGAAGAAGTAAAAATGCCCGACTCTTTTTATTGTGGGCAGATTTATGTTTGCGGCAAAATGTGGCCGTCATAAGATATACACATGAAAAAGGGAGCGGGGATAAAGGAGAAGAGGGAAAGGGGGGAAGGAGAACGGGAGGGGAGAGAATGAAAGAAGGAGGAAGGGGAAAGAGGGGGGAAGAAAGGGAAAGCAGAAAGAGAGGGAGAGCTTAGAGAAGGAGGGGAGGAAGGGGGGGGGGGGAGGGAAGAGAGAGGGAGGAACATAATTATATTTACGCAAGACGGAAGACAGCATTCTTAGACAAGTAACGATGTACCATGTACCCGCATCTCTGCCCACTCAGGCAGACTATGTGTCTTGTTTTGTCTGGGTCAACCAGGCAACTCCAGTGTACAGACACACACCTTTCTCCAGTCACAATGGACTTCTTTCTTTCCACTATAAGGCTACAAAAATAACAATGTGGATTATCGCAAGGGTTTTGTGCTTTTAGTCTTGGTCCTGTTGTGTTCTTTGGCATACATTTCTACGTTGGTAGAAAGATATATTGCTTTTTTTTTTTCTTGTCATGCATTGTTGATATAATAACTGCATATGAACGATTAACCAGTCAGGGGAAGGTGGAGGTAAAATATGGTTTTGAGAGGGAGAGGGGTTAAGAGGGAGAAAGGGGGGGGGGGGGAGACGGAGAGAGAGAGAGAGAGGTGTATCACACACAAAAGCACACAGACAAGCAAATATTCAATCCTATCAGTGACATGCGCGTTTCAACACTGGTAGTCAAAGGCATGAAAACCTTGGCGTAGGCCTGGTGCCCTCGGAGCATATTTAAGTGTATACAATCTGTCCCGTCTGGTGGATTACCAGAGCACTTGTCATCAGCAAGCAGTATGGACAATCCTAATCTAAAACCGAATTACTCAATATCCCTCGGGATCGGAGACAGTCTCCACCCATCCATCTTTTCTTTTGGTGTGCGTGTGCCCTCTTGACGTACGGATTAGCCCTTCATTAGGCGCGGAGCTATTAGGAGACACTGGCATGTAATACCAAAAACATATTTTCACACAGTGCTAGGTGTTACTGGCTTATATTATCATTATCATTTACTTCAGAATCAGATCTTCCCAGCCATGTCCATTTCTATGATTTGCACGATAAACGTATTTAAAACAACAACAACAGCAACAATAAAATACTGTCACATTTACTTCCATTACTGGGGGAATGTACAGCCCTGTTGGATGCAGTGTGCCCAGTGTGACCCCATGTTGGTTTGTTTTTTAATCGCCCGTTCTGCGAACGGTAGCAGACAAGCGTGCATAAAGATGGATACATCTAACGTGACACCAGTTTGGAGACGTCTTTTGATTACATTACATTACACTAATGCTTTCAAACCAAAGTAATGACAGCAATTTCGTACTTACTTGTGCTTGACAGCGTTTGTTTATGTGCACCTCTGACTTACATGCACAGTCACCCGTCAACGAGTAGATGGATGAATGAATGAATGAATGAATGAATAGATCCTCTGTACATCATATCCTGAGAGGTATTACTATTAGGCTAAGTGAGCTAAGCATTTTCTCGCCACCCCGGGAACGGTTTGTCGATATGTTGATGCGTCATTACATAACATAGTCTCTAGCATACCTTGTTGCCTATTTCAGTAACACAGAGCCATGGATAATCAAACAAATGGGGACTCATCTGAAACTAAGAAAAATGTAGCCATCAGCGGAGAACCAGTGCTGATCGGGCCAACGTCCACACAGGAATGTCCCAACGAGGTATCTAGAGATGAAGAGGCGGAACAGAGGAGAGATATTCTCCGGAGAGAATTAAGTCGAATGAAAGAGCGAGACGAAAATGCCTTGCTGAGACACAGGGCCAAAAAGAAGGAAGAAGAACGGAAGGCTGTTGAACAAATGCACAGGGAAAAGATTGAAAGAGGGTACACGATATTCCCGGAAGCGGCTGACAGTAAACGAGCTGTGGTACAAGTTATTGCTGGTATGTATCTACATTACTGCATGCCACATTGTATTTTACATGAATAACATTTAGACTAAAATCAATACACATGTAAGTGAATCGAGCCAGTAGGCTAATGCGTATACAGTTAGCATGTACTTGATTTGTAATTTAAATACAGGTGTTTAAATCTCATATATTTGACTTGTGCATGTTTGTGCGTGTGGTTGGCTTAACGACAGACTCTCAAACCTGCACTTACCCTTCCATACATGCTTAGCTGTTTGACTGCCTCTCGTCAACTAACCTTTTCTTTTATAACTGTGGGTGAAAATTGATGCAAAAATATTTTTCAGTTTATGGCTTGAGGTGACATACATGTGTGCAAAAACTGGCTGATGCCTCTTGAAGAAATTTGAGAAAAACCGATTCTATTTATTTTGGACAACGCTAAAATTAACAGTGTGCACTACAGTATTTGTTTATAATGCAACAGGATCAACTCTTATGCAAATGACTTTGTGATTCACAGAGGAGGAAAAATTGTCTCTCACTGATAAAAGAAAGGTCTTGGATGCCGAGTCAACTCGCATGAAGTCATATATTGACCAAAAACTGGGAATATCAGAGTTACCGAAGGGTGACGAACTCCTTGAAATGGCAGCAGATTTCTACAGCAACGAACGCATGCCCAATGAACACCTTCCGGAGAGCATCAGACGAGAATTGACGTCTGCGGAGATAAATGACTTCCGAATAGTGTTTGACATGTTTGACGTTAAGAATAAAGGGTAAATCAGTTAAAGTGCTCCAAAGCTTAGGCTGGCAGATGGAATATAATAAGGTTTGCTGTATCGCTTGCGTGTTTGTAGCATAATGTAAATGTGAGGTAGCGATGTGCTTTCCTCGTCAGTGGAACGATTTTTACTGCAATTTGAGTCATAAGATTTTCTCTCATAAAGGGAATGAAATGTTTTTCATAGACAGAAAATTAAATGTAAACACCTCGGAGTTTGCCTGTTCTGAAGACGTCGACAGAATACAATGCCAGCTAGTTTGTATGTGATGAACCCAATACATCTACATGTACACGTTAGCAACCAGTGTAACATGACAAACTGTCTGCACGTATTAAACTATTATAATGTATACGAAGTTGTAAGATCGTTGTTACTTGTACTAACGGTCCCCAACTTTTCTTTGCCTAGGGGAACGTATTTTACAGCCTTTTGTGACTTCAGGGCTAAAGAGCACCCCCCGAAATACTTCTGACGACAGCCTTAATTAATTATTCTTTCAGATTTTCTTTTTGTTTTCCTCCTGTTTTTTTGGTTCAAAGGGTAGGGGGCACGGGTTAGGGATTCGATCAGATTTAGTGTTGAAGATAAGGACGGGGTTGTTGTATGTATACGTACGGGCCCCTAACGCAAAACACTTGGATTGCGTACTTACTTACAACAGCAGGCTTTAAGTTTTAATGACATGGACAATCTTACCCCAGTACCCTAAGCCTATATTAATAATGGAAAAAAAAAAAAGGTTTGGGCAGTTTTCAAACTATATCCTGATACCCATTCTCAGACTGTCCTGGAACTCACTTGTGCAAGCGATGTCACAGTTCGTCTTTTAAATCCATAGTCTATAGGAGTAAGACTGTGTTATATGACACGGTCAGTTTGTGTCCTTGCCTTGACTAAAAATAAATGTTATAATTTATAATGTTGTTGTGATGCATTACAGATATATCACAGCGGAGGACTTGAAGAGGGCGGCAGGAATGCTAGGCTACACAGCCAAGAAACGAGTCTTCAAAGAAATGATTAGTAAGCGACTACGGTGGCACATGGCTGATTAAAATAGTACATTTGGCACTAACTGTGTCAACACCAGATTGTACAAAAAAGCCACTGAAACCTTTTTAATTTAATTTATGCATGCATATAAACAAGGAACATGCCAACCACCTTTGGTGGATCTCACAAGGAGATTTTAAACCCGCCCCCCCCCCCCCCCAAAAGAGAGCTTTGTTTAATTAACACTTTACTATTAGGCATTGACCGCCTCAGCACGAGTGCATTTACAGAACAATGGATATAAGTGATCTCTGTTTCAAGCATAAAAGAACATTGGGTTGAAGAGTGTTAGTTTAAAGGACCAAAAGGAATAATGGCTTTTATGTAAGCAAGCACGGAATGTCATGTCATAGATAATTTTCCAGTCGTACGAGTAGCGCTGTCAATAAACATGTACATGTATTTTACTTCACCATTCAGATGATACTCCTAAGGATAAGAAAGGACGTGTAACTTTCATCAACTTCCTGGAACTGGTCATCAAATTGCAAGGAGACGGACCAGATCCCTGCGGAGAAGTACTTCAGGTGAGTAGCGTCTCAGATGGTTGCATGAAATCACAGGCTTGTGCAAGTTTAAATTTAAATGCATTGTAGTCGGTGTGACAGTAGAGTCAAAGATATCAGAGACAATGAGACGAGACACTCCCTTCTTCGCGCCCCTTAAAAAATCGTGGACAAAGTTTGCACGCTGATCGGGGGCGGGCCCCATGGCACATTGCAGGAAACTGCTGGATGTGATAAAATAATGGTGCGGATTTGTTACAATGCTGTTGCCAGGAAAAAACAAACAAACAGAGATTTCCTAAAGCGGTTGAAATCATAATTACAAAATGCACGTAAATGATGACAATCAAGGCATACGGTCATAGCTGAACTGTGAACAAAGTTTGGCATTTTCCCTACTCACTGTCTTGGCCAGTAGGCGATGGCGCGAAACCTGTGCACGCTAAACGCGCTAGCTATCTCACCTTATTGTATCTAGTATCTTTGGTAGAATGTCAGTCGCTGGATGTTCCTATTATGGCAAGATAAGCAGAAATTCCCACATGCGAGGAACAGAAAAAAAAAAAAATTGTACTTCTGCTGCATTAGAATGTCCATACATGGTTCATTTCCATTCTTGACTTGGGATAAACTCAGTTCAAAATCCATCAGCCACAACGACTATAAAATCATGTTGTCTTTCTTTCAGTTTTTCCATCTACTTGATAAAGGAGACAAGAGTTTTGTGAGCTTTTCTGATCTAAGAAAAGCAGCCGATGAACTCAAGGTAGGTTTCTTCACTCGCTTATGCCAACATTGAGATTAAACATTGCGAAAAGAACGACTGTAGGGTATGGATAGGCATATTGGTGACAGTTTGATAGAATCATTGCACGTCTGGATTTCCTCCCTTGGTTTTGAGTTACGATTACTTTGGAACAAAACCGGAACGGACAAAGCACAAAACTTTGGATTTAGACAATGAATATAACACTCACTTTGATTATTTTTCAACGGCCCATGTGATTTCTGATGAAAACATATACTGCTGAGGTTGTATTTGTTGTACATAATTATGTACAGTATATGTATTCGCGACCGAGCAGACATATCATGTACGTGATAAGTGAGAATGCGCACTAAAGGAGAGCGCATTAAGTGGAATCTACTGTGTTTTTGATAGAACGAAAATGAATTCTAGATTTAACTATTAACTACATGCATCGACCCACTTATCTTTCTAACTGCCTAAACCCATCCATCTCTCTTTCTCTGTCTGAATGCAGTCAGTGTGTTCATCTCTGTGTGTCTGTCGGTCTGTCCGTCCATCTGTTTGCCTGTGACCAACATTGTTGGTTATTTACAGGTACCACTGTCCAACAAGGCAATTCGAGAAATGATGGAAGAGGCCGACAGAAGTGGCGACGGTAAAATCTCGCTCAGTGAGCTGACGCAGATCATGGGACAAACGGGGACATTCAAGTCGACTCTACCACTAGTGTGAAAATATCTTTATAGTTTTGCGCGACTGGTAATGAATGTCACATGTGTTATTGCTGGATCAATGACATATCGTAATTTTGGACTTGCTAAATCATTGACTCATTATTTTGTGCCCCGATCATCTGATTGACCAATGGTCAGTAGGTCTGATAAAAAATGGGAAAGGTATTCCTGGAGACCTGCAAGATTTTAGAAGATAATCCAGAACATCATTCAGCTGTTCCAGCTAAATGCCCATTTCAATATGGGACACTTGTCCACGTCGTAGTAATGGCAAGCTGAACTATCAGACGTTATACCTTACATATACATGTGATTTCACAGAAGGGAGAACACAACTAGAAGACAGTGTAACACACTTCATCGATCATATACGGTACTCTTGTATATATATATTCATATTGTTATATATGTCAAACCAGTGGCGTTGCGTGGGCGGGACCACAGGGGCGGTTACCCCGGGCACAATATTTCGGAACCATAAGTAACTGTTTCAACTGCCAGTTGTGGAAGAAATTTCAAAAAACTTAAAATGAATCAAAACGTATCCGAGATCTACAATGAGCCAAGAAAGACTGAGCAAACTGGCAATACTGACAACTGAAATTTCAATATGGATTTCAATACTGCTACTGAAAAGTCTGCACAAATTAAAACCAGGCGACATTAAATAAATTTGAGTATTAAATGCACTTTTTTTCTGAAAACAATACATATTCTGGGGTGTTCTGTACAGGACTGATGGAAGAACTCGAGAGTGCTAACTGTCCACGTGTCAGGGGGCGCAATACTTGCCCTGCCCCGGGCGCTGGCAACTCACGCTACGCCACTGTGTCAAACACACGGTCATCTCTGTCTCACACTTTACTGAACTCGTCTTTATCCTCAAATCTGGCAAGTGTTTATTTTTGGTAAAAAAAAAATAAAAAAATTCTCAAGACCTTTTGGAGACCCTAAATAGAGGACTGTTCTTAGAAAATCCAGGATAGCTGGCAGGTTTGCATTAAAGTACACGTACATGTACTTAAAAGAATTATACAGCCATCAAAATTTCATAGATTAATAATTTTTTCATTCATTGGAATGACATTAAGAAGAATGGGATGTCAGAAGATGTAACATGTATTCGCTTATTTAACTTTTAACCCAAATCGCCTTTCCTGTAGTAAAGTTCATTCTGCAAACTGATGGTAAATGAAATATTACTTTGTAGACTGCAGAGTCGTCACCGTTCCCTAAGACTGTGGTAATTCAGAAAAACACATACACCGGTACATAGCTGAACTACATTCAAAGCCACATCGAATGGTCTTGGTTATAGACTCATAAGCCGAAAAATAATCGAATAGCAAACTTTCAAACATTCATTGTAACTAGACCAGTTGTGATAAAATAAAACAGTGTTTTTGCTTCTCCTGAAAAGTAGCCAAAACCAATTACAAGTACATGTACTACAGTTTTAGGGAATAGTGGTGAAATAACATTGTTCAGTGAATGTGACTGTGCTTTGTGCATGTATTGTGAATAGAATGATAAGTTTGATTACATCTCATTCAGTGTCTGGTCTTTTAGGTGCCATTATACCACGAAAATTATGTTGATATCTTTTATTTATATACACAGCAGACTTTTATGCACATACTATGTACATGTAGATTAAGTCAACTTGGGGACAAGGTGGTCTAGAGGCAAGGATGGTCTCCTCTCATGTCAAGGGTCCCGGGTTCAAAACCCGGGCTGTGCAGGCATGTTGGAAATTGGGATTTTTCTCATATTTTCTTGTCCCTGATCCTATTGGGGGGTAGGATCGAGTACCTAGTCTTCTCGGATTTGGAGGGCCCGTGTGCACGTTAAAGATACCATGGCAGTTGGAAATTGTAAAGAGCAGGCCGAACAGGCCGCTGCATGGGCAAAATTGAAATTAAAATGAATAGATTAAAATCCATCCCTATCACCCCCCATATCACCAACGAAAATTTATAATTCATTATTAAATAAATATGTAATATATATTCAAATAATATTATAATACTTTAGAATACAAGTTGTGAGTTGTGAACTGTTGTGAGTTGTGAACTGCGCCTAACAGGCTGCGTTACAATTTGCTCTGAGATAGAGAGAGATAGAGAGAGTGAGAGACAGAGAGTGAGAGAGATGCAAATCGAGAGAACAAGACTTTCTGTAAAGCGCCTAGAGCAAACTCGTTTGGATTAGGCACTATATAAATGATCTTCATTATCATTATCATTATTTTGGCAGAAAGATTGTGTGAAAGACAAAATTTGTTATTGTTTTTCTTGTATTGCAAAGTGCAACAGACTGAGAATGTGAAGATAACAATGTGAAAAATGTAGAACATTAGTCATAGTGTGTCAGGTATTGATGAATGGCATTACATATTAAGTCATTCGCTGACGAAGGGGGATATCTCTCTAAGCCCGGAACAGCACAGTCAGCTGCTGGCAGACAAGAAGTGCACGCCATAAAACATGTATTTTCTTGGTAAATCGGGGAATACCCTGTTACGCTAAGCACAGTTGGACACAGTCAGCTTCTGCCACCATTTCTTGGGTGTATATTTTGCTGGCAGCAACTGGCTGTAATGTTCTAGGCTTAGTATGATACCCCCCCTCAATCATCAACGATAAGATTGTTGTCATGTTATGATGGAGATAAATCAAACCTGCAAAAATTTTTTTTTTTAAATCTGCAAACTTGAGTGTGCATACTTTATAGACCACCCCTAATTTGCATGACTTACTACATCCACAACAAAAAAAACGTAAATTCACTTTCTCAACAAAACAGCCATACTCCAGAAAATGGCTCATGAAAGCAGTGTAGTTTATTTCAATACAACTTTGTATTTATGTCCACTGAGGGCAGGATATTATTTCAGCAACACATCAATGGCACGGGACACATGCAATGAATATGTCAAATTCTAACACATTTTGATTGTTTAAAGGCACATGATGTGTAATAAAAAAGCACAATTACAAACGACTGCATAAAAAAATTACATTATATTACATACATGTACATGTATTTATCCTCGGTATGAATTCAATAAAGTGATCTCTGTGTCAATGATTATTTTCACTATGATGATGTGACATTAAGGATGAAAGATTGGCATATTAGTAACAACAGGAAGGTATGGTAAGGTTGACAGAAATAGGACACACTGTTCATATACCGGTAATGTAATGTAATAGAATATAATGTACATGTTCATCATTTTTAGTTGAGGAGGAAAACTTAAAGTGACCTAACTTCATGATCAAATAATGAACCACTTCATTTACACACATTTGCAATGTACACACTTAATACACCGGGTTCTGAAAATCACAACTGCACCGTTTTAAGGAAAATATTTTAGACTAGATATAAATTTACAGAACAGCATTCACAAAGCCTGTGCAAAGACTGAATTCCCTTTCCTCTCATGATAGTGTCCTTGTGTCTTTTAACTAACTAAAAAGGATTACACTACAGCACTTTCCCGTCCACTTTGTGGGGACAGTGCCATAATGTGCTCCATTATTATTGCATGGCTGTTGTTATAAGTAGTATGCACCCAAAACGTTTTGTGCTAGGGGCGCATATGTAATAATAATAATAATAATAATGGATGGCATTTATATAGCGCATATCCATTAAAAATGCTCTATGCGCTTTACAGAAGCAACATGTCAACATACATGGGTAAAACAATTACAAAAATCAAACATGGTACTCTTAATTAAAATAGAAGGGGCATAACAGAAACACCCTCATAAAAGCTCACACACACAACCACAATTAATACACATATACAACGCCCACACACCCACATGCGCGCGCACACACGCACGGATGCCAAGCTTGAATTTTACTCATTGCTCAAAGTATGATGAAAATAAAATTGTTTTGAGCTGTTTCTTGAAAGCTTCCAAAGTCTCGGCTTCTCTAGTGGACTTCGGAAGCTTATTCCACATGAGTGGGGCAAAATATGAGAAAGAGCGCTGGCCGTACGCCTTATAATTTACTCTAGGTTTAAGAAGGATGGTTATATCACTCGATGATCTGAGTGCTCTTGAAGGTACATAAGGTGTTAAGAACTGGTGTAGATAATCTGGGGACAAGTTGTTTAAGCACTTGTAGCATGTTAGGCAAATTTTATATGTGATGCGTTCTTTCACTGGGAGCCAATGTAGTTCCTTCAAAATAGGAGTCACGTGATCATGTTTTTGTTTCTTAGTAATTATTTTAGCAGCAGCATTTTGTACCCTTTGAAGTTGCTGTATGTTTTCTTCTGTTATGCCGGCTAATAATGAATTGCAGTAATCAAGCCGTGACAGTACAAGTGATGTTATCAAAGTTTTGGTAATATCAGACGTCAGGTATTTGCGAATGCTCCCTATTTTTCTTAGCTGAAAATACAGGTTTTTACAAAGAACAGCTATGTGGGATTTCATTGACATATCTTGATAAAAAATTACTCCTAAATTTTTCACTTTCGTCTGGGCTGAAATTTCATGGCCATTGATGTTTATGCTGACATTATCAATTTCATTACATAAGTTGCTACGAAAAAATATGACTTCAGTCTTGTCCTCGTTTAGTTTCAATTTGTTATTGAGCATCCATTTTCTTATATCATCAATACAACTGGTGATTCTATCTATAAGACTTTGTAAATTGTCAATGGTGGTAAATCCATACAGCTGAGTATCGTCAGCATAAAGATGATAATAATAAATAATAATAATAATAAATTGCATTTATATAGCGCATTTCCAGTAAATGCTCAGTGCGTTTTACAAGTAATAAAAACTCACTCCTCTCTTTTCCCACCCCCCCCCCCCTCCCTCTCTCTTCCCATCACATACTCTCTCCTCCCATCACATGCTCTCTCCCCTCAGGTAAGTCAAAGAAAATAAGCCTGCTGGAACAAAAAATGCTTCAGCTGCCTTTTGAAACTTACTAATGATTTTGTTTGTCTCAGTTCCATAGGTAACTTATTCCACATTAAGGGGCCAAGATATGTGAATGATCGTTCACCATAAAATTTGTATGATTTCACAGGTGCCACTAGCATGGTGGAATCAGTGGAGGATCTTAAACTTCTCCCTGGTGTATACAATCAAATCTTGTAAATAAGAAGGAGCCGAGTCATTCAGACATTTGAAACACAGGATGCAGATCTTAAAAATTATCCTTTGCTTCACGGGGAGCCAATGCAATTCTTTCAGGAGTGGTGTGATATGATCTCGTTTTTTGGATTTGGTTATCAGCCTGGCAGCATTATTTTGGATTACCTGTAGACGATTCAAAAATTTTGTATGAATACCCGCTAAAAGTGAATTGCAGTAGTCCAGTCTAGACAAGATAAGGGATGTTACTAATGTTTTTGTGGTCTCTTCATTTAGATACTTTCGGACAAGGCTTATTCTTCTCAACTGGAAATTTAAGGATTTAGACAGAGATCCTACACTTGAACCCATTGACAAATGGTGATCAATAAACACACCCAAATTCTTTACAACTTCTTTGCATGATATTTCATGGCCATTTAAATCAATGGTGACATTTTCAAGATCTTTTGTTAATCGTGGGTTGTTGAATAGAATTATGTCTGTTTTGTCTTCATTTAATTTCAATTTGTTTGTTGTCATCCACATTTTAATTTCCTGAACACATTGTTTAGTGGCAAGAGTCATATTTGACAGATCTTGAATGGTGCCATCAATATACATCTGAACATCATCCGAATAAAAGTGATATTGTAGTCCGTAAGTTTGTAAAAATACTTGCAAGGGGCTGCGTATAGAGTGTAAAAAGCACAGGACCAAGGACAGACCCTTGTGGAACGCCATAGTCTAGTGCAACTTGTTTAGAAAAACTGTTCTTAATTTGCACTGACTGAACTCTGCTCTGTAAATACGACTTGAACCACAACAGGGCAGTACCCGACATACCAAAAGAGCGCTCAAGTCTTGTAAGTAAGACAGAATGGTCGATTGTTTCGAAAGCTGCAGATAGATCTAGAAGGGTCAGAAGACACAACTTCTTACTGTCAATATAATCTAAAAAATCAGAGGTTACTTTTATGAGTGCAGTTTCGGTACTATGTTGAGCTTTATATGCAGACTGAAAATTTTCTTGCAATCCATTTATTTCAAAGTGTGCCAAAATTTGACCTAAGACAATCTTTTCCAGAATTTTTGAGACAAATTGCAAATTGGATACTGGTCGATAATTTTTGAAGTCATTTTCATCAAGCCCAGGTTTTTTCAATAAAGGTTTTACAATGGCTTGTTTAAAGGAACTGGGTACTGTGCCTGTGGCAAGTGACGTGTTAACTATTTGAGTAATGTGAGGTACGACAAGATCAATACAGGTTTTGAGTACATGAGCAGGCATGGGATCAAGGTCACACATTTTTATGGTGGAATTATTGATACAGAGTAAAACCTCTTTTTCTGAGACTGGACAAAACGAATCTAGAACTTGTCCAGTAAACTCAGGGAAATCTAAAATCCCGCTTGGTTCTAGATCGAGTGAAGAACGGATGTTTTCAATCTTGTTACTGAAAAATGTTATAAATTGATCACACAAATCGTCGTCTGATCCTATGCAGGGGAGGGGAGATCTTGTATCCTTTGAGGGCATATAAAGAAATTATTGTAGAGAGACTTTGAGTGTACATTGTAAAAAGAACAGGACCAAGAACTGAACCTTGAGGAACCCCGTACTTTAGAGGTAACAGATCTGACACATCATTACCAATTTTTACCGATGTAAACCTATTTTCCAGGTAAGATCTAAACCACATAAGAACAGTGCCTGACAATAAAAATGACTTTTCCAATCTTTCTAGTAAATTCATGGTCAATTGTGTCGAAAGCCGCTGATAAATCTAGTAAAACCAAAACACATACTCTTTTATTATCAATTTCATTGAGAATATCTGATGTTACTTTTAAAAGGGCAGTCTCTGTACTGTGGTGAGTTTTATAAGCGGATTGAAAAGGTTCTTCCATGTCATTGACTTTTAAATGGATTTGTTGCAAGACCGTTTTTTCGAGAATTTTGGATAAAAAGTTGAGATTTGAAACTGGCCTAAAATTTTTCATATCGTTTTCATCAAGTCCTTGTTTTTTAAATAATGGTTTAATAATTGCTTGTTTATAAAGGTCAGGTACTATTCCAGTGGTAAGTGACTTATTAATAAAATGAGTAATATAAGGTGCAAGATCATCTATGCACATTACTAACAATGAAGTGGGGATTGGGTTTAAGTCACATGTTTTAGCAGGGGATTCTTTAATATATTTAATAACATCTTTTTCAGATACTTCCTCAAATTCACACAAAGTTTTCTTATTTGTAAGAATCGTAGGATTTTCACAAGCAGCTATGTCTGTATTCGTCATTTCTGAGTCTAAACCAGTTCTTATGGTTTCTATTTTGTGGTCGAAAAAATACAGAAAATGATGAGAGTTCTTTATCTGTTCCAGGTGGTAGCCTCGTACATCTCTCCCGTCCCAGTAATTGGTCGGATAGTTGAAAAAGTTCTTTACACGATTGCACATTTTCAAATTTATTAGCATAGAACTGTCTTTTTTTATTTTCTATGAGAATGTTGACGTTGTTTCTTTGGTTTGTTAAAATCTGTTTGTGTACGTGCAGGCCCGTCTTTCTCCACTTTCTCTCTGCTTTCCTTCATTGTTGTTTGGCCTCTTTAATCTGTAGGGTAAACCACGGTGATGCTGGTCTTGGCGAGATGTTACGAGTGACTATAGGAGCATGTTTGTCCAATACATCACGTAGGACTGAAGAAAATTGTTCTACAGTGGTGTCAGGCGTGGAGCTGAGGGCGGTATTTACATCCGCTTTAAAAGTTGAAATATCGAGTTCTTTGATGTTGCGAGACTGGACACACTTTATCAATTTCTTTGGCTTGGAAAGGTTCAAATCAGCAGTAAGCAGTAGGTGGTCGGAGATACCTCTGTCTGTCACCTCTATGTTAGTGAAAAGAAGTGTGTTATTTGGTGTGATAATTAAATCAAGCGTATGTCCATGCTTATGGGTTGGCAGAGAAATGTGTTGAATAAGGTCGTGTTGTTCAAAAATAGACAGAAGGTTTTTTTGTATTAGCACATGTTGGGTTGTCGAAGTGTATGTTGAAATCACCACAGATGATAAAAGTTTGACCTTTCTGCCTCAAATAACATATAAGTTGATTAAGCTTGATATAAAATGTTTCTAACTTTACAACATTCTTTTTGCTCCTTGGAGGGCGATAGAGACACAAAATTGTCAGGTTGTGTTTATTGTCTGTAACAATGTTTATTGAAGCAGCTTCAAATGAAGTGCATGGTGTTGCTAGCCATTCCTTGGTTTTAGGCGGTGATGCCATGGAACGGAATATGAAGGCTATTCCGCCCCAATCCCGGCCCTTGCGTGGAAAAGGCTTTATTTCATATCCTGGTGGACAAATTGCTGCCAACAGATGTTCATCGCCTTCTTTCCGCAGCCAAGATTCAGTTATGCACAAAAGGTCTATATTTAGTTCTGTAATGGTGTCGTTGATTATTGTAGTCTTATTTCTACAAGATTGTGTGTTGATACAACATGCGCGGTAGAACGGAACTCTTTCCTGTACAATGTTGTTACAGTCGATTGAAACAAGATTATTTTTGTTGACATAAGATAGATCGTGTGTTTTCAGTCTAGTGTCAATAGTAATCAAACGGTTAGTCATTACAACTTGGATCCGCCGCTGCTTTCTACGGCCACCTCGTTTTCCTCTCTTAACCTTCTTTGCTCCACATGAACACGGCTGTCTTTTGATACCTAAAATAGACAGTTTATTTAATAGGGTTGATGGCACAGAGTGTGTGCGTTGACTATTTACACTCCTCAACTGATCTTTGGTGTACACAATATGCATAGATGTTAACTCCTTCTGCACAGGGTATAATTTAGTTTCCCCGCTGTCCTGTAACCGGATAGTCCTTTCATTCTCCGACCCCGTCGCTGGCCGTAAGGTGACAAGGCAATAAATCTTGACTGGGGATTTCCCCTGTTACCTGTGTGGTCTGTGTGTGGGATAGGCGCGTGAGTGTACACAAATCTCGAAACGAAGCGTGAAAGATTGAAAATAGCTATGGCCAATAAAAAAAACTCCATCGTGTTAGAAATACTCTTGAAAATCCAGCTAGTTTTCACACCAAATCTCATAATTTTTTTGCCAAAATGATCACAGCCACTTGAACTAACAATCCACAAAGTTTCAGAAATGAAATCCAGTGATGAAATACTAAAATACACAGAAACTACAGAGCAAATTGTAACGCAGCCTGCCAGGCGCAGTTCACAACGTTTCATAATGTATACATGCAGTACCTGTCCCTAACCCCAGCTTATCCTCAATTTTAAATGTAATCGAATCCCTAACCCTGCCCCCTGCCCTTTCAATAAAAAAAAGCAGGAGGAAAACAAAAAGAAAATCTGGAAGAATAATTAATTAAGGCTGCTGTTAGAAGTATTTCGGGAGAAGCCCTCTAGCTCTGGAGTCACAAGTCTGTAAAATATGTACCCCTAGTGCAAAAAACTTGGGGAATGTATGTACTTGTAACAACATTCTTATTATATACACATGCATTATTATTATAGAGAAATTGTTATCCAAAAATTAATAACAAAATCAATACTAAAACTACTATGGGTAGTGACCCCTGCATGAATGTCTATAGATCCATTATGTCCCAATCACCTAACAAAAAAGACTTAAACTCAAATAAATCTTGTTTAGCAAATGTCATATGAGAAATTATGCTTTGCAATTCAATGGAATGTAATGGGTATCTTAATCTTTGAACTCCAAATTGGCTTTTCAGTCTTTCAACTTATATGAAAACTTCCCCTTGTTGCTTTGATATGGACAAGTGTACAAACAATATGATAAAATTTTGACGTATCCAACCACAACATTCACATATTAATAATATATTTTGGTCCTAAGCATCCCTGAAGACAAACCAAGATGAAAATCTTAACTAATTCATCCCACATCAACTAACATCATTCATGCATTCACCTTCTCCCTTGCTCACATGCCTGCATGCACAACACTGCTATAATATCATATAATTTGACTGGTTTCATTGTCTCAAAAGACGATATGAAATTCATGGTTTTACATGGTATGCAGCTGTCACAGGTCAAATGTGCTGGTCTACACCTCATCTTTTGTACACAATAGATAAATTATTTGTTAAAGACTTACAAAAGAGATGCACTGAACTCTCCCTAAATGTGTTTTACTCTTATCTAACAGCCCCATGCCCAAATATGGGAGCTTTAAGATGCAAAGACCCAGCAAAAAGTCTAAACATGATGGAGTTTCTCCCCTTTAACATTTCCCCATGTAGAAAATTATCCTTGAAAATGCATTTTCACCCATATCATGCTGCATGTAAAATGTGCATATTCCAGCCATTAACCTTTCCTGATAATATACTCACAGGATGGAAAACAATCGCAAAAGGAAAAAAATAACCACCGTGATGAGCCAAGTCATTATACTTGCACGAAAAAAAAATTTAAAAAAATCAAATTTGCTATCATGGCTGTGAGAGATTCAATGGCAAAATTCTACAAGAATGAATATTTCATTGCGAAGTGCAAAATGTCAAGACACTTATTGAATATAACTGACAACATGAAATACAAGCCAATTCTTCATGGTGAATTGCAACTCACGAGCAGTTGTATGTTGTAAATGGTTGTTTGGAATACTATGTCAAAATGACTTTACTGTGACAAACTAAGGCCGAGGTAACTTCTGAAAGAAATTCTGGCCTTCTGAGTCACTGAAAATTCATATGAAACTACATGTCATAGTACTACACACACACAGGTAACTGACATAGGAAGATTTGCATTATAACATCACCTTTCCCTAAGGGCAGCTGCAGTGGCTCCAAAATTCAAGACATCAATTCTTATATTTATTCAACTACATTCAAAGCCGCATCAAATGATCTTGGTTATTATTATACTCTTGAGCTGAAAAATAAACGAATATCAAATTTTAAAAGATTATTGTAACTAGCCCAGTTGTGCTACAACAAAACAGTTTTTTGTTCCTCCTGAAAAGTAGCCCAAACCATGTACTGCAGTTTTAGGGAACGGTGGTGATAATATGTGCTATGCATCATCACCCAAAGCCCAGACATTTTTGGTAATTATTTCATGTCATACTGCATGCATTGCTGAGCTGCCTTGAACACAATCTCAAAAGGCATAAAAAAAGATAAAAATATTGAGGTACAATGGTTGCTAGGATGATCTAACTTTTTTCCTGCCCCTCTTTGAATCCCGACTTTTCTGTCGTTTCTCTCCAGCGCTGGGTTCAGATAAATTCTTAGCTAAGAGAAGTTCTTTTCTGGATTTGTCAAAGGGATAAATCCCTGCCTGAGAAAAGCTTGCTTTCAGGTTTTTTACTGTCACTGACTTGATCATAGCCATATAAATTAACTTGGCAAAATTACTCTGGTTTATTTTTGAGTGATCTGTTAAGTAATCAGCACAAACAGATGTAAATGCTTGACTGAAAGGGTAGTAACAACCAAATTCCAAAGAACGGGATGGATCGGAGTAGAGTGCAGGCAATGTGTATATTATGACACCTTCCTGTAATGCCCACTCTGACACAGCAGCTGTGACAATGTTTCCATGGTCTTCATACAGCAGTAAGATGTGCTCACCATCTTTCCTTATTATGCTTGGAATAAAATGATGGCTAAGGTAGTCTTTCAATACTGCGGTTGTAACCACACCAGTTTCACCAACCTTGAAAGTGCTGCCTTCCATGCTGCCCTGGGGACAGACAGTTCTCTTTTTCTTAAACACAAAGTAAGGCGGAATGCTGTAACCCATTGCACTTCCACACATCAAGACAGTTGTCATTGACACTGAGGCCTCAAACACCTGGGACCGCTTTTGAGGCTGAGGCACTGCATTTGAACATTTCTTATCTAAGTTGAATAAAATTTCATCAAGTTTGTAGATCAGATGAGGCTTGCTGTGAAGCCTGAACTTATCCATAATAGTCTGGACAGTCACAAAATACTCCTGTTTGGATTTTGGCTTTCGATAAACATCTATTTCCTTGCAAGATTTAATTGTCCGCTCAGGAATCTTTTTAATGCCAGGCCACCTGCATATAAATGCTTTGTACCAGCCCCGACTCAGATTTCTTGACTTGGAGATGGTACCTGCAGTCTGGGCTAGCTTTGTGGCCAGAGATAAAATTTCCGCCTGGCTGAGAGCCTGGCCAATTGACTCCATGTGCCTGATGTGATCTACCATCTGACGCTCCGTGTCTTCGTCTAAAATTTTCGTCTTCCATCGGTTTGGCTTTCCACCGAGGTTATAAGAGCTGCGGTCATTGATACGGTCATAAAGTGTGGATTTGGGGATCCCGTATTTCTGAGAAGCCAGATGGACAGACATTCCTTGAGCCTTTATTGCCTTGTAAGCTTTTTCCATAGCCTCTACCGAGTACTTGTGGTATTTCCCCACTGTGATCTTGTGCTTCTGGGTAAAAGATAATAAAAATAACTACTAATAATAATTTCCATTATAACTTTTGTGCACCCGTTTAATTAAAAAAAAAAAAATAGAAAGCAGTGGCACAAATTTTCCAAAGGTGTTCTGCCTTGGATGAAAACAGCTGCCTTTGATAAGCCAAGCCTTCTTACATGTTACAGTAAACACAGTCTCCGATATCCCATCCTCATAGAAAGGATTAATTAAAATACTGTCCCTTTTCAAGTCACATCACGAAATCTGTGTTATGTAAACAGGATAATAATGCTTTTCACGCTCACGATGGTAAGTACTGCAAAATTCTTGATTGTTTTTCAGTTGATTTCAAATGTACAGATCAAATTTTGTTTAAAAAGCCAGATCATTACGACATGTAGTATTATCAAAGTAAGATTTTGATCCATCCAACAAAATCATTAAAAAAAAAAACCAATACTGCAAAAAAACATTCTCTACCTCCAAGTCCAAGTCTGACTTTGGAAGACAGGTGATCTTCAGAAAACTGATATTGACCAACATATTCAAACCATTATATATAAATTAACCCCCCACCCGCATTAAAAATCCACAATGCTCAGAATTCACTTTACATTAATAATACTTATTCCAAATTATAGTGAGTGGCTTATTATGCAACAAGCTGTGAATAAAAGTATTATAAAATAAATCTTAGCCAAGAAAAGTCTGTCAAATTTCAGATGACTGCCATAACCAGCTAGACATGAAAATACATTAAAAAACCCATTTGCAATGCCACCAGAAACACCAATAGCATGATGTCTAAATTCAAGAATTCGCAGCTTTTTTTCTTTTCTGCTTGTCAAATCAAGATCATTAACTTACAATACATGCATTGATCAAGGAATGGCCTGTACAACTTACAACTGGAAATAGAATGCATTTTAGAAGACACATCTATGCATCACATCGCCTCAGTCCTGCCTTAATTCTATCTCCACCCCAGCATGTTTCAAGAAAATTGCTTGTTGAGTTTGTAATTCAAGTTTTACAAACTAGTGTGTTAGTGTAACTTTTCAACACATAAAAGCTGCTCCCAGAGGTGAAATGCCTTCATGAATTTTGTAGGAATAACAGAATACACTTTGTCATGTCATGTTATGGCCCTGTTTCAATTTTTGTAAAAAGTAATAGAATGAAGCAGTATCCAGGCCACAATCATTCTCCTTGAGTATATATTTGATTATACTCTTCATGCACCTATGTTTATAAAATTTTCAGCATCCACAGAATCACCCCATTACAATCCAGTACAATGACTACATAGGAAAACACTGCGTGCGTTGACTGCTTTGACTGGGGTGCAGAATTTCAGGTGAACCCAGTGACTGCATTTGCTACACTGTCCCCACAAAATGGTTGTGCTGTTTGCATTGAAACCACTGCTGACAGGTGGTTCAGCAAGTTCACAGAAACAACAAAGTTCCTCCAGATCAACCTTTGCTTCAACGCTCTCTGAAGGCCCAGTTCTGATCACTCTCCTTCGTTTACGACTTGGTAGTTTAACTTCAGTTTCAACCTCCGTGACCTGAGACTGAAATGAATAAGGAAGGAGATGTTCTTTGGTAAGTTTGGAAGTGTCATAAGGGTGCAGACCTGCTTTCTCAAACATATCCCATAAAAGTTTACTGGTTGCGGATTTCTGGAACGCTGTGTAAGCCAGCTGGAAAAAACTTTCACTGTGGAGCTGATAATGTTCCTTCAAGTACTGAGCACAAAGATTGTTGAATGTACGCTTAAACGGAAGAGTAAAACCAAACTGAAGAGGCTGGCTGGAGAAACGTGTATGAGGTGGATAGGGCTGCAGAACAAACTTTTCTTCTCTGGCCCACTTTAAGACATCTGGAGTAATGACACTGCTGGCCAAATCATGAAGTATTAGGGTGTAATCTCCCAAACCTACACATAAATTTTCTAACAGATGTTCTCCATGAAATTCCTGTATCAAACTAGTGTTCACCAGGCCTGTGGGGGAAGTACTGATTACAGTGCCATCCATAAAAGTGTCTCTTGGTTTTCTGTCGCTAAAGATGAAGAAAGGAGGTATGACATGTCCAGCAGCACTACCACAGACCAGTACACTAGCCAAGACATTATCACTGGATGTCAATTCTGATCTTCTCTTTACTTCTGGTATTGTGGGGACAACAGACTTTGCATCAGATAGAAATACAATCTCATCAAGGCAGAAAACCAAATGAGGTTTCTTGTGGAATGCTCCATTGTGCAGATTCATAATGAATTTTAGTTTATCGTAATAAGCCACAACATTGTGAGGGAACACCACTTTTGAATTTTCTGTTGAGTTAGGTTGCTTTTCAGTCAACAAATCTGGCCATCTCTCCATAAAACTGGGGAGCCATCCTCGAGTCAGGTTGTTTTTCTTTCCTAGTCTGCCAGTCAGTTTACTCAACTTTGTTGCTAGGGATAGCATTTCATTTTTGGTCACATGATAGCCTGAAGACTGAAGCAGACGAATGTGTTCCACCATCTGTCTCTCCGTTTCTGTATCCAGGATCTTGGTTTTATTAGCATTTGGCTTGCATCCCAAGTTAAAAAGATTTTTGTTGTTCACCCGATCATACAGCGTGGACTTTGGGATCTTGTAGATGCGGGCAGCCATGTGAACAGATAGCCCATCATTACTGATAGCAGACCACGCTGCTGCCAAAGCCTCTCTAGAATATCTGCCATATTTTCTGGCCTGTAACAGGAATAGAGTAAAATATCGTGGCTGGACCTGGAGAAATCTTTGAATTGAAAACTTATCTTTTTCTACAGCAAATCATCAATCACTATTTTCAGTGATTAAGCAACATAATGAATTTAATACTTTGACGGAATGAAAAATGTGCATGAAGAAAAAGCCCTCTTGGATTGTGTACTGATAAGCATATACAATGACAATGTTCTAAACAGCTTCCAGTTCCAAAACTTATGCCGAGACAATCATAAAACCTAGAAACATGTGGTTTTCACCTAAATTCATTAAAAAAAATCTAGTTTGCGATGGATGAATGAAACTGTGAATACATGTTCGTATTATATCTAGAGAGGATTTTCAAAGTTGGGCCCTGATTTAGTTTTCCATGCCTGGTTGTTAGTAAAGTGGAATATTCCAAGCTTTCCCTGTCTGTCTTAAATGAAAAAAAGTTTCTTCTCCTGGTGTCTTCTTTCAGTAGTTTTGTGGCACTTCTCATTGCAGCTCATTGCAGCATTAAATTTTCATGGGTATTAAAAAAAAAAAAGCGAATCAAGATGCCAAGGAAAACTGATATTTCTGTCAGCCTGAACTTGGACTGGGTTATTCTGCCTGATGAATCTAATTATTTCTGCAAACAAATGCAGTTTTTCAGCAGAAACAGACAGATGCAGGACAGAACAGGAAATTTAATGGATAGTCAATGTTTTCGCCCAATATACTGGTACCACCTAAAATCTAATTTGATAGATTTCCCTGGAAAAACTCAGACCGTGTAACATTCAGCTATTCAACTTTCATTTTCATAACTTCCATGTATGGCAATATCAAAGAGACACAAAATGGATGGTTTGGCAAAATTTTGCAGCCAAACAAAATGCTGCATGACAGACAATCACTATCTCCCCCCCCCCCCCCCCCCCCCCCCCCTTCCGGATTATGAGAACTTATAGGGATTACATGGCAAAATCTCCAAAACAAAGGACCAGTCAAAAAATCACTATCAATATTTTTTTTCTGTTCAGGCCAGTCAATTAATCACAATCACTACATCGAAGTTATTTCATTCGGCCACAAATTCTGAACCAAAACACAAAAAAAACAAACCCATCCTTATCAACTCTATCACACTTCAGCAAACTTATATGCTTCGATAAGGTAACAATATAGTATACCTCAAACTGTTTTGCTTTAAAATGGTAATAAAAACCCACCTTAGAAGTTTTATGACTGCCTTTTTTCGCTCCACTCCCCGATTCCGCAGAATCCCCCTCCTCCTCCTCCTCTTCATCCTCCTCATCATCATCTGAATCATCATCTTCATTGCTGTCACCATCTCCATCGTTTTCCTCTTCTTCATCAGACTGCTCTTCTTCAGACAGGAGATCTTGTTTCAGGTCACTTGATTCGCTAGCAAGGACTTCATTTCCTCCATCACTGCTGTGATCTTTGCAAGACTAGAATCAGAGAGGATTTAGTGAAAATTAATGGTAAAAGATACAACAATTGTGACCTAAGCTCACCCAGAGTGCAGAAAGATAAAACAAATTATGAATGATAACAAAACACAAGAGATCACTCACACTAGGTCAAAGAAAGAAAATCTGGTGTCCACAAAATTTCTCTCCTAGCAATTGATTTCATGCCTGATTTCGTCTCCAGGAGAACTGAAAAGAAAAGCGTGTCTCAATCTCACATCAGAGATAATGTTTTAGGAAAGCAGCATAGCATATACTGCACAAAAAATCTTTTCTCCTAGCCATCAATTTCATGCCTGATTTTGCTCCCAGGGGAACTGTAAAAAGAGCATATATCTCACTGCCACAAGAGATAATCTATACTATATATATTTGTGGACTTGAGATTTTTTGTTGCAAAAGGCTTCTGAACCACTCAACACTCAGACTTCAAATTTTATATGGTGCATCAGAATGGATTTAAGGGTGCATAGTTTTTAATAGAAGTCTCAAATCGGTGTAGTTTTTTTTATTGGCAATTTATTGTTTCGCCATCATTTAGATCTATTTCGAGTCATGGTTCGCCATTTTAAGGTTTCGTTATCACTTCCTGTGATGCGTTCACTATCAAACACATTAACCCGTGCGCAAATCATGCTGTTGTACGGGATGCGCAGGGTGTCAACTCACAAAGGCAGAGTGAGTAAGACTTATTTAAAAACAAACAAACAAAAATAAAATAAACAAATAGGAACAGGCCAGATGAAGCATGTCCATAATAACCACCCAGAACTGAAACCAATATTCAAACCGATTTATCCCGGGCAGGGCCGGGGACCTCAGCTAGTGTTTTTATAATTTTATGAAAAGAGCACAGCATAAATGCTATCCTATTATTGCAGTTGCTTTATAGTCTAGCGCAGAAATACTTTATAACCTATGGTACTACTGAAGCCAATACCATCACAACTGAATCTCTGAAACTACATTTTACAAGATATGCCACCTTGAATGTTTCAAGCAAATTTCATAAGAGTCATTCAACTTTTTGTTCCCCCTTTTCTCTTCATGGCAAATCATGATTAGCATTGATACAGGGATACTTTTTTTATGCACATCTAATCCAAAATGCACAAAATGAAAAAAAACAGGGCATATCTGAATTTGTGTCCATGTATTTTCATCCTTGACAGATTATCCGAATATCGGGAAACAACCAAACAACAAGGTCAATATGATTAAATTAACTTTTGAGGCACAAAATGGGACAGATTACAAACTTCACCCACCACAGTTATGGTAAGACCAACATGAGAAACAGGGTGATCATCATCTGGCAGAGTAGGCACCTGTCGCCGTTTCTCTGCAGATGATGGAGGGCTGATAGGATGGTTGTGATCAAAGGACACCTGCTTGATGACTAGCACTCCCAAATCTTTATCAGCCACTGCTATTACATGAGCTGGACACTGGATCTTCACAGGTGAATGGGTAACACGTGTATTTTTACCATCAGCTCTGTATCCAAACTGTTTGCAACCCAGTCTCACATTTCTGCAAAAGGAAACATTTTGACAGTACTGAGTAAATTTTAGAAATTTATGAAAATGCAAACAGAGGCCTATTATTACAAACTGTTCTCTATCAAGGAGAAATTAATGTGCCACAGTGAAGTGAAGACTCTCTCCTGGGTTCACCAATGATAGTAACTTCTGTATTTAAAGGAAATTTTTTACAGATGGGTATTTTGCTTGAGAACTGCATTGTAGTACAGACTCTACAAAACTTAGAGGTAAGTCAAGAAAAATCCACAAATAGCAGATTGAAGTGGGTATCCTGATTGCAAAATTTTAATATCTATCAGGATATTATTCATTATCATGAAATGGGTAACTCAAGCCATGCAGTCCTATTTTCAGTTAAGTATATTCTCAAATCATTGCTTCCAATAATTGAATCTATTAATAAGCTTTATCTTGTGCTGAACTCTTGTATGATCATGATTTAGGAAGACATATATATAATATATTTAATTTAATCTATTCCTACATGGCACAGTATAACAAACTCAATTGTAAGAAACTATAATGCAATTTACAATTTATATTCTATTTACGAGCTGTTTACATCTTAACTTTGCGAATGCATTATAATCCTTCCAACAAAAGAGGTCACTTACTTAAATTGGAGGCTAGCCGGAAACTTGGTTTCTCCCTCTTTTATATCTCTGTTTGCTTGCTCCACTGTCTTAGAGGAGATGATGGACACTGGACCACACAGAGCAGTTTCCACAGCCTCTCTAAGACTTTGGAAGTCTGAGAATGGCTGATACTCAGCTACATTTGCCATTTCAAGAGTGACTTGTGGTTATTTGTGGCAGGCTCCAAATCTGACAGAATTCATAGTTCATGTTGTTCAAATCACTGAAAAAAAAAAATGAATGTCCTATTTTACAGGCTGCCATCCTTCGCCAGCATTGGCCAATAAAGCCTAGAGATGTCTTAAAAGCAAACTGAAAGAAAACAAATTTTTTTTACAATTAAATTCATAATAATATAATTACATGTAGCTAACATCCACAAAGATAAAAATATCTCACAGCTTTAGACCATTTAAATTACAACCTCGACTCGCTTTGCACTGACCATCCCATCCTAGTTCATCCCCACCACTTTCATTTTCATTTAAAAGTTAAAAAAAAGAGGGGAGACGGTGAAAGTAAAGTTGCACCAGTGCTGTGTGCATGGTGCATTTTGTTTGGTGATTGTAATTTGTAAATACCACATGCATGGATAAAAATGTTACGAAGTGCTTATTCGCAGACGCCTGCTTGTTATGGTACTTGGGCGATTTTGTATCCCATAGACATCATCATTGCCTTTCTCACCCTGGATCAGGGTATAGGCCACCAACAAACACTTTCCATCCCTCTCTATCATGGGTCAGTCTCTTTACATTATTCCAAGTCTTTCCGCTTCGTTGCACATCATTTTCTCTGGCTCTTCTCCACGTTCCGCGCGGCCTTCCTCTTGATCTCTTGCCCTGGGGATTCCAATCCAATACCTTCTTCGCGATGCTGTTTCCTGGCCTCCTGAGAGTGTGGCCGATCCATCTCCATCGCCTCCTACCAATTTCCTCTCTGACTGGGCTCTGTCTTGTTCTTTTCCAAACAATTTCATTGCTGACCTTGTCTGTCCATCTGATCTTAAGTAGCTTCCTCAAACATCTGTTGATGAAAACTTGGATTCTCTTTATGCAGGCCTGGGACGCATTCCAAGTCTCACATCCATACAACAGGACTGACTTCACGTTCGAGTTGAATATCCTCAGCTTTGTTTTTAGAGATATATCCTTGGTTCTCCAAATCTTGCTTAAGGATGTGAAAGCTGCCTGTGCCTTTCCAATTCGTGCTTTGACTTCTGCCTCTGTTCCTCCCTTATTGTCAATGATACTACCAAGATAGCAGAAGGACTCTACATCTTCCAGTGGTTGATCTCCTACTTTGACTTGTTTGCTTGGGGGTGCAACAATTTTTAGGACCTTCGACTTCGCAGGATGTATCCTCAATCCAATAGATTCTGAAATTTTGTTTAGAGCTGTAGTCTTTGCTTGCATCTGGTCGTGTGTGTGCGACAAAAGTGCCAAGTCATCTGCAAAATCTAGATCGTCCAGCTGTGTCCATGGGGTCCATTGTATGCCATTTCTTCCTCCATTGGTGGTTTCTTTCATAAGCCAATCAATCACCAGAATAAACAGAAATGGGGACAGCAAACAACCCTGCCTAACACCAGTCTTGATATCAAAGCTGTCAGTAAGCTCACCATCGTGTACGACTCTGCAACTTGTCCCCTCGTACATGCTCTTGATAAGATTCACCATCTTCTCTGGGATTCCATAATGTCTCAATATTCTCCACAGCGTTTCTCTATCGATGCTATCAAAGGCCTTCTCGTAGTCAAGGAAGTTCACTATCAGTTGGGAGTTCCACTCTAGCGACTGCTCTACTATAATTCTCAGCGTGGCGATCTGGTCGGTGGTTGATCGATTACTCCTGAAACCAGCTTGCTCCTCACGAAGTTTTGGGTCTGTTGCATTCTGTATTCGCTTGAGAATAATCCGATTGAAAACCTTTCCTGGGATGGAGAGAAGTGTGATTCCTCTGTAGTTACTACAATTGCTGAGGTCCCCTTTTTTTGGAAGCTTCACGAGGTGTCCCTCCTTCCAGTCCTTTGGAAACTTGCCTCCGATCCAAATCCTCGAGAATAGTGAGTGCAGACCCAGCAGCATCTGCCTTCAGCGCCTCTGGTGGGATCTGGTCTGGTCCAGCTGCCTTGCCTCGATTTAACTGCTTTATGGCATCATTAATCTCTGCTTTAGTCGGAGGGTCGCAACTGATCGGTAAATCATTTCTTGCGGGTAGAATGTCGGGTGGGTTGCTTGGTGGAGGTCTGTTCAAGAGGCTACTAAAATGTTCTATCCATCTTTTTGCCTGAGCTTCCTTTCCAAAAATAGCCTGCCTGTTGTAATCCTTGACAGGAACTTCCGGTTTTCCATATTTTCCAGCAAGAGTCTTTGTAGTCTGGTAGAGGATCCTCGTGTGTCCTCCTGTTGCTGCCTTCTCTGCTTTCTCTGCTAACATTCCTATGAACTCCTCTTTGTCTTTTTTAATTGATTTTTTGACCTCTTTAGCTGATGCTCGGTACTCTTCCTGGTTACCAACTCTTGAGCTTCTTGTATGACTTGCATTTACCTGTTCTTTTAGGTCTCTTCTTATCCTTATCAAGTCCAGTGATTTTTGACTGATCCATTCCTTGTGTTCCACTTTCTTTTCCCCAAGAACATCCTGACATGTCGATGTAAATACTCCTTTTACCTTAGCCCAGTGAGTCTCCAAATCTACTGTCTCTTCGAGGTCAACAAGGGGTTTGAATCTATTCCTCAGTGTCAGCTGGAATTCTTCCTTCTTGTCTCCATCCAGAAGGCTCACTTGAAACTTTCTCCTCTTTGTTCCTGCTCTGGTACCTTGTTTCTTGAGGCGGAGTTTGAGTCTTGCCAGCAGCATGTGATGGTCAGATCCAACATCAGCTCCTCTCTGTACTATGACATCCTCCAGTGAGCGTCTGAATCGTCGGGTGATGCAAAAGTGGTCAATCTGGTTTTCAGTTACTCCATCCGGTGAAATCCAAGTGGCCTTATGGATCCTCTTGTGTGGGAATACTGAACCTCCAATCACATAGCTGTTAAATGCGCAGAAACTTGCAAACCGCTCTCCATTCTCATTCATTTGTCCCAAACCATTGCACCCCATAATGTCCTCATACCCTGTATTGTCCTGTCCTATCTTGGCATTGGCGTCTCCCATTATAATGTTTACATCTTTTCTTGGCAATGTGTCAACTATTTCCTGAAGCTGGTTGTAGAAATCGTCCTTGTCCTCATCGGTTGCTTCATTTGTTGGGGCGTATATCTGCACAATGTTCATGTTGATGTTCTTGTTCTTTGTAGTAAATGATGCCAATATAATTCTCCTTCCGTAGGGTTCCCATCCCCTCAGTGACCTCTGGGCGTGCTTGCTCAAGATGATCGCTACCCCTTCTGTATGCTTTTTGTCCTCCCTTCCAGAATACAAAATCTTTTCCCCAGAATTAAGTTGTTTCAGTCCGGACTGTATCCAGCGGGTCTCGCTAACTCCAAGTATGTGCAGTCTGTATCGCCTCATCTCCATTGTAACCTGGGCACTCTTTCCTGCTTCATACATGGAGCGGACATTCCACGACGCAATCCGGAGTGACTTGTTTGATGAAGGAGCAGTCGGGCCAGTGGAGTCCTTTCGGCTTTGTCCATTGTCCTTCATTGAATCTACAGGTGCAGATGCTCCCCCTTCTCCCAAGATAAAAGACTGATTTAAAGTATTTGCTTGTGTTTCTGTAACTGGTTTATTTTTACAGGGTGGGTAGTTGGCCCACCGCCAACTGGCTCTTCTCGGGAGACCAGGACCTTTGCACCTTTAGTCGCCTCTTACGACATGCAGTATCACGTCAGATGTATTCTTTGCTGTCCCTCTTCTGCAAGAGGGCCCCGCATCTGCACGGGCGATCCCATAGACAGCTCTCGCCAAAAAAAGTGTTATTGGTGCAAGTTTTGAACATCGATAGCTCAACCAAACGCCATTTTAAGGAGCTCTTCCTAAATAAAAATCACAAACCAGAAATCCATCTGCGAATAAGCATGGCCAAAATGTTATGAAGGGAAAAAGTTATCCATCGAGGCAATGAAATTTCAATGACGCAATCATTACCACTACGTGCGGAGGCTGAGGTTGAAACACAGAGCCATCACCATAAACTGAACAAGGGGGCGAGGGTTCAAACAGGGAAGATCAGTTACAAGACAAAATCTATGTGAGTGAATAAAAAAAGCCTAGAGGAAATTTTACTGGTCATTGCTGGCAAATGCCCACTTCAGTCCCACATCCTCCTTTTAAGTAAACATGTTTCAGCACAGTCATGGCATCCATTCCACATTCTTAAATGACTACAGAGTCTTTGCTTTAAATTGAAATGGATCCGTTTATTAACAGCATTGAAAATAAACAGTCTTCAAAGGGTTCTGTAACGAAAGAGAAATACGAACAAGTACATGTATACATGTATAATAAATGGTGATCCTCTATGCCCCCCCAAGTCTTTGAGAGGTATAAATTACAAAGACTGAAAATGAACGATCACACATAATCACATAACTTATTTTAGGCATAAGAAAAATTTTGATTATAAATGTTAACATAGAACTAGAGCCATGGAACAATAACAACTTGTAGGTATCCATGATAAAGCATCAATGAAAGTAAAAGAATATATAATAGCGACAATATGAAACTGCTTGTTTGAATGGTAAGTGTCCATAAATAGCTCATGATGATCTATTAATAATTAGATGAATGGCCATTGACTTTGCTAAGTTATAATTGTCTGTGTTAATGAAGGAACAAACTGTATCTCAAGTGTGACCTGAAAGTGATGTATATATGAATATATGTATTATTGTATTATACAGGTTATTGAGAATAATAATGTACTCTATGGGTCCATAGCTCTGATATATATGTTAAAGTCAGAAGGAGGGAGAGGTTGTGATGGTTATTATTTTCGCCTTAAACGAGTTGAAGGTAATGTTCCTTCTTTGAGGCCAGCTTTATTGAAGGGTTTCAGTGCTCGCAAGGCTTTGGGCATGCGGATGGGCGTCTTGCTCGGTGATTTATCTGTAATAGGGGGGTAGACAGGTTGCGGTGCATCAGCCTGGGATGGGTTGTCATCAGGGCTGCCACCATCCGGTTGTTGGTGTTGCAAGGGTTCATCGGTTGGTGATGGGATACGGCTGTGAGGAATGGTTGGCAACGGTGCTGTTGGTCTAACCTCTGGCGTAGAGAAAGGTTCGGACATTTGGGGTGGTGCTACTGGATGCACTGATGGTCTGGCTGTTTTGATTGTGGTAGCTGGCGTGGGTAAAGCTGTCAGTGGTGATCTGGGTATGACTGGCAAATATTTCCTAAAGAACTTCCTGTTGCGTAGGGTCATCCTGCCTGAACCGTCCACTCTCACTACGTATTGGTCAAATTGGCGAACCTCGATGACGATGCCTGGTTTATCCCATTTTGTTGGATATGGTCCAGTTTGATTCTGTATGCGCACACAGTCACCCACTGATAGTGCAGGGAGGACTCTTGTGTGAGCTGACAATCTCTCTGCATCAGGCCAATGTCTCCTGCTATGTCTGGTGGGGTAGGTATTTCCTGGGAAATATTGGTATGAAATCCCGCACAGGCCGACCGAATATGCATTGGGCTGGCGAGATACGGGATGTCAGGTGTGTTGCGGTATTGGAATTTGGAGGATGGCTCTCTGAAAGGCATTAGTGTTAATGTCACCATTCTGACCACTATTGTCAACAATTAAGCGTTTGATCATTTTGACACCTATCTCTGCCCTACTGTTGCTATGAGGAAAAGCCACAGATGCCTAAAATAAGTTATGTGATTATGTGTGATCGTTCATTTTCCTTTGTAATTTATACCTCTCAAAGACTTTGTGGGGCATAGAGGATCATCATTTTGTTCGTATTTCTCTTTCGTTACAGAACCCTTTGAAGACTGTTTATTTTCATGAATGACTACAGAGTCTTTGCTTTAAATTGAAATGGATTCGTTTATTAACAGCATTGAAAATAACAGTCTTCCAAGGGTTCTCACGGTTCTGTAATGAAAGAGAAATACGAACAAGTACATACATAATAAATGGTGATCCTCTCATTCTGAGTGTTAATTACCACCCAAGCCATGCTTTAACTTTAACTACAAAGATATCCATCTTGATCTAGCTATAAGGCCCCTCCGCCGACAATGTAGCGTCCTTGTAATATCCTTGCTGTCCGCCTCAAACAAATGGAATTCCTCCAGATAGTTTTGGGAACGCTAGTATTCTGCATCTTCTTTAAACTTTTTATCTTCAGTTAGATCTAATATAACAACCTGATACCGACGATATAATTATGATTGATAGAATCTCGCTTCATTACTAATACTAGTCTACTGTAGATCTAGTAAACGGAAATTTAAAGATACAGCTGCTAATACACCACGTCACCAGGAGGTACAATATGAATTTTAGTTCCTCTACTATCTGAAGTAGTTCTTCAAATTGAAGGTCAGTAGAACTAGATCTAGAATCTAGAGATCTAGATCTAGACTCTAGATCTAGTCAGTGTAACTTGTTATTTCACATTTTTAGATTTTACAAAGAGGAGAATGGCACCACTCGTACCACTTCGTTACCGCACTGATTGTAAGAGGTTGTACATGTAGGCTAATGTCCATCAGTCAAGCGTAAGCCTACCGTTTACTGTTGTGGGTGCAAGTTTATTTTCATAAATTGATGCACTTCAAAAGTACGAATTACAATGAAAACAAGAATAGGCCTACGCTTGACAATGTTTTTCTCCGATTCGACATTCGGTGCCACCAGATGCGCATGCGTATCCCAAACCGCACCAATCTAAAAATCGGAAAGAAAAGTTTGAGCGCGTCAGTTTTGTCAGGTTTCAGGCAACATTGATCTTATAAATAAATACCTTCTTTCACAGTTGACATGCTACTGTCAATTTTCTCCATGCACATACTTTGAAAATAACTTCCTTCGTGAAAAGACGAATGTGCACCCATACCCCGACAGCCGGATAGTAATATTTTGTTTCGCATAGCCATGTTGCTCTTAAAGTTATAATTTTGGAGAAGACCCAAACGACAATAAACTTCCGGGTTATTTTCTTCTTTTCATTAGCCCAGATAAAGCAGTCTATTTCAGAGAGTGTGAAAACGTTTCTGAAAAGTGAATCTTCATTCTTTAGATTTTGTTTTTCTGCTTCACAACTAATAAACATGGGTTGACGGAAAAAGAGATTTTTTTAAAAGGGGGGGGGGGGCAAATGCATTGAAACATTCAGAATTGAGAGACAAAAACTGTTTCTGCTTGCATAGGCCTACCTCCTAACGTAACTTTGTATATAATTATAAAACAAAGCATATTCAAGGTAAAATAAACAAACCACAGAACAATGAGCAATTGTCACCTCTTTATATCATCAGGAATTTGGGCTGGAAATATGCAAGAGGACCCATTAATACGCACGCTCATGTCCTGCAATCAGCCCATGGTTTCTACGTAGTTTTATCACAGAATAATAAGTCACTTATGATAAAATTGGAGATGTAAACATACATAAAAAAATTCAGCTGGGGGCAAAAAAAAAAAAAAAAAAGCCGATATAATATATAAATATCCACAAAATGTATGTGAAACTCTTCATCATTTCGTGATTATTCAGTTATGGGAAGAAAAAACATAACTTCAGGAAATTAACTGATTTATACATCAAAATTATCTTGAAGAAAATAGAAACGCAGCAGCATGTTTGTGACGGCCCCAATATACATCAAATTATGTGTATATGAGCTGTGTTAAAACAGAACAAATCTGCAACTTTATGTAACTTGCGCCATCCTACATGAAGGCAAAATGTAAAAAATAAAATGGATGAGAGGAGTATACATTGTAAGAGCTGCACCATGCACCAACTTACAGTTGGCCGGAGAGCTACTTAAATATTGTTACAAGCCTGGGAACAGGAAGCACAGATCGGAATCTTTTTGGATACAAACATGGCAACAACAACAACAAAACAACGTGTGGCTGTTTTAAATTTTCAGAGTTTCTTCAGCTAAGCTCCTGCACAAGAAAATTGTAAAGACAGTGTGATGATAGTAATCATTTGAAGGTCAGATTAAACAGATTTCTTCAGCAGTTTGATCCAGTTCAACTATTGCACATCATTTGTTGTTCAATTGATACTTTTCTTTCTTTTGTTTCTACTACATGTATGGGAATTATGGTAATTACTGCAGAATGATGGTATGAGAAATGTGGCCGCTGGCCTGAGTGCAGCAGAAACCTGGGAAAAGTTCAGATGAACGGAAGTTGCATGAAAGAAACGAAACTGCAGTGCATGTTGCCGTGTATTCGTATGTTATTGCCATTGGTTGTTACAAACTATGTTGTCTAGATCTAGATCTAGATCTAGGTCTTAGTTCTTTGATCAGTGAAATCATCGCCTTTTTAATTTTCGAAAGTCAATTTTATCGTCATGATTTCAGCTGATATGGCTGCGTTGTAAGTCTCATAGTTCGTCCTTCGCCCCATTTCAAAATCGCTAACCAATTCAATCAAAGCCATTCTCAGACAAGTAGGCTACTGAAGTGGACCCTAGATCTGACTCGGATAAAATCCTCCCGAGATCATGCCGAAGAAAGCCCAGCGAACGAAGGGCAACGTGAAGGTAAGTTTTTAGTGAATACGCCTGTTGTTAAAGACTGAAGAGATTTATCTACAGATCTATTAACTTAGTAATGTAGGCTACATTACTGTCATTAGCTCTAGTCTAGCGCTAGGCATTAAATTTAGTTAAAATAGATCTAGACGAATAGGGCCACGGTGAATAACTATCTAGATCTAGATCTAGATCTAGCAGTAGTAACTAGATCTAGTCTAGTCTAGATCTATTGAAACTCTCACAATCATTCATGCAGTGAAGTGTTTATTACTATTAGTCAAATATGTTGTAACTAGGCCTAATACTTGTACTTGTAGTAATACAAGCATAGGACCTCTGGTTTTCTTGAAACTTTAGTGGAAATGCACTAAACTTATTATGGAGTAAACGTTGTGTTAAAAAAAAGTAGAGCCTAGATCTAGGACCTTTTGATATTTTCAAATGAGTAGATCTAGGTTCTAGGGCAGTGGTTCTCAACATGATTTTGAGTTCGGGGGAAGGGTGGGGGGTGCGAAAACGAAGAAAAGAGTGAGGGGGAGGGGGGGCAAAAACAACAAAAGGGGTGATACTGATAGTGATAGGCCCTACTGGTGATAGGGAGACAATTTGATAGAGGGGTGAAAACCTGAATGGGAGATGATTTGATAAGGGGGCGAAAATGTGAATGGGAGACAATTTGGTAAGGGAGTGAAAACGTGCATGGGAGACAATTTGATAAGGGGGTGAAAACCTGAATGGGAAACTTATTTTTAGAAAAATCTTTCTGACACTTTTTGCACGATATCTCAGCTATAATATATATACAGGGTGCTGTTCGTTTTACTTTCAAGTCCAAATTATCTCATCTAGTAGCTTACTACTAGATCTGGTACTACTAGTACTAGGCTTAGTGCTGGCGCGCTATGCATTTAATGCAAAAAGAAAAAAATATATATTCCTGTCCAGAACATGCTGTTGTATGTTGAGGGTGTACTTTTTTTGGTTGTATGCTGGGATGGAGCAGGGGTGTTTGGGAGGAGGGGAGGAATGTCAAGGAAGCTGAAAGAAAACTTGGGGCTTGAAAGGGCTATTGCCTGATAAAGGGTTGGGCTGGGACCACTCGTCTAGAGCATGGAAGTAAGTGTGTACAAAAATGTACAGTGTCAGATTGCAACTGTAACCAATTGTTTGGCAGAAAACCACAGCAGTTCATCAGATTTATCAAGCCAAAAAAAAAAAAAAGAAAAACAATTATCTGGCATACTGTACTAATTTTGGTCTTGTTGTGATTCATTTAGCCCTCCAGCAGCAGTCAGGCAGCACAGTTGTTGGCAGCTTCTGGTCAGGCCTCCACAGGTTTTATAGGTTTCTCCAATCAGCCAGCATTTGTTCCAGCCAGTGAAACTTATGATGAAGCAGAATCTGCTCTTGATGGAGATTTCAGAATTGTTCTGCGCAAGTTTTCAAAACGTGACACAGTGACAAAGACAAAGGTGATGCAAAAAATGTGCACTGACTTTTAATCATGTCATCATAGTGTTAATAGTGAAAGTGATAAAACTAACGGGATTTCAAATTGCAACTCTTCCTTAGTTAGGGTATCTTATTATTCAAGTCTTCAAAATTGTAAAGCAATTAACTCCACCCGTAAATGGCATTTCGTTCCTTTATCTTTAAGTTTAACTTGTTTTGTGAATATAATTTCAAATAATGGGTCAGTGCAGCATCAGTTTTTATTATTATTTTTTTTACTTTTTTTTTTAACATGACAGTGTATTTTGTGAACCTGACAATAGTTAGTTTAACATTACATATTTTTTATGTTTCAATTATTTTTCAGGCATTGCAAGAGTTCATCACTTTGTGCAAGAGCAAAGATGATGAATGCATCAAAGCTGTGGTTCCATTTTGGCCTCGTATCTACAATAAGATGGCAATAGTAAGGATTTGCTGTTTCTATGAAGTAAAATTATTTTCATGTGCATTTGAAACAATTTTATGAGCAGCGTGGAGAATGATGTATTGTCACTAGGTGTATGCGCATAAAGAGTGAAGTGGGGATGATGGCACAAGAAATGGACTCAAGGGAATATCCTTCACGGCTGTTAACAAGCAGTAATCTAGTTGCCGAGCGGCCCGGTCCGCTCTCCGTATCGTGACCTGGTCACGACCCAGGTCAACGGGGTCAGCCGCCGTGTTCACGGGGGATTCCCTTTCCCGCGGAGCGCTTTTATTATGTTGTATTTTTCGAGTAACAAACGCAAACACTGCGCTCAAACTATTTCATCGCCTACATTTTAATACATAATAATAATAAAATAATAGTTCGTCCATCAGGTATGATGATGACCTTAACAACACCAGAGGAATAAAGAACAGAAATTGTTGAGAATTTCAACACATGGACAATAAAGAGAACTAAAGGACACAGAGGACAGAATGGAAAGACTGTTCTTTCATGACTTATGGCTTCTCATGTGACTGATAAGTCCTATTTTTGCCCTGCAGACCCTTCCGCATAAATGACAAGAGTGCTCCGTTGGTTCAGTACCACTGGGCCTTTTCTTGCGCCGTTCTCTTTTTTTGATGGCCTGCTGGACTCTGTCAGCTTCCCATGCTTTACTGCCTCTGGTAAGGGCCGCCCTCCAATTTGCACGATCAAGCGAGAGCTTTTCCCACTCACTCACATCAATGGCAAAGGCCTTCAGTGATTGCTTGAGAGTGTCTTTGTAACGTCTCTTTGGGGCCCCAACATTCCTCGTTCCATTGGAGAGCTCAGAGAAGAAGATTTGCTTAGGGAGTCTGGAGTCGGGCATTCTGACAACATGTCCTGCCCAACGTTTTTTCAGGTGGCAGAAGATGCTCAATTCCTTGGCACGATTGAGGACCTCAGTGTCTGGAATTTTATCCTGCCATTTGATCCTTAGGATCTTTCTAAGGCAGGCCAGATGAAAGTGATTTAGCTTTCTGGCATGCGATTGGTACACTGTCCAGGTTTCAGCCCCATAGAGTAGGGTGGGAAGGACCACAGCATTGTACACTTTCAGCTTAGTGTCTGTGCGAATGCCGGCAACATCCCACACTCTCTTTCGAAGCCTGCCAAATGCAGAGCTGGCTTTGCTGATTCTTGAGAGAATTTCAGTATCAACACGAGCCGCGGAAGACAGTGTACTGCCAAGATAGGTGAAGTTCTCCGACACCTCCGACATTTTAATACATACATGCTAAATAATTGACATATCATACACGCATAAACGAAATTATACATCTGTACCAAATACTGTCACAGAGATAAACAGCTACAAAGATGAATAGTAATTTAACAAATGCGTCAGAGGTCATAATTTTCAAACTTAAAATTTAACGTGATCTCCTCCCACTAGCGAGAAGAAATGAACACACAATAATAAGAATATGTAACATTTCTTAACTTACTTGACTGCATCATTGAGAAGTTCTTCAATTCAGAGTTATGTAGGATAGAATGTAATGTTAAATTTTCCATAGGCTCAAATTTACGGCGATCCTGCACTTGACATATTACACATAAAAAATACAGTTGTACACTCGCTTTATGTAGAATTTATTGGTCTACTTCATTTTCCTCCGTTTAATGGGTGGTGCAGAGGCCAAGAGTTCTGGAGAGATTTGCAAATTCTGTGACTTAATGACAGTTTTCAGCTACTGTGTTTCACAGTTTCGAATGGCTGCCACTCGTCTGTCTAATTTGGCCACAGATGCGTGGATGAGCTCCCGCAGACCTCCCCTTTCTTTCCATATTCCGAAAAAAATTATTTTTTTAAATCAAAAAATGGGCTGGCATCTCCAACACGCAATAGACGTCTGACCCAGGTAAACGGACAGACAGCTGGCCATCACTTGCCTTTCCATACCACCGTCACTCCCCCACTTGCACTGGGTTATGGCACACAATCGTCATGTAACATCTCTGGTGGGCATCAAAGTGAGTAGTGTGACACTTCCCTAGACATGCCGGCGCCTACTAGTCTCGAAACAGTTCTCCGGGAAAACCTCTGAATGGGCATTACCGCTATGCAGGTGCCCCCCACGTTACTTCCTATCCAACCCTCCCTACCCCCCCAACCGAGTGGGCACGTACCCTACTGCTCAAAGAAAAATACATACAACTGTATCGGCCAAGCCACACTATGAAAAAGCATAATAATCAGTAATTTTTGGTGTGGTCGGCAAAAACTTGACTTAATTTTTTTTTTCTCTTTTCTCCAGGAAACGGGGAGATTTCAAAGGAAAACGGGGAGGGCGGGGTTTTGTCATAAAAACGGGGAGACTCCGGCACGGGGAGACTTGGGAGGTCTGGCTGTTTCTAATATGCTTTGTTTGTTTGTGCGTTCCTGTGTTTACTTGTCAACGTATGAAGTAAGGTCCGTATTTGTATGCTTTCCTTTTCCGAAGTTTTTGTTTTTTTGGTAGTTCTTCCACCACATGTTCTGCACAGTTCATGAAGATATTTAATATGCAAGTCTTCTGTGTGATCTTTCATTCTGAATACTGTTATTCAGATAAAATAAAGAAAATCTACCTTCGCAATGATGTAAAAAATAGCCTGATGGCGTCTTCAGCAACACACTTGCCAATGCTGGTCAAGTTTTAAAAAATCATATAAAATCACACTTGTACTGCTCAAACGTCAAACGTGCACATTTTATTGAGTATCCATTTTCCGACTGGAATAACAAATAACTGTAGAAAACGTGGGCTGAACTGCCGAGATATTTAAATCCAAATTAAAATAATAGTGAAAACTGATTTTCGGATGAATAGAAACATACACTGAATAAATCCTTCGAAATAATTAACACATATAAACTCAGATGGGGGAAAGTTATATCGGCTTGTCGGTAAAAGGCCGGGCTTTAACATGGCATCTCGGATGGGGGGTCTAGCATTGCTTGATCGGGAGATATCGGCATGTAAAGATATGCAGAAATTAATAGAATTGCGCTACTCAGGCAGGGCCAGTGAGCGCCTCGCCGCCACGGTAATGACCGTGGCAGACAGATATTTATTACCCCTTCACGGGGGGTCAGAGGGAGGCTACAGCAGGCAACTAAAGTAGCGCTTTCGGTGTCTTATTAACAGCCGTGCCTTGATCTAGATTGGAACCAGATGTATGAAATAACATTCCCGAGTGCTGTGCAACAAACAGCTTTTTACTTTTTACAGGATGTTGATCACAAAGTACGGGAGTTATCTCAGAAAGCTTTGTCAACTTTAGCAGCCAGAGTTGGGAAAGCGATTGCTCCCCACCTTAAGAGTATCATGGGTATCTGGATGGTGAGCATGTGTGATACATATCCAACAGTTGCTTCAGCTGCAAATGGGGCCTTTGTCAGCACATTTCCACCCGCAAAACAAGCCGAAGCAGTACGGTTTTGTAGAGGGGAAATTACTGAGGTACGTAAAAAAATTTGGCTTTTAAAGAACAAATTTTCTTTTCCTGCAAGATTTTTATTTGTTTAGTGAGGTGTAAAATATGATTTTTCTAAATGTATGAGTGTGAAGCTTTGTGTAAGCTAAATTCATCCCATAAGGTGCAAATTAACATGGTGAGTTTGGAATCCTGGAGCATTTTTTAGAATTCATATTACATTCTGTGTTAATAGTTAACACTATTCCTCCCAAGTATTTTTCACATGAGTGTTTTCCCCTGCCCAAGTAATTTTTGTCAAATTTGACCACTGTGCGGTTGGTATAGAAAAAAGAGCATAAAATGATTATTTTATTGATTGTTTTTAAAAAAATTTTTGTGCTAAAAGTACAGAATTGGTTACTGTTTAATATAAAACTGTGTTTTAGTCATATTTCAATGCAGAGAATTGTTGTGTGGAGGTGCAAAACGAAAAAAGTACAAAATTATAAAATGTTGACAACATCAATGATTTCAGAATCACTAGATCTAGATCTAGAGATCTATGTCTAGATCTAGATCCAGAACCATCTGCAACAAATTCTTCATCACTCTCGTCCTCCATCATCTCTTCATTACTGTCACTATCCACGAAGATTTCATGCAAAGTTTCTGATGTTGACAAAAATTTTGAAAAATTGCCTCGCCGTGGTTAGATTCGCGAAAAATACTGTTAATTGCATGAAAACAGTTCTCTATTATTATTAGAGTAGCGTCCCTTCGATATCCATCAAGGGAAATCATTGTGAATAAAAACTACAGACTGTAGACTACTGTAGAGTAACGAAACCTCAAAAACGGGTAATACCCGTTCGCGGGAGGAAATGTGTTAAATAGTTGTAGATGATTTGTTTACTCAATTTGGAAAGAATTAACTTTTGTTTGTGTATTCATACATGATAACCCATAATGGCAAATTTCTAGATATAAAAAATATTTTCAAGGCATACTTTTCTTTCTGTAGCAGATGCAAGTTACTTAACTTACGATAAATAGTCATTTTGCACAAAAGTAAGACGCCAACATTTGGTAAACAATGAAATGTGTTGTTTCACTATTTTTTTCAGTGTCTTATGAATAACATCCTAAAGCAGACACCTCAGACGCTGAGTGAGCCTCTGTAAGTTGCAGCAGTTACTGTGTATTTTTTTTTCTACATGAAATTGCTTTCATTTCATCTTCTCTGTGTGAAATCAGTCCTGCTTTGGGATGATAATAATTCAAATGTAAATATTTTTATATTGTTGAGAAATCAGATCAGCTCGAAGCTGAGTCCTAAGGCAGGTCATAAACAAACATTTGGTACAAGCAACTTGAGCTAGGATTGCATTTGAAAATATCAAGATTCAGTATTTTTTCTAAGGGTGCTTTATTTGCAAGTTTCTAAAATTTAAGCAATAAAAATGTCATCTGATAATGCTGATGTTTGTTTTGGAGTTTTATACATGTTTAAGAGGAAGTAATCACTAAAACTAAAAGATGAATGTGGGAGAGGTACCTACAGGTCCATTTTTCATTGTTTACATGCCTTAACAGCACAACCAGTGCAGAGGATATGGAAGGAAAGTACCTTAGGGTTGTGAGCTCCAGTTTTCAGGCTCTCCGCAAACTCCTCTTCATGTTACCACCTGATTCTGTGAAGGACTCCATGGTGGAACATCTTACAAGTCTTCTCTCAAGTCCTGCCCTGTGGAAACATGCCAAATCTACTGTTCCAACTGTGAGTATCTGTGTTGCCAACTTTCACATGAACATATAGAATCCAAACTTGGGTGGATGTTGAAAATTCCATGGCTGTAAAGTATTTTACATGGAGGGAATACCGAATCTGAATATATAAGATCTGTAAGAAGTTTAAGGCTGTTGTCAAAGAAAACTAAAACTGAGCGCTACTTTAAATCGTTTATTCCATCATCAACTAGGATGTTACAATAATGTCGTCATCTTGATCGTAATCTGTGCACAGTTGAATTATGTCCTGCGTGTCAGGTCAATGTGTTTTAGTTAGGGAAGCATATTGTGTGCACTGTTAATTTTGTTAATTTAGTTAATTTATCAGTGTGTGTGTATATATGTGTGTGTGCGCGCTATGTATCATACTTTCTGCTTCTGTAACTATTGTTATGTATTCAATGATCAAAACAAATTTCCTTGTACAAGGACGAATAAAATTTATCTTATCTTATCTTATCTTATGAGAAAGAAACCCAATGGAGGAGTTCCATTCAGAAAAATGTTTGTTTCTTCTGAGTGTTAATTGTCAAACTGTGTATTAATGATAAAAGCATCCATATAGTAGACTAACTAACCCCTCCAAGTTACGTCCTGGAGTTGCCATCAGATAGCTGGTTTCAGTAATCCTCTTTTTTACATAAGAATCTGCAAGTTCCTTTCATCTCATTCTTTGTCCTTTTTTTTTTTTTCGGTGCCTCTCAGGATAAATTATTTATTATAAATTCAGAAGTCACGCACATTGATTACTATGCTTGTTGCTGTGCAGCAAGCATGCAGATTTATCATAGATTAAATACACAGAGAAAATGTGAAATTAGTGTTCTGTCATCTGTTCATGTTACCACCCTATTTCTCAGAACCTGTGGCCATATGCATGAACTTGGTGTAAGTCCGCCTGTTTTGCATCATGGTGTAGGCTTAGTAGTGTGTATGGCCACCTAGGTGTAAACTCAAATTCAGTCGGTATGCATGAATTAAAGTTACGCCTACCCCTCCTTAAGCATCAATTGCCGTTTACTGCTGCAACAAAAATTTACATTGTGCATGCACAGAATTTGCATTGGCCAATCCCTGCCAAGAGAAAATAATGCCGATCAAAACAAAACTAAGGGATCGAGGGTGAGTAGAAATCAGTTTCTTTTTTCCTTGGCCCATGAAGTGGTGGATTGGAACAAAATATCTGTTTCTTTCTTTCTTTCTAGCACTTTCCCAAGCTAATTACACATTGTGTAGCTGATATAGTTGTCCTTGGAGAAAGTGTAAAGTTACGAACCCATTTACATGTGGGCGTAGCCCTGCGCAAAGTTCATGCATGCTGGATAGCGTTTTGCAACGACGCATAAGGCCTACACCACCAGTTATGCACAGTTCGTGCATACGGCCATTGGTATTCAAGTCTTGTTAATCATGTTTGGTGCAACAACACGACAGGGATATGTATGAAATCTTTAATTATGGAGAGAGCTTGATGAGAGGGTGAAATTTAAAAGAAGTTTTCAACATTAGATGAAAGAGTAAAGTAAATATTATTATTATTATTACTATTATTATTTTGTTATTTCTTTCACCAGGTTAAAAGTGGTGTGCTCAGTATCTTGTCTGCTACCTGCCAACTCTGCCCAACAGCTTCCGGACAAGTTCTCAACAAAATTGCACCTTACATTTTTTCATGCTTGGACTCTGCAGATCCAAACTTAATTTCATATTCATGGGAAGCAACTTTGTGTTTGATTAACGCACATCAGGTAGAGTGTAATTACAGACTTTGAGATAATCATTTTGAGGCTAACATTAAATTATATAAGGGAAATGAGTTTGAGACTGGATGCATAACATTCAAATGAAAGTAATACTGTCAATCCACCAATTAAACATAGTTTATCCGTCACAACAGGAAAGAATCTTGCCAAAGTTACCTTAAAATGCATGCTATTGAAAACAATATAAACATGCATTTTGTCACTTAAACCAGAGAGTATGTACGTTTATAGAGAGATCTCATTTCCGCCAAATCGTGAAACTAGGTCGCTGTGGTAAACAAGAATTGAAAGAGACCACCTTCACCAAAGATAGTGTGCATATCTGTTTACTGTGGTTTATTCATATTTTTGGGCTGATTGAAACAATTTAGAGCTGCTTGTAAGCTCTTATGCCCCATGGAAATGCACAAATGGGTACTGTTTACCACAGCAACCTACTTTCTGCTCCAGGCTAACAGTGGTTTCGCGACACCTCCCGTGTCTCGCAGTGCAAACCGACCAGTAGTGAAACTTCTCTGTACATACATACTTTCTGCTTAACTTTGAAGATAAAGTTATGTGACTTGTTGTAAGACTGTCTGACGGATTCAATATATATTCAGGATTATCCTGGATTTTAGACTTACTGCTCGATTACTGGAAATTTAATGAGATAGCCTGGATTCTCAGTAGGGCACCACAGTGATTATATGTTCTCAGTTTGGTGAACTGAAGGAAACAAGAACGAAAAAACATCCCAGCAAGAACAACCCATCTTTGTAAATATCGTTGCTGAGAAAAACTATTTATTCGTAGTCAGATTCAACACATTTTTGATTATCTTCAGGACCTTAATGATCGTCCTGAATTTTCACTCAAAATCCGGAATTTTTGCCCTTGTTATCCCTGATTTGGATTTGTGAAGGTTGGCATGTCTGTATATTTCTAAAATTGCTCATTCATAAAGAGTACTGTTTGGTGAAGTGCTTTTGACTCAAAGACCTTTTTTTTTTTTTTTTTTCTACTGTCAGGACTGCTGGCAACATGTGAACTGGCAGAAAGCTGTATGGCCTAAGCTCAAGCATGTTTTGGAGAGGGGCTGCTCAGGGCAAGCAGTGGTGGTCGCCCCCTGTTTACTGCCTGTACTCAGCAAAATACCAAATAGAAACTTTATTCAGTTTTTCGACTCATTTCGCTTGGGGTAGGTTTAAACATTGAACTTTAATTTTGTTTATCAAAAAAGTATTTTCCTCTCAATCATTGTCTATGCTGCTATGATACTATCTATTCTTATCAGCTGGTAAAAAATATATGTGATTGCTTCTTAACATTTTCACAGATTTAAACAAATTTAGACTACTCAGCAAGTTTCTGTACAGATATTTTTATAATGATGACTTTCCATTTTTATCTTTCACCAGGTTCCATGAAGACAGTGTTTTAAACAGTCATCAAGACACTTCTGCCCTGATGCAAAGTTTTATTGAATGTATTCAATACAGCATTAAGTGTATTGCAGAATCTGGAAATGACACCGCTGGCATTAAAAATGTCATTATGGATCAGGTTGGGCATGTAATATGAAATTGGTTATTTGTTTGATTAAATTCCAGTTGAAAGTGGTAAATCACTTGAAGGGAAATATCTTGGTTTGTAAAGCTTTTTGATATTTTAACAAAACGTTTTACCACTTATCTCAGAGAAAAGAGTTTTTAATGGGCACAATCTAAATTGATTTATAAAATACTTGATCTGCCTGATTCCTGCGTCTGATATTTTGTTTACTTTTTTCAAACAGGTATTGGTTGTTGTGCAAGCATCACTCACAGATCCTAAACCAGGACTGTCAAAGACAGAGCTGTATGCATGTTTGTGCCCTCTGCTCACACTTGTCAACACCGCAGACCCAAAACTAGAAAGCGATTTTTGGTCTGATCTTTCAGCCTTCATCAGGGGTAGACTCTTAGCTGAGTACATTTCAGCTGCCAAAGATATCAGAAAAGAGCAAAGGAGAATAGATCCACCCATACTGCAGCGGATAAAATTGTTAGTACAGGGTTTAGTGTTCCAGCAGTCAGCAACTACAGGAAAGAAAGAGCGAGTGAGGTTTGCTACCGAGGACACCATACATCCTCAGAAAAAGAATTATTTTGAACTTGAAAGACAAACTTTATCAGATTATGTTGAGACTTTTATCAGTGATTTATTTGTTGCGGTTTTTAAACTTGCTTCAGTAGAGGCATCAAAAGCATCTCTGTTTTTTGGTTTGTTTAAAGATTTATCTGTAATGCACATCCCTCCTCGGGCTGCTGAGAGACTGACGAGCAAGAGTGATCCTGTTGCTATAGCCGTTGCTATAGATCTTGGTTTAGAACCAGGTACAAGTTTGATCAATTGGTCTGACGATGACTTGGTGAAGTTATTTAAATCTCAGTTAAACTTGGACGAAACAGTCAGAGGGAATAGCTATAGCAGTTTCCTGTACAACTATGTTGTCAAGCTTTTGTTGCAAGCTCAGATGGAGGAGACTAGGGAAGCATGTGGAGGAGCCAAGTTCACTGATCACCTTGTGTTGACTATGTTTGCCTTTGTGTCGTATGTGGATGAGCATGGCGGTACAAGACTTCTATCTGCTGTTTTAGATGTGAGTAAACTTCATATTTCCATAATGTTTAGGCTGTTAAAGTATTATTTGTAAATGATATTAATCTTATTATGTTGACTGTTTTGATAAATCATATCATGGCTATATTTTGAGACACTGTATTTTATGTGACTGCGGAGATATTGTAACTGGTAACCACAATGTGTCAACAGGATTTAGGGAAAGAGAAGTTTGTCTTATGTTGTGTCGCTGAAAGGTCCCTGATTTGCATGCAGAATTTTGTCCAGCTGTCGTGCTTTGTTGTTTCATCATCCATTGTCATGATTACCATATTTATGTCTATATATATTGCTTGCTTTCATATTTGAAGTCTTCTCTTATTCTCCATTTAAACATATGCTGTGTTGCTGCTTCATAAAAATGACCTTACCTTGTTGTTTTAAAGTTTGTGTATTATTTTTCTTCAGACTTTAGTTTTATACCTCATACTGTCTTCTCGGGGAATGTCTATTAATTGGATTTGTTGCACTCCACAGAATCTGACACACCCTCAGATAACGTGTCAGTTCATTGAGCACCTGCTGGGACATGCCAAGTTTGTGCCTGCATGCAAACAGTTAGTGGAAGGGAGTGAACTGGCAGGGAAAATTGAGAAACTCACAATGTCAGCTGTTGACACTGACAAAATAGGCAACAGTGAGGACATGTGTGAAGCTGTGTGGAAAATGTTGACCTCTGTTGTGTCCTCACTGGATGAAAGTGACAGTAAGTGTTTCTAATTTTCCCACAAGTTCCTCAATGCATCCATTATGATAAACTGTGTCCATTACAATGAAAATAGATGCAAGTTGTTAGATCTAGAGGCTGAAAACAAAAAAAAAAGGAGAAGGAGACAGACTTGAATAGGTACTTAACTCTGTCACACTGAGATATTAGATTTTGCAATTCACTTTTTAAAGTTAGGATAAATTTCCTACGCCAAGAAAATTGCAGGAAATTTAAGGCATCCCTGAGAATGGCGGCAGATAGTGTTGATGGAACACCAGCTCAGAATTTATGTTAAAGTTGAGTCTGCGTGAGAATTATTTGTCAGTTAAAGTAGTATGCCGGTTGTGTACCCGACAAGCACATCTCAGCTGTTGACTATGGTTATTCATTGCTTCTCATGAAGAGAGCACACGACACGTAGTAATGCTTGTTAAACTTTTGGCAACAGCATGTGTGTTCTGTTAAGGGAAATGTTCATGGCCATCAGAAATCTCGTTGCAATGCAAGCTGAAAAAAGGATGAAAAAATCTTGGTCTGTGAATTTGGACTCGTTAACAACATGGATGAAAGTTGGCTGGTAAAATCTGGACTTTCAACTGCAATCCCATGCCTCGCCGGTACTTTGTTTTATCTGCTTGCTAGTTGGCAATAGTATTGAAATAAGGCAGTCACAGACCCTGCTTTACAGCATCCCTCAGTAATTAAACATAGACAGAGCCTCAAAGCTGACTCACTGAAGTGCAGTATTTGTTGGTTGTGTTTCATATTATAATGTACACATTTGTATCATGTAAATTTAGGTTTAACCCCTTCCCTGCTTTGCCTGGAACTGTTCTGGGCTGTCTAATCTTGCTATATTGCCATTTGCTCGGAACTGTTCTGGGCCTAGGTCGTATGTATTTCTATGGAGACAATTCCCAAATTATGATTGTTTTGTATTTCCAAGTTAGTTCCCCTACTTGCTTGGGTCATTTGCATGTATTTTGAAAGCATGTGTAATTTTTGAGATTTGCTTGTTTTGTCCCCTTTTGCACCCGGCATATGAGTGGAAATCTGTGAGGCAGGCAAGGTGTTAAGTAACACATATGTTGGGTGTAGTGTTTGTGGGATCTTTGTTTCCATGGACAACTGTTTTCAGAAAAAGTTTTTTGATTTTAATGGCACCCATGAGTCACAGTGAGCTGCAGTTTCTATTAATTTGCCTGAAAGTCATAAGTATATTGTACTGAGAGGGAGCTTGAAGATTGCATGACTTTTAAACATCACCTGAAGAGTCATATTTGTTACACTCTGATTGTCCATCTAGTTTTTTTTTTCGTGAGTATCATGTGTGTGTTGTGTGTGTGATTTAGGATAAATATGACATAAATGTTGTAAACCGCTTAGAGCCTGGTTGTTAATGGGATGGAGCGCTATATAAATGCTATATATTATTATTATTATTGCATACCAGCCGATCCATGCCAGAGAAATCTTGTAAATCTTCCATGTACCATGCCCAACTGGATATCTATATCTAGGCTGCATTAAAACGGCATTTGGATTCGATGCAATGTCTAAAAGAACTTACCGTTACACCACAGTTTCACGTAGAAATACACAGATGTTGATTCTCGACCGCTAATGTGTAAAAAGAGGTCAAGGACGAAAGTTCCAATCATGCTTTTTAATTCTACTTGATGAAAATAAATCTCTATTTTTGCGGCTCAAAAAAAAAATCGTAAAATAATATTAAAGAATGTTTTTTGTCTGAAATGAATGTGTCCATGTAACTCATCATCAACAAGTAAGACAGTACACAAAGTTACAGAATTTTTGGCCACGTCGTCGCGAAAGTTTAGCTGGTTACATGTTCACCCTCTAGCTCCATTTATAGGAAGATATATATTATGTCATCCTCGCAGATCATCTGTTCTCCCAGTCCTGTCTGGATGCAGTCATATCAAGTTGCCAGATTACCCTCAGACAATTACAAGAATGCAATCCCAGTCAGAGGGCTGATACAATAAACTCTGTTGTTGGTCTGGTACAAGCTCTCTTTGACAAACACAAGGTAAAATAGTTGCTTTTGCATGGCTAAAACCTGATTTTCTGTTGCAAGTCCTAGAGAAGATTTGGAATGTAGCATTGTGCTTCTTTGACCCACAGATTGACAAAATTTTGACAGCTGAGTTGAAAATTTATGTAATATTGATATGTCTTTTCTCCCATGATATTCAAGAAAATTGTGGAGTTGAAACAAGACTGCCTCAGTATTTCTCTTTGTAGAAGACTTCCATTTTTCCCTGTATTTATTTATATTTCACAGGTATCTACTCATGCTCAATTGGGAGAACTAGTTCTGAGCTTGCTACAGTTATTACTGCATGCACAGTGTAGTGAAGAAGGTATGTTTGAATAGAAAATGCATATGATTGGATGTAGGTATTGACATTGTTAAATAATTTTTTGAATTAATTTTTCTGTTTTTCAGAAATGTCATAGCACCGTAGATTATAGCACCGTAGATTATATCAAATGAAATTTTCTTTTTAAAATTAAGGTGTGGAATTAAGATCGAATGAAGATTGACCTAGATCATAGAAAGGAAAAAGGGACATAAAATGCAGAATCATGTCAAAACAATTGTAAGTATCAGAATGCTGTGATACAGTTTTGGCACTGGATGTAATTTCACAGAAGTATATCATAAACTTCAGTAATTGTTATCAGTGAGATGATGAACTGTTTTAGGAGTGAGAGGAACACAGGGTTCCTGCGACCTCCTTAAATTCAAGAGGCATTGGAAACTTTTTTGAATTTAGCCCCACAGGGAAGTTTTCTTGCAAAAATCCTGGAACCTGAAAAAAATCTCCTTGAAACTTCTTGACAAATAGCTGCAAAGGTTTGTCCCTCCATCAATAACAAGACCCTAGGAATATGGGTCAATTTTCATCTTTCAGCCTCCTGTCTGGCCACATGTTGATAAAAAATTCTGAATTTAAATTTCTGAAATTTGCTGGAAAATGGTCTTAGGTTCGGTGCAAAAACCGAACAGAAATTTTGCAAAATTCAAATCATCCCCTTAGAATGACGAGGTTGTATCTCCACTTTTTGGCTCAACTGAGTTACACACTACACACACTTTTATGGGTCTTCTCCATTGTGTGTCAAAGTATCAGGCAGATTCGGTGTGTAATTTGTAAGTATTAGGTAAAAGAAAAAAATTCTTTGCTCTCAAAGCTATGATCACGTGAAACTTCAATCTCGATTTCGCAAAAGTTGATGGAAGGGAGTTAGATCCTTGTCATTCTGAGGGGAGGAAATGTTTTTGGAGTCCCAAAACATGCTTCCATCCACAGGCGTAGCAGAGGAGTTGAAATCTGGTTGGCAGGCTGGTTTCTGTGTTATCCTGGAGAAAAAGTCACACACTGAAATTCAGCAACATATCCACCAATCATGTGCAGTAATTAAAGACTGGGTCCTGTCCAAAGTGGATTCATATGACAGGTATGAAGTTGTAATACCCACAATTTTAAAGAAAGTCCAAGGCTTGATGACAATTTAAACTCTTTCTAAATCAAGGCAGGAAAACTTTCTCTTTGAATTTGAAATCGAAGCAGGAAACCTTACTCTTTACATTTGAAATTGAGGCAGGAAACCTTACTCTTTCAAAATGAGGCAGGAGACATAAATCTTTCAAATTGAGGCAGGAATCCTATCTTTTTAATGGAAATTATACTATAAATTATACCATAATTCTGTTTATAATGAGTTGTCTTTTTTCAGTGATTAGTTGTTTTTAAAATTGCAAAGCGATCAGCACTACATTAAAGGGGGTATAGGTGCTGTATAAGTGTACATTACTGTTAGTAGTAATGTTATTATTTTAGGAACATAATGGAACCAAAAGGAAATGTCAGTCTTTACTAAAAGACACACTGGTGGTTAATACTTATTTTCTTTCTCTGCAATGGTATTTGCTGAAAACACAAATCCAAATTTTTTTGTTTGTTTATATTGAATTGCTTTTCTCTTCCATGTCTTGCCTTTGGTAGTTTAAACATATTTAACTTCCTATGTTGTAAATGAACATTTGCTTACATTCCCACAACATGGTTCATGATGCTGTTTTGTGCACATAATTTTGAATTAAATGTCATTGTATCTATTACATGGCATTTTAATATTAAATGCATTTTTTTCTTATTTGCAGCTTAATACATGTCTGCAATGTTGTAAAACTACTGATAAAACTCCTCGTACCATCGATGAATGGTAGGAATGGTACTGATGATGACAATGATGATAGCAACAAACACCAAGAAAAAGACGGTGATGTTGATGAAGATTTTGATATTGAAATGTTATCCTCTGCTGTGGATAACTTGTTGATAGAAGCTACCGAGCAAGTGGATTGCATAAATGAGGTTGGTAAGATATTATAGCAATTCTATATTCAGAGCATAGTAACACCTTTGTAGATCTTCCTTTTCTGGCACCTTAGAAAACCGAAAGATCTGACGAGCCATAAAAGGGATTTTCTGCCCAATAGACTAATTGGAAAATATTCCCTTTACTAGCGCTTTAACCCTATAGTGGTCATACATAAATTCACTTAACCAAAATTCTGAATCCTAGATAATTTGATGTAAAACAGTAAAGTGGTAAAAACAACACTTGATTTTTAGGAAAGCTGATTTTCTGAAAAGACTGAAATATTCCAGATATGTGAGCTGACAGCACAGATTCAGTAAGCAAAAGTGTTTTCCAAAAAACTACGAAATGAAGGCTAGAGTGGCCATTGTTGACTATTAATGTTAAATTCATGTTCTTATAATTGAAACTGAGCCCTGTCTGGGTGTAAGATACATTTCAATAAAGTTATTTTGAAAGAGAACTGCTGATTTATGAACAAGAGTGATACAGACTGAATATGTGTAGAACATGTGTGGATTGAATGAATTGGATTGCTTTTGGTTTTGTGATTATTTCATTTTTTTGTCTTCACTTTCACATTTCATTGCTATAACGGTAATTTTGCAGGTTCATGAATACCTCTACTTAAGTGGAAATTCACCATGTGTGGCTTCAGCATCACCAGATCCAGGCTCCTGTGTGTCATTGCAAACCTACATTGCTGTGGCTCTGTATAATTTAGCGGTTGTCACAAAGGGTAGGAGTAACCTGTGTAGTCATCTCAAAGATTCTCAGACAGAAAAAATTTATCAGTGGTCAGATACTCAGCTTTGCTGCATGGTGGACACTGGGTACAGGCTAACATTGATAGAGACTGCACTGAAAGTTAGACCTGTGGTAAGTAGAGTCATTGCCTGTATAGATTCTCTGTGATTCTACTTCATATACCCCAATACACTTTTGCATCATTGATAAAGTTCGAAACATTTATCAGAAATCATGCAGGCTTATCCTTAGATGCACTGATAAATAAAAAAGAACATAACAAGGTGATAAATTTTCTCATTACTTTGAAATGACAGTTTTGCGCTGGTGCAATTAAGAAGTTAGAAGGCCATTAATACTTTTACATTGAGAAAAGTGATAATGTTCTGTTTTATTTAGAATCTAAAATTTAAAAAAAATGGCACAAACTGGGTTCCCTGTAATTAGTTTTAAATTAATGCATGAATTAATTTGGAGTGTTTTGTTTTTTTATTGTTTCACAGATTTTGAAAGAATTTCCAGAAAATATGGTGACAATCTTGTGGACTGATCTTGTGAATTGCTTGAAAACATTGTCATTGGCCCAGTTAGCAAAGATGGATGAGCTTGTGGTTGAAAGGTAAAAATTTAGGATTTTTAAAGAAAAACTTTAGAATTTAGAAAAAAGATTTTTTTTTTTTGTCGTCTTAACAAACGGACTATCTATACCACTACTTACATTGTAATGTAACATTTACATAGCTTCATTCAGTTTTATGGATTTGAGCAGCAAACCAATCTGAAAGTATTGTGATTTTGATTTAATTTATTGATGTTTGCATTGATAGTCTATGTGATTGGTACTTTGGAAGCCTGGCCATTAGTCTTGACTGTCAGTACTCATACTAGAACTGACTGTCAGGACTTTCGTTTGAATTGTCAGTAAGTTTTTCTAAATGGAATTGACTGTTAGTAAGTTTTCTGATTGGAATTGACTATCAGTGAGTTACTCCTCTTGGAATTGCCTGTCAGTAATTTATTCTTGTTATAATTGCACGTGACAGTCGGTAGGTTATTCTTATGGGAATTGACTGTCAGTAAGTTATTGGAATTGACTGTCAGTAAGTTATTCTTATTGGAATTTAATTTCAGTAAGTTATTCTTATTGGAATTGACTGTCAGTAAGTTTTCTGTATTGGAATTGACTGTCAGTAGTTATTCTTATTGTAATTGGAATTGCCTGTCAGTAAGGTCTTCTTACTGGAATTGAATGTCAGTAAGTTATTCATATTGGAATTGACTGTCAGTAAGTTATTCTTATTGGAATTGACTGTCAGTAGTTATTATAATTGGAATTGCCTGTCAGTAAGGTCTTCTTACTGGAATTGAATGTCAGTAAGTTTATTCGTATTGGAATTGACTGTCAGTAAGTTGTTCTTACTGGAATTGACTATCAGTAGTTATTCTTATTATAATTGGAATTGCCTGTTAGTAAGGTCTTCTTACTGGAATTGAATGTCAGTAAGTTATTCGTATTGGAATTGACTGTCAGCATAGATTGTGGAATACCTAGATGATCCACTCCCTTCTTCGCCTTTGTTGTTAAAGCGTCCGCATGGCACAGCCAGCTTGAGACCTATTTGCGCGGAAAGCGATCCCGTTGGCTTACCCGAGACACAAGGCGTACTCTAACCAAAGCTCATGTTAGCGATCACTGCACTATCATTTTCTTGTCTTCTACATCCTCTCTCTCCTTCTCTCTCCCTCTCTCTTTCTCTGTCTTTCTCTCTCTCTCACATAGGTAACATTGAAGCTGCCTGTATGTGCGATAATATCAATAATAAACGCACTGATTTTACAGATCTAGAACACTGACAACAAATTAGTGACTTGTTATAAGGGCATGAGGTTACGAATCTGAGTGATGGGATTGTTTAAATATTTCATGATCAAGCATGTAAGGCAGATGAGCAAACAGGACAGTAAAAAATCGAATGAAAGCATGCCAAAATAAAAATAATAAGAATAATTAAAGATGGGAAAAAATCTGTAAGAAGAAGGAGAAGAAAAAAGCATGCACTAAGGACAAAGACTGGTATGGAAAGAAGAAGAATCAACTCTTGAACTTAGTAAATTGGCAAAAAGAAGATGACCAAAAGACAAATTATTACGAAGGGCAAGTAAACTATAAAACATTAGACCTAATTAAAACAACCTTAACAATGACAGTTCAAACATTGCTTATGAAACACATGAGGCTTAACTTTAGCAGTAAGTGAGTTTCAGGGTTTTTTCTGTTCCTCTTTAATCCAACTCTAGTGAAGGATTGGTGAAAAAACAAAAAACAAAAAAAACACAATCATCTAGTCTAGATCTCGGTTACAGGCTGACACATTATGTCAAGGCCATTAAAGGCATGTATGGGACCTAATGCTGTTCGCAAGTAGAGATCTTGACTAGACTAGATTTAGCAAAGTAATTATCCTTAGATCAACGAAATGAATGTGATTGTTACTTTTTACCGGTCATGATCTTTAGGAAATCTAAAAAAGGAAAGATTCGGATGATGCTGTCTTGAATTAGTGGATCCGATAGCTCCACAGTGTTGACTTTTTAAGCGCCTCTTTGTATCAGAGGCCGCCATTGTTAACACAGCAGTGCCTGACTGTTCACGCATTCGCGTAGGGTGCGCCGGGGGCGAGCAAGGGCGCTATTTTCGGGGAGTAGATCATCTAGGTATTCCACGATCTATGCTGTCAGTAAGTTATTCTTACTGGAATTGACTGCCAATAATTTGTTCTTATTGGAATTGACTGCCAATAATTTACTCTTACTGCACTTGACTGTTGCCACTTTCTGGAGTTTGTGGGTTACTCTGTCAATAAATGTTTCATATATTTAAGATAAACAGTTTGAAATGACATTAACATTTATTCTATACTTAACAATAATATTAACTGCTCAAACATCTCATTTTTTCCTCCTAGATACGCTGACAGCTATCTTGTCTTCTTGCTTGGGCTAGAGCCAACACTGGAATTGGTAGCTAATATGCAGTCAGAGGAAACTGGGAAAGTGATGTCATCAGTCTCTGCTACTTTATTATCTTTGCAGATGAAGTTTTTACATCAGTAAGTTTTTATCTATGTACTTTTAAAGTATGACTTTTTCTTACCTAATAGAGGTTTCAGTTGGTCAGGGACAGCCATGATATTTTGCATCCTGGCTGTTTTGATTGTCTTCCCTACTGGAGCAGTGTCACTTGTGACTGAAGAGCCCTGGAGCAGTGTCACTTGTGGCTGAACATCATGGGAGCAGTGTCGCTTGTGGCTGAACAGCCCTGGAGCAGTGTCACTAGTGGCTGAACAGACCAATGCAGAAGTGACAATCTCTACTGCAGTGGTTGCATGTGGTGGTGGTCTCAGATCTGTTGGGGTTGTAGTGGTCTCTTTTGCAAGCCTGCTTGTATTCTGCTGCATGTGTTAGTTTCTTTTCTCCTGTCTTGAGATGTTGGTGCACGGTGCTTCTCCACATTGTGCAGTCATCACAAAGGCCCTCCCAAGACAACGCAAATCTCTCTTGCACACATCCCTGAAGGGGGGGGGGGGGGGGGGTGAGATAGTCTTTTTCATAAATGAGTATCATAAATGAAAAGAATTCTCAACTTTAAAGATGTCTCTGAACAGGATCTTCTCACCACTGGTTCAAAATATATTTTAAAAATTTTTTTATAGTTCCTTCTGCCTCATTAGATTTCAGCACTGTAAAAAGGATTATGTAAATGGTGGCCTAGAAATGTTGGGCAGTCAGGAGTAAAATAAATAATCATAATCCAAGATGCACATTATTATCACTTGTGGAAAGCACTAAGTAGTATTTCTGTTATTATTATCCATCAAGTAATTTGATTACTCTAGGCATACAGCTTTATTTCATCAAATGAAACCAAAACAGGAAACTGTCTCTGGCAAGCACAAGAGAATATCTGTTGAATTCGAAGGATGCAAAACATGCTTTTAGCACGGCTGTTAAGAGGCGGTATTCTAGTTGCCGAACCCAGTCGAGCGGCCTCCCCGCTATTTTTGGCCTGACCCGGTCGCGACCTCGTTAACTGGGTCAGTGACCTCGATTCAAGGGGGGGTTTCCCGGGTCCCGCTTGGCGCTTTTAACTGGCTGTTTTTTATCGGTAATCAAAGCAGTCTCACGCCGAAATAAGTCCACAAGCCATACTTTCAAAAACACACAATAACTTTCCGATGTATTGTAAGTGTATACAATAAATCATGAAAATATATTGAACAGCGTAATAGAGATATACAGGCACGAACTTAAACAGTATTTTCACAAATTAGTACATTGTTAATAAATTTCAGATATGAAAATAAATATGATCGCCTCCATCTAAGGTGATGAAATCATCATATAACATGAGAAATAGGTTAAATTCCAAAACTCACTTGACCGCATCCGTACGAAAATATTCAGTCCCGAGTTATTTGAGTTTGAACAATCGTTTTTCGTTTTCCTCACTGTCGCATCAAGCTTGCACTTAACCCGCCAACACATACGTATCACAAATAATTAATAACAATGAAATAATAAATAGTACCGGTATCACAGATTAAGATTTTGTCTTCCTTCGTTTGACTGGTGGAGCACATGCTTGGAGTTCTGGGGAGGTTTGTAGATGTTGTGATTGGATGATGAGTTGAAGTTGATGTTGTTTGTTTTTGATGGCTGCTGCCCGTCTTTCTAACTTAGCCACAGAAGCGTGAATGAGCTCGCCCCCTTGCTCACCATGTAGTGCCAAACCAAACCTGTATTTCTATATCCAGGGAAGGCAGTGCTTCTCTAGAAAATGTTGTTTAGGTATGACTTTGTTGGGGAAAGAACACCTGAACAATTCCATGTACCTAGCAATGCAAGTTTGAATATGTGGAATGTTGTCGGGTGGCACAGGTTTTCCATGTGAAATTAAAGTGTGGACTTTGGCGTATGCTTCGTTTATCTCATTAAATTTGTCCCGCAAGACGAAAGCCATGGTGAGTATGCTCTTTTTGTGTGTGTTTTCCTGCGTTTTCTTGATAATAAATAAAGTGATGTCTTTATCAACTTTAGCAGTGATGTATTTGTGGCAGTGGTTTCCGATGAATGAACGGCTATGGTATGACTGAGGTGTAATGTTGTGTTTGTCAAGAATGTTGTCAAATGAATGAGAAAATAACTTGTCGTGTTTAAATGCTGGTGATGTGTTGCTATCTTTCGTAAGCTTTGTAGGTTCGTGCGGCGTTGATGTAGCAATAGGGGGGCCGCTCAACTCCGCCTCATTAAGGCCACTGCTAGATGACGGCGTGTATTCTGTTGGTGCTGTTGTGTCCTCGCATGTTGTACTATAGGTTACTGATAGGTCGGGTGTGTCTTGTAATGTAGCTGATGTGGTTTCCATTATGTCGTGGTGGTTTGTGTCCTGTGCTGTATATGATGCAATAGTTTGTGTTGATGTTGTGTCCTCGCATGTTGAACTATGACAATGTGTCATCGATGAGGGGATTACGTCTTGTAATGTAGTGACTGAACATGTTGCTGTTGTTGTGGAAATTGTTGCCTGGTGTCTGTCTGGATGTGTTTTGGAATCTGTTGAAACGTGTCTACTGCCCAAACCAGTCTCCAAGTAATGTGTTCATGATGCACAGTCTGCGGCCTTCATGTCTGGCTGAAATTCAGTCCATAAATGCGCGCTTTCCTGAGCCAACTTCCTGGCGTTAATGATAGTTCCTTTGAGAGAAAGGCGTTTAACATGTCTTATCTTGTCCACACACGAGAAACAAATGGTTGATGAATGAATGTTATTCAAGTCACCAGTGGTGGACACACCAAAAACAAGCAAAATGTCACTCTCAAAGTCCGTGCAGTTCTTTGCATTTCGCTTTTGCCGTTTTTGTTGTTTGGTTAGTGTCCTCCCACCGCATGTCCTACACAGTTGATGGAGACGCTCAACGTGTACACGTTCATCGTGGTGCTCCATTTTGCAATATTAATTATCAAACAAACTGCAAAAAATACACACCAAAAAATGACACAGAACCACGTCGATTAACTCGCACTTTTTAAAAAATCATTAAAAATCACACAGAATTTTCGTACACATCAAACTTGCACAGGTTAGAGATTAACCTTTGTGCTATCAAAACATAGATTTTATATTGAAATTAAAGGTGGCATGTGTAAGATATTGATGATCAAAGTGACTTATTGTTGAAAATCAAATTTCAATCTCTAAAAAACACACACTGCAAATATCCGTCGATAAGTTCCACAATTTTGTAAAGTAAGGAGCAAAAATTATATCGTCTTGTCGGTAAAATCCTGACGTTTAAAATGAGATCTCGCATGGTGCTCTAGCATCATTAGATCGGAAGATATTACGTTGCAAAGGTATGCGAAAATTGATGGAATCGTATTACTCAGGCCTGGCCAGGGATCGGCATGCCGTCACGGATGTGCACACGGCTGACAGGTGATTTATGACCGCATCGCGGGAGGTCGGCGGGGGATTTCGGTCGGCAACTAGAATACCGCTTTCGAGGCGATTTAAACAGCCGTGTTAGAATTCATGTGGTATGAACTGTGTGTTGTGCTACTGATAATTCATTTCACGGCTTCCTCACTGTTGTTACAAGCGCTTGTGAGATAAATTTTTGTTTAAGAACAAGAAGTAAATCACCGTCAGTTTTTACTATAGACATTTAATAGGCATTAAACTTTAAATCTTTGAACTGAGGCATCAGTCAGTCTGGGATGACTATGAAATTTTGTAACCTAACTCTTTTGACTGTCTGTTCTAGTAAAGTGGTGTCACCTGTGGCCGAACGTGCCATTGCAGGAGTGACAGTCTCTGCCACTGTGGTCACATCTGTGGTGGTATCAGATCTAACTTGCAAGCCTGCTTGTCTCCCGCAGTGTTCATCATAAGTAAAATATATTTACTTTATATTTACTCTCTTTATCGTTTTCTTGGTGCTCTCAGATATATGCCTTCAGCTGAGGTAGCCAATGATGTGATGGAACTGTTGACAAAGTCAGGTGTTGTGACAGCACACAGCCTATGTGAAGCTTTCACTCTGGCAACGACTGTCATCATGAGCTGTGAGAACATCAGTGTCAGACACTTAGCAGGTTTGTACTTCCCATCCACGCTACTCTTTAAGTGTTGACAAATAATTTTACTTCTGAAATCATCCAAGCAAAGACCAAAATGAGAATCTACAACTCCAATATTTTATCAACACTGACATACACTTGTGAAAGCTGGAAAAACTGCCAAGTGTTTAGGAAGTTTTTATGGATGAAATGGAATGAGTTCAGGACAACAAAAGAGGTGAGGGAACTATCTGGCCAAACATCAGTCACAAAGAATATAAAAAAAAGACTGTGGGCCTGTTTAAGACGTATATAGATGTGAAGACAACAGGATAATGAAGCAGGCAGTCTTGTGGGAAGTTTCTGGCAAAAGGAAATGGGGCTGACTGAAAGAAGCATTGAAAAGAATGTTGTTGAGAGAGGTAAGATCTATTGGACTGGAATCCATGGAAATACACACAGCAGCACAGCTTACGGGTGGCTGGCGGAGGTTGCTTGGGGCTCTGCGTGATGTCTGACGGCACTGGAGGGATTTAAGATTCAAGAAAATAATTTACTACCCAACAAGTGTGTTGATAGAAAACATAAGTGTTTCTTGAAAGCAAGTCATTTAGATAGATAAAGTATGTGTGGCTAACAGGATAATTACATTCATTCTTAATCATGAGCCCAGCACTGCTTTCTTGTGTCTCTACATCGGCATGTCTTGCTTATGAAGTTTTGCAGTTGAATTTCACAAAGTGTTAAAACAATATTTTAGTCACTTTAAAATCCACTCCCAGAGATGGAATATCTACACGATTATTTGCAGGAATGACAGAATACACTTTGTTTTGCCATCGAATGGCCTTGTCTCAATTTTTATAAAACGTGGAGATGGAATAATACTGGGGAGATGTAATGTCATTCGACTGACAATTGATATCACAATGCCAGAATATCATCATGCTGCATAGTGGGATAGATTAGAGTGTAAATCAGATGAGCTTGCCTGATTGCAGAATACACTATAATCAAACAGCATCATCTTCAGTGTTTCTGTCTTATTTCATAGGATCAAATAATATAAACATCCCATATCACTCACATGAAAGGGGGGAAAAAAGGTTTTGGTCTTCGAAGACCTTCGGGAGGCTCAAAAATTTTTGACCATTCCAAGTCTTCAAAAAAAAAAACATGACATCAATCTGCAGTCAAAATGTGGTCATTCAGCTGTTGCATTCCCTTCCACAAGGAAAAGAGCATATGGCTTTTAGCACTCCTAGTTGGGAAGTGATATTATGGTTAGTGTGTTTCAAATTCTTTGTGATTTATTGTATGGGTTTTTTTTTGTTTTTTTTTCTTATGTGGGGTTTGCAAGATACAGTCTCTTTCTCTCTGTTTTGCCACATTTTATTCCAAGCCTTGCTGCAACACTACCAAGTTTTTCTGTATTTTTTAAAAGGTATTTTGTCTGATCATTCATGTGCATGCATATTGTTGCATATTTGCCATTGGTGTTGATGCTGATTCACACTCTTGCTTTCCAGACTGTATCAGTGGTTTTCTTGCCATGGCCAGGGCTTATGATCTACTGTCAGTTGAAGTAAAATTGTCACTCTTCCAACAAGTGTCCGACATTGTGAAACAACTGAAGGAATCTGGCATTTACCTCCTGTCAAGCAGGTATCTGACTAATATGAGGACGTACTGATCCATTTTTTAATCAAATTCAGTTATCCTTTGATGATGAATATCGTCAGTCGGCGGTTGGAACCTTGTTAACTCTTGTGTGCCACAAATTTTTCCACGTTTGCTGATATAGGAAGAAAATAGTGGGGGAGATGAATGAAGACTAAGTACAGCAACATTTATGAACAGAAAGTCGACTTTTTTTCTTCCCAAAACAAAATAGCCTAGCATTCTTGTGCACCGATACATCAGTGATTGGCACACATGTGACCAGCTGAAGAATCGATTCATCGGTGATTGGCACACAAAGAGTTAAAGCTTAACTCAAAGCCTATTGTTAAGGGACCATAGTGGTTTACATAGAAAGCTACAGCTGAGCAGTGAACGCAGCTCAGTATTTTTTCTATTTGGCTTTGTAATTAGTCAACAGTCCCGTCACAACAGCTTTTGATTTTAGTTTTTGGAGGTTCCAAGCTGGTTCCACCTATGATATGCCTATTACAGTTTTAGTGAAACTCACAGTGAAGCTCCAAAGAAAGTTAAAAGTAGCCTCTGTTAAATACTGGATGTGCTGAATATTTTTGGTGTTCTTGTATCCTCGTTCCAAAAATCAGTACCCAGGGAATGAGTGCGCTCTTTATATTTCATTGATCACAGTTTGGAAATAGTTTATACACATTGTCACACTTTGATTATTAAACAATATGCTTTCATTTTGGCTAAAGAAAGGCTGCTACATTTTTCTGATCTAGACACAGGCATGAGTTCAAATAATAAATAAAGCATTATTATAATGGAAATGGACAGTTAAAAAAATGTATTAAACCAAAACTATATAAGATATTGATTGTCACCATGCACAATAGAAGAAAGTAGACAAACTATTGAAGTTTTTGCCATGATAATATAAGCGACCTGCCAGCAAGGAAGTTGGTTGCATTGTTGAGCTCTCAGTGGATGACTACTGCGAGTGAAGGGGTGATTTTTGATGTGTGGCTAGGGGTGCATGTATCAAATAATTATCCAAACTGCTGCAAAAAAGTACACTAATTTCTCTACAGTGGTGAGTGTTAATATCTTATATAATTTTGGTTTAATGCATTTTTTAAACTGTCTTTTTCTTTAACACGGTTTAAAGATAAATCCACAGACAGCTTAAGTGAAAATCTCAATCTTTGATCTTCAGACCCTTACAGACGCACAGCTTAATAAAGGAATATGCAGGGGCATTATAGTGTCATAAATAATACTCCAACCATTTCTGCATTACAAAGCTTCCCCAACACAACATTAATGATGAAATTGCCATCTTCACAGTGACACAGTGCTGCCACCAATAGACCAGACACATTTCAATGTCAACATTGTTCGAGCTCTGAAATCACTGGTTGTTCCTTGTAACGAACAGTTTTGGGAAGTCACACTGTGTGCTCTAGTGGAATGGATACAGGTAATTTTCTGTTTTCTATTAACACTGCAGGAAATTTTATAGTTAAAAATGTGGCAAACAAAACAAAAAAAAGTATTTTTCTAGATTAAAGTCATAATCTCAGTCGTCAAACCACTTTTCAGGGAATTTGAATTTACTGAATTTAGTATTGTTTTATTCATTATTCTTTATGGATTGCAAGGCATTTTTTCAGTAATAGTACCACCGTATCTTTCTGACACATGAAAGAAAATACTGCATGTAAGGGTAGCCACACAAAGGCCACCGAATTCGGTCACCGAGCCACTAGGCGCTTTAGGTGAGAAGAATTGCACTATATAATTTCAACAACTGCACATAGAGCCCACCTAGATTCGGTCCGTTTATATAGTGCAATTCTTCTCACCTAAAGCGCCTAGTGGCTCGGTGACCGAATTCGGTGGCCTTTGTGTGGCTACCCTTAAGCTGAGGGATATAAATCCCATGATATTGCTTTGTAAAATATCCCAGAGACTGAACCTATAATAACACCTTTGCAGATCTTCTTTCACTGGCATCTTGGAAAACCTGAGAGATCTGACAAGCCATAAAAGGGATTTTCTGCCCAATGGACTATTAATATTGGAAAATATTCCCTTTACCATTGCTTTAACCCTATAGTGATCAAACACAAATTCACTTAACCAAATTTCTGAATCCTAGATAATTTGATGTAAAATAGTAAAAAGGTAGAAGAAGCACTAGATTTTTAGGAAAGCTGATTTTCTGAAAAGACTGAAGTATTCCAGATATGTGAGGTGACAGCACAGGTTCAGACTGTGCTTTTCCTAAAGGGGCCCTAAAAGTGTTTTTTCCTAAAAACTATGAAAAGAAGGTTAGAGTGGCCATTGTTGACCATTACATATCAAATTCATGTGCTTGTGATTGAAACCAAGCCCTGTCTGGGTGTAAGATATATTTCAATAAAGTCATTCTGAAAGAGAACTGCTGATTTATGGACAAGATTGATACAAATTGAATATGTGTAGAGCATGTGGATTGAATGAATTGGATTGCTTTTGGTTTGGTGATTATTTCATAATTTTTTTGTCTTCACTTTCACAATATCATTGTTATATCTGTAATTTTGGTCAAGCTCTACTTGAGTGGAAATGCATCATGAGCTTCAGCATCACCAGATGGTTCCTGTGTGCCATTGCAAACCTACATTGTTGTGAGGGTATAATTTAGTGGTTGTTACAAAGATATATTCTACCATATTCACCATTTTATTTTGCTGCATGAGAAAAAAGCCATTTCTAAAATTTTATTTCTGAATCTGATTTCATAGGTCCTGATGGAAGTGAAAGTGAGTCCAACATCTGAACCTGAAGTGAGGGCTCTTCTGGTTTCTGTTTGTGAACTGACTGATTTGGCAGCTGTCACATTTTCTACATCACCTGTCATTACTGATGTCAAAACAGAGTCATCAAGTCAAAGTGTCACAGAAAAGGCACAGACAGAATGGAAGGAGTTTTTTTCAGAAGGAATTTTCACTCCTTTATTGCAGATGTTTGTGTCTCTAGGTATGTTGTATTTTTATCTCAAGTAGAGGTGACTTAACTCTTTCCCTACAGTACAATGCACACTGCGTCACATGCTTCTCTAGCGACAGGCCGTACAATGCAGCCTGCGTTGTGACATTGTAAAGGTATTCCCTGACCACTATATCCCGTGACGTTGAACCTTAAAAATAGAATTCTTGATGAAACTTCCTTTGTCCTAGCATGTCCAGCGATACCACGTATGCGATAAGTGTATAGTTTGGACAACTGTCGTGTAGTAAGGTGATCTTTGTTTACAAATGCACAGTACAGTATGGCGTGTAAACCCAGGTGGTGCTCCATCCAGACGTGGAATGCTGGCCCATAGGGAAAGAGTTAACAATGTCCTGCATTCACGATTTAAAAAATAAGCTGGAAATAAAATGTCACAAATCCCAGACTGGGAGATGTAATAATTATAACAAGACAACAATCACGAACGAACAAGTATAACACTTAACAGAACAACCCATCAGACTCACACATTTATTATACATAAAGATACAGATAAAAGTGCAATTACATACACTATATTATTGAATTTACTACCGTCCAACGGCCTTATTCCCACATGCACTCTTCCTCGGGTCCACAACCCGGTAGTTACTTTCTAAAGACACTTCGGCCTCAGCCTCTCCTCTCAGGGTCTTAATAGCACATTAATATTTCACTGGCACCGCAGTCTCTCAATAGCCCCTTCCTATTGCCATAACACATTAGCATTCCAATAGCACCTCAACATGGCAATAGCACATTAGCATTTCAATAGCACATCAACATGGCAATAGCACATTATCATTTCAATAGCACATTCACGATCATATATACATCCCTGTCTGTGGCCAGACTGCCACGACTTCATGTGCCTCTACTGTCCTGCACCGACAGCTTCACTCTGGGCCTATGTGTGGCCTCCGGCCCTATGCTGGCCTATCCCCTGTGCTCACCGTAGGCGGCGCTCTTCGGCCCGACCCCGGCACCAGTCATCACTGGAAAAACACTACTCCCAAGTCTTCCGACTGCTCTCCTTATGTTCGCCCTCTGGGGCTTTCTCCTGCGTCCGTTCCCTAGGACGTCTTAGTGTGCAGTGATAGTAATACAGCGCTCTCGCCTCATTCAGACCCCCCCCCACTCACAACATGCACGCTTTCCCTTACCCCGTGGCCCGTGGGTTAACTTTATTCTAACCCTCTTCTCGTAACTACTGATCCTCGCTCACTCGCTCGTGACATAAAAGAAGGACCCATAAACCCATACCTTGCTCTCAAAACAACCCCAGTAAGAACTTCTGTCTCCACCTATATCTGACTCTAAGGTGCCAGACCAAACAGCTTTTTTGAGGGCTAACAAGAAGAAAAGAAGGGCAATACTGAAGAAAAGTAAAAAAAAGATGCAGGAGCAGAAAAGGAAGAAGAGGAAGAGCAAGATGCAGGTGAAGAAAAAGAGGGAGCAGAAGACTTGGCAGAAAATGGCAAGAAAGAAGCAAAAGCAGAAGAAATAAAAGAAAAGACAAATAAAAACAAGAAGAGCGAGGTGTAAATGCTAACAGCAGTGATCCCCCTAAAACAAAGACCTCAAACCAAGTCAGAAAAAAGGAAGTTTCAGTGGAGGCTTTATCTCTTAATCTTTATCTAATTAGGTTCATAATGTCATGTATTTTATTATTAGGTTACTATTATAAATAAGAGCAAGGGTCATTGGAAAGAAAGGTGTTTTTTGCATGTGACAGCGAATGCCCTTTAGAACAACACTGTGCATTATCCACATGCTTAGCATTTGTTAATGTGCATTGTGAGACAGGGGGAGGAGGGTGTTCCACAGCACAAACTGAATATATAATGTATATTTTTTTGCATGCTTTAATGAATTTACTTTGACAGTTTATGGTGTTGGGGAAGGGAGGGGGTTAAACATTTGTTACATCATAAAGTGCTCCATCCCACACTAGAAGATGCTTCTAGTGAGAATCAGTTGAGTATCTGTTGTTTGATTGTACCTCGTGGAGGTTACAGTGACGGACTTAAATTTATTTAGAGACTGACAGTTTCATAAATACCCAGTTTTAATCCAAACTGGAAAGTGTTTCTTGCTTTTGCATTGTGGCAAAATATCTAAATCAGTAATATCCAGTAATCTTTTTGTATGAATGTAATTTCAGCATGTGCTTGTTCACTAGCGGTGCAAGTGCTGTATGATAGTAAGATTAAGAATGGAAGTGTTGAGAATAATTGATCAGCAACTTTATTTTAATGATATCTGTCACAGCCTCTGCATCTTCACCATGTGAACCAATATGGACCTTAGTCCTGGGTCCATTGTCATCTGCTGCTAGCCAGTGTCCATCCTGGCTCGTATTAGGTCATGAATTGCCAGCATGTTTGACTGCAACAGACATGTCCAGTCTTCCTGACAGCCTGAAGACATTGCTGAATACCCTTTGTCCACTGCTGATGTCAAGGCAAAGGTGTTTGGAAGTGGCAGCATACAAACTCCTGAAGAGGTAGGGAAATGGATGTTTTGGTTGAATGGAGTACATCTGTTGTATTCACGAGAGATTTCTTTCTGTAAATTTTCCAAATATGATGACATACTGGTAACTGTTATCCCTAAATTCTCTAATTGAGAAAGCCACTGCAGGGGGCAGCGATAAAGTACGTAACTTTGGTTTTGGTGACCCCCCACCCCCACCCCCCCCCCACCATAGCATATCGTCGACCAGCTGATGAAACCGTGAATCCCACATTAGACAAATTTTTCAGGAGAGACAAATAAACGTTTAAACATTCTCCTCGTGAAGATTGAGCAAAAAACGATTATAAGTTGTTTGTTTCGATTTAATACACCCTCTATATATACATTTTTATTGAATACTGTAACAGTTTTTGAGAAATGTGGGATTAACGATTTCATCACATCAAAATCCTGCTGATGAAGTCGTGAATTCCCCAAGTGGTGGAATTCACGTTTTCATCAGACGAAAATCGGTCTATGGTCTGTTGGATTCACGATAATATACCATGATCGTCAGTTGGCTTTTCAGCAGTACTGGCATAAGACAGCAGTTTTCTTTTGCATACATAACGAGACACATAACAAAGAGGGTAACACTTTTTTTTTAAATAGCAAAAAAATAAAACAGCACAAAAACGTAGTTTTTCAAGAAATAAATTACTAAATCCACTTTATTGTGGGCCAAATAATGTGGAAAATGGAATCATTAAAACTTGGAAAACACTAAATTGTACACACGCACTCATTCATTCACTCACTCACTCTCTCTCACACAGGCACACACACTCCTCTCTCGCTCCCTCTCTCCATCTCCCCGCCCCCCCCCCCCCTCTCTCTCTATTACACACACACACACACTCCAACAAAGTACATAAACCATAAAAATATGGGAATAGAAGAACGTGAGTACCGTTAAAGATTTCTACCCACCAAACATGCTGATCAAATATAGCATTTTTAAAGTTGTTTAAGCTACTTTACTTTGCTCTTTGTGACAAAACGTGTGTTAATGATGTAAATGGTTGTTTTAAAAGTCATGGTAGTCTTTGGGTATTGCAGATTTCAGACTTTGTAGGTCATCATATTTCCTTTTAGCGATTTTGCGTCTGGAAGTGTAGAGCCTAGGTGCTTCCCTGACACCTTCTGTTTGACCCCTTGTTTTGGGCAACAACTCCCATTCCTGATCAAATGTCAGTTTGTATAGAATTTCTCCTTTAGGGGTGTATCGAAGGGAGCGGATGTCATTCACTGTTGGGTCTCCCTTTGCCCGTCCTGGTCTGATCGACTTCTGGTGGGCAACTTGTTCATAGTCCCGAAAGAATGCATGGTCTACTTCTTTCACTACATATGGCCTTTGAGTAATCCGAGCGGTCCCGAAGATAGTGAAATAGTCCATTGGACCAAAGATCTGTGTGTTCTTAAGCCTGCGTTCAATTACACTGTGCATGCTGTCCACTTCCATGTGTGTGTGGCCCTTCACTAAATACTTGTGTTCAATTTCAACATCGTTTTGGGCAGAAAAAACACTGAGAGCACTGGACAGGGTTGAATTCTTGTTTTGATACACGCACCCATCGCTGTACATGATCACTTTTTGAAGATGAGCACAGTGTGTGGACAAGTAATCCACCATGCAGGTTGTAAACTCATTTGCACTGAGACCACCTTCAGCCTCGTGCCAAACATAGCATACAGCATTACGAGTAGCCATATTGAAGATCGTAAAGTTGTGTACAGACAACTTCGTCTTAAAGTAAGAGGAAGACGCATATATAGCAGGCGCCAACAAAACACCTTGAAGATCCATACAGATAACGGCAATGTTTTCATCTTTCAAAGCTAAGTCTTTGTCACAGACCTTTTCTTTCTCGGCTCTCTTTTTGGCAGACATGTGTGCCTCCCATTCCTCTTTGCCAACATTTCCAGCTTCAAAGCTCACGCATAGGTCACAGCGATCTTTCTTGGGCTTGAAGATCGAAACATTTTTGGCCTCCAACATTTCCTTTAAAGCTTTGACAGCCAAAGCATGTCCCCCCTTTGCAGAGCAGGCCTGTTCGTAGCAACGATGGAGATCAGCAAGGCTACGAAAGCATGGCTCCAGATACTGCTTCCCCGATGCCTGGCGGCAGTAATGTGAAGGCAACTTTGGTAAAGTGTCCAGAAAGTCGCCCATGAACTGTTTTGCTTGTTCTCCTCTCGAATAATGCGGATTTCTGGGTTTGACGTCGGTTACTGGTTCTTCCATGACGCTCTGCACGAAGTGTTGCGTCAAGCCTGTTGTGTTGAGGAACATAACTCTGCAGACGCGAATGTTCTGGTCATCTTTCTTCAAATTGTAGAGCCAGGTGAAGGATTTGCGGCTTTCGGTTTCACCTTTGGAGTACCCCCATGCCGGCTGTTTTTGTTTCCAACAGTCCCTTTAGGTACGACTTGCGCATGTCCCATGTAAGGCTCCACACATAATCAAAAATCTTTTTCCGATCGTTCTCGGTCAAAGCATGGCATTGTGTCCGTTTAGGTGAGCAGTCACAACGACGTTTCAGTTCTTTAGCAGTCTTTACTGTCCCATCAGCTGCCGTGTACTCCTGACCACTTTCACGAAGCCTTTTCCTGGCGTTTTGCTTCCAGTTGTCTGGTCCCTTCCTTTTGAATGCCTGTGAGGTATTCACTACAGAATGTTCCTCAATCTGGGGCTCTGAAACTACAGGAGCAATGGTGGGATCAATGGGCAGGTCATTGGGTGTCCCTGTGTCTGCCTCACAGGAAGGAAAGGCAGAATCAGCTTCTGGAATCGGCGTAGCGGCAATAAGTGGTTGGTTTGAATTATCCTTTTCTATCAAGGCAGCGGCAGCATGTGAGTTGGACGAGGTTGCCAACAATGTCTCTTGAACTGGTTGGACAATGGAGTCTGGCAGTGGTGGTACTTCATCTTCTGGTAAGTGAGACTCCAAGTCTTGTCTATCTTTAGACTCATTATGGGGATGTCCTTTGTTCTTTGGAGAAGATGTGACCAAAGGATGGCTATGCACTACAGAAAGAGAAAGTGCATTGATGAAGGAGCCACCAAGAGAGGTAATGGAACAGTCCGCAACGTCACTGAAGGCTGTAAGGCTGACGTCTCTCAGCAGGGTGGACTCTTCAGATTCTGACAGAGGAACATGAACCGACTGGTTTTGACAACCAGTGTCTGCCTTGTTCTGGGTGTTTGGATTCGTGGGTTGAAGTGGGACTTTATTTTTCAAAGCCAAATTTAGGATCCTTTTGCCTCGTGAGTAAGGCTCCATGATGCCCTGTGGAATCATATACACAAAGAAAGTTCATTATACTTGTGTCTCTCATTTGCGTTTTCATATATATCTCTACACAGTCATTCGCCCAGATGAAAGGAGAGGGGAGAATAGAAACACTATCATGTGAAACATCACACACACACACACACACACATATTCACACACAAACACACACATATATATGCATATTCACACACACGCCCACACACACACACACACATAGGAAGACACTGCATACCCTTACATCATACATACAGTGACAGACATATTACTATATTGATACATATCAACTTTTTCTTTTTCAATTTTGTGTTGACAAGAGCAGTGCTTAATGGTTAATTATGAACAGTTTAATTAATGGAACATTACATGATATTCGCATCACATTTTCAATGATTTTGTTTTTAAATTAGTTGCTATATTGAGCACTTTTTGAAATCTTTTTAAGAAAAAAAAAATGCAAACTCACCTTTTACTTGGATATCTGTGGTGTCCAAAGCGTCAATGTTACAGTTGATTAGAAAAACCGAAAAACGCTGTGCCTACGAGCACGTCTGTCCGAGCTCGGGGAAAATTCAACAAATTAAAAATAAAATTATGAATGTGAATTAGGAGCAATCGAAAAGTTACATGATGGAACACCTTTACCGACGGACGTCTTTGATGACAGTAACCGGCGCGTTATAACAATACTATTGTTAGACGGATTATTCCCATCGGGGACAAGCGCCAATATGGTTTTCACGGCCATATGTCTCGTGGCTAATACTTACAACAATGAAACAAGCCACACCCTATCGGGCGGACGTCTTTGATCACAGGAAAGGGCCACCTGTGACTATTTAAATTGTCAGTCAGTCATCGATGACAAGCGACGGTGTGGTTTTCACGACCGTGCCCCGTTGCCCATGAACAAAAGCGGTCTGATCAAGTCGTGAATACAACAACATGTTGAATTCACGGTTTCATTGGACCGGTTTGAAGGATTGAGGATTATTCACGATTTCTTTATTACGCAACAACTTTAATTACAGTAAAAAACTTACACCAGGGGTCAAACAGGAATGTGTCTCTGTGTATTTACCATAACTTTTTGAAAAAAAAGTCACTTGATGCATTTTGTGGAATTCACGGTTTCATCAGCCGGCCGACGATATGTGAAACAGCCTGGGAAAACCAGTCATGATGTAAAAAATTTCACAATCGGAGTTACTTGCACCATCATGTAGCAGAGGTTTTGTAGAGCATTTTACTTTTTACATTTTTAAAATATCTCCACTAGAACCAAAGTTATGACATTTTAAAGCTACAAAACACATAGATGTTACAGAAAATCGTATCTAAAGTTAGCACATTCATTTTCACACATTTTTGGTGTTTCTTTTTTCACAAGGAAAGCAAAATAATTCCATTATTTTAATTTATAACCATCACAGAACTCAAATATTGATCAATATTTCAAGCAACCTGGGACTTTTTTTTGCATAAAGTTGAGTCAAAACATGTTTCGCTACATCTAGATCTAGATCTATCTCTCTGACCGCCATCTTGTTGATAGCAATTGCAATTTTTGCAGACATTAATTAAAATAAAATTCTTCTGCACTTAGAATATATCAAAAAAAAGTTTTCCTGCACAAGGCTTAGGTTACTTTGGCAGCTAAAAGACTTAAATATAAAATTGCAATTAAAATCAATTGGAAGACTGACACTGTAAGGTTGGCCTTTCCTAGCAGACGATGTTCTTTTGTTTTTAAAGTTGCGCAATTCTTGCAAAATACTACAGAGCCAATGTATTCATGCTTATCAGCTATGAATGAAAAGCTATGTATTTTCCCTTTTAATTGATATATGGTGTGATAGGGTGGGAAAATTTGAGTGCGTGTCCAAAAGAGGACTAAGTTGTTGACCAAGATAATGGTAAAATTGCGTAATATCAACATATTTTTTATTATATTTATTTATTTATATTTATTATTCATTATTAAATATATATTATTATTAATAAATATTCAAATATTATTTGTATTGTGAGTTGTGAACTGTTGTGAGTTGTGTACTGCGCCTAACAGGCTGCGTCACAATTTGCTCTGAGATAGAGAGAGAGAGAGAGTGAGCGAGACAGGGAGAGAGAAAGAAGCAGTGTAGTGTGTTGAGCGCATCGCCGGCACTCCATTCTGCTCTGTGGTTGACAGGTTTCTTCTGTAAAGCGCATAGAGCATTTTAAAAATGGATATGCGCTATATAAAATAATAATAATAATAATATTTGGTCCACTACATTTAAAGTGCAAAATTTAAGTATTTGGAAGCTTTATTTCATGCTAAACTTACACACAAGATGTAGAAATGGGTGTGAGATGAGGTTCTGACCTTGGTTAATTTAGTGCATTTTGGTGGTATGGAGATATTGGTATCATCAAAAAGGTTTTTCAAAGCCCTTTCATTTGGTGGAAAACATATTGCTGTAATTTAAAAAGCAGAGAAGATATGGCCTATCAAAGATGGGAAGTGACAGAACACGGTTTTGAGAAAAACGCTTTTAAAGTTTCAGCTTTTCATCAAAATTATTGATGGTGATTCAATTCCAAGTCAATTTTGAGGCATTTACCCTTCTCAAATAGGATTATCATTTGGAAAAGGAATAGTAAAGAGGTTAAACTTTTCAAAAATACTGAAAACGCAAAACTGATAAAATTGACCCTATGATGCCTTTTCATGATTTTCTCGAATCGGGTAGTACCGAAATGTGCTTCATTTTGTTGGGCAGCTACATAGTCATAATCTTTTCATACATTGGGATAAACAACAGCAACTCCACCCTCCTTTACCCTCTAAATGACCATTCCTTATGAATGGCCCAAAATCTTGAACATATAATATGATTGCATCAGTACTGACACCACACTTTATGTATTGTGATCCCCAGTGTTATAGAAGAAATTCCTAAGCATGAGACCAACGTTGAGGAAGATGATAAACAAGACGAAGAGCTAAGGTGAGTTACTAGATGTAGAAACTTTGACAGATGTTTTACTATACACAGGAATCCAAAAATGAATCTCATTCTCCATACATCATCAGTTGGGAAATAAACTGCTACAGTTCAGTTCACTGTATAGAAAAGAGATGGGATGGAAGAACTCACCTTCATTCATCAGCGTAGCATCATTAGAAATGGCCTTTGTCTTCTTCTTATTAAATATTAGTGTAGGGAGGAGAAGCCTTGAAGGTGAGTAAAAGAGAGAAATAACCGTGAATTAATCTTTTCATATCGCAGAGGTCACGGCTCTGGCATATGCACTGTCCATTCCCTCTTCATAGTGGCTATTATTACCTGTGTTTGCCCTGTTTTGGGGTGTTTTTGCAAATTCATAAAAAATCTTCTGATAAAGGTAGAGTATGATATTTGCTGTCACTGGAAAGCTTATTCCGAGAAGAACGATGATAATGTATGTTTACAAAGACAAAACACAAGAACAGTATGTGCTATAAAGCTACATGTTATCCCACGCTGTGCGGATTACCGCAAACTGGTGTGCAAGTGGCTGCACTGCGTGGGTGACCGGTGTATCGATTAGGTGTTAAATAGTCTACCCGTGATAGGTGTGGGATGACATGAAAAGGTAAACTTGAAAGCAGTTTCTGTAAATGGAATACATGTATTAGATTTTCCTACTTGTGAAATATTACACTTATTTCTTTAACCTTTTCACTTCCTACCTCTAATTTAGCTGTCATTCCCCCTGTCCATGCTGAAGAGTTGTACATTTTTTAGTCTCCTTTGACGTACTTTATGACAACATTGCACTTTTACTCTTTCCCTGCGGGCCAACATTCCATATCTGGACGGAGCACCGCCTGGGTTGATACGCCATACTGTACTATGCATTTGTAAACAAAGATCGCCTTACTAAACAACAGCTGTCCAAATTATACATTTACTGCACACGTGGTATCGTTAGACATGCTAGATTAAAGGAAGCTTTACCAAGAATTCCATTTTTAAGATTCAATGTCACGGGATGTTAATTTCTAATACAGTGGTCAAGGAATACCTTTAAAACGTCACAACACAGCGTGCGTTGTACCGTAGGGAAAGAGTTAAAGCATTGTCATACTGGGAGTTAGGTCGTTTTGCAGAGTAAATGGATAGACTCAGTGCCATGATCAAGTTAGTGGTACAGAGCTTTGGACAAATACATGCCACGACTGGACTTGGGGTTTGGAGTGAGCAGGTTCATCAGTACGGTCATTGTTCTCTACAAATTAACTAGTAATGTATGTATAACACTGCCAAAAAGACGGAACATTAATTAGTTTTGAGTTGTTGATTTAAGGTATTCAATTCAGTGATTTGTACACTGTTTGGCTCAGTTCTACAAATTTCCTGTCCACATTTGTCCAGGTCTCCACCAGAAGCAATGATTCAACAAGCTGAGATTGCAGACAAATTTCTAGAGAGCCTGAAAGTTGTACAGGTAGAAGATCACATTGTGATGGACAATGGGACAGAGGAACGGGCCCAGGCCATGGGATACCTGTTGTCTTGGCAGCTTCTTCTGCAACTCTTCAGGTGTTCTCCGAACCAGGTAAAAACCAGAAGAACTGGGATGATGAAAATAACCCAGTATCTTAGAACATAGAGAGGAGAATAAACAAGGAAGAAATTTGTTGTGATTGTTGTGTCTATACTTTTTAGCAACATTTTAATGTTTAGGGCTGAACAGGGCTTAAGTTTACAGAAAAGTAAGTTTACAGAAAAGTCGGAGGAATGAAGTCTTGACATATTCAACAGTCACACAACCACAGAATACCTGCAAGTTTTGTTCCAAGACAGCAGAATAACTAGACTTTTGTTGTTTTTTTATAAATACAATGCATAACAAAACTGAATTTTACATGCCAGTTGACACTGTTCTTTCAGGTATTTGAGTTTTATGGGGGAAAAAAATATTATCCGTATCTCTGCATTTTAAGCTCTCTGGCGCACAGTGCAGATTTATTTTTTAACACAGCTTCCTCGAGTTGCCCTTTTTGTGACAGTATGAACATTTTTATTTTAAATTTCATGGTGCATTTCCTCATTGTTGCTACCTTCTCGTCTGTACGTTCTTGCAGCTGAGAGCCAAGTACGCCCAGTACTTTAAGGCACATGACTCTGTCAGTAATCTCCTGGACAGGGTTTTTAGACTGATACCACCAGTGCCCTCTCCCTCCATGTTGGAGTTCTCTGCTGAGCTGGTTGCGCAAGGTAAATGCTCAGTTTTAAAACCATGCTATTGAATCAGTCGGGATGGGTGTGATATGTTTTACACATTGTTGTAATTTTGGTTTTAAACTCTTGACCTGTGCTCATCATGCTGTGATTGAAGTGGGTCATAAATCATCTGTCGGCTGTTGGAACCTCGTTAAACCTAGCGTCAAAGCAAAGCCTGTTGGTACGGGGCTGTAGTATAATAATTACAAAGCTAAATAGAGAAAATACTGACATGTTCACTGCTCAGGCATAGCTTTTTATGTAATATACTTCAGTCCCCTAACAACAGCCGTGAACTTTAAAGTTTAGGTTTAGCGAGATTCCAACAGCCGATTGATGAAATGCATTTGGCAAAAAGGCTCTGGAACAACGCATCGAAAAATTATTGATTTATGTTAGCATGCTGATTTGCATGGACATATTTTGATGAGAAGACACAGAGCTGTTGCAGTTTGATATATTACAATTCCATCATTTTGAATTGGAGGGAAACATCATCACCTCAATCTGCCATTGCAAGGAAAAGTTAAAGATTTGGATTCCTTTTTTTGTTTTTTTTAGACTTTTGCTTGTTTCAATAATAATTTGGATCTTAAAAGTTGATACTTTTCATGTCCTGTTCTTTAGATATCTTTGATATTGTCTGCCTTTCAAATAAACTTTATTACAGGCTTAGAAATCTGTTCATTTCTGTATTATTAAGCTTTTTTTTAAATTTTTTATATGAAATTGAAACAGACCATTCAGTGTCCTGTTACATGCACCCGCCAGTTTTAATGACAGCATAGTGTTTGTGGACAGATCTCCTAAACTGTGTAGTTGAAGTGATGTTGTGATATTGCTGTGCACAATTAAATAAGAAAGGATTTGCTTAACAACAAAATAAACAGTGCAGTAATGCTGCATTTGGATATTTTACATTCAAAGTAAATTAACATGCACATGGAATTTTGTAAATTGATAATGTCATTACAGCAGAAGAAAGTGAGACTGAGCTTGCAACCCTAGCTTTGCGTGTGTACCGCCAGTGTCTGGAAATCTTACCTGCAATGGTCAGAACTTGGTGGGTGGATCAAGACAGAAAGGCTTCAAACTTCATAGACAGGTATGTGTAAAACAAGAATGTCGTTACGAGTACATATGGTCCCCCAAGTTTTTTTGTGCTGGGGGTACATATTTGGAAGCCTTTTGTGACTCCAGAGCTAGAAAGCTCCTCCCGAAATACCCTAAACAACAGTTTTAATTAATTATTCTTTCAGATTTTATTTTTGTTTTCCTCCTGTTGTATGGTTGAAAAGGTAGGGGGCAGGGTTGGCGATTCGATAAGATTCAGAGTTGAATCCCTGACACTCTCCTTGTCCTCAACTCTGAATCTGATAATATAATTACAGCAGAGGAAAGTGAGACTGAGCTTGCAAAAATGTGCTACAGACAACTTTTTTCTCTTTGCCACATTATGACTTTGCCTCGATATCTGTTTGCTTTACAGCTGCTGTTACGTGTACGTATGCACACCAACCATTTAGCGCTAGGGGTGCATAGATATACAGATAGCTGAAGTTACTTGTACGTATGCACCCCAAGCTAGGGGTGCATAGGTATACAGATAGCTGCTGTTACTTGTACATATGTACCCCAAGAATTTAGCGCTAGGGGTGCATAGATATACGGATATGTATGCACCCCTAGCACTAAATGGTTGGTGTGCATACGTACAAGTAACAGCAGCTGTAAAGCAAACAGATATCGAGGCAAAGTCATAATGTGGCAAAGAGAAAAAAGTTGTCTGTAGCACATTTTTGCCACATCTTGAGTTTGCGTCAAGTCTTGCTGCGACCCCACAGAATTTCTGTGTTTTTGTATAATAGATGTTAGGGCATATCAGGTCTCTGAAGCTTCATAAAATATTATGTTCTGTGCATATAGATGTATGCTGGTAATGTTGCCGTGTCAGTTTGTGTGCATGACAGTGTATTTACAGGTATTTCTTTGGGGAAACTTTTGCTTGGTTGAATTTCATTAAGTCAAATTTAAAAACATGAAATTGTCTATGCATATCATACATTTTAATAATTTTAATCTTTATATTTTTCATATATTTATCAATTATTTGGGCTTTTATCATGCCAAGAAATCTATCAAAGCATGCAGTAACTTCATATAAGGAATTCAAGCATTTAGAACAAAGAGATTTTGATCTTCTGTCTGTTGTCCTGTTGTAGTTTGAGTGAGTAGTTGAATCCGTGAGCATGATTTTTTTTCATAGATGACATAAAAGTTTGTTGTGTATATCAAATGAAAACAAAATTGTCATTAGTGAACGTTTCTATCTTGGATCGAACTTGGATTTTGAAGAAATACCATTTAGCCTTTAAATTGACAGTACATCATACTATATTTAGACATTTGAGTGTTGCATTTTCAAACACTTAATCCATTTCTTAGAGTTTAAACACTTCTGAGGCAATATTTGATCACTTTTTGTGCGCGTGGGAATATTTGCTAATTGGACATGAACATACAAAAATATTTTGTAACTATTTTGGGTAATAATTATTTTTTTTAATTTGTTCCTCAGATTCACTACACAGTATTTGAGCAGCAGCCTGATTTGGCAACAGATTACCTCAGCACAGAGCACTGAGAGTGACATGGAAGGCATCTCTGTAAGTCTTTTGTCATCGCTCTTAGTCTTTGCTTTTACAGATTACTTGTTTTAACTTATTATCTGCCAATAATCACTCTCTCTATAGTTGGTCATATTCTGAGAGCAAGAAAGAAAAACTTTGATATATGACACTAGAAATGAAAATGCAGTTCCAATTCATGGAAATTTTGCCAGGGTTGTTCAAGCTATTATGTGAATTGTGTTTGATGTGAAATTGTGTCTGGAATTGCCATGTAGTTTTGATACAATCTGTCATGACTGTTTGGGTTAGGAGAATCATCCTTGAAATGAAATCTTACGATTTGAGTTTTCATCTTTTATGATTTGTTTTATTCATATATCAGATGGCATCCCATAATTTATTTGTTGTTCTTAACCTGTTTGTTACATCTCAGTCAAATGACATTTAATCTGTAAGCAACATTTTTAATTTAATAGTAAATCCAGAGATGGTCAACATTTAACATCCCAGAGACTGGATTGTGTTTAGAAATAGATCTCAGCACATGATACATCTAAAGTTCCACCTCATTCTGCAGATTCGTGCTCGGCCAGCCGCAAGAGAGGTTTCGGCCACTTATGAGATGGCTGAGGTGACCATCAATATGAGCATTGTCCTACCTGAGAATTATCCTCTGGGCAAGCTGGAAGTGTCATGTGACAAAAGGGTGGGAGTATCCCAAGCTCAGTGGGATCGTTGGTTGCTGCAGCTCAACATCTTTTTGCAGCATCAGGTAAAGACCAAGTAAATTTTAGCACCTATGTAATAGATGTCAGTTTATGCCTTGACTGTCTGTAATGTCTCAGTCCATGTCGTAACTCAGTTCCTGACGTGATTGTCCGCATAGTACTGTAGCGCCCTCCTGTTGTGTCTTTAACTGAGCAGTGAACACTAATCTAAAACAAGACTCCTTGTTTTGTTGTGAACTATTAGGTAATTAAGCCCTACGCCTTTACTGTATTGTTTGTGCCAACTGTGACCATGTAAGACCAAGAAACACTCACGTCACGAGCTCTGTCATTTGTGTCATAAAACTGTCATGGTGAGACTTGTGAAACAATTTTCTCGTCTGTGTTGATCAAGCTGTGGTTTGTGGAATCTCTAAAGTGCTAACAAGCCATTTTTTTTTGTCTTGATTATCTGTGTCAAGTCTCAGTTTTTATTTCTATTCTGTAGGATATCTCAATTTCTTTTCTTGATTAAACATCGAAAGTGATATTCCAGTTTCTAATTTCATTATCTGTGTGATACCTCAGTACCGGCAATGTTTTCCAACGACACGTATAGCTCCGGCATCAACAAATAGAGCAAAAATTATCTATTTTTAGGGATTTTGTTTTTTCCTGACCTTCCCTTTTACCCTTTTTAATTAGATATTTATCCATCTAATTGCTCTTGAATTTAAATTGTAAACTATGTCATGGCTCCTCTCATTTTGTCAAATTCCCAATACTGAGCGACTGTCATCATGTTATTGTGCTCTCTGAACCCTTTGAACACTGTTGCCCGGTACACCTGTCAAATTCTACGGCAATATATAAACTATTGACCGGTACAGCGGTCAGAAGGGTGACACCGCATATTTATGCTCTTACGTCATCAAAAGTTGCGTTTGGCCGCCATTTTTTATTCCCAGTTGTAAACAAAGAGAAACCAGAAGCCGGCGCATAGTTTGGAGAGGTTTTTTTGTGAAATTTTCGTGATGAATGCAAAGTTTTTTTATGTATCAAACGGGGCTCAACGTGCTGGACCGACTGGCATACCAAGGCCCAATACTGAAGATAAAAGATAAGACAAACATTCTATAATACTCATATTTGCTCCCTATCCATCAGTGTTGTGTTTGTTGTGTGTTTCCATCATTATATTACTATCTATGAAAATGGCAAATTTTGGGCGGGGGGGACCAGGGACAGTGGTTCATAAGGACAGGGGGACCAGTGTTCAAAGGGTTAATGAGCTTTCAAGTCAGAATATCCATAGTGTAATGCATAGAAACTGACTGATAATAAAATGGGTTTTTGAAATTCTTACTGTTATTTCTTTGTTGTTTTTTTTTCTTCACATTTAGAATGGCAGCATAATTGAAGGTCTACGGCTGTGGAAAGGAAATATTGACAAGAAGTTTGAGGGTATTGATGACTGTATGATATGCTTCTCAGTGATCCATGGCACAACATTCCAGCTTCCTCGTCTCACTTGTAAGACTTGCCGCAAGAAATTTCATTCTGCTTGTTTGGTGAGTGATCCTTGGATAGCTTTTTTGATAGTAGTTAAATGCACAAGGTTTATAATGAAGGAGAGTTTATAGACAAATGCATTGTTTTCTTGATGATATATGTGTGATGTAGTTGAAAGCAGTTTTATCAAGTCTGGACAGGTAAATCAAAGTTCTAAACTTACAGATTACCTTGTCACAAATGTAGTTTCTAGAATAGGCACATTCAAGTCTAATAGTAGGATAAAGTCACATTAATAACAAAAATCAAGTTCTTAGTTGTGCCAAAATGGCAATTTTTAATTTTCAGTTGGTTGTGATTTCCTTTTGTACGTGACAAAGCAATCCTGGTAACTTCTTGTTTGTTAATTTACTTTGAATTATACAGTTATTCCATGCACTTTGAACTAGATTTCTAAAGAGTCAACATGGCCTTGGCGTGTATTCTTATGTCTGTTTGAGTATGTACAAATTTGTTAGATGTACTCAGAAACTTTGCTTAGTACAATGCTTACCAAGTTAATAACTTTTTTTTTTGTTCCAGTACAAGTGGTTCAACACCAGCCAGAAGTCTTCTTGTCCGCTATGCAGAAACCTCTTTTGATGATGATATTCAGAGTACACTCTTATTGGATGTTCAACAATGATGAATATGAAAAGACCTAGTCATTCTTCCATCCTATTTGGTTTTGAGTGTATTTCATGACAAGTTTGGATGAAGAACTGGAATCAAATTAGAAATTTGTAATTGCAGTCCACCATAATATATGTGTTGATTTGAAGCGGCTCACATTAAAAATTGTTAACGTCTTGCAGGATTTTACTGAATTAAGTAAATAAGATAAACGTTGATCACAAACATATTACTTTTAGTAAATATAAAGCATTAGCTAAATTGTCATTTAGAATGCAAGTGTTGCTTTACATATTTGCTGAATTGGATACATGGCTGCCCAGGTTTCATGTGATCCAGGAGTTTTCTGTTTCTGGTGTTCTGATATCTCAGGTCCATCTAAAATTGATAAGTAGGCAGGGGAGTGACAGATAGTGGCTTTCACATATACATCAAAATGATGTAATGTCTATTCACTGTACTTACAGTCCACTTAATTACAGGTATGTAAACTTTCTTTTGGCAAGCATCAAAACCTCGCAGTTTGACTGATAGTGAATTTTGGCTGAGCATTTGAATTGTGTCGTTTGCTTTTGCCTTATGATAATGATTGGATAAAATCGCCATTTAACACTATATGTCTTTTGGGAATGATGGCAAATCACTGCATTTGTCATACAGCCATGAATAATTATAAATGGTAAGGGTGCATCAGTATTTGAAGTCCTTAAATAATTTTGTTGATTTAGTTTCATCATTTTTCATCAGTGAGAAACTGTGATTTTCTCAGAAGAAATAGTGAATGCTGAAGATGGGCATCACTTGAGACTTCATGACTTGGATGAAACCATGTTAAACTTTTAGTGTGGTGTGTGGTCTTCCCTTGTCGTTCACAAGTTTACAGCCAACTGATGAATTACATCATTAATCAGGGGGTGACTATTTTCTGACACAGAGGATTAAACTCTGTGGTTGGCTTGTTTTTGTATGTGCCACTTTTCTTTTGTCTCAGGTGGATGATATTGTGATGGCTTGAAAGTTGTAACTATTCTAATGTTGATGTTAATGGGAAGTAAGTAAATGTCCTTCATGGTGCTTTCTGATTGTGAAATGTGTTTTAACTTTGTCCATGCTCTGAATGAAATATGTAGTGAAAAAATGCAATAGCTCTGATGTTATCAGTTTGTCTTTTCTCAGTATGATTTTCATTAAATGTCCAGCCTTTCCTCCTCTTTTAACATTAAAAACAAAAGTAAACCATGTCCCAGAAGGGAAAGGAAATGTAATTTTAACTATATTTTCTTGAAATATATGAAAATCAGAACATCAGAGAATATGCAATTTTTAACTTAGAATTGTGCAGGGATGGGAATTCTTCAGAAATTCTCTGATTTTTACAAGTTTTCTCCCTTGGTAAATGCTGTTTTATTTTGTCGTCCAGTACGAATGATGGCCCATGTACAGATGTGTGTTGTGGTTAGCAGTGACATATTACTTTAAAAGTTCAGGAAATTTTTCTGTCAGTAATTCTCATTTAATTTGAATGTAAGTGCTTCTGTGTTGAATTTTTTGATCAAAATTGTGAAAGCCAAGCGTCAAAGTAATGGATTACCTTTGGTATTTGATGTAACACATAATTATTGGCAAAGGTTTTTAAAATTCAAAATTTTTGTTGTTTTATCGTGTCTGAAGAGAACACAAATTTTAATGTTAATATAACAAATAAAACAATTAGATTAGTAATTTCAGCTATCAAAAACCGCATGAATCATCGTTGAAAGTCAATTTAAGTATGAAATGTTCTAGAGTGAATGTCATTGATTTCTTTCATTGCAGGCTTGTAAGATAGACAGCCTGATGGTTTATGTATGTGTGTGATTTGTTTTCAGACCATGATCTATATATATGGGTAATCTTACTATCCCTTTGTGGAGATCTAAATGAGAGAAAAGTGGACATGAAGCTATCTATTCTTAAAATCTTGTTTGTATACACTTCTTGCTGGCATCTTGTGATAACATAATAAAGATACCTTGTTATTTGTTTCTGAATAAATTATTCTCAGATGCTCTCAAAACTTGTGTCAGTTTGTAACTTTTATATTCAGTTGTAGCAACCTCTGTTTTGAATTCTCATTTTCAGCAAATATTTTCATGTGTTTATGATATCATTCTTGTTTAATGTGATTGAAGTCAACTTAGCACTAGAGGAGACTGTTTCATGGGTCATTGATTTTTTTATCTGTAATAACTGGATTGACAGAGGTCCATTGTCATGATTCGGATGTTGTTAAAACTCACGCAGAGAGTGAGTTGTTGTTGTTTTACCAGGGCCATGAGAAATTGGCTGGCGGCCTTGAACGGCCCTCGCGAATTATAGTTGGTGAGTAAATAAATGTAAAGTTAAACTGTTGGATTCACGCTTGTCGGTTTTAATGTTCGTGATTAATAAGTAATGGAGTAGGGGTGAAACAAGGTGGGGATAGTTGACATTGTTAAGTATGACTAGACAAGTTTTTGCACGTTAACTGGCTGGTAGAATAGTGCAGACGTATTACTACAATTAAAATGGTGGGAGGTTTCGGCCAATGAGATAGCTGAACTAATTGGGCCAGCGGACTAGCACTGCTGGGTAGTTAGATAGTATAAAACATCGTGTAACGTTCAGATTTATTGAATACAAACGAGCAGAAGCATCGTGTCGTGAAGTATCTCCGGTTGGCCAGTACCTGAACTGTGATTTGAAGACTAGAAGTCCTTGCTAACGGACTGACTGAGCTCTAGAAAGAAAGGTCTGAGTGGGCTGACCTTTGAAAGCCCACGCTGCGCTATTTTGATGTTCGCGCCTACCAGTAGGCGTGACCAATGGTAATATATCTTATTTGTTCAAGCATAATAGAAGATCAGAGATAGAGAGAGAACCACAGCCTCATAGGAAGTCTAAGGAAACCCCAGCTGGCACTCGACGACGAGTGGCCTGTGTTATAGAATTATTTCCATAGTATGATTGAAGTAATATGGCACATTGTTGATGAATTGAATAATGATTGTGCATATATATAAATAGTTTTTTTGCAACTGCATAATTACCTACAAGCCGAAGTGTGCTTCTGTAGGCTTGGAACGTACTGGGCTCTCCTAACATTCAAGCCCATATGATTTAGGGAGAGTTTGCCTGGCGACTGGCCAGTGGCGACTCAACTGTCACTTTAAATTGATATCTAGTTTCGTATAATATACCTATTTGCTATTGATTGCAGTACATCCAATAAGGAACCATAATCACATGAATATCATAGATTAAGTTAGTAATTAGAATTTATTGCTTTGAATATACCTCTATTGTCTTTTGTTTTGTTTATTAATATTTATGTAAAACATGGCCTGACCGGCCTGACATATATAGATCCTCTAGTTGTTTAATACTTTTCTTGTGTGGTTGTGTCCGAGTGTGAGTTAGCTGCCTCTCGTGCAGTCGAATGCTCCCCAAGACCCTAACTCTGCTCCTGACATCCATTTTTGATCTGAGACCATCATAGGCATCCTTCAGTCTTGGAAGACGATGCGGTTACGCTCTGTGTGTTTTTTCTGGTACACAGCGTCTGGTGTGGCTGGCCGGTCCGATGCGGGAATGGCAGTCTCTGTGGCAGAGGGCACAGATGAAGTCTGAGGCTGATCTTACTGCCTGGGATGCCGCTTTTCTTCCTCTCCTCTTTGCCTCTTGCTGCTGAGCAAGTGTCTCTTCGAAGTTGGAGAGACCTTTCTGAACAGTCTGTCTCCAGGCTGACCGTTCTGAGACCATGGTATCCAGATTATTCATGTATTGGCCAAGAACATGTATTTCATTGATCTGCATTTCTAGCTGCTGTGTTCTCAGATCAAGGGAAATTTGAACTCAGTTGTGTTTACACATTTTACAAATGGATTCACAGTTGTTATCTGCTAGTTAATTGTCATGAAAATTATAAATTCCTTGTAATATTCTTTTTAAATTTTAGAATTCTTTTAAATTAAGGTCTCTTCATCAAGCCATGGTGTTTAGTTCTTAACTGAGGATTTTCACATTAATACTCAAAATTCAGTTATGATGATAGTACAAGATTGTAGAAACCTGCATATCTATATCCAAGCTAAACATATGTGAGTGTGCATGAGAAAACCCACAATAAGTCGACAGAGCTGATTTTGAGAAAAACGGCTTTGAAGTGAAAATATGGGTCCGACACAAACTCCCAACTTGGCTGTTGTTTAGGGGACCGTGGCATGTTACAGGGTGAACTGTAGGCAAGCAGTGAACACTATTCATTATGATCTCTCTAAAGGCTTTGTAATTAGACTACGGTCTCCTAACAAGATCCAAAAACGTCCGACTTGGCTGTTATTTAGGGGACTGTGGCATGTTACAGGGTAAACTGTAGATGAGCAGTGAACACTACTCACTATGATCTCTATAACGGCTTAGTTATTAGACTACGGTCTCCTAACAGCAATCACTCCAATATTAATGGGTCAATTAGCTATTGCCACTTTTAGGATTAAATGCTGTTTTCTCAAAATCTTGTTTTAGGGGGGTCACTGACTTCAATGTATTAGAAATGTCTTTTCTTTTATTATGTGTACAGAACTCAAAATGTCATGTTTGCGACATATTGTGGGTTTTCTCATGCACACTCACATATATACATATAGTGATCACACTAATCACAGGTTTTAATTTCACATTTCATCACATTGCAAGAGGTCAGAATGGCTGTATTGATAAGTTAAATTTTTCATGGAGTCAGATTGTCTTTATGATAAAAGAACAGTCTTAAAGGCTTACATAATCCAAAAAAGTTTTTAGTGCATATTTAACTCCATCATATTTCAAATAATATGAAAATATAATTTAGAACTACATGAACAGGTATATATGAAACACCGAAGACAACACAACCCATGGGCTCCAACAATAATATACTGCAAGTTTTCATCTTCCTTATTTTGGCCAAGGAAAAAATGTCTAGAATGCTCCAGTCTCTGAAAATTACACACATTGCTGTCAATTTTATACATGTAAAAGGTTAAAAAAAAAGCACAGAAAAAAACCCCAATAACAGTACAAGCTTTTTCATTTATATATATATGGCCTTTAGCGTCTTTACAGACGGTCTTAGCAGCTAGAATATTCACTTTCATTTTGACTGACAGCTTCTCTCGTGGCTTATTCTACCAATGTTTGACCCGAGAGTGCGATGGCAGTGATTGCAGGTCAGTCTTTTGGGTTCACTTTGGCGAGTGTTTTCATTCCGCCTCTGTCGTTTTGTCAGGTATGTTTCTTTTGCCTTGAAGTCTATTGCGAGCGTGCCACTGCGCAATTTTTGTCTCCATCTGCTTCGATCATTTGCAAGGTTCTCCCATTCATTGGGGTCGATGTTGAATGCTTTCATCGTGACCTTGCAAGTGTCTTTGAATCGCAGATGTGGCCTACCTCTGGGTCGGTTGCCAGTAGCAAGTTCCCCGTAGAGAATTTGTCTGGGGATGCGATCATTTTCCATACGGTGGAGATGTCCAAGCCACCGCAGTCTTTTTTTGCCTAGGAGAGCCTGAGTTGATGGAATGTTGGCTCGGCTCAGAACTTCGATATTTGAGATCCTGTCTTGCCACTTGATCTTGAGAATTTTGCGTAGGCAGCGCAGGTGGAAGGAGTTGAGGGATCTTTCATGTTTGGAGTAGGTGGTCCATGTCTCTGAGCCATACAGCAGGGTGCTTAGGACGCAAGTTTGGTACACGAGTACCTTTGTTTTGATGGTCAGCTTGCTATTGTTCCACGCCCTTTTTGAGAGTTTGCCAAAAGCTGTGGCCGCCTTTCCTATTCTGGCATTTATTTCAGTTGTTATGTCTGTGCTACCACTGATGGTTGAGCCTAGGTAGCAGAATTTTCCCACTTGCTCCAGAGGAGAGCCATTCAGCATGATTGGGTTGGGGTTTCTCAAGCCTTGTGTCAAAACTACAGTTTTTGAGACACTGATCTTTAGCATGAATTTGTCACAGGCTTTGGCAAGGCTATTGATGAGAGCCTGGAGCGTGGTTTCATCGTGGGCCACGATTGCAGCATCATCTGCGAAGAGGAGCTCTTGTAACATAGTATGCTCTGTACGAGATTTTGCTTTTAGTCTGGCAACATTAAAAATGGAGCCGTCCACTCTGGTGTTAATAAGTACTCCACCTGAACATTGACCAAAGGCATTCTTGAGTAGGGCTGCAAAATATATACCAAATAAGGTAGGAGCAAGAACACATCCCTGCTTCACACCGCTGTTTACAGCAAATGAATTGGATGTGCAGCCCTCAAAGTTGACACATGCCCTCATGTCAGTGTGGAAGGATGCAATAAGTTTTAGCAATGTTGGTGGACAGCCTATGGATTTAAGGACTGCATACAGGCCAGATCGGCTTACGGTGTCGAAAGCCTTTGTTAGGTCCACAAAGCATGTTATAAGCGGCCTGTTTTGTTCTTTACATTTTTCTTGGATTTGCCGAAGTGCAAATATCATGTCAATAGTTGATCGTTTGCTTCGAAAGCCACATTGTGTTTCTGGTAAGACTTTTTCCGCCAGTTGTTGAAGGCGGCAGAGGATGACGCGAGCAAAAGCCTTTCCAGTAATGCTGAGGAGGGATATGCCTCGATAGTTGTTGCAGTCGCCTTTGTCTCCTTTGTTCTTGTAAAGTGTGACAATTTTGGCGTCTCTCATATCATGTGGTATCACGCCTTCTTTCCAACACTGCAGTAACAGATTATACAGGTGTGGTAATAGTGGGCCTTTTAGGTCTTTTAATACCTCTGCAGGAATATTGTCACTTCCTGTGGCTTTTCCAGCAGACAGGTGGTCGATTGCATTGGAAAGCTCGACTAAGGAAGGTTCAGCGTCAAGTTCGGCCATTATTGGCAGTTTTTGGAGGTGTTCCTCAAAATCTGGCGGTATATTTTTCTCAGTTGAATACAACAGAGAGTAATGCTCTGCCCACCTATTCAGTTGTTCATTTTTATCTGTGATGGGATCACCATTTACAGACTTAAGTGGGGCGCTTTTGGTGATGATTGGCCCAAGAGCTACTTTCATCTGACTAAAGGCGGTTTTCATATCTCCCTTTTCATTTGCCTCTTGTATGCTGTTACACAAGTCTGTCCAGTATTTGTTGGCGCAACGTCTTACCTCCAGCTGAAGTTTAGCTTTTGCATTTTTCAAACAAGTTTTTGTACTCTGATTGCAATTTTTGTTATAATCATTGAAAGCAGATTTCTTTTGCTCAATGAGAGGTAGGAGAATTTCGCTGTTCTGGGCTACCCAGTCGTTGTTTGAAACTTTATGCTGTCCAAAAGACTTGATGGCACAGTCATGAATTTTTGAACTGAGAGTGTTCCATGTTTCATCTACCGAGTCACATTGGGTGACATTATCCATGCTTTCAGCAAATAACTTTTCAAATGGCTTTCTATTTGATTCATCTCTGATTGCTGTTACATTGATCTTAGGGATTGAAGGGGCTTTTGATCTGTATATTTTCTTGGCCGAAATTTTGATTTTGCTGACTACCAGTGCATGGTCGGTGTCACAGTCAGCACTGTGGAGGGAACGAGTTATTTTTATACAGCCCAAACTCTTCCTCCTTGAGAGAATAAGATCTAATTGATGCCAATGGCCAGACCTGGGATGGCGCCATGATGTTCTTTGGCATCTCTTAAGGTCAAAGTACGTGTTTGTAACACATAATGAGTTTACGGAGCATAGCTCCAGAAGGCGCTGCCCGTTTTCGTTGATGTTGCCAATGCCGAAGTGCCCAATGCACTTTGGCCATGCGGAGTGATCTGCTCCCACTCGAGCGTTAAAGTCACCCAGAATTAGCAGGCCTTCGGTGAGAGGGATGTTGTGGAGAGTCCTCTGCAATGCCTCGTAGAAAATGTCTTTGGTTTTGTCAGAGGAGGTAAGTGTTGGGGCATAGACACAGATAATGTTGGTAAAACCAGACCGGGTGTTCAGTCTGAGTGTCATGATGCGTTCTGACACTCCAATTGGAGTTGCGATCGAATTGATAAGGGAGTTTTTTATGGCGAAGCCCACGCCGTGGATTCTCGGCTGTTCGCTGCTAAGGCCCTGCCAGAAGAAGGTGTAGTTTTCTTCTTTGACTGACCCGGAGTCGGGAAGTCGAGTTTCTTGAAGGGCAGCGATGTCGATGTTTAGTAGCTGAAGTTCTCGATCAATAATTTGGGATTTCCTGATGGAGTCAATATCAGTGAGATCTTGCTGTTGCAAGCCTGGGCGCATTGTTCTGACGTTCCAGGTACCAAGTTTTAGTAATTTTGTGTTTTTGCCAGGTGCACACTTTACGTCAGCTTTTCGACTTTTGGTCTAGCTCCAACCACCTTATGAAGCAGGCTGACGTGGCGGAACAACACCCAACTGCCTGGGGGCTGCCCAGGTTACGGCGGGCGGTAGTTGATCAATGCAGCTGAAAAGCCGCTCCCACCGACAGAGGGGACCCCTGGCGCTCATCCGTACGCCAAATGGATTGAGCTTATCACCGGTAACTGCCACCTCCCGTGTTGTGCCCATCCGTAACGGATGGCTGGAGTGTCCTCTCCAAATCGGAAATGGGTGGGCTTATAGAGGAGAGACAGACGCTTGCCAAGCCCGAGCAAACGCCTCCTCGTTTTGCTGCCTTGCCTGGGCTATTTTTAAGAGATGGTGCTTTGCCCAGAGGCACCACCCCTCTCTCTGCCATTCTAGTTAAACCCAAGGGAGAGACCAGGTCAATACATTTGGAACTAGTCCGGCTGCAGGAGATGCTGGAAGCCAGTTTGATGCAGTTCTCCCTGACAACCACCTTCGGGTCTCCGCTCCTGATTTTCTGTCTGGGTTTACTCCCATAGCCTTTGCTATCATAGCAACACACAAGGCAGTGTGGTATTTGTATTCAGGGTTACCTTCCCCTAGTCTTCCTCTCTCCCGAGATGACCCACAAGACAGTGGGGGTGACAGTAGCAGGCTGTATTGTGTACTGTCATACAATAGCAGAAAACTCTGGCCTGACAAGCTTTTTCATTTGGGGAATGAATATTCAACACATACGGTATTCATCATAATGCATTGAATAGAAAAGTAGATGGACGGAAGCTGTAGAGATAGTTGCAGTTGTTCAAAATAATGCCAAAATTTGAAAATCGGTGTGTTTCTTTCAAAGTTTAGAATACATAGTATATTACATGAAGAAAATGAAAGGGGGAACCATTATTATAATTTCCGAAATTTCAATTTGATTACCTGGTTGTGTCCCTTTACCGGAAGTATCAGGAGTGGTTTTGGGAGTGACTAAACTTGGTATCGCCTTGTTTGGAATGCAGTCGGGCCTGTAACAAGCCTAGTTTCGTGGGTGTTTGTTCCAAATCTTTGCATCTTGCCAACAAAGAAACAAGTGGGTAAGCAAAGTGACTGTTACTTTTTTGGTGTTGTCCGTAATGTTTAATGTTTTTATTGATTCGTTCACCATATCTCGACGAACGAAAAATTGAGGTCACGACGATAGGTGAGACACCGAGTCAGAGGATACTTCAGGTAAAAGCATTCTTTGCGGCTGAGACATGAATTTTATTTACCAAGTTCTCTGCCCCGAAGTGCACCATAAGTGATCGAGAATAAGATACTCTAATCTATAATAGATTCATTTGAAAGAGTGCGCTTCAGGTCAATCGTGGATTTCAGAAATTGGCAGATCTAGACCAGCTAGGCCTAGCTAGACTAGTCTAGATCTAGACTCTAGATCTAAATCTAGATCTAGATCTAGATCATCTTGTAGATCTAGACTCTAGATTTTTTTCTAGATGTCTAGATCTAGATCTGGTCTAGATCTATAGCCTCAAATCAGGGGCTACAAAACACTAAATACAGTTGGCAGCGACAACTGCACAAGTATCTGCTTTATTCAGATTTTATCCCTGAGATTTTGGTGACATGATGTAGACTCTAGGCTAAGCCTAGAAATTCAAATGCTGTGCGAGAGTTTCCAAACTGTGGGAAGAGCCAGGTAAGGTTACTGGGCACTCCAGCAACACACTAGGATTAGGAAACACTGTAAGCTAGCTCTGTTTTGTCACTAACAGTGCAAAGGCCAATCCTAATTTAGGATAGCCTTATTGTTCATTCACCAACTTCTATGCTAGTTGAACATTTTTGGTGCATGTGATGCCGAGTTGTGTAGCCACTGTAGGCCAATTATGTAGGAAACATTTTTTGAAGTGCAGGGTACTGTGACAAAAGTTGTTTGCCTGTTGGTGTTTTCTTTGGATTTATCGTAGATTTGCATGTTAACATCTACCATGACAGGAGTGGTAGAGAACAGTCGTGTGCTAGTGAATCAAATGGTAAAATGCATCAAATTTTAGATTTCTGTGGTGAGAAATTATTGGAAATAGGCTTACTCACTGTAACTTCAATAAAAATAGTCTGTTGCCAGCAGGAAAATGTTTATACAAGGAATGAGGATTGAATTGATAGGGGAAATAGTGGAAGTAAGTGGATATGATGGGAGAAAACTGAAAAGTGTCTCTTTTTCATAAACAGCCTCATACAACCTCTGGGTCTGACATGCTCCCTAAAATTTGCTTTTATTAGTTTTAACGCTCACCCTGTGCGCGACGGCTTAAAGCCCGCTGTCGAGCCAGTGACCTTACTCACAGAGAATCTTATCTGGGTCACTGACTCTTGCCAATGTACAATGGCCACACTACGGTGACTACCGCTGTCCACGTGGTTCGGTCTTTTGTATTTGATGGGTATGAAACACTCGCTGCTATGCCTTATCATGCTTGATAATGAATTAACTTACAAAACCTTTGTCTGCCAGTTTCTAACCAATGATCTGACTTATGATACCAACTGTAGTTTTCATGACAATGAAAGCATGATAACTAGCCATGCTCCCCAAAGCCCTAAACAAATGGTTTGCAATTGGGGCAAAGATCATTTCAGAGCTTGTTTCTGATTGGTTCTTAGATACAGATATAACTCTTGATGGAGGTCAGCTTGTGAGAAAATGAGATATTGCAAATTTGTTGAGCAACAGTTCGCATGCCAATGTTACATCTTTTGATAGTGTAGGGAGAGCCTTTGAAAGCTCAGTTTTTGTAATTCTGACCAGTTGTTCACAGCTGATGTACATATACGTGAAGCCAAGAAAAGTCACTTTGAACAAGGATTATACCAGACAAATGTCTAGAAATCTCAATTCAAATGGAACATTCCATTCTAATCTTACATTGTAGACTGCATCCTTCTAAATTATATTTTGTATTGAAACTACCATGGCTCGGCTTAAAGGACAGAGAGAAGGATTTAAGTTAAAGTAATGATGTAAGTTTACATTTTTAGGGACTGGTGTGAGTACAATATATATTGTCTTTGTTTCAGATCTGCAAGTTTGAATGTTCAGGAAATATGTCCTTTTCACATTTTCAATCTAATTGATTTGCTTTGCTTAAAGGCAGGAATTGAATGTCACTTTGCGGTATGGTATCACCATCGGAAGTTTTGATATTTTCTTCCTTGGTTTGAGTAATACTAGTAAGCGGATAACTTTATAGTGCACTTGGAATAACTGCGTAATTATTCATGCTTTCAAGACATTTGGCATGTAATTTTTCATTTTTTGAGGCAGGTTAATTTCAGGAATTCATTTAAGTTGTTTTGATTCGTGTTTTAAAGAATTTCGGGGAACTCACATGCCTCAACTCAAAATCTTAATTTTAGGCCTGTCAGTGAAATAAAGTGTAAATCAAAATCATAGATTTCAAAAACATATTTTCAAGCAGTTTTGGGGGAACTGAACATGTAAATTAAAACCCTATTAGTACTAGGCAATAGTGATGCATTTTAACTTTAAAAAAAAAAAACAATTTGGACTAATGAGATAACAATTAAAATGTAAGTCATCTGTAGTATGTCTTAGAGAAATTAACTTCAGGGCGATCTCTTCTTTTCAGCATCCAGAACACTTCACTGTGCTAGGTTCCAGCCATCATGCAGTCTGTGTCTGTAGCCATATTTGCAGTGTTTGTGCTGAGCCTGACTTCTGGTCAGGAAGAATGGTCACCCGAGGACATGCCAAATCCACTAACAGATCCAAAGCTGTGTGGTCTCAGTACAGAAGACCCTGCATACATCTGTGATCCCAATAGGCTTCTTGGTGATGACAGTAAGTTAGAAACAGAGGAGTGCAAGATTATTTGGTTACAGTATGCATGGTAAACTGTGCTTTGAGGGTTTGGAATTTAGAAAACAAAAGCATACATGAAGTGGCACCACTTGGTGTCCTGCAGCTTTACTGCAAAATATAAATACAGTTGCACTTTTCATCTTGTTCATGCCCTTCACATTCAGGTTTTTTTGCATCTGCTCAGTAATATTTGTCTCTTCTTCCTGGCATACAGTTGGTAATGATTTTCTTTGAACTTTGGCCAAAAAAAATAAAAAAATTCACTGATAATCCATTTGGTACATGAAATAAGTGTAAACACCATCCTCAAAATAGAGGTTCAAAGGGGTTACATAATAAAGGAGTGACATAACTACTATTTCAAAACAGTGGCGCACAGAAAATTGGATACATATTATATTTTCAAAGGACTGACAGCTGAGAAAAGTAACATAACAAAAACAGTGGTGCATGTATTTCAAAAGGTTTATTATTATTGTCTCAGAGGAAATAATGAATGCTGTTTCGGGATGGTTGGTGTCAGTTGACACCCTGAACTCTAGCTTGTCTTTACACATTTGGGATTTAACAAGTTACAGAAATTTTGTTCCCTTGTCATTGAACTTACAACATGAACTCAGTAATAATTCACATAGGTTTATCCACTTTTTTTATTTGGTGCAACTGGAAGCCAATGTGTTGCCAAATTTAATTCGATTACTACCGCGAGCCATGTTTCACGCTCGAGTGACAGCTGCAATTGGGCGATTCCAAGCAAGTAGGTCCTGAGGTCAAAATTTTCAAAATGGGTTTATAACTGTGTCCATGGTTTTAAATTACAGGTAAAAGACTCTAGGTTGAAGGTCCATATTAATTTTTCGAGTTTTAGAAGGTCAAGGTCGTTATTTTATTCGTTATTGAGTGTTAGGTAAAAATTGGCCAGAATTTCACTCTGGTCCAGAAAGTGGGTGCATGTTTTTAAACTTCTGCTGAAGTTCTTGGTTTATAATTAGGATGCATCCTTATTGTCTACATGATAGTCCCTTTATAAAGGAACAATTGTACGCGAGTTTTGTTGGACTGGGTATTTTAGTACTGAAAAATTTTTAGAAAACAAATGAGGTTAGTTTGTCACGCCGTAATGTTTTTTTCCCCTTTTTTAATGTATAAACTTAGAAACTTAAAAAATCAAAATACCCTTTGAACTGACTTATGGCCAGGGTATGAGATTTATATACACAAACCAAATTTAAACAAAATTGGTCAAAAAATAAAAGAGCTGTTAATAATTGAAACAGCGTCACGCCGTAACGTTACGGCGTGACGTTACAGCGTGACAGGTGATTGTCAATCTGATGAGTGACAATATATCCATGCTTAATTTCTCTACATCAAACTTGTTTTCCAAAATCAATTAAAAGACATTCCTGGCTCAAATAGATATATGGTTGAAGTCTTTGAACTAAAGAAAATGTGTGTATTTAGTGTAATGAAGGATAAAATTTATGTTAAATTATTTTTTCTTATGAGCTGTTTTTGGTTGAAAAGATGGAAAGAATATGGTTGTACAAGTAGATTTTGCAGAAAATTATGCTATTATACATCAAAACGAAATCCAAAGTGCTCATTGGAGCCATGAACAAGTGTCACTGTTTACAACTTGTGCGTGGATTGACAAAGATGTTGTCAGCTCCTATGTCCTTGTAACAGTTAATTTGAATCATGACAAAGTAGCCGTTGTCTTTTTAATCAGAAAATTGATTACCACACTGCAAACTGAACACAAAGAAATTGAACATGACAGCATATTTTCAGATGGTGCTGCTTCCCAGTTTAAGCAAAAGTTTGTCCTCTCCTATCTTACTGTATTGAAAAATGAGCTGAAAGTAAATCTGTCCTGGCATTTCTTCGCAAGGTCTCATGGAAAGGATGCAGTGGATGGCATTGGGGGGATTATTGTGGTGAAAAGGAGAGTTTGGATTTCAAATTAGGCAGGGCATGTTGTTTCAAATGCAAAGGACTTTCAGGAGTTGCCAGTGAAAGGTCAGTGAAGACTAAAGTTATTTTTGTGGCTTCTGAGGACATCAGAGCATCAGAAGATAGCCTATCTGAAATTTGGGAAAGTGTGCAACCAATTCCCCCAAACACAAAATACACATTGTGCCAAAGCTCTCCAGCCCTTAAACTTAAAGTTGAGTATTCTCTCTACGGTAAAAAAAAAACTCTTGGCACACATGTCTTCAAGCCTTTTCAAAGCAAGTCTATATCTCATGAATCCACTTCTGCTGAAAGAAATGACCCACTTATTGGTGATTTTGTTGTGACCAAAGCTATTGGAAAATCTCGAACCAAAAACTTTATAGCTCAAGTGATTGAGAAATCTGAATTCTTTATTGAAGTTCATTTTTTGAAACCTGGAATTAATGCCCAAACATTTATTGTAAATGAAAATGATGTGCGCACTGTTGAAATGTAAGATATTGTGAAAGTTCTACCAACTCCGACCTTGAACAAACGGGGTCACTATGTTTTTCAGATTGATCTCTCTAATTGCTTTTTACTATGTTCATCTTTTACGTTTATTGACGAAAGAGTTTTTACGAGTTACATAATTGTACAAATACAAAAGGCCTACTTAAATTTACAAATTTTTTGTTAATAAAATTCAGATTCCTAAAAATCAAGAAAAGCCAGGAACAGTACATTGTAATCTTTTTTTCTTTTTTTTTCTGCTATGTTCAGTTGATTTTTTATACTGTCACGCCGTAACGGTCACTTTTATCCTTCTCTCATATAAACTTAAAGATCATTAACTTGGTTACCATTATGGTAACTAAGTTTGGCCTTTTACCCATCACATATGTAAAGATGGGACCTCAGGTCCATCTAGGGGACGTGAATTTTACAACTAAAGTTTATGACCCCAAAAAAATGGGCTTTTTCGTCATGCCGTAATGGTCAACGGTTTGACCACCTCATTAACTTTTGATTTTATTTCTCTTGGTGCCAGCCTGAACACAATAAATCCTAGTTTATTAGTGTGTAATTTTAAGTCTGTACTGTTACTAATAATCCTTGTAGAAAACATAAAAGGCAAAAAAGTGCCCTTTTTTGTCACGCCGTAACGCTTGGAATCGCCCAATTGGCCTGTGAGCAGCATTTCATGGCTCGTCTAATACAGATCAAAATCCAGACCGGTGGTACAAAGCTAAGAAAGAGAAATCCAATCCAACATTCTGAAATAGTTTAGGAACTTCCTGGTGCTAATTTCAACCGGGAAAAGACATGTTCGAGCTACTCTGAAAAGAAATTATCGCCCAAGTTCAACGTCTTTACATCGTTTTTTTATGTTCTTTAGTAGTGTCTGTTTTTTTACGGTAACTTTTTAATTTTTTGTACAGTGTCTGTGAAATTCACATGAATTGTATATAAATAGGTAGTAAACGATATCCATTAGTGTGAAGCCCATCAGAGTTATTGTGCTGGAGATATGAACCGTCAGTTGAAAGTTTGTAGGTCATAAGATCATATTTTTTTTTCACGTGTTGGTTTGTTGAAACCTTTTATCATATTTTTTATCGCTCAAAATCAGTTTTGATCTGCATATTTGAAAAGTTCAGCCTTTCACTTTTCTTTTAACATACAATATGTACCGGTTGGTTAAAGAAATGTAGCCAAAAATTAGGATTTTATAGAGAGGTCATGGCATCCAAAAGCAGGTCCCAAATCTGACCCAGTCCAGTGGTGGAAAATGCCATTGTAGTGATTGAGTAAATTTATATCATTTGACTTATAATTACTAAATTAATTCAAGTAATACGTTAAAGAAAGTGTACATGGAGATGAAATAAAGCAGCATCCTGCTACAAAGAACTGATAACCATCTTTCACATATAATAATTAATACTGTCGATCAATCAAATCCAACATGTTCAAAAAGTAAACAGATGAAATGAAGTGGGATTGCAGCTTGTGAGTTGAAAACCGTTTTATATATATTGTCACTTATTTGTTACGTCACTCCATTGTTACGGTGGAAGTGGGTGTCTCTCATATGAAATTCATCTCCCGGTTTGTTACTCCTTTGACACTTGCCCTTGAAAATAGTCCTAGAAATGTCTTTAAAAGGACAATTAAATGCTATCAGTTATCTTTGCAATTAAAAATGTTCAGAGGAAACCAAGTGCAGTTGGAAGGATTAGTCAACGAAAGAAAGAATGAATCACTTTGTAGGGTGGTTTTCTTGTAAAGAGGTTACTCCATTCTGTCATCTGTTTTATGCATGAAAGTGAAGAGTGAGGGACCTTACTTCCTTTACAATATATGACAAATATTCAACGTGACTTGTGTACAGTATACATACCCTCTATCATCATATGTAATATTTTATATCACTACTTTTTGTCATATTCAGCACTCCATATGATTATTGTACTTCTGTTTATGCAGTTTTCCATATAAACTGGCATCTGAAGGACGCAGCTTACAACAGCACCAGGTGCCCTTGCAGTAACTATCACTGTGAGATGGGGAGGGGCCCTCTTGGTTACCGTATTGGTGTGGCTCTGGTGCGACGCATGAAAATTCAGACTAGGTAGTAATTAATGTTTTCTGCTTTAGCACTTTGTATTTTTCAGGCGGGTGGGTTTTTTTGGCACTGTTTGTATGTGTGCAATCTAGTAAGAAAATTTTTTAATATTCTTATGTTATTCTTGAGTGCAGCAGAGGAGGCTAGCATGGTTAGGAATGAACAGTCAAATGTGATGGCAGTGCATTGACACCAAACACAATAACAGTATTTTAGATCCTGTGTTGTATATTTAATAGAAGATTGTCTTCCCTTTGATTAATTGAATTCTCCAAATACAGAAACTCCTGAGGTTTGAAAATATGAAATAAAGAAAAAGTGCTGCTATGTTTCAAATTTCAAATTAAAATGATTGCATTCTTTTAGATTTGGATGAAGAAGGGTGCTTACTAATGTGAACTGTCAATGTTATGTTGTTTTGTTTACTTAAAGGTAAAAATATGAATAAATATACGAATAATAGATACATACATAATTGAAGGTGCCATAGGTATTCTGTAATATGCCTTTTGTTGGTTGTGAAAATTAAGTTTTTACATTTATAATTTTTTTGGTCTGACTAGGAACAAATGAATGCATTGACTATTTTCAGCTTGGACGGGAGGCCCAACGATCCAGTTGACCAAGCTCAGCTGTTTGCCAACAGATTAGAGAGCACCAGGTGGAATATGGGAGATTGTGAGGAGGACATCATTATTTTCTATTCTCAACAGGACAAGACGGTATGTTTCTAATGGTGTTAGAGAGGAGGTGGTTGTGTTATGGGGGAGTTGACACCTTGTGAGTGCTTCAAGTTTGGGTCTTTGTCCAGGAAGAACTTGAACTAGGGAAATAGTCCATGTTGCACTCGTCACTTTCAAGATAGAGACAAAAATAGTTAGAAAGGGACTTCCTAGTCGTATATCAGTTTTCAGCATCAATGGATTTCTCAATCATTTCTCTATACCTGGACAAAAGGATTTTAATGAATTCCGCCTATAAATATATTTTGTTTTTCAGTTTTTCTGATCAAATCGAATGGTCTTTTTAAATTTACATCAACATTATACACATTTTTCCCTGAAAGTGACTTTTTGTACCTTACCATCTTGAAAAAGCCATAATCTGGTCAATTTTCAACATTCCCCCATGAAATGAAGTGCATTCTTCTCAGGACAGATTGTACTTTCACAGTAAACCCGTAACTCAATTTTGAAAAAGTGGCAATTTGGACCATTTCCCGGGAGAGACTCGCATATTGGTAAAATATGATAAAATGAAAAATTCATTGTTGTTACTTGACAATGAGCAGTTCTGTCAGTAGGTCCATGGTGAGGTGTGGATACTTGCAGTCAGGTCCACACATTATTCATAGGATATGCCACTTTAAACCATGGCCCAGATGATGACTTGCTCACAGTCAGGTTTCAGAGTGGGATGATTACATTGTCTTGCACCTTAGTCACAACTTTATCCAACCACCAAACACCTGGGGCCCAAGTATACAAACAAGCATGTGGCGTATCTCGAAAACCAGGATGGGAGCAGGGTGGTGTATGAAAACAAGTAAATGAAATTTCTTTTTCAGCCAATTTTGAAGTAGATAGTCTACATGTAATATGGCAAAGTACAGTGAGACTACAATAAGTACCACACAGGAGGAAACGATTATCATGCTAACAATTTTTAGGGTGTTTCAGAAGGCGTTATGGAGTATATTAGCTCTTTTTGACATTGTATTGTGTCCATGTGTGTGAAATCAATCATTTATTATATTTTGCAGGCAGGACTAATTTAATTTCATGTTCTTACCCATATCAAAGAGCCATCACAAATTCATTGATTAAGACAATTTGGATGACAAGATCATGGCAGGAGGACACAGAGATGTTTTCTGCTCTACTGTCCGTGTCACAAGTAAAGCGTTTATTCTAAGTCCAATGTACATAAGTTTGCAGCTCAGTATACACTGATGCTTGAAAAAAAAAATGGACTTAAACAGATGGCAAAAATTTCTTAGAATTTGTTTTCTTCTCATTGTCTGAATGCTCAAGTGTACACATGAATTGATTGTAGACACATGATGAAACTGACATATATATGTCTGAAGTCTCTGTGTTCTATCACACAGCTTGCCATTTATGGAGGTCAAACTGCACTGATCAGACTGACTCCCTACTTTCGCCAAGTGTTGGCATACAAAGTCGGTTCACAGTTGAATGATGGACAGCTCACCGAAGCCCTCAACAACCTAATTTACGACCTCAAGTAAGCTCAAAACCTGATTCATCCAAAAGATACATTTAAATCTTAAAATCACTACTACAGTGGACTTCACTTGAGTTGAACTTGCATGAGTTGAACTTCTCTTGAGTTCATCTTTTTTGGTGGAACTGGCACCGTTGCATCATATTTTATATCAAAATAAAACGTCAGTGTTGACTTTGATTTCCTGTCCCATCTCTTATTCCAAGTCTTGAACCCCATAGGGATGAGTTGATCTCAACTATCCGACCAATGAAATTGAATCGGCACCTTAACTATCCTACACCGACACTCCCCTGGTGGCAAAGCAATATATACATTACAGCGTGCTGATAGGCTAGGCTAGTCTTGTCCTCTCCATAGAGTTTCCCCACTCTCTTTGTTTTCACACACAGTCATGCAGGTAGTGAGTCCATGTGGGTGCATATGACAACACACAGACAGTGTCATGGACAGTGCCCATCCCTCTCAGCCCTTCTCCTAAGAATACTTCAAAAATACCACCACCCAACCCCAAACACAAGGGAACGCATATAGGCTAGTCCCAAAGACCAGAGCAGGTCTAGAGGCCTATGATCAAGCCAGAGGCGTGTGGGTGTTTTGTCTGGCACCCCACGCCAGTGAACCATTGGTCGGAATCACAAAGACTAAGCTTTCAAAGGCTATCAAAGGTGTAGCATCGCCATGTGAATTGTTGCTCACATTTGCAATATCATCTCATTTTCTCCCAAGCTGACTATCATCTACTAGAGTTGATTCATTAATATGTGCTAATCTGGATGAAACCATTGTTTAGCGCATGGGTTACATGGCTAGTTATTATGCTTCATTCTCAAGAAAACTACAGCTGTCATTATCATAAGTCAGATCATTGGTTAGAGACTTAGAGACAAAGTTTCATTGGTCATCTCATTATCGAGTGTGATAAGGCATTGCAGCGAATGTTTTCATACCAATCAGATGAAAACCACATGCACAGCGGTAGTGTGTTAATCGGCAAAGGTCAGTGCGACCTAGATAAGATTCCCCCATGAGTAAGGTCACTGATCTGGTCAGGAGGCTTGACCAGTAGTTACAGGCTATGGGTTTTAAGCACAGACTTTAAAGGATATCTCAAATTCATGTATCGCATCACTGTCATCTAGTCTATGATTTTATGACTTGCAAGCCAACGTGACCCCCACCCCCCCTTAAATGTATAGTTAATAATAGTGATTATTAAAGTGACATCGGGTCGGCGACGGATGAGATGTGTTGATCTATTTTTTTTTTATCCCCCGACGACATCAACTCAAGCATGGTTGATTGTACTTATTTATGCACTGCATTGTGCATGCTAATTTTGCTTGAAAGCAGCTGGTTTTGTGTCGGCTGTGTCTCATTGTTTGGTTGAAATAAATCTGTGAACAAAGTTTTGAATTTTGTTACACATAAGGAAAAAATGTTGATTAATTGGAAATAGATTAGGCTAACATTTAAAATGTTTCATTTTTTTCTGAACTGGCTTTTACTAGGTTTTTAGCTCATCTGCACAAATTACTTTTATTTATATTTGTATTTGTATAACTCTTTAATCCCATTTGGGAAATTTGCCTTTGTGCCATTGCAGCCCAGTTACAACTGGAGCAGGCACGTCGTCGCCACAGTGCAGCGCCGGTCGGCAGGTTTTTTGGGGGGGAGGGGAGGGAATGGTAGAGATGAATTTTATTTAATTTTGCCCGGGCAGCGGCCTGTTCGGCCTGCTCTTTACGATTTCCACCTGCCAAGGTATCTTTAACGTGCGCAACGTGCACACAGGCCCTCCGAATTTTTTCGTCCTTATCCGAGAAGACTAGGTACTCGATCCTACCCCCCAATAGGATCAGGGACACTTAAATATGAGAAAAATCCCAAACATCCAACATGCCTGCACCGGCCGGGTTTTGAACCCGGGACCCTTGGCATGAGAGGCGAGCACCTTGCCTCTAGACCACCTTGTCCCATTTCTGGATGGATGGAGAGCAGAAGTAAACACTTGCTCTTAAATGCTTGTTTAAGTCGCTTTCCAGCAGAAAGTAGCAGTTCCAAAGTAAAAGAAATTGTTAGGATTCCTTTGTCAATTGGCTTTGTTTTGTAAGATTAAAATGTTGTGAAAAAGTTTTTACATATTCAGTGGCCAAAGGTTGAAAAAAAAATCTTTCCAATCACTACAGGTTTGAAAGGAAAGGATTCTGATTCACTGAGCCACTGTTCCACTTACATCTTGTGTTGTAATTGCATGCATTCTTGTCTTTTCATGCAGATTAATCTTGAACTGTGATAATCCAGACATGGACTGTGGTGTCCATCAGATCAGGAGTGGAGTCTCAAAGGTCATGCTGTCCACGCCTCTCACTTTCACAGCGGTTCTTCTGTCTCTTTACAGCTTAGTTAGATTTTAGAATATTCGGAACAGATAATTCTAAGCTCCAATCATCTTTTAAAAGGTTACTGTAGGAATTGGACATAATATTGTGTTTTTTAACTAAATGACCTACAATTAGAGGAGCTGGTCCAAATTTATCTAGGCTGGATTTGGTAATTGACAAAACATGATAAAAACCACAGAAAAACTGTGGGGTCGCAGCAAGGCTTAAAGCAAATTCAAAAAATGGCAAAAAGAAAATATTGCATGGAGCAAAGCCTCGCTGGATTTAGGTAAAACTGCATACATGTAAACTGGAGGGAGGTGCACGGACCTACCAAAGACCTACCTTATGTAGAGCTGATGTATTCCTTTTAATCTGGTTTTTTGTGTGGTTTTTTTGTGCCAAGCTGATGAAAATATGGTGAAGGCAGCTCTATTAGGTATTTAATTTTACTGCATTTCTTGGAGGTTCAGGTATAACGGTCAGCCCCAGCAGCCAGGACACGAAATAAACATGCATTTTAACTGTTTCGCTGCATAGGGGTTTTGCTAATTTTTACAACACTAAATGTTACTTCTGGGATGTACAGCATACATCCTATAGGGATCGAAGTGGTTAACGAGAAAAAAAACTCTCCAGTCTTGCTTGTATGAACAAAATGAAGAGAGTTTTATTGTCTTGTGTCTTGTGATAGTATTACATTAAATAATGAACAGTTTGCCTCTTTTCAAAAATTATTTTTGGCTGTAATTTTTTTGTTGCCCATGTGCACTTTTTCTTATGCATTTTTACCCCAAGTGCCTTATCAGGGAGTGGAAATCACACCAAAAAAAAAATGAATATATAATTTTTTTTTTTTTTTTTTAATGTAGACTGACAAGTTTAACAAAAACAAAAACCAACAAGATGTTCACATGAACAATTTGTATGTTCTTTTAAATTCAGACTTTAGATCCAAATGATATGAAAACAGTTGATAAACTCATGCTATGAGGATCAGTAATGAATTTATATGAAGTGTGTTGGTGGCCCACATATAATTTTTTTTTTTTTTTAAATTGTTTTTTGTATGAAATTGTTTTCACCATTTATTTATTTTTTTTGAAACATAATCTTATCTGATTTTGATGTGCATCTAAGAACAACGAAAGCTACCATTTTACTGTTTCATGGTATTCTCATGGTTTGCAATTTTAGAATCAAAATCCATGTTGGAAGTGTCAATGCATCTTTGTCCATCATGTGATCTCTTTTCAAAAGACTGAAAAACAACAGTTTCACTGGCTTATAGAGAACTTATCTCCACAAGATGTGACGTCCATAATTTTATACAGCAAGTATTCCAGAGAAAGCAGAGTGCACACACTGTCTATGGAGAGAAGATGGCAAGGCATTCTGAGATTTTTGTCACTGCATAGGAAGTTTTCACAGCTATAATAATTAATTTAGATAGTTTGCCACATTTTCACAAGTGATAACTAAATCATGTCTCATACATACTAAATAGACAGCAAGTATCAGCTGAAATTTGTTGTTAATATCTGATACTCATTGCACCGGCCAGTATCGGTGAGCACTCAGTCTTGATAGTAAATTGCTGTTCACCTCCTTGTTTTGACAGCCAAGGACTGTCACAACAAAACATTTTGTGTGTTCACCGACGAGGAAAAGAATCTCAAATTCAAAAGATAATTTGATTGAGCAAGTTAGGTCAAATTAAAACTTGACAATTTGTTTGATTTGATGAGTCCTTTTGAGCTGTGCAAATGTGCTGTTTCTGAAAATTTATTGGGAGCTGAAGAATTTCAGAATTGGAGCATGTTGATATAATGTTCCATATACATCTCTTAGCCTTTTCTTTCACAGTAAAAATGTGTTCTGTCTCATCAAGGCTTTCCTTTCAGAGAGAGAATTTGACATGTATCTTTTGGATCCTCTTAAGGAAAGGTATCGCTCATGTCTGTTTGCCCTTCCTTTACAGACAAAGAGGATGCACACATTTATTTGTTCCTTCCTTGTAGAAAAACACTGTTAGTTTTAATTTTTTTGATTTTGGGGTTTGAAATTCTTTACATTAAAGGAGGCATTCTGCCTCATGATGAAATTTATGAAAATGACGCTTCAGGAAGGAAATATTTTATATTATATAATTTATGAACTCAATATGTAAATCGCACATTGTAGCATCATGGTTTGGTGTATATTGGGTATATTAATAATGAAGATGTGTAAGCTTGCAGTACTCATATAGATTTCAAAATTGTTACCTGACTGTAGGTGATGGGTAAATGAAGCCAAAGTTCTGCATATTGCTTTCATTGTGTCATAATGAATGTTTTTATGAAAGCTGTTGGCTGTTTGAAAGCTGTTCATTTCAACAGTGTAGACTAGACTGTTTGTTTGATGTGAAGGGCTGTGGTTATCAGCTGCAAATTGTGCTTGATATTTGTGGTTGGATTTGACAAAAGAGGCTAAAGGTGAAATTTTTATACCTCTTTAAAAAAATTAAAAAGAAAATATTTCTAACATGATTTCAAGCAAAATATTTAAACTAAATGCAGAAAAATTACTAATCTTTCATATTATAAGTAAATCTCGATTTCCAAAGAAAATGTTTTCTCAGGAATTCGGTCTTTCACCTTAAGCCCAATTTCGTCAGATCCATTCACATTTGTATGACATTTCATTGTTTTATTATCATGGTCTATTCTTTTTTTTTTCTTGTCAAGTACTCTGTATTACTGGATTTTAGTTTACTTCATCCTTTTGCTAATCATAATACTACATGTATAAAGTGTGGCAGGGAGCTATACAAGTGTAGCAGTGCAAGAGAGCTGAACATTAGACAAGTGATGCTTTCTCATTATCTCAGCCATCGAGTCAATCTATCATTTCCAAGGTCATCTTGTGCCATGTACATGGTTATGCATAATTAATTGATTGCAAGTTCTTATAGGTGAAAGACTGGGCCATGGGCTGAGCCACTTTTCTAAAGTGGTTAACATTGGAAAGCTGGCTAGTTTTTTTTTTTTTTTTTTCTTTAAAGGGCTCAGATTGAAATGCGATTTGGAATGTATTCATTCTGTGTGTGACTCAATGATTAGACATCACTGAAAAAAGAAATAATAGGTACATAATTAAGCAAACAGACATGAACTAATTAAATTTTAATTAGTAAGTAGATGCCTATAGAAGTGTATTCATACGTAGATACTTGAAGGAATTCAAACTGAAGAACTAGGTAAATAAATACATAAGTATGAGAATGCGCAGGTAAACAAGTAAATGATATAGCTGTCTATGGGGACTATCCTGGGGATTGGACACAGCTGAAAAGCAGGGTAGTCAATTCTTTTGTTTTCTTTGAAATGATTTGATACAAATGAGATTCTGTATTGATAGAAATGATTCTTGTATTCCTCAGTATGTATTTTGTGTGCAGTGACTCCAAATACACTGTTGTCTACACTGAAATTCATTACACATTAGCTTCCAAGGAGTGAACATTGCAGTATCCAGTGATCAAACTTTGCTGTCAGGTTGGCTAAGCGAGTGTGTTGATTTTGATGAAAGTTGTGTGTGATTGTGCTTTTTATGTTGAGCTGTTTCATAATGTGACCAATGTCGTGTTGGAATGTTACTGTGTTTAACTTCTCACTGTTCTCTTTTCCATGGTGCTAACGCAAGCTATCTTGTGACATTTTAAGATCTGATGTTTTTATACTCGCCTATTTTAAAAGTTCTTTTGTACAGTATTCATAGTGTGAATAATGTTTGTATAATTCATATGTGTGTACTTGTGTATTCGATTATCTTTTTTGCTTCATTGTTCAAGAGGTTTTAAGTTTTATTTAAGGAATTAGTGTCCACACATATGTATAAATTAGCAGTAGGAAGCTTGATTTGTACATTTTAAGAAATTTTCCAAAGATTTGAACTCAAATGAGTCTCTAGTCATCGTATGATGAATTATATTTAAGCAAGATTCAAGTACATTGAAATAGTGTGAGCGCTAGAATTACAGTAAAGCAGTCCAGATGATTTGAAAATTTTGAAATGATACATTGCATTTTCACAACAAATGTGAATTCAAGGAAGAATTACGGTATTTAAGAATTATGCATTTTGCTTACACTGATATGAGGAGATGGTACTTAAATTTTCAGACCTGAATTTTGCCATTTTGAGAGCAGATTTTATGAGATAGTTTGGAATAGCATTTAATGACATGGAGGCGTTCATTGCCCCTGAAAGTTTGTTTTTTCTTATGAATTGACGTCTACCTGCCATAAATTTAGCAAATCAAGAAAAATAATTTGTTAAAATTCATTTTCTTCTCTTAGTTCTTGTGTGAGTGATGGCATTTTATTCATATTGTGTTACTGCAGCATTTTGTATCAAACATAATATAATGACCTTCTTTGTAGTTGTATTTATTCACTTGTCTTATATAATACATTGTATTATTAACTTACAGAAACTCAGTTAAAGATCTTGATGGAGTGAAGAATTGAGAAGATATTGGGTTGCACAAAATGTTGAATCATTTATAAGGGGTGAGACACTGAACATTTATATATTGTGTTTTTTATTTGTGACTGATGAACTCCATCGAAATTGTTGCCTGACAAATCTTTTAACAGCATCTTATGTAATTTTCTTTCTCTTGCATTTTTATTTTGATAACATCAAATACAGTAAATGTTACTATTTGGTCACAGATGTTTGTTGAAAGCCTGAAATAACTTTCATGCAAAAATCAGGCGTTAAGAAAAAAAAAAATGTAATCCTTTTATAGGCTGGGGAAACATGGAACTTACATTTCTGCATGTAACTGTCAACCTTCTGCAATGCTTCTGTGCATATATATATTTCTCTCAAAGGTATTCTTGGTTTAGATTCTCTGCATAAATAAATTATCTTCATCATATAAACATGTTTTGGTGTTTATTTTGTGTGCATTTTGCAAGGAAGGTTGAAATTCAAACGTATGTTTCTTTTAATATGAGGAATTGTTTAAACCACCCGAATGATGCAACTATTGCAGTAGAGACTGTCACCCCCGCAATGCCCTGTTCAGCCATAAGCAACTATGCTGCAGCAGAGCAGACAGTCAAAACAATTGGAAAGTCACACAGTATTCTCAGAACATGTGTCTTGTAGTGCAAAGCTGATTTCCAAATTGTCCCCTTCGAATGACAAGGCTCTATCTCCACTTTTTGATGGACTGAGTTATACGCCACTTTTGCAGGGCATCTTCATTGTGTGTTAAAGTACCAAGCAGATGTCGAAAATTTATGAACACATGAAACTTCAATCATCAATTTCTCAAAAGTTGTTGGAAGGGAGTTAAACCTTGTTATTCTAAGGGGACAAAAATGTTAGCACTAAATTTTTTGGAGTGTTACCAATGAAAATAACAAGGTTTCAGAAATAAACATCTTCCTCACACACAAATACCAAACACTCGGAAGTAGCAAAACACTCTTGTACTGACAACAATAAAGTTTATTATGTCTAGACATCACTCACAAACTATTTTTAAATGTAGTCATAGAAACAAAAATTTATTGAACAATGATGATTGGTTTTTTATGTTTTTTTTAAATTTTAAAATATACTACTTCACATAATTTCTCTTGTTACTTCAACAAAAAAGTAAAGCAATCATCAGAACAGTAATCATGATCTGCAGTTAAGGTATTATACATGTAATAGTCCTTGTCTGGATTATTTCCTTATGTCAGAAGTCAAGTTTTGTCCAAAATAGTGAAATTTAACAGGATTTGTTCAGTTGAATTAAACTTTATTTATATTTATCCATTCTTTCAGTGAAACAAACTTCACATAATTGTGTTGATTATTGACTAAATATACATGTATGAATATTGTTTGACAGAAGTCACAGATTACTGAAGTTGGGAGTAATGCAACTTTGCCTCTCAGCTACATAATCACTTGATAATAATTATGCTAAGCTGTACTGCAAATGAAGACTACTATGACTGTTCATTTTATAACGGTGTAGTTTTGAGCATTATGTTAGTTTAATTTTTACAACACAAAGCACAGCTGACTGTACCACTGACATGAACAACACTTAATAAAATTCTCATAACTTTGTACAGCAACTGTCTGAGACAAAAGCAGTATGAATTATAATTATGAACAATTGTACAGTGGCTAAAACCAAACTTTATAAAAGTGACTTTTTTCCTGATAGCAGAAGCTTTCAGTAAAACATACACATGAGAAAATATAAAAAAAAAGAACATTGACATGTACAACATGTTCATCATGTGTGCCACGATTTATCAAAAGAGGGTAAAATTGAGGGGGGGGAGGGGGGGCAGAGGGGAAGACAAAATATACACATTCTATAATTACACTTGGCCTTGATGAAGATTTTATTCCAGATCGGTAGATCGTCTTGGCTAATAAGTTCATTTATAGGGTTCATTGAATAGCCTCTACACAACCCGGATGTGCGGGCTGCATCATTCATGTATAGTATGGAAACTGATAATTATTTTAAACTCAGAAGTACATGCAGTCAATGCTCTGGGTGTCTTTTTTTTGGTTGTTTTTTGTTCTTTGATAAAGGTTACTCTCCTTTGAGAAACTTCAGACACATGATAAAATTGCCATTGTTTCAGCGAACACACATTTTGAGTCTGCATTGTCATACATACATGCTGTGCAAATACCTGATAAATTGAACACAAAGTGACAGTTTATCTTAACGGCTGAATAAAAAATGAAAGTTCAAAGTTTCAAAACGCAATCCTTGATGATAGAAATATAATGCAGTGTAAAACCATAACATAATAGTGAGCCAGTCAAAAATTAGATTAACTGAAAATGCTAATGCATGTATTCTGCAAAATCTGAACATTTGTCCTTTTGTGCCTGAAATGAGTGTTTATTCTTGAGTTTGAATGGCTGCCTGATTGGTTGATTGTATAAAAAAAAATTGAGCAAACTTGAGGGTTTCCCTTCTTTCTTTCTCTCTTTTTATTTCTGTTTAAATTGTAGAAAAGTAGTAAGTCTGGCAGGTTAAATTGTGTGCAGACATTTGTGAAGCCTATTAAAGTGTTATCATAACAGACCTCTGTGGTTAAGATCTTACTCATACCAGCATTCATCTAACAGTCCCCTACATTGTGCACATGATGCATTTTAAATCAATTGTCAGAGATGAAGATCCATTCATTCTATGGTGTTTTTTTTTTTTTCATCTTTCAAACTTAGCATCGTTTAACTGTTCCTGGATAGAAAAAAATGTAGAATATCCAACAATTGCTTGAATTAATTAAAAAAAAAAAAAGCCTACATTGCTGATTGTCTAAGGCCTGACTTACAGTGGAACGAGTCTGGAGTCATCATTGCTGCTGATGCCATTAACTCACAGCTAAAGATAACTGGCATGATAATATTCCCACCAATCACCATTTTAATACTGATCAGTATCCATTTAATTGCAACCCTATGTATAATTCACCAAGGATTATAATAAAATGTACTCTCTCTCTTAGTGGAAAACCTTAACTGAGAGGTTCATAAGGTAGAATCAAAACACCCTGGGAATCCACATACATGTTTCTTTGTCAGACCTGCCAACTAAATTATCATTTCAATATGGGAAACCTTGGATACAGGCAAACTGCAACTATTACTTAGTTATGAATGCTATGGAAAGGAAATTACATGTACAAAGAACATCGTACATAAAAACACAGTGACATCCTATATATGGGACAGTTTTATAAAGTACAAAAAGTTCGGCAGGTGTACTTTATACACAATCACTTCTCCAACAAGTCCACAATTAAGACGACTTGACAAACTTGCCTGTTTTTTTATCTTCAGAAATTTTCAACAAAGATAACTATTTTTGGGGGTGCTGTCCCCTATCCAAGTATTATTCCAGTGAAACACTTGATTTGACCTTAAAATCTCCTTCATTGATGACAACTTTTGAGCATAGAAATTAAGGATGTAACATGTTGAACTTTCTAAGACGCCTTTCTTTATCATATTCAGGCCATAGTTAAAACCAGTAATTAATTAAACAAAAAAACAGTATTTTAGAGGATGACTTAGCATTATCAACTATAAACAAAGGCACATCTAGAAAAAGCTAGTTTGGCACATATAATATTGTTTTGATGGTCAACACCCAAACCATCTAATAAATACAACCTGAACTTGCAGTGTAGGTGAACAGTTTGTGGATGAAAATGAGCCAATAACATGATCCAATACAGTTAAGATAGCTCCGTCTTCACCTTAAAAAATTCATCCAGTCAGCATGCCGAAAATCTCAGCTGGCGATGTTTTTCTTTGTGTGCCAATGTGAAGGCTATCATGTACAATATTTACAACAAGAATATTTTTCAACTTTTACTCATCATCATGCATGAACACAGTGCTAGAACAAAGGAAAACTTTCATCTTTACAATGTAAAGCAGTGGAATTACGAATGTGGCTCAAGTAATTCTATGTAACATGGTACAAGTATAATAAATGTGAAAAATGTATCAGTTCATCACTGAAGCAGGGTGTTAGATTGCCAGTTCTTTTCAGCATGTATTACTTTTCCAACCACCCTTTAGGCAACCACATTGCAGGGAGAAATGTTTAAAAGATTTTTTAAAACATGGAACAATACAAAATTCAAAACCAATAACAGGAAAGTTACTTGAAGTTGGCAAATGTATGGTAAAGATTAACATTAAAATAGTAAACTTCTGCAAACTATAAAGTATTAAAGCTATCTCTTTAACATATTACAAAATTTACGAGGTAAAAACTAGATGTACAATGGTATATGGTGTAATTAGGACACCTAGGGTTGGAGGGATGCTCGTAGCTGACATACCTGGTTAATCACACATCTAATGATTGTTATATATACAGAGTAAACAACTATCATATTGCTGCTCTCAAACAATTCAACTTCTTGTTTGAATCCCTCTAAGTGACACAGGCATGGACTGATGGTATTGTTAAAATTTTGCTGTGAAGACATATCACAGTCAAAACAATTTGAAACAGTCAAAACTTCTGATCGGACTTATTTCAATCATAGTTTGGACTTTAGAAATTTTAAGAAAAACGTTGTTCATAAAACAATGCATTAGAATTAATATTTTGGACAAATTTGTCTTTACCTGTATTTGGTTAAAAGGAAATTATTTTTCATTTTCTTGTTTTGTGATGAAATGACTGATCATCACAATTTTCCATGCTTTCGCTGTTTTACAGAGTTTTGTCTAACGAGAGCAGTGATTTTGGATGACAGAGATACTGTTTCAGTTAGGACGTTAAAATTTGTCACTTTTGAGTGCAACGTCTGTGGAAGTTATGATGTCAATACAATAAGAGAAATTTCATTAGTTGGCTGTCATGACGAAAAAGAAGCGCTTGCCATTAGCAAGGAAAGCACAGCACAGACCAGAATCCTGACATGATCAGAATTTCGTATCACAATATGCAACACATAAGTACACATCAATCATCAAAACTTGAAAAAAAAAAAAACACAAAGTTCAATACTTATAATGGCATCACGAAAACAAATCTTGTTAAAAAAAAACAACAACAACAAATAAAACACAAACATAACAAATCAGCAAAGGATCCGAAGAATTAACATAACTGTAAACAAATTCATATAAAGCGAGCAGTCAGGTTTGTATGAGCAGTATTTTATTGTTGCTTTTACCTCTTGCATCTGTGAGCTATAATGAAACACTTTTCAAATACTGAAAGAAATGTCACTTTGAAAGGTAGCAATGGGTGGCAGATTGGGTGTTCCATTTCTGTTGTCTCAGTTCCATTTATACTATATTACATATAATTATGTACATTGTTGTCCAGACTTTAAAGAAAAGAAAAAAAATCAGAACACTCTTTTTCACCTGTACGATGTACATCCCTCCATTTTCCTGATCGTTTGCAGGATTTGACATTTTCTGTGACACTTTCATCAGGTGTAGAAACCATTAACTGGCACCAAGGACCTGAATTAAATCTGGTTGAGTCAATGATATTCTAAAGTAAACTTTTACTTCTAGCGTTGCCACCAAAGAGCTTGGCTGAATCTTGTAGAGAAAAGTAGAATGCATCTCCCTTGCATCTGTCTTCAACTGCCACAGCAAAAATACTTTTTTGTTTTTGCCGTAGAATTGTGAATCTAGAGACAGCTTCATGAAAGTCATTAAATGGTTTTGAAATTCTAGTTTCCAATATACTGATTCCACTCCAACAAAAGCAACAAAAAAAAAAAGGACAGAATCTCTATTTAAAAAACAAACAACAGATGAAGAAAAAGAAGAAAAGAAAAGAAATGATAACTGGAATGTAAACAAACAAAATGACCACAACAATAACAACAAAACTGAAAGGTGAAAAATAAATGTCAGACTGCAAAAAGGGTTACATTACTTATATGATCTACCTGTCTTCTTCCATTTATGACGATGTGTGTCTCAGTTATGGCCCACATGTAAGTGATTGTCAGTGAGTACATATTTATTACTTTGTTCATACTGGACAACATAATATGTTGAACATTTTCTCACTTCATCCCATGCAGTAAAAAGGTCACACTACGTATTATCACAAAGCTGGTGTTCAACTATGATACACCCATTTTCAGGTTTAACCAAGAACACAAGAAAACAAACTATAAAAGCAGGTGAGTTGTATATGAGGTGAGTGATAGATCTGTATCTGTAGGCCTGTTTTGCCTATACTTCTGATAATTTGATGCTACATATACTTGTAATGATGCCATGCTTCCTACAGTACAGAATCTCAGTCTTGAAACTAGACACAGTCACTATATTTGAGTACCCATTCTGGGAAATTATGCAGCAGTATAAAAAAAACAGTAAGTAATTTCTCATGTCAATTTACTGAAAAGTCAACATTCAGCTGTGCACATTTACACCCATCTGTGATAATTATCTCTGTTTGCATCTCTGGCTTTCTCTGAGACCAAAATTATGTTTATCAACAAGAAACTATAAGTCACTAGATCTGATCTGAGAATGGAACCACCCAGTGTTCTTGTCCCTTTGTGGTGTGAGGTGAATAAAAGTGCAAATGAACGAGCTAAACATTAAGCCACTGCTGTTTACACACCCTCACTTTAATAGCCATGAAATCTACTTATGATGGCAAACAGAAAATCACAACGGATGGCATAAGGTTAAGTTATCACTACCTTTTCATGAAAGTCTGAGAAAGCCTTTGCTTATTTACAGCAATCCAGTAGATGAAGATATTTGGTATGTTGCACTCATTTTTATTTATTGTAAGAACGAAGGAACAAATCCTCAACGTTCCCTAAAATTGCAGTAATCAGTTTTATCTACTTTTCAGTCGAAAGAACATTTTTTTGCACAACTGGTCTTGTTGCAAGGAATTTGTTAAAGTTTGCTATTTGATTACTTTTCGGCTTAGGAGATCATTCAATGCGGCTCTAAATGCAGCTGAATATATACGAAACTGATTTTTTAATTTTTGAGTTACTATAGCCTTGGGGAATGGTGATAAAATAGCACTTGTTACAATCTTCATTTATTATCAAATTCTACATTGCCAAACTTTATTCTACATGATTCTGTCACATAGTTGTTCTCTAATCCCTTTTCAGCCAACAAGATTATTACACATATCACAAGTTCATTGCGCTTTTTGTTACAACATGTATTTTTTCCATGGCTGTTGCCTGGGGACCGTGGTATTTTACATAGTTAGTACAGATGGGCAGTAAACACAGCTCAGTATTTTCTCTATTTAGCTTTGTAATTTGACTGCGGTCCCCCAACAGCGACTTTTTCCCATAGTTAACACATTCTCCCAACAAATTTGTCCATTAGTTTAGACAGGAGCCGTAATAGTTACATGTATATCAGAGAGTACAGATGTATAGAGAGGTTGATTTGCACTGCGAGACACGGGAGGCGCTGCGAAACCTTTGTTAGCATGGAGCGGAAAGTAGATCGCTGCGGTAAACAATACCGGTTTGTGCATTTCCACGGGGCGTAAGAGCTTACAAACGGCTCTAAATAGTTTCAATCAGTCCAAAAATATGAACAAACCACAATGAACAATATGAACAAACAGATGTGCACACTATATTTGGTGAAGGTGGTCTCTTTCAATTCTTCAATTTCTTGTTTACCACAGCGACATAGTTTCGCAATTTGGCAGAAGTGAGATCTCTCTATACATACTCTCTGGTTATATATTCCATTTTTCATGTAAAATTCTTGGAAACAAAATTAATGTATTTATGGCAAAAAGGCAATATGAACAAAATCCACTCATTTAAGGATAAAAGATGCCAGTCCTTGCCTCTAGAAACACAGGAGAACTGGATGCTTGAATGTGTGCAAGCAAAAATAGGCCACAAACTTACAAATCAATTGATAAAAGTATGTAAAAGCAATTAGGATCACACAAATCTTTTCCAGTTGTTCACGAGTTCACTGTATGAAACTTCATATTTTATTTCATGTATGTATTTCATATTTCATGAATAAAAAACAAACAAAACAACAGATCATAGTCTTAAAACTTGTAAGTATTTTTTATAATTTACTATTACATAAGTCATAAGCAATCTTTTATTTATAATTATTACAAACTTGTTAATGCAAGAAAAGCTGAACCACTTTTCTGCAAAACAAATGTATCAAATATTAACTGCAATTCAGACCTTACTCAAATTTTATGGTAGTCTGAAAGTTTGGATCAGTTCTAATCATGTCTTACTTGAATGTAATATGACATGTCTTTACCAGCAAAATCTTCTAAAACCACATGCAGTAGGATACACCTCAAAGCATGCACCTCAAATGTGCTTCATTTAACAAGACCACTTTGTATTGGCTACACTACATTTGTACACGTGTATATGAAATTTTCAGCTTACCTACCAACCCAAACTTCCCTTCTTTTATATGTACAAAATAATCTACTACAAAATTTTACTGACTAAAGCTAAGCATGACAGAGTGGAAAAAGGCATTGATTTATACACGTGAGATATACAGAGACAAGTAACACACACTTAAAACCACAGCATTATGCGTATTCAAAAGGATTACACAATAGTTTTTATTTGAAATTAAATTTACATAATTACACTAAAGCTATAATAAAGAATAAACACATGAGGTTTCGGAATACTCAGGAATCAATCAGAATTCTGAAGCTAAACCAGTTAATCATTATACGGAAGAGTCATGTAATTTTACTACATACACTTTATTGACCAGTATTAATGATGAACTTCTCTCCATGTGAAACTTTTCTACAGTATGAATAACTCAAATTCACCATAACAGAAACGACAGGAAGCAACAGTTATGAATTACAAGATGCACGGAATGAAATCACACCTCAATCCAAAAAGTTACATGTATATGTATAGATGTATTAATCTTTGAGGATCAATAACATAAACACATACAGTCATTAGAGGTGGAAAAGTTTTCAGATCCCTGTCATACATCACTCAGTGGTGGTTTCCAAGGTCAACCATTAAAATAATTTGAATTTAACAGGAAAAAATACGTGTGTAGAAACAACAAAACTCATTACCAGCAAATATATTACCATCTGTTCACATATCAAACTTATATCAATCACTTTGTTTACCTGAAAGGCACAATCCATTGAAAGTGAAACATCATACAGTTAATTATGACACAGAAAAACAAGATCATTCATGTCAGTTTTAGAGGATGGTTTGACACTACAAAGAAATCTTGACCCTTGCTGGTGGTTATACCAGACTCACCTGAGCAGTTTCATACCCTACCAGTGCAGTATTATTCTCTGGATACACTTGACCCCGTGATCTTGAGCTGTGGTGGCCCTGACCCTGGTAATTGATAAATTCAGCCCCACGCTGCGTTGAACATTCAGACATGGTGTCATTGTCAAAAAACACATCGTCCAAATTGCTGGCCCACGTATCTCGACTAGAAGAGAGTTTGGAATTACCATCCTCAGCCACTGGCATGCCTCCATTGACTGTGTAACCTAATCCTGGCTTTGCATAAGGATGAAAACTTCCACCAGACCCATGTCTATTCCGAGGACTGCCATTGCTGCCATTTACAGTGTCACAAATATATCCCTGCCCAGCACTGAAATTACTGTTGCTTGCACTGTTACGATTATTGTTACATTCCACGGACGCATAACGATGATCCTGAGAAGAACTTGACGATGAAGGACGACGCTGACGATAGGGGGCTGTGCTGGAATATAGGTCTTGGTCTGAATATTTCCTCTGTGGTGGAGCTTTCATCATCATGACTGCTGGAGGAGATCGTGATGACTGAGGATAGTAAGAGTAGTCTCCAAGCTGTCGACCAGATGAATCTGAGGAATAATGACGTCGATCGTCCCGGACCTGAGAATACACTGGTGATTCCTCCACTGATACCAATCCATACGGATGTCCAGCAGCATCTCTAGGCGCTGAATGCATGAAATAATTTGGATCATCTACTGCACAAATATTATTTCCATTAGGGTGGTATGTGCCATTTTGACAATGTGCGTCCTCAGCATCTTCCTCATGAGAGAGAAGTGTATAGCTTATGCTGGAGGGGTGGTATCCCTTCCTTGTGACATGAACAGGAGTGAAAGCTGACCCTGCAGTGACTAGAGGATTTCCATGAGGGTCACGCAGATAGCGCAGCTCTGGGGCGTAGTTCATTAGTTCCAGGTATCTGCCACCACCTTTAGATCCACGAGGTTCAAGATATCCATTGTGGTCATATTCACCAGCAGCAGGGAAGTGGTCTCTATGAGCTCCTGCTTGGCTGTACTGGGAGTGTTTAGAGTCTTCTAGGGAATGAGTTCTTTTTCTGCCAATATTAGTCAAGTCAACCACCAGCTGCAAAAGTTGAAAAAATACTATTAGATGGATGAAAGAAACGGTACAACAATAAACGGTAAAGATTTAATTGAATCAACAGGGTCACTTATTGCAGCAAATGATTTCAATGTAAACACACTCACCTCAGAAAAAGATCAAATTCTTCCATGATCTAAACATTGTCAGGAGTTTCATGTGTTAAGTTTTGGATATCTAGCAATTTCGTCTTTAAGGTAGCAGCATAATTGCTTAGATACTGACAAAGGCATGGATGTCAGTTATGTCCTATGCCCATGAATAGCTCAGCATTAACACGTGGAGATTCAAATTCTGTCATTTAAAAAGTAATAAGTTTACAGCAGTAAAAAAGAAACGTCTTTATATTTCCTTTTCTTTGCATCTTGTATTCACTCTTTGTCACAAGCAGCTCACAGCTTTTCATAAGCTGATTCAAATGTATTACATCCAGAAATATGTCATTTGAGATTATACTTTGTCCCAATAAACCATGGTCAATATTTCAGTGAAAGACTCCAATAAACACCAATTAAAGGAGCAAGCTTTCACACTGTCATGAAGACATTTTTGTATACTGAGGATTGCGCTGTAATGTACGTAAGAAAAGAAGATGGGCTGATTGATGAACTAAAGAAATTCACCTTCTGTGGAGTGTCATGTGAACCTAACAAGTCGTTCAGTCTCTTTTGTTTCCCTGACTGTGTCAGGCGCACGGAGCCACCCCCTGGAAAAAGAAAAACAAAAAGTTCTTAAAGGAAATATACATATATATATATATATAACACAATTTTTTCATTATTTTCAAGCAACCATTTCTGGTTACGGCTTGAAAGCAATGGTCATCATCTGAATGTGGGAAAAAAAATTAAGTTAACATGCCATGCATCTTGATCTAACAAGTAATTTTATCCCAGTTAACAGTGATGTGACAAACGGCATGTCCATCAAAAATGCATCACAATGTAGCCCGATTTGATAATGGATAAACAGACTAAACTGTCTTGCGATATATAAAATCCTGAACATTTTGAAAGTAATCTCAATGTGCACTTTATTTCGTATTTAAACAAACTAATACTAAATCAAACAATTAAATTGCACTGTTTTACTGACATTTTCATTTACGTTACTCCACAGTGCCAAACAAGATAACCTTGAGAAATGGTAGTTTAATTCTTTTGATTAATATCCACAACAAGAAACCACTGCAAACAAGGTAGAAAAAAACATCACCGAGATTTTGAGCGTCTTCTCAATTGCAGAACTTTAAAGAACGGGTTTCAGGACAGGATTGTACATGTATTATTTTCAGTATAACGTACGCAGCTGTTACTTATATAGATCACATTGTCACAATATAGATCATCAATACTGTCAAATATTGACTTACTCATCTGAAACTTAGGTGCATAAAGCATAGATCAATGGATGCAGAAATACAGATAGGTTGATGTATGTTAACAACAGTGGGACCCTTATCATATAATTACACACAGCTAACAATTAAAACTGCTTCTGACATGCCAAATTACAAAACAAATGACATGCTTGGCTTGGCCTGCGTCAGTACATATCTGAATGCTCATTTGCATGACTTCAAAAGACAAATTAAATACAACACATACATTCGTTTGAAACAAATAAACAATTAATAGCTCTTTCACGTACTTTATAAAATATTTTTTCATATTATTATGTTGGGAACATAATACTTGATAAGCAGTGCATTCATTTCAACAATTTACAATGTCAGTTAAGTATAAAAATTTGTTTCATTTTCCTTCGCCAGTGTTTAATTTATTGTTTAAAATCAAACACGGACAGAAAGAAACAAAAACACGCAGTACGATGGCCAGGTCACGCTAACATGAAAATGCAACCATGTATTTCATTAATTTGTTTGAAAATCAACTGTCAAACAGCACACAAGGCTACAATTCAGAGATGTGCCCCGTGCATCCCAAAGTTTGGATATAATATGTTTTTCCATCAGCTCCTGATATAGCTTCTAATTAACTGCATTCGATTAACAGCTGGGCATCTCAATTTTACCATACAAAACATGCACGTTCAATTCAAAACATTAAACTGACTGACAATGACAGTCATGCATAAAATCAAACATCTATTAGTTTAGCCAAGTTATTTCTACGGTTGTAATAGCCATGCACAACTCATGCTTTTCACTTACAGTACGTAATAATTCAATGCTACCCCAACCTCACTCTCTTCATCTTTCGTCTGGTTATTATTATTATGGTTATACCAGTCTCCAGTTTCACCAGGTTTTCAGCAGTCGCACTTCGTGTTTACCATACATGTAGGCCCTACCGTCAACAATATTAATACCACTAGCTGAAAGTATGGAGTTTCAAGTTGGGACTTTCATGCCTGCATGAATCACTTTCATAATACTGGTGTAGGCTACTGATAAACAAAAAAGGTAATGCAAAATTGCTTTTCCTGATTCAAAGCGAATTTTGCAGTACGATTTATAGGTCTCGTGAGGCAGTCCCATTTATGTACGTCCCAATCCAGAATGCCTGGCTTTATTCTACAAATAAAATTCAAAACTTTAACTTGATTTGTAATATAATTACTCTAACGTTTTCGTAACAAAAATAAAAATAAAATAAGAATTTGGCTGGTGGGGGATGGGTGCTATGTGGTGAAAATGAAGAAAAATAAGTTACAACTTTAAATAAAAAAAAAAAAGGTGTATCTTAGCAACAACGTTTCCAGAAACACATATATTTGCACTGTGCAAAGTCACTGCCATATATATAATATTCACCACTCCGCCATCTGGCAATACGAATGAGTACTAGCTAATAGTTTTGATGACACGGTCAACAAAACGACGATCCACCAAATTAAAGTTCCCATCTGTGATTTAAGAATTTAAAACAGTTACTGGAAGTTCTTAAGTTTTCAAAAGACATTTCCCAACTGGTACGGACTATTTAAAATATAAAAAAAATTTAAAAAACCTGCAGCATTCACGCCTTATTCTTGGAATACTAAATCAACACACGCGTATTATACGTAATAATCGATCGCACAAGCTTATCATAAGCGAATTATTTTAAGACTTAATTTCTCCTCTCAAAGATCTGATATCCCCATTAGATGCTGTCAGGAAGCCTACACAGTAAACAATCAACATAAACAGCAAGTCAGTTGTTAAAAGTCTAATTGATTACCAAAACAAAAATAACAAAAGACTACACACAAAACACACCCAAGCAGGCACAATACACGCAAGGACAACTGCATGATTGTGATAGTTATCTAAATGAAATTTCATACAGTAGGCTTGTAAAGAAAAGAATTAGTCCACCATTTTGTTTACTTTAAATAATCAATATAGGCCTGACCAAAAAAAAAAAATTACTTCAAAAAAATAAAATAAAGAAAAAAAATACACGCAAAGTCACGGCGAAAACAAACCTTTATACTAGTTACAACACAACCACGCAACATCTACCATTAAACAGCACCAACAACGAAATCCACCTCACAGCACACTAGTAACACTTTCACACAAAGCTTTATCATAACTGCAGACGACTAATTGTTGAAGATTACAAATTATAAATAATAAATTAACAAAGATCTAATGACTAATGCAATTTCTTTTAATCGCATAGTTTGTCCACACCTAAATCTATGAACATAAAAGGACTAAATTTATATCGAAGACCTGCTTCTCATTCATAATGCTGACTTTTGCCACTCTTCAAAAACTGACGCCGTCCCCACCAAAAAACAAACTACAAAAAACAAGTTTTTGTGTACGATATCAAGATACTGCTCATGACAATGCTTTAGAAATGTTGTCGTACTTAATTAAGAGACGCTGTATTTAATAACAAATATAATTAAATGTGTCATGGACTTCAGCTGATCATAATTTTGTCTGCAGTTACGAGCTCTGCTGTGTGCACAAATGCATGTCTTGACTCTGACTACCTGTGATCGTTCGGCTGTTTGGGGTGAACAGACCCCGAGTTACTGCCTGCTCCTCTGTCTCTTCCTCCTCCTCTTCTTCGCTCATCGACTCCACGACATCGCTGTGCGCTGCCTCATCAATGAATGCAATGTTAGTGTGACCTTCTGACACATGTTTGCCAGTCCTACCCATGCAACCAATGTTTTCAGCTGATGGACTATGTGTATGCACATGATCTCTACCATTTGGGTAACAAGTGGGAACCGGGGAGGATTTTGAACCACTCGAAGACAACAATTTGGAACAAGAATTTTGCTTGGATATTTTCCTTTTCATTTTTGGATTCGATTTGAAAGCACGGGGCACTTTGGATTTAATGCTTCTTCTTTTCCGTTGACGATGACATACACTTGTTACCGGTACACTGTTAGAGTCTGAATGAAAGATGCTGGAAATGGGTCTGGCTGAGATTAATTTCCTCTGACTCGACATGCTAGGACTCCAAATTCCTTCGTCGGGTGAACAACGTTCGGGATTGTCTGTGTTGCCACCTAGGCCTACCTTTTTTCTTGAGGCTCTCAAAATAGCCAGGTTCTTCAGAGATCGGTCATCAGCGATTGAATAATACACTGGTGGAAACGATTTACCATTTCTTTCAGCTGTGCACGTGACAAACGATGACATGGTTTCGTAAACATGGAGTTGGGGTGGTGACTCCTTTACATGATTACAGTTTTCATCATGTTCTGCATTTGGCACGGGCGTTTTCACAGAAACATAGGGTACACTGTCAGAGAGACTTCTGGCTGCCTCGGTGATACACATGGGGCATGCCATGTTTTCCATATTAGTATTATTTTTTCCGCTCCTATTCATGGGATTTCTAAGTCTTGCCCTTTTCCGTTTGTTTTTGCGAGACTTAATCAGTAAGGTGCTCTCACGTGAACTTCCTGAGGACCGCAAAACCTCTGATCGAACTATGGGTTGATGGGAATTTGCTTGGGAACTAAGATTTGATGAAAGTATGTAATAAGGTTCATCCAAATCAAAGTCTGAAGATCTCAGCCCAAAACCTGAGGTTTCGCAATAAGTGGCTGTTTCACCAAGGGCACGGCTAGTTTCATCTTGCCTGAAAATATTTGCTCTTTGAGAGTTATTAGTTAATTTACCTGAACCATCTGGTAGACAGTAATCATGCCGATGTGCTTCCAAATCTGACAAAGGTAAAAGGTACAAAGATGATGTCGCAGAATATATTTTATCAGGAACAGAGCCGGAGTTTTGTTCAAAATTGCTGTCTGCAGTGGCAGATCCTCCAGGGGTGAGACTAGAAGGGTCCCAGGGTTTAGAATAAGGGGCAGGGACATCCCAGGGATGAGAGTAATAGAACTGGTTGGGACTGAAAATTGCTGGATCTAAAAGGGAAGATGGTATCTGGGGTAATGGGCGGTGTTTGTTATTTTGATGACAGGGTGGGTGTGGGCTCATGCAAGTAGACACTGTGGAGGAATAGAGAGAAAAGACACAACCAAAAGTAGCATGCAGCATGCAACATAATTCCAAGCAAAATTTGCAAATTATAATGCACATAAAGAAAACAAAATCTAAGATGCTACGTGGCGGTGCCAATTAAGTGAATGTGTCAAAAAATGCAGAACAAAAACAAATCAAATTTGTAGTGTAACTCTGGAGGAGGTACGAGAATAAGCAACAAAGATCAGAATAACAAAAGAATTTCAGAGAATAGAAATATTTAAAAATAATAATAGTCATAAAAAGCGAAAAGTCCAACATATCAAACACATGTTTTAATCAATGAACACTATTAACAGAAATACACTGTGATAAACCCACTTCACGAAAATAAATCAGAACAAACAAAAATATGTTACAATGTAAGAACTGGGTGTCACAGTCATATCTGACCAAACTGAATTTCTGTAGAGTAACAAATAACAGAATTGGAAAAAACCAAAGGGAACAGACATATGGAAAAAAACCAAAGGGAACTTTCCTTACAGGAAAAAAACAGTAGAGCCAGTGGTATCAAAATAATAAAAGCTAAATCAAACAATGCAAATTAAAGAACACAATATTGAATGAGGGCTGTCAACAGAGGAGGGAAGGAGAACTTTTAAATTCTTATTAGGTGGTAAGGAATTAGTGGATCTGGGGGTAGAAATGGTCCTCCAGGGAAACTGGCTTCTCTTGGGTATCCCAACAAACTGACTCCTGCTTATGGTGTAATGAATCTGATTTTGTGTAAATGTGATCGACAAAAGTGATGGTGGATGATGATGTTTATTTTATGACATGACAAAATCTGAAATTGCATTGAAAGCCAAGAACAAGGAAACAGTGAAAAAACAAAAAAAATAGAAACTAACTTCCAAGAACATTGGAGTGAATTGTTTGTCTGTTGTGAAAGAAGAAGACAAAAAATAAGAGATTTCTAAAGTTTCCAGACACCAAACTAATTTATAACAGTAATGATGTTCAAGTGTTCTTAAAACACTCTCAACGTCAGGTAAATGTATGGCTACTTACGAGAGCATTCATTAAGTATATAATTTTGAATAAAGGCAAATTAAATGGCAACTGAAATTCAAATTTATACTCACCATCCATGACAGACGGCGAAAACTGAGCAATTTCTTCTGGTGTCATGTGACAACACTTTTCTTGAAACATCTCCAGGTGCTCCAAGAGACTAGCAAAACTCGGACGGTTGTCAGGGAGAAAACTCCAACATTTACTCATCAGTGCATATCTGAAAAATACAAATCAAATTTTTATGCAGCCATTTAAGATTTCACATAACACAATATTATGATGGATAAATGAGCTCATGTTCTGAATTTGGCATGATTTTGAAAAGCTTTTCAGTTTTGTAGTCATTGTGCAAAAACTTGGTCAAAATTCGGACAAGCACTGCAATGAAAGACAGCCACCATAACATTTTCCATAATGTTTTAATTTGAAAATGACTTGAAAGACTTCACATCAGACAGGAAGATGTAAGATTTAGTAACTGTGAAAAATGCAGGGTGTCAGAAAAGTCTGGAATCAAAAGACAAGACAAATATAAGCATGACATTAGTGTGTTTGGTTCCAGACTTTTCGGATGCTCTGTAGTATTTAGGCTAAATGTATTGTCAAAGACAGGAAGGAGATTGTGGAAGAAGCTGGTCTCGAAAGAGAATTAACAAAGACAAAACAATATACATGTATACTTGGTGAAGAAACTTACATTTCATCAGCACATTTATCGGGCCTCTCCAGTTTACCTCTGTCTCTTACAAAGTGGAGCACTTCTATATTAGTCCTGGCAGGGTAAGGCTGCTGACCTAGGGTGACCACCTCCCACATCAGCACTCCAAATGCCCTGTGAGCAACAAAATGCATTAACACAAAATTTTCCTTTAAATTGAAAGTGCGGAAAATATAAGACCAAAAACGGGCTGGGATGCATGGACAGGATAAAACATAAAAAACCAGTTGATCTGGAAAAACAAACAACCAAAACAAAAACTGCAACACCCTGACAATGACTCGGATATCATATTAATATGCAAACTCAAGATACTTCATGTGGATGAAAAAAATTATTAAAACTGAACAAAGAGTTATAACTAAATGCATTTCTCCATGGCCAGCCTAAGAAGGCCTTAGAACTTTGATTTAATCAAGCTCAGTTGTACTTATAAGAAAATATTCCAAATTAAGTTTAATTTCTTGCCCACGAGAACTAAAGTGGCTGATATGAAAAGCTGGCTAAAAAGGTATCAATTGCCTGTGCCATCTTGCAATCAAGATTATTCAACTCACCAAATATCAGACTGCGTAGTAAAGAAGCCATCCACTAAGGACTCTGGTGACATCCATCGCACCGGTAGAAGTCCTTCTCCTTCTTTCCTGTAGTAATCATTCTTGTAAATGTCTCGAGCTAGACCAAAATCTCCAATCTTTACAACCATGTCTGATGTAGATTTAGATGACACAAGACAGTTTCTGGCTGCCAGGTCCCTGTAAATTGTTAACCATGAAAATACAGTAGTTATGTAATTCTTCAAGAAAAATAATGCTGTGTTAAAAGACTGACAACACAATCCTGTGGCTATCAATTGCTAAAATAATGAGAATTATCAATTACTATTACAGGTCTCATACTGCTCTCTGAAGCATTTCATATTACAGATTCTGTAAGTATTAAAATAATTGTTCTTTTAACACATTAAATTTATTACAGAAAGAAATGGCGGGAACAAAACCACTTAAAACATCAGCAGATAGAATACAAACATTATCAACACTATTTCATTCACCTAAACTGAACCTGTTGTGCTAGGCTTTCTTCAAATATAAATAAAATTACTCACCTATGAACAAAATGCATGTCCTCTAAATACTTGCAACCTCTCGCAACATTAACACATATCCGAACAAGATCTGGTAGAAGTAAACGGGCCGGCATAGTCTGGAATGACACATTATATACCATATTTACTTTGTTCAATACATCACTATAAATTGAAGCATTTAGAAATATCAGTACAAAACATGTTGTGTATTCTTCTCAAGTAGCCTTCGTCGGGCCATTGGAATAAAAGAGATGATAACGTCTTTGAACTTTTTTCACATTTAGGCATTTCTTTCTTTAGTTTATCTGTGGAACAAATTTATACATAGGAAGCACTGTTAAATTTACATAAATATCTACAAGAGCTATATTTCACAGATTCTCAAAATAAAATAATTGACTTTTATCAGAGATGTGGGCCATATGGAATAGTTCCCCTTGATAATTAAAAATGTTTACCATAGCTAAGGTCATTATGGTTAACAATTAGATTTTTTGGTTGGACATTTTAATTCTATATTGTGCATGAAGAGAAGTCATTTTATATCGCTATTCTCAGAGACTAGGTGCAGCTTGATACAACTGATTGTCATACATATCCATAATTGTTCTGGGTTTTAAAACATACGTATGATGCCAGATTAATAATAATAATAATAATAATGTATAGCATTTATATAGCGCATATCCATTTAAAATGCTCTATGCGCTTTACAGAAACAACACGTCAACCACAGAGCAGAATGGAGCTGCCTGCGAAGCGCTCAACACACTGCACTGCTTCTTTCTCTCTCCCTGTCTCGCTCATTCTCTCTCTCTATCTCTCTCTCTATCTCAGAGCAAATTGTAACGCAGCCTGTTAGGCGCAGTTCACAACTCGCAACAGTTCACAACTCACAGCAGTTCACAACTCACATCAGTTCACACAACACACAACTCAAATAATATTTGAATATTTATTAATAACAATATATATATGATTTTGTTGTTGCTGGTGGGGGGGAAGGGGGGTGATATGGATAAATTTTAATCTATTAATTTCAATTTTCAATTTTGCCCGGGCAGCGGCCTTTCGGCCTGCTCTTTACGATTTCCAACTGCCAAGGTATCTTTAACGTGCGCAACGTGCACACGGGCCCTCCGAATTTTTTCGTCCTTATCCGAGAAGACTAGGTACTCGATCCTACCCCCCCAATAGGACCAGGGACTTGAAAATATGAGAAAAATCCAATTTCCAACATGCCTGCACTGCCCGGGTTTAGAACCCCGGACCCTTGGCATGAAAGGCGAGCACCTTGCCTCTAGACCACCCAGAGCTGCAAACGACCCTGTTTAACTCCTGCTTTACTCACTGAGGTGGCTCGACAACTTCTCAGGAAGGACAGCAGATCTCCACCTTCCATCAGCTCCATGATGATAAATTGAGGATCATTATCCAGACAAACACCCAGAAGACTCAAAATATGTTCATGTTGGAAATTTTTCATCAGCAGAGCTTCCTTCAGAAATTCTTCCTTCTCATGATCAGATGCGCTCTTCCTCAAAGTCTGAGGAAAATTAATGCAAAATTTAAGATCAAATCAAAACACAAATGTGTAAACTTTACTACAAATATTATGATATAAACCATCATCTGAAGTGTTATGTGATGCAGGTGGATCTTCAGTAAACCTGCTTTTCAGACAATATATTATGATTATATTAAAATGACCAAACTATAAAAAGAACTGAATCTGGAGCACTAAGGACTTTCAAATTTCACCTAGGTATTGTCCATCCACTGCAGGACGTAACCCGCCAACGGTGACTTCCATTTCTTTCAGTCTGATGTCTTCCTCATCCATGTTGTTAATGTCTCTGTTTAATATCATCCCGCCATCTTCTTCCTGGTTGTCCTCATGTTCTTTTTCCGGTCCATGGTTGCCATTCAGTGCAGTGTTTTGTCCATCTATTATCATTCATCCTTCCCATATGTCCAGCCCAATTCCATTTTTGTTGTAGCATGAATTTTACTATGTCCGTTAGCTTTGTTTGTTTGCATATTTCAGCGTGGGGAATTTTATCTTGTAGTCTGATGTTAAGCATTTGTCTTTCCATTGCCCTCTGGGTAGTTCTTAATTTGTTCGTGAGTTGTTTCCATGTTTGGGAACCATAGGTAATCGTTGAAATAATGCACTAGTTGAGTACTTGTCTCTTAAAGGATATTGGCAGATATTGGAGCACTGAGGACATGCAGGATTACTACATAATTACCAGTATACTACTTGAGGATGGACATGAAATAAACATATGTCCAGGGGAGAAATTAGTAAACCTAAATGTCTAATTATAATTTAATTGTACCAATAATTACATATATTGCTATAATTTTAAAATTATGCTTCAAGAGTACATATAATTTACCTTTACAGCACATTTTGTTTCTCCGGTACTGTCACCAAGTATGTTTTTAGCCAGCCCTTCGAACACTTCTCCAAAAGCTCCACTGCCCAGAAACATTGTAAGAACCAGCTGGTTACGACTGAAGTGTGGCAGTTTGGCAATTTCTTCATCTGTGCACTGAATGCTGTGGAAAAAGTGCAAAATTACCCGTTACTAAATTTTAACAAAAAAAAATAAGCAGTACAAATGTATACAAATGTACAATTTTACAACACTGACACGACTGTGCAGCCAATAAAGATAGAAAGAACATACTGGAAATGATGCAGAAGAAAAATCAAGACGCATAATAGCAAAGAAAAAAAAAGTAGCCAAAAAAAAAAAAGTTTATTTTTACAATACAAATAATGAAATGATTTCCCGTCTTTATACCTCCCTTTGTGCGAATGATGTTTATGTCAGCTGATTAATTTGCTTTACCTCATCAAGTTTCCTACAATTATTTGGTTTTCTGAATATGATAAAGTTACACTCATAGCTCCCCATACCACATCGGACACATATGACAATGTTGAAAGGACAACGTAAAAGTCAATTGTTCTAGTAAACTTAAATAAAATAATTAAGTCTACATACTTGATAGCATATAATGTATTGCTTTGCTGGAAAGTTGTGTGAGGCAGCTCCCTCAGGGTTGCTAACTCAGTGTCAGGACCCCTGATGATGAACTGTTGAGTTTTAATCTTCTCATGTCGTTTGCGCAACACTGAAATCCAACACCAACAAAGGCAGTTAACAACCTATGAAACTGAGATGCAGTATTAATCCATCCATATGTACAGATCTTTGAACTCTAGTGGATCCCTAATATTTTTATTTTTCCATATGGCTTTAACTCATAACCTTAACAAGCAATCAATCATTAAACGTATGTCTTTTTAGGACACAAGGATTTATGATCAGATGAATTGTGACAGTACATATGATTCCACCGGCATTAATTTGAGATAAACATTAAAAAAAAGAAAAGAAGAAAAGAAAGGTGGGATGAGTGATTTTAGGACCTAATGAATAAAAAATGAAAAATTTATGGTTGGTTTGATTAGTTGCATCTCTTGGCTGGGTTGAGAGTTTGAACTCATCTTAAGACTGAGAGTATTACTGCTTCCTACAACTGTGAAGTTCTCAGATTAACAAAGAGGAAACATGCAGAAAGATCAAGGGCTGCATGCATAAATCATTGAAAAGCAAAACTCCAGCCCTTACCTAGGACTATAGCTATGATTATGAGAGCCACCAGTAAAAGAACGCCAACAATAATTCCAATGGTGACTTGGTCACTCAAACTGTTCTCCACAGCTGAAGATGAAATGAAAGACAGGTATTATATCATAGTATCTTTCACCTCAAGTGTAATGTAATAATTGTAATAATTAACTTGTACAATGCTCAAATCCACAAAAAAATGATGAGCTCCATGGGGCTGAACTAAAATTCAAAACAGGATTAACATATGATCAATTCATCATGCTTCCACTCATACACATTAACAAACACTTGATCTATTCTCATCCCCAAACCTCTGAGACCAAAAAGGGACATTATTCAGTTTCAATGAAACAGTCCTAAAAAAATTCAGTTTTGAACTTATTTTTAAATGTGACAATGTTTTCACTTTTCCTGGTGTCAACACTGATGTTGTTCCACAATTTAGGCTCACCAATAGAAAAAGCCTTTTCATCAAGCAACAATCTCACTGTGGGTGTCTCAAGAAGCTTTATTGCGTCTACTGATTTTAACGTGTGTGATGGCTGGTATGATTCCACTAGCTCTGATAAGATATTGTGTGGCCAGCTCATTTTTAAACATTTAAAAATAAAGCACAAAATCTTGAAGTCTATTCTCTCCTTAATGGGTAGTCAGTGGAGTGACTTAAGAATTGGAAGAATATCTGATATCAGCTTTTCCACTTCAAAATCTGGACTTCTGTAAGAAGTGTTAAACTTTTCATTTCTGGAAAAGAATTGATCTTAATCTTAATTAGTGAGAGATGGATCTAGGATTTTGGTGGTAATGTCCAAATAATTGAATAAGAAAGCTGTGACTATTCGTGAAATACATTGCTCCAACTCCAAGTTTTATTAGTGCTGTACAGTGAGTCACTGATGAAAAAAAAAAAAAACAAGACAAGAAAAATGTAATAGGTCTGAATTAGCTCTTACCAAATGCAGCAAGGAATCGTGAACTGTTGGTACTAAAAGGTCCCATGCCTTGTGAATTGATGGCTGCTACCCTGAAAATGTATGATTTCCCACGTTCCAGTTTGGATGTCTCTATGAGCCAGCGTTCGACAGATCCATTATATGCTGTTTTCCATGTTCCTTTCTCCACATTTCTGTTACATGAATAACAAATTGTGTTAGTGAAGGTGAAAAAAAAACACAAAATACAACTGTATATTTATCAAGCTCTTGTTTTCACTTCTACACTATGCCACTTACTAGCTTTTGCAAGTATTTCTCTTCTTCACCATATCCTTCCCGGAAATTGGAACCCTAAGTCTTTGTTTTGGAATGACTGCTTTTATTATTGTTATGCATTATTTATGACTATGAGAATGAGATGCAGATAACCTGTTTCTTCTTTTACAGTTTGACGAATAGTAGTATGAGAGAAACTATGGATCTTTCTTGACCTTAACCCCTTCCCTGCTTTGCCCAGAACTGTTTCGGGCTGTCTGATCTCATTATACTGCCATGTGCCCGGAACCGTTCCATGTCTAGATTGTAGGCATTTCTTGGAGAAATGGAGAGAATTCCTGAGTTATTATTGTTTTGTATTTCCTAATTAGTTCCCCTACTTACTTGCGTCATTTGTATGTGAAAGCATGGGATTTATGGTGTGTAATTTTTTAGATTTGCTTGTTGTGTCCCATTTTGCACCCGGCATATGAGTGGAAATCAGTGTGGCAGGCAAAGGGTTAAAGGAAAATCATGCTTTAAACATCTTTTGTTAAGGACCACAACAAACTGCACACAAACGCTAAACTCATTGGAAAGTAAAATTGTTCCCATGAGTGCAGTAAACAACTGACGTTCAATTTCTTACTTGTATTCCAGCATGTAATTTTTGATTGGTGCACCATTATTCTCAGGCTCCTCCCATCTCACCTCATATGACCCTGTCTTCAGATGAGTGACAGTTGGAGGCGGTGGTTGGTCAGGGTGGAATACTGGGATGAGAGTAATAAACAATAACATACTGTAGGAAAAGCAGTCCTTTCAGAGTGAATTTCTGTCTTCACTTAATTACATGTATTATCTATTGGTACAATGCTTAAAACTGTAAATCAAACACGCAGTCTTGTTTCAGACTTCAAACAGATTCCACCTGTCTGAAAAAACGCTATACGAACATTTGATGTTTGATAAGCAAATCAAATTTTTATTTAGAAAAAATATAAAAGAACACTACATGAAGTAATACCTAAAGTCCTGTGGGTAAACATTGTTGCCATTGGTGGCCAGACATAGAGGGCTCCATCATAGGGTCTTGCACGATAGTTGGCTTTGATACGGAATGCATATAATGTGTTGGGCTTGAGTCCATTCACCTCTTCTCTGTACTCAGAGTAATTCTCTGTAGTACCTGGGAAATCCTCTTTTTGGTGCCATACTAAAGAACCTGGCTTGACCTGCAATTAAAAAACTTCTATGACAGTTTGTTTCATCAAGTAAAATGGATTAGATTATGATGTGAAAAAGCATCAAGATTATCCATATATTAAAAAAGAATATAGAATTCTATTCGACCGTACCAGAAAATCCAAATTTTTAACTAGAAGAGGACTTCCCACCTTCTGTTTCCAAGCGAACTGTTTGTGTTTTTGATATTATCAAAGCCTGAAAATGTTTGAAAAGTCATCGAGCATCATCTTCAAACAAACACCTGACATCATAATGGTTTTTTCTGACACTTATAGTGCTAACATGGAGATGTGGAATGTGCCTGAATTAGAACTAGACATTCTTGTTCTATGAAGCTCAGTTATATATCATCATAAACTCTATGATCTCATTCTCTTCCTGAAAATACAGAGCCAAAAGAGATTTCATGATTCAGTCAATGCTTCTGATCTAAATAACCTCTTACCTCAGCATAGATGACCTGGTGTCTGAGAATACTATTGTCTGAGGGGGACCGCCACAGAATCTCAACAGAATGTGGAGTGGCACTCACAAAGGTAATATTGCTGGGTGTTTTAAAAGTGCGAGCTTCCACAATGTCAGTGCCATTGCACATTGTCCTATTAGCTGTGCAGGTTTGAACCTAACAGGAGAACAGTGACACAAAATATATTTACAACAAAGCATATGATTTCACTTCTTCCCTCAGCACTGAGATGAAAAATGAAGATGAAAGAACTAGGAACCTTTGTTTCCAATAAAAATATACAGTATGTAGAGATCTATGCCTTTGATTGAGATGTGACAAAAGCTTCTAATAAAAAGAAGTGTTATGTTAGCTGTAAAGTGAGCGTCCATTAAATTCAATTACCTATTATATCTTTTATTCTGTAACAGAAAATGAACCTTATGAAGATATACCTTAATATTATAAATATGGTCTGATTTCAAATCCTTCAGCACTGTTTGGATCCAGCCCTCTGTATGGTGAGTACCAATGACATTCTCTGTTTCTCGTTGAATATGTCCCTCTGATGTAAAAGTTGAAAACTGAACCACATAGCTGACCATCTCAGGTGGACCGTTGAATCTGAGAGGTGGAAGCCACTGCACTGTGATCTTCTCAGGAGTGTATGGAGATGCAACCACATCTCTGGCTGCCTCAGGAACTAGACAACAAATTACAGAATTTGCACTTTAATGTTAAGGTCAGAAATTCAATAATGGCTTACATACAAGACATCCAATAGTGCAATAAAATGACCAACTTAAACAATTAGGTATTTATGTCCCCTGTTTTAATTTTTTGCTTTGAAACGAAGTTCCACTGATACACTTGCGTTGCAAACTAACACTTTTACATTCGCAATAGCTCTTTACATTTATGTAGTTCACATTCCAGAAATAAAAAATTCCCTTTAATTACCTAATAATATTACAGGAATGATAATCTAGCTGACTAGATGCGTCATATTCTACACCAAATTATTATGAGATAATCAAGAGAGCTACCGTGATACTTTAAGTTGCAGCCCTTCTTATTTTTACATCCATCGTGGATATCTGTGAGGTGGGAGGAATTAGTAGAAACATCTTGTTTTCATTTTAAATATATTTCAGATATCCCCATTTAACATTTTCTGGAGTACAAAATGAATCCAACACAACCGACAAAAGTAAATTAATTTTTCTAGACGAAATGCTGCCTTACTGCCAAACTTGGTTGTCAGTAACAATGGCTCACTCATGGCCTCAGACAGATATTCTGTATAATAATTGCTGACAGCCACTTGAATCAGGTACTGGGTATAAGGTGCAAGGTTCTTCAGCATCACAAATGTTGTGTAAGATTCCTAGAGAGAAATGCAAGATGCTATGAAAAAGAAAACTCCAAACATTCATAATCACAGTTTTCTTTCCACTCTATCTGACATGATTTATAAGGCAGATTTCTATTTCATTTTCCTCTCAGTTTAGGCATGGAAAGGTGGAGAGAAAATCATGATCTTCCTTTGGAACAAAATCTTAAGGAATGCTTGGTGTTAAATCAAACTTTAGCTAGTCCTTGTACTTATATATAAATCATCTCCTCCAGTTTGATTTTTATTAGTACATGATTATTCTGTGATGACAAAGAGTCATTAATGTCAATGCTGCCAGCATGCTATACAATCTGAATTTACTACCATTAAGCTAGACTTAATGGGCCAAATGGACATTGAGAGAATGGGTTCCTTCTGCCATGTGTTACAGAGTCCCTTATCTCTAAATGTCAGTATAATTCCTCAGAACTGCATTTTGAATTCACCATATCAGAAGCTCACACACAACTTTTTACCACTAACATTCTATAGGCAGGGGTCTAAGTACCTGTTTTTCACATGCAGATGGGTTGGCTCGACAGTCTTCAGGTGCTGCTCCAGTCTTCAATATCTTGACCTTTCGATAATATATAGTAAATTTATCTTGAGGAGAACTTATTTCTTGGCAGGCTGGTGGCCTGATTGGTGCTGACAGGCGCAGATGGATGACAGTGCTATCAATATAAATGTTCTCTACCGTGGAATTATAAGCTCCAGGATCCAGACACTGAGAATCTGAAAAATGAACCAGATTTGTTTTTTCATCAATTCATTCAGTTTCATGTCATTCAAAACATTATAAATAGGAGAAAGTGATGCAACAATATCTCTGCATGATAAAATGGGGGGAAAAAAAAAATTAAAGTGAAATAAATTAGATATTAAATATGCTTCAAATTACGAACCTGGCAAAGGCTGAAGATGAGATCCATAGGCTATGATGTCTTGGATATCTCCAACATCTTGAACAATGAGTCCTTGACCTGTTGCCTTGCTCACACTGTACAGCTTCCCTTCTGTTTTGTTGTACCAGCTGACACGCATATGATCCACTGCTAGAAGACTGGGTGGCAAGCCTATTATTGAAAATGACAAATGTAAAAATCATCGCAACATCCAGGCACTGCTCAATGTCCACTCAAGCACCACTGAATATATATTTTAAAAAGTAGGTAAAAGTACAAAAATTCCAAAGGAAGGTTACCTCTGAAACTGGGAATTAAAGACTTTCACTATCAAAGTTAGCCACGGTTCAGAACAGAACAGGTTTTTATTTAACTTTTATACTGCTGGATAAACTAGCCCCATTCAAGTAGGCCTGATTATAGTAATGGTGCTGAATTCATCATAGGTCATTGCTATGATCTGATTTTTGCATTTGTCCAGGTACATTTTTTTGATAAGTTATGCAGGAATTTTTTTCTTTTTTCATACAATGTTTATATATTTTCGTGATTAAATATACAGTATACACCAGGGGTGCTGAGCTAGTCAAGTGCGATCTACCAGTCAAGTATCTTCAAGTGCTTGGCAGTCGATCGCGATGAATGTAGGACACACCCGCGAGGTATATATACATTTTTAAAAATTTGTCTTTGTATTTTGGCGGGTCGTTTTTCTTGGATGTGGCGGGCTTGTGTCAGTTGTATGTTAAAGTGAATAATGCCGATAGGCACACCAGCATAGGTTCGGTTTCTTTTATTTTTTGTTTCAGGGCTTTGCCAGACTGGTAGATCTCCAAAGGCTGGGAAATGTAAAAGTAGATCCTATGTCAATAAAAGTTGAGCACCCCTGGTATACACATTAATGTGCCTATGTTTCATTCTGTCATGCCCAAGCTTACCAAATTTTTTGGAGGGCGTTGGCTGGAATATCAAACTACACTGACAGCCATTGATATCAGATGAATACAGGGCTCCTGTGTTTTTGTCAGCAAAGATGATCTCTGTTGCCCCGTCATGGCGTTTGTAATCCGTGCCAATGACCGGTGAAACATCCAGTGCTTGAGAACATGAACACTGTGGTTTGCCACTACTGCGTCTGGATCGGGAGTCTGGTCCAATCACCACTTCCACTTGTTGTGTTCTGATATCTGCCACCATGACCTGACCTTGACCTTCTGAGGTATTTTCTGTCCACATTATTGCACTGGAAAGAAATGTATAGATATTTCCAAAATGGCACTGATGTGAAAAAAAGACTGACAAGACCAACTCAAAACCTATTTGAGGTGTAAGTGCTCCATCTTTATATATCATGAATCAATAGGAAGGGAATATTTTTAAACATAAACATTTCACTCCCCCAACAGTAGCACAAATGACCACTATTTAATGATTGCTTTAAAAATTTGAGGTTAGAGAAATTAATAACTAGTGCAAGTGATCACTGGCAAATTAGAAAAAATAAAGACTATTGCAGATTGGAATAATTACATAAATAAAAACTGGACATGCATGGATGCATAATTGAACTGCCGTTACCTGTTATATGGATCTGTGACGATGCTGCCAATCTGCGCTAGTCTTGACAAAAACATTTTATAACCTCCCCTGTCAATGTTGAATTGCATGATGTTGCTCTCCTGTTTTCCTACAGACTCCACTGTATACAGAGTGCGACTTATCCAGTCTATGGTGAGATCCTTGCCAGTGCCATTCAAATCAACCAGCTGAAATATGAAACAGTTTTGAGTGATATGCTCACTAGGGTACTCTAAATTATGTCAGTTAGTTTATTGAACAAAGCTACTGAAAAATAATATATTCATCCCAGCACTTCGTAATTCTTTTAAATCCAGATGAAAACAAATCTTGCAATGAAACTAAGAAGAGACCAAAATGCAAAGGATCTAAACTAAGTGCGTGGCATACTTTTTGATATTTGTGTCCAGATTTACCCAGATCTTAATGTAACAGTGAGCTTACTGAATTGACTGTGATGCCCATGAAACTGAATGGACTTAAGCACAAACCAGTTGCAAGAGATTAAATTGCCCACCTCATGAAATGGTGATCCTGAATTCTCATAGACTTTATTTCTCATGTCCAGCCAAAACATCCTTGGCTCTTCTTGAGCCAAAAATGTGACAGCCTCTGGTTTGATGTCAGATAATACAACTGTTGAGTTTGGCCGACGGTCCATCTCAGTCAAGGTCAAACCTTTTCTAGAGGCCACCAGCAATGTTGGAATTGGATTCAGGGCTAGATTGAAAAAGCAAAGCAGAAATTTCAAATGTAATAATGTTCTTCCCTCAAACTGTTGACATGTTACCTGCACTTTCTTTTTGATTTTAATTGCAATATTATTGTTTTTAAGTTTTTTGCCTCCCTACACTGCTGTACACCTTGGATATATTTTATCACTGATTGTTTGATTTATTTTGTGTCTGCAGCCATTTTGCATGATCAGTTGATTGGTTTCTCTGCACTGTTGGGTCATCAAGACATAGTTCCTCCATGACCTCTATTTTCTTTCCAAGGTGAAGAGTCAGGTGCCTTCAAATAATCTGTAGCCATGAAATATTTCCCATTTTGTTTACAAATTTTGTATTCAGTAAAATCAGTTGCCTTTGCACTCAAACCTAATAAATATATTATTTTCGACATATTTCTGACTGTTGGAAACACTTTGGATGTGGAACTCCCTGACTAAATATTAAGCTGTGGATTAGTGACAGAAATTACACGTGGCTTTTGACTAACATGAAATGTATGACACTGAATCTTGTTTGTCTCAAGATAAGACAAGGAAAGTCATATTTTGCTACCAGCTGCAGCTTAAATTAAAATTTACTGTCAGAAAGACTAATGACTAGTAAAGAAAGTTTAATGCTGAAACTTGCTTCACTCAAGTAAATATCCAGGGAAAAGAAATATTATGAATACGTACCATCTGTAACTGCTGTTCTTGTTGGTGTCTCAGGACTACATCCAGCGTCAGTACAGGCTGCAACCTAATAAAAATGATTTAGAATATTTGTTCAATCACATTTGTATACATATACATATGTATATTTCAAAGAACCCGAGCAACATTATGAGATGTGAAATTCGATGTATTGATTTATTAATGTTTTTAACTAACTAGTGCAATAAAACCAAAGTTCAAATAAACACGTTTCACAGTTATCAGCAGTTCAAGTGGGCTGTTGAACATACCTAATATTTGTGAATGATGTCAGATGTTGATTTATTTGATACACATAAAAATATGTAATAAATTAAATAAGATCTGAAAAATAAGGAAATGAATTAACAATATGAGTAATAGGTAGTGCTAAAATATGAATGTGTTAGACAAGGTAACTCAGTTGTTAAATGTGAGAATGAGACAAACCTTAAAGTGGTAGGTCTGTGATTTGACAAGAGGTGTCAGTATGAAGTGACGAGCGGAGCCCTTGACCCTTACAACAGTGACCTCTGACCCTGTTCCATCTCCCATCCAGTGTGTCACTTGGTGATAGCTAATGATTCCATTGGTTAAATTTGGTGTCATCCACCGAAAGTCAGCAGCCAATGACTGATGAGATGCTGTTGCATTCTTGTGCTGAATAACATACACCTCTGGAGACAACGGAACTGTTGGTGCTGTACAGAATTAGCAAATGAAAATATAAGTCCAATTTTTGGTAAAGCAATGCTCTTACAATAATAAATGCAATTACAAACCCATTCTGCTTCAAATATTTCAACGATGAAGAGATATTATATTAAGTAAACTAAGGTTAAAAAAAGCTAGAAACAAAAGACAAACAAATGAAGATGCTGATATCTCCCAATCAGAAATTCACTTGCAAAGAGATGTTTTCATATTATTTTGCTTAAACTAAAATGACTGTTGTTTTTTAGTCAGCCCTCACATAACATAAATAGATAAAATCATATTTGCTCAGCTACAAAATACAGCATTTTAATATAGATTTTTGTCTAAATGAGGTCATATTTTATCATCTTCAGTATGGTAAAGAAGAAAGTACTACATGATGGCATGTGTCTTTCATGTAAATTTCATATAAAATTTGTCAAAAAGTAATCACTTACTGGACATAGGAGATCGCACAGAGACAGTGGTGGGGTCAGCATATCCCCAGTATGTATATGGTTGTATTGATACGACAATTTGTGTGTAGGGTGACAAGCCAGACATATCAGTCCATTGTCTTGATGTCGTCTGAAATAGTGGCAAAAGAAACAACAAATCATTTACAATTGTAACGCCATATTTTAATAATACTGCTCATATGATGTTACAGTCATACATAAAGTCTCCTGTTTCAGGCCAATAGAAATGTCAAAACCCAACATTAATATTTTCATCTTCCATGAGCATAATGTTTTTCTTGTAGTCTCTACTAACAAACATGTTTTTAATGTTACCCCTTTTTGAGCTATCTTCCTGTCCTTTTCCTTGCATCACTTTATTAACAGGCATTGTACCATACTGCTGCATACTATTTCATGTCTTTCAATATCATTGAAAAGGTATACATTTTATTAGGTAACCTATAACTATATAATACTTCGATTTTCTTTGTAATTCTTTTAGGCAACTTTATGGATTAATGAAAAAACTTCTGTGCTGAAATAAAGTCTGAAAACAAAAACAAATGCAGTAGGTAAATAATCAAGAAAGATATATGCATGTGATGCACAATCACTTAGAGAAAGGAGATTATCTATTTTCTTTAAGTCATAAAATAACTACCTGCTGGAGAAAGATTACTTACAAAGTGTTTATTGTCCTGGCCAACCTCCACAAACACCTTGTAAAAGACTGTTCCATGTGTCACTTCTGTTGATCTAGGCCAAGTCAGGTTAAAGCTGAACCATTTACCAACTGTTTTTATATCCTCAGAGCGAATGGGGTCCGGAATAACTCTCAGATTGTCCTTTGTCACACCAGCTGTGAAAGAAAAAATTCCACATTAACATACTTCACTGGAAATATGATGTGTTTTAAAGGCAGGAAAATGAGCTGGACCAAATTCAATCAAAAAATTAAATTTCATCAAAGTTACTGGATCATGTAGGGCTAAAGGAGTACTAAAGAATGCTAATTGCAAAACACAATAGAAAGTTTGCATCGTCAAATATTATTTCTTATTCTTGAATATTTGATTCATATATCTCTCAGGATATTCTCACTTGTAAAGCAATTGGAACTTAAGTCTTAATTTGCCTTGGTATGGACATCTCTCCAAAGCCAGTGTCGTAGTATTGACATTCCAAATTTAACAAAAATTGATGGGATGTTGATCAGAGATCACTTACCAGGGTAAGCATGCATGGATGGATGCACAACACTAAATGATGTCAGATTTGAATAGAAGCTGACAGCGGATGTGTAGTTACATTGTGAATCACCCACAACAAGAGTATTCCGTTCTGTCAGCCAAAACAGGCGTTGAGAAAAATACCTGAGAGCTGAGGTACTGCATTCAAGGGATGAAAAAGAAATAGAAACATCATAAGATTATTTTCAGCTTCAAAATTTTCTAGCCAGTTATGTTTTTCTATAAGCTTTCCACATTAAAAATCAAATATCTGCTGGAAAGTACCATATTCACAAAAGCTAATATGAGAGCTCTTGTATAAGAGTTCATGTCAATATGAAGGCAACTATTTCAATGCAATTAAGAGTTTAATTCTGAAGCTTATTCATTTGACGTGAAAATTACAGAGAGGTAAGCTAGATTGCCAATGACAGTGAGAAGTAAAGGGTCCAATGGCTTCTCTAACTATGATTTTAGAATTTTTTTATTGCACGGTTTTTAAACTAGTACTTCTCATGTGAATGAAAGTTTCTTATACAGAAAACAAATTTTGAAAAATAGAATTTTTGCTTGAGAATGAACCTACCTGGCAATATTTTTAAAATCTCCAAGTCTTTCCCAAGATGCACCTATTTGTCCTGCATTGTCAGGAGAAATGAGATCAGCCATAAAAACACTCTGGGTGTCATAACCTTTCACATACCACAGAACCTGACAGGGAAGAAACAAAATTTTCCAAAATTATGAATTAGAATGCTTTGCAAAATATTACTCTTTCATTTAACATTATTTACAGTGTCCCCATGCCTAACATATAATTCCATAAATTGTTGAGTTATCGGAATCTAAAGACAAGCCCACCAAATAAAGTTAAGGATGACTAATACATTCAGTTATTCAGTTACTTTCAGTATTTGCTAAAAACACTTTTAAATTCTTATGAGTGAAGTATCTCATTTGAAAGAGACCAAAACTAAACTGTTTGATGAAAATCCTAAAAAAACTTCAAATACTTTAACACTACAAACAAACTTTTAAAATTTTATGTTAACGGCGCACACTTACCTTCTTCATGTCAAAGTCCAGTGTCAGGCTTATCACATGTCTGCCACTGAAGTAAGGCATTGTGAAAATTTCTTGATGCTCGTCACCATTCAGATAGGATGTATCAATAGAGTGTTGGGTAGCCCAGTATAGCCTTCCAGCTACAGAATCCAGTGCAATGTCTCGTGCTGTAGCTCGGCGGATGAATTCACTGGTGATGCCATGAATGTCTGAACGCCGAATCTGTGATGACAATGGACTTATGATATAACAGACATGACTGTTGGTTAAACAATAATCTGCTGTTAACTTCCACATGAATTTCTCTCCCTATAAAAAATAACAATAAAAAGAAAAAGGAAAACCATACAAGTGTAAGTTTATATTTACATTAATCACAACATGACAAGCATATAATATATCTGGTGAGAATAACTGTCATGAAGGACTGGGTATTGACTGTGAAAACAGAGGTGTCAGTGAACTACTACTACTATTTCCTGTTGCACCCACTGGTGCTTAGGGCAGCAACAAAGGATCTCCAGCCCTGTCTGTCCTGGGCCATCTTTGCGAGAGTTCCCCATGAGTGATTGAAGGATTTCATCTCTGCCTCGATTGTTCTCCGCCAGGTTGCCTTGGGTCTGCCTCGCTTGCGCCGTCCCTCCGGTGTCCACTGAAGTGCTGTTTTGGTTATAGAATTTGCTTCCTTTCGCAGCACGTGTCCAAGCCATCTCCATCGTCTCTTCGTGATGATGTTGGCTATTTCTTCTTGCTTGCATCGCCTTAGTAGTTCCTGATTAGAAATCTTGTTTGGCCAAAAGATGCGGAGAATCCTACGAAGACATGTGGTGTGGAAGGAAGACAACTTGGCGAGGTCACCTTCTGTCATTCGCCAACACTCTGATCCATACAGGAGTGTGGATAGGACACAGCTTTGGTACAGTCTGATCTTGGTGTTGATGCCGTATTGTGTCGATTTCCAGATGTTGCTCATACTTTGAAAGACAGCCCTTGCATTTCCCAGCCTACTTTGGATGTCCTCCTTTGTGCCACCCTCTGGTCTGATAATGCTACCAAGGTATTTAAATTTGTCCGTCGTGGTGAGGTTCTTGTCATCTACTTGCACTGGTGCTGGAGTGTCTACATTTAGGGTCATAATCTCTGTCTTCTTCTGGCTAATCCGAAGGCCTACTTTGCATCCAAAATTATGTAGTCTCTGCGTCTTATCTTGCATGTGTTGGTGACTATGTGACAATAGCGCAAGGTCATCCGCAAAGTCCAAATCCTCTAGGTTGTCGAAGAGTGTCCATCTGATGCCTCTTGGTGCATCCTCTGTAGTTTTCCGCATAATCCAGTCGATTACGAGGTTAAACAAAATTGTTGACATCACACATCCTTGCCGTACACCAGTTTTCACTTCAAAGGATGCATCACTGTTTCCGACACTGCAACTGAAGTTCTTGTAAAAGCTTTTGATGAGTTCAACAAGCTTGCTGGGAATCCCATAGTGCCGAAGAATGCGCCATATACTCTCTCTGTGGATGCTGTCGAAGGCCTTTTCGAAGTCAACGAAGTTCACATAGAGCTGCCTTTGCCATTCTGAACACTGTTCTATGATGTTTCGGAGTGTGAAGATCTGGTCAATGCATCCTTTCCCCTTTCGGAATCCGGCCTGTTCCTTTCTCAGTGTCTTGTCCACAGCATCTGACATACATTGCACAATGATCTTGGCAAGGATTTTGCTGGGTATAGAAAGGAGAGTGATACCACGCCAGTTGTTGCAATCGCTGAGTGCTCCTTTCTTGGGTATTTTCACTATTCTGCCTTCATTCCAGCTCTTTGGTACTGCTTCTGCTTCCCAGATAGCTGTGAACAGTGGCTGAAGGATGGTGGCTGACTGATCCGGATCTGCTTTGAACAGTTCTGCAGTCAAGTTGTCTTTTCCTGGGGCTTTGCTGTTTTTTAGGCTCTTTATTGCTGCCACTATCTCTTCCTTCTTTGGTGGATCTATGTTGATGTCAAGGTCTTCAGCAGCATCTTGTATTATTATTCTATCTTCAGGTGGTGGCCGGTTTAGTAATTCCTGAAAGTGCTCTGTCCAGCGTGTATCCTGTTCTCGTTCTGTAGTCAGTAGTTTCCCATTCTTGTCTTTGATTGGAACACTTGGTCTTCCACCGTACTTGCCACAAATGCGCTGAGTGATCTTGTAGAGCTTACCCTGTTCTCCTCTTGCTGCTGCCTCCTCCGCATCTGCCGCTAGCTGTTCCATGGCTTCTCGTTTATCTTTCTTTACTAGTCTCTTCACTTTCTTATTTAACTCTGTGTAGCTATGTTGGTACCTCTCTTTCAGCCTTTCCGATTTCACTTGTAGGAGTTTCTTTTTCATGACTTTCCTCTCCTCGATCACATCCCATGTTCTTTGTTGGATCCACTCCTTGCTTTTCCCTTTCTCATTAAATCCAAGGCAGGCTACACTGCTCTCTGTGTACACTGTAGTTACTCTTTTCCACTCTGAATCGATTCCTCTTTCATTAGGGTTGTTCTTATCAGACTCTCGTAGAGCCTGGAATCGGTTCTTGACTTGTATGTTGAAGGCATTTCTAACACTTGCATCTCTCAGTTTCTGAATATTAAGGTGTCTTTGCTTTGATGTCTTGATTCCGGTCTTGTTCAGTTTAATTTTGATAAGTGCTGCCACTAGATGGTGGTCGCTGGCTACGTCAGCTCCTCTTTTCACTTTCACATCTAGAAGGGATCGTCTCCACATACCGTTGATCATCAAATGGTCTATTTGGTTCTTGTCTCTTCCATTTGGAGAATTCCATGTGAGTTTGTGAATTTCTCTGTGTGTGAAAAGGGTCCCTCCGATGGCTAAGTTGTTCAAGGCACAAAAATCCACAAGCCTTTCTCCATTGTCATTCCTTGTTCCAGTTCCATGTTTTCCCATTACTCTTTCATAATTTATATCATCTTTACCTACCTTAGCATTGAGGTCTCCCATGACAATGATGAGATCATGCCGTGGCGTCATGTCCATTTCCCCCTGGAGTTGTTCATAAAAGTCGTCTTTGTCTGTGTTGTCGTTTTCGTTGGTTGGTGCATAACATTGGATGACAGTGATGTTTGTGTGTCGTCCTTTCATCCTCATCCTCATCAGTCTGCTATTGACTGGTTTCCACTCCAACAAGCATTTGTCCAGTCCTTTCTTTAGGATGATGGCTACCCCTTCATGATGTTGGTCATCCTCTCTTCCAGAGTAGAGAACGGTTTCTCCAGTGGATGTTTTGATCCTTCCAGATCCAGTCCATCTGCTCTCACTTACACCCAGGATGTGTAGGTTGTAGCGCCTCATCTCTGATGTTACTTGTGCTAACTTACCCGATTCATACATTGTTCTAACATTCCAGTATCCAATCCTGGTCTTGGTTTTGGCGGTGTTCAGTTCCTCCTTCATCCTGCTAGCAGTTTCCTTTCGGCTTTCACTACTTGCATTCATACGAGTCGCGAGGTACTCAGAAGGTCCATCACATCCAGAACGTTGGTTTTTCCATGTTGCTGTTTCCGTAACGATTTTTGTTTCTCCAAGTAAGGTCACCCCAACAAGGATTTCAGGGTAGGGTTGTTAGCCCTACGCCCAACCCCCGAACCTGGAGGGCCGGTCTGTTCAATCTTGTCTGGTCCTTCCCCCATGACCTGTCCAGCTTGCTTAAAGCTATCAGGGGCACGAGGCCTCCGCTGGCTTAGCTCCTGGGATCACTGGGACACGCAAGCCACTCCTCCACGTCAAGGCATGAACAATTGGAGCAGGGTGTCAGTGAACACTGAGTGATAAAATTTCACGTCACTGCTACATCTGAAAGTCTTAAAGGATGGGACAAACTTACCACTCCTCCATCTGGCTCTGACCAGTACACTTTATGGCCTAACCAATCAAATGCCAGACAATAAGCCTCTTTTGTAGCTGCCAGATGGCGCTTCTGTTGACTTGTTCGGTTGTAGACAGACAAAATCCCAGCATGAGTAACCCACAATACGATGTCATCATGCCAGTCTATGTCTGGGAGAATGAATTATTAAAAACATCAATATGCTGTAATTTTTAAAATCATTCTGACATTTTCTATTTCTATAGAAATTGACAGACAATTTGAAAGTTGATTGCTTAATGTTACTCAGCAAAGAAATACTTAGATTTAACTACACTTTGATGAGGTATCCTGGCCACCATTATATACTTAATCCAGGAGCGGAGGAACTAAATGCGCAGCTTTAAGCTGAGGCCCCCGAGAAACCAAAGATCTCAGACTAGGAACTAAGTGCCAGTCAGAACGGCACTGTATAAAACACAGTCACATGAAGCCATATACTTGCCACATCTATGCCTATAATGAAAGCTGGATGCTTATCTACAAATAATGATAACATTCTTTGGCAGAAAATTGAAATAACATTTCAGTACAATACCATATTGGACTTGATGTACCGGCATTATTATAATCCGGATCTAAATGATATAACAATGAGTGTGTGGGTTACATAAAAATAAAAACTTAAAGATGGCAACTTTTCAATGTGACTATAATAGAGTTACGCCTGCAGCGTTTCATTCACATAACATTAAAGAATCCAATGTTTTCAAATGTACAGTGTCAAAATATTAATCTTGAAATGAAGCTTGTACCAGTTAATACATATTCTAAGATCACAATTACAGTGTATTAGGCTGTTTGTCTGGACACCTTAGAGAGTAATCTCACAGTGTTAGAAGTACATTCATTTAAGTAGTGAATAAATATAGCTACCTGCTGCATTCGAAAAAAAGTTGACCACATTTTTGTGATTGCCTGTGCTGAGATCCTTTTGAATGATCTTGCCTCCAGCAACTCCCATCAAGACGCTTAGACCATCTGGGGGAATGAAATGACGAATTACTAGGTGCATTATTCTTTATCTTTCCAAATTTTCAGACTTAGTTCTGCCTCAGAGGTGTTTTTCATGGGGCCTTAAAACACCAAGCATACATAATGAACTTGAGTAGACAAAGTTTCAGATTGAAATCTGATGATAAATGAAAATATGTTCATTTTGCAAAAGACAAAACAATATTTGAGAGAGAGAGAGAGAGAGAGAGAGAGAGAGAGAGAGAGAGAGAGAGAGAGAGAGAGAGAGAGAGAGAGAGAGAGAGAGAGAGAGAGAGAGAGAGAGAGAGAAGTGAGTTAGTTGGGGGGGGGGGAGATGAAGTCACCTTCAAATGGTAATATTTCTGGGTTATCTCCCTTGCTATATGAAATGAAGACTGCATATCTCAGTTTAGTTTCAACCAGAGTAAGAGTAAAGCTCATTTGTATATAAATACTCGAGAGCCAGAGAAAATTCACACAATAAAAACAACTTTGAAGCACGGGCCATTGCTAATAATTATGAATAGCAAATAGTTTATTTTTAGGCTATGGATGTGATGGCTTCAGTGTTTTGTGGGTAGATAAGCTTGGATGGATTACAGCCTTTGAGCGTCCTGTGTGACAGATCTAGTGTGCCCAGTGATCAAACCAAGCCTGTATTTAAAATTATTTAAAGTTTGATGACAGTGGTTGACTGTTCAGTATCATGAACTCACCTTCTTTGAGAGTTCTGCCAACAAAGCTGGTCGACCAGGGACCATATCCTGAACCAGATTTTGCTCTGACCTTCACGGCATACAGAGTATCTGGGTCAAGGTCAGGAACTGTTAGGCTCATGTCAGCAATGCTGTAATCTTTAGGTTCCTCCAGCATCATACCATTTTCATCTGATCTTGCCAACTGCAGCTCGTATGACCAGTTCTTCCAGGCTCCAATGCCTAAAACAGAGATGTGGCAGTGGGACATTTTTTCAATTAGGCCTACTCTTGTTCATTGTTCATTCACATGTTAGCACTCCCAAGTTAGTTGATGAGACGAAATTTTTGTAAGATACCATGGAAAATCCTTGCCGTCACATAAGCGCTTGGAACAAAGATAAAATGTGGCCATAGTAATCATATTAGTGTATTCAGGATGGATTTTAATCTCTCAGGAGCAAATTATTTCGGGTAATTACAAATAATGACATAGCTAAAGCTGATCATGGAAAGATATAAATTCACACCCACCTTGATACTGCAGCAAGACAGGAGTTTTCCATCTGATGACGGCACGATCTTTTACAAACAAAGCCTCAACACTTTCCGGAGCAGTGGATGGGGCTGTAAATAAGTCATGAACAGTAATCATTGTAAACAAGAACATTCATTAACTGGCCATATAAACAATTTAGATGAATGGAAAAATAAGATTAAATAATCAGATAGAAATGCCTTTCGAATAATCGTATCACTGCCGCAGCTGATTAAATCAGCCAATTTTTTCAGCATAGCAAAGCTAGAGCCAGTGAAATCAGCATTCTAGAAATCTATACTTCATTGGGAGTTTTGATTCAATGCAAGCCCCTTATACCAAATTTTTAAGATTGTATCACAGCAACAACAAAATAAGGTTGATAAATATTACAATATCAAAATAACCAAAGTACTTAGGTCTTTTGTTTTTGGAGGCTCTCTGCCCTAGGCATTTGCATCTAAAATAACAAAGACAAAACGAGCAATGATATTTCAGTGAAGTTGTTGACAGTACCTGACATCGTCCCCTTAGAATGACAATTTAAGGTTCTAACTGCCTTCCACCAACTTTTGAGAAATGGATGATTGAAGTTTCACAGCTTTTAGACATACTTTTTCATAATACTTATAAATTACACACCAAATCTGCTGGATACTTTGACACACAATGGAGAAGGCACGCAGAAGTAGTGTGTAGCTAAAAAAGTGGAGATAGAACCTTATCATTTCAGGGGGGGGGGAGCAATATTTCCATGACATAGTATATATCTAGTCCCAGAAAAAGACTAACAATTATCATAAGAAACGGCAAAAACAATATCAAAATTTGGCAAAAAGAAAGAGCTTACTTGGCAAGGGTTGAGCACTTGGGTGGAAGATACTGATACCAGTGTAGGGAGGTGTGAAAAATAGCAGTTCGTTGTGCCTGATATTTTGCGTGGGCCTTTCATATTCTTCCACATACATCTTTGCCTTGTTGGTCCATATAAAGGTCTGGTAAGAATACATCATTATGAGTAACATTACCACATCAATTGCCACAGCACCAGTTGAAAATAAAAGTGATGATAATGCCGACGACTTTGACCATATGAGGTAAAAACTTCCTGTGAGTTGACTAAGAATATTATTTAGTCACTGTCTGCTATTATAACAAAAGAAGCTCTGTTGTCACTTCAGGCCTATAGGCTAGAGAAAAAAAAACAACAAACCTGAACCGACTGTCATGAAACTTTTAGAGATGAAGAGTTATGGATTAAAATGCGTTTTAAGAAGCTAATTTATGGATAAATATTGTTCCGAAGACTACTTCGACAGAAAACAAAATACTGTGAGGCTGTATATTTCCTTCACAACTTTTTAAAAATCCGATTCTTCACTAAGCACTCAAGAAACAGTACACTTTATCTTGATAAGCACCACCGACTTATTAATTATTCAGTGTAAACGGGACAAAGCTCTATGCATCTAAAAAAAAAAACAACAACAGCAAAAAATCATCGACAGTCTTTATAATTATCTAAATCCTTTAGTTCCGTTATTGAAAATACAACCGTGAAACATTATTTTTCTTCTATTTTTTTTTTTCTGTTAGCAGATAGGCCTACTGGTACTAAGTTCATAGCATAGGCCTACCACTCAGAGCATAGTTTTCTATGTTCACTGAAAGAGTAAGTATGCTTTTTATTGATGTTGCTATGAGCTGTTCATATTATATCTGTTTTTCACTGTTGCCTTTCCGACCATACACTTGTTGCTGTTCATTGAACTTCTACTACTGCAGCTAATGGAAGTATGGACATTCTTAACAAAAGTAACTGTTACACACATGCCAGCTCTTTCATGCACACATTATGCAGACAACTCTCGCTCTCTGCATTTCACCCATTCTCTTAGGAGGGAGCAAACACAGAATTGTGTTTACAGTGGCGGACCCCCAGACAGAGTGTAGACTGTGAGGATTTAAAATGTACACTGTTGGTGATGGAGATTTTTCATCACAAGCTTTGCTAGTCTCAGTTTACTTTCAGTACACATTCACTCCCTGGGAATTTCTCAAAATAAAATATTAGTTTTCTCCATAGTTCCGTTCCGAGAAATGGATTTCGGCTTTGAAAGATTATTTTGAACACTCTTGTCCCTACCTGATTGTAAAAGACCATGCTGGTGACGCCGCTGAAAGCAGAGCTGATGGTCTTTTCATGAAAAGGCCTCATATTGGAGCCGTCTAGGAAAGCTGTCATCATAGTACGGGCTGTGTTATTCACCAGGTACAAGTGGACATTATAGAAGTCGATGGCATGGGTAAACAGATCACTCATGGGCACGATAAGTTCGGCTCTCCCCGATGTGACTGATGAAAATGACGAGGATGATGGAGGAGATGTTGTATCCCAGAGATGAGAAATGGCCCCAAGATTGATTCGGTAAAGACCATGACCGGCTCCGTTGATGACATAGAATAAATAGCTGGAATGAACGGATTGGGGAGTGGGAGTAAGATGCATGAAATACAAGTGTTTAAGTGCTTGCTATTCCATGAGTGTGTGTGTGTGTGTGTGTGTGTATGTGTGTATGTGTATGTATGTATGTTATATCTGTGAGCTTTAGAAATGTGTTTAGAAATTTTGATTTCTCCGAATCAGTAAATATGGCATCACTCGTATGTATTATTTAGAAGAAGAAAACTCACACAGGGTGAGAGAGAGACAGAGACAGACAGACAGACATACAGAGACAGAGAGAGAGGCAAACAGAGAGAGAGAGACAAAGAGAGAGAGATACAAAGCGAGAGATAGATAGAGAGATAAAAGCGAGAGAGAGGGGAGTGGGGGGAGGAGAGGGACAATGAGAAACACTCACAAAGGGACAGAGAAAGATAATGGGTGGATTGCAAGTTAGGTTTTTCTTTTTACAGGTCGATTCCAGATTGCCGCAATGCTACAAAAATGCATCAAATGTATCAGTGTCGCGATCCCCAAAGAAAACGTTGTTATTTCATCATTTTATTGTCAGAATCAAACTGTAGCCATGCTAAAATCGCAACCGCCCAACCATTTCTCTCCACGATTACATCAAAATGAGACGAAGTGGAATCTCGGGGAAGCTCAGCTCACGGGAGGGGTTTAAGGGGGAGGGAGTTGGTGGAAAGAGAGGAGGACAGAAATAAAAGAGTATTGTTGTTCACAATTCAATATCGAATGTAAGGCAAGAATCGATGCACGTTTAACGATCATTCATTCGCCCTTATCTCAGAGTGGGCACCAGTGCGTTCAAACGTTTTAAAAACCCAAACAAAAAGCAAATGCTAAAAAAAAAAAAAAAGCAAATTTCCTCTAAAAATTCGTTTACCCCGCAAGAAAATTACAATATTATCGGGGCACAAAAATTGGAGGAATCGTAAACAAGTTACGTGGGTGATTCTGGTGGTGACACCGGCAAGACGGGTCAAGTGATGATGGTCTGAGGACGGAAATTAGCTTGGCTGGAATGAGGAAAGTAATTTGTTTTGTGTGAGGCAAGTTTTCGAGTGCTTGAGTGCGGGGATTTTGCATCGAATTCTCTAGTCTCTCTTCCCCCCCCCCTCCCCCTTTCCTTTCCTACTCCCCTCCCCCCCCCCCCTCTTCTTTTTCCGTCCTGCAAAAAAAAAAAAAAAATACCCCAAAAAAACTCGGACGCCGACCGAGAGGTGGCGTACCGAAAACCCCAGGGACACAATACCAAGAGGAACAGTTCCTTCTCCCACTATTATTATGGCCACGAACTGCGCGCGTAAAAATAAGGTCAGTACACTGTACTACTTTTTTTTTTTTTCTTTCAGTTATGAAGGGCGGGGTGTGGTCCGAACTGTTTGCATTTTTTGACATCGATGATATGCGCGCAAGTCGTCGGGCGGAATTTGACGAATTGATTGATTCGTCTCAGTATCCTGTGTTTCGGCTTTGGCCCTCACCTCGAGTATGAATGACAATTAGGTCTGTGAATGGCTAAAAATGTTCGGAAAAAGTAAGCTCTGCATAATGACTTACGCCACAATACCATTATATAAAATATATAGGGAAGCAATATTTAATTTTAATACTTAGTTTTCATTTTTTAAGTACGTATTTCCTAGGCATGTATACGTGAATTATTCACCATGTGATATACTCAAACTCTTCATGCAAGCTATTAATAAAGCAATAAATACAACAAAACAAAATAACAACAACAAAACAAAACAGAACAAAAAGTGTTTTGCCATTGTGGTTTGATTACCTCATACACATCAACAAAAGGGACCCCCCCCCCCCCCCCCCCCAAACCGCCTTGAAAGTAGTTCAAAACAAAGTCAAGCAACACAGTCGGATTATCTCACTTTAAAACCTCGAAAGAAACATTATTTATATTACCTGATCACGGCCAAGTCATCCCAAAACGCATTAATTTATGTGAATCTAAAGGTCATCATTAAACATAGCTAAAGACATCACAGAAAAACTTTGTTCACAGTCAAAGGACACTTGGCGATCTCAAGGTTCCAGCCTTTAATCAAAAATGGGTAAAACTTGTATTTTGAGAGTTTGCCGTGCTTTTTCGTTTTATCATTAACGTCCGGTATTTTCTTATCGTTTTCACCCGTGCGGCTCCACCAAATGCGTTTTTTTTTTTTTTACTGTACAATAATTATGATTGAGTGGTCCCCCCATCCCACCTATCGCATACACAAAACTCACCCATTGATAGGATCCACTTTAATATCTGAAGCTGGACGCTCCAAACCTTGGATCGCCACAACACAGAGATCTTTCTCCAACGGACAGCTGTAAATCTGTTAGAAACGGGATGGTTGTCAATGGTTACAATAAACAATCAAATAGATAAAAATATCCATTCTGTTATTAATATCATTCAAGTATTATGAATAACTAAAATTCAACAGTAAATCATACATTTTTTTGTAAACGTAATCATAGCGTATGGTGAAATTACACCAAAGAAGAACTAGAAAAGCGAACTGATAAAATGACGGATGGATAATTATATAAATGTGAGCATTAATTCAAAGAAACAACAAGGATGTTATAAGCAAAATAAATTGCAGATTTGTAAATTAAGTATTTGAGTTTGGGCTAAACGGCGCATAGGTACGATAAAGGTCACTTTGCGCCTTATTGGTATGTTGGAAGGCCTGCCGGTAGTAGACATAATGCATTATAAAGTGGGTCTATTATCTTAAGAACTTTACTGATACCTTAGTATTTTTTTTAATCATTATTACAAACAGTATTGCTCGATCTTATCCTATTTACACAATTATTAACGAACCAGAAGAAGATAATGTGCACTTGCAAAGTTTATTATTTTGTTAATATTACTCCAATATTATTGCAGACGACTGTCAATTAGTTTACCCTGTCCCGACTGGCCACATAGACTCTGTCAGCCAACCAATCCACGGCTATGGCGCCAGGGTCAAGGATGCTGGGATAATGGTTCCTCTTAGGCGGATCACCTTTCAGGGAAATAACGGTAACACTGTCGTCGCTGTCTGTTGCCAGAATCAAATGTCGTCGGACATGAAGACTGATGTCTGGAAGGTGACCCAAACAAAGGTGCATTTTTAAAAATCACCCAGAAAGTATGACTTTAAATCGTGCATCATTTGAGTACAAGAATCAAAGGCGGATTCATAATTTTATAATCGTAGGTAAATGAATATTTTTGTTTGTTTGTTTTGTTTCGTTAAGCGTGTTGATACCAATCATCATACTCAATCCCCAAGGAGCATTATTATTATTATTATTATTATCATTATTATTCGGCGAACCGGATCTGGACAGAAACTGAATTCCAACAGCTTTGACTAAAACTATTTTAAAATCTTAATACCATCAATTGCAAACATGATGCCATTTTGTTTAATAAACTTTCATATGGATTGCAGGAATTAAAACTTACGCAGTCTATGAAATAGCTTTGATGAAAAGATAATTTACTATCATCATTAATTTCAAGATAAGGAATCTCGACTACAGATCTACTGGATTTATTCAATAATCTATATTTGTAATGGTCTCAAATTATATTAGGCTCAGCGTTAAATTCTTCATCTGTTTCTGCTTCCTGCTCACCACACATACATAACAGTTAACAGTGCTCCCCAGCCCTCAAATGAATGTAGTGCTTATCACTGCTTTATGTTTCGAAGAAGGTGAAAACTCAAACAAACCCCTAACCCTCTTTAAGTGGTTACTTGACCTTTTATTTTTTTTTTGGTATTGATTTTGGACTTGATTAATGATTGCAAAGCAAGACAGTTTAGTAGAAATCTTTGGAGAATCGCTGCTTTTGGCACTAACACCTCCTTTTGTAAGTGAGACCAAGAAGCCCTTTGGCCATCTAATATTGGATGGCGATAAACAGCCTTACGTCGTTGAGGGTACATTTCAAACAGGTTAAATGAGAGAAATCTTTATTTAGTTCTTTTGTTGGATAAAAGATAAATTGTCCACTAAACAGTTATTATGTAATTTAACAAACCAACGAAAAAAAAAACGGGCAAAGCACGTTAGGGTAGAACACATTCAAACACGCCAAAACATACAGGAACTAGGGGGGAAAAGCAGAGGGGATCACAAAAACCACATAAGAACGAACAATTACGATAGTGAGCTAACCAACTGTGTTTCAATCATATACATTATCTTCCGCTTTGAAACTGGTCAAAGATTAGAATGGATAGCGTTTAGAGCCCTTGACACTCCTGCATTTGACGACATTATCATTTGTCCTATGTTTTAAAATGCATTACAATGCATATTTACATCAAGCGTGTAGGGAAAAAAAAGCAACAAAAAACTTTGAAATTTCAATTTAAGATTAACTGTAAGATTTACTATTAGTTTACTGAAAATGAAGACGATGCTGAAGAGACAGTAAGGATTTTACAACTCATTCGAGAAAGTGCTATAATTACACTCGAGCTTCTGAAAAACTGACTAGGCATACTGAAAGCTTAAGCATTATTTCAAAAGTCAAGGAATATTAATAAAATATCACAGAAGTGGTCCCAAAAATATCATTATTATTTCTCCAATTTTATTCGATGACTCCTTCGCACCGTTAGAACTTTTTCATATTACGTAGAACGCAGAAAAAATTATTAAGATTTATGAAAATGTAAAATGAAACAAACGACACAAAACACAGAGTGAAACAAAAACAAACACAGTAGTATTAAACACACAACAGGATATTAAAACACAAATACGGTAATTCAATTAAAAAAAACAAAACAAATATTGTCTCAATCTAAGTGTCGTTCAAATACAGTTGCACGTTAACAATTTTACTAAAACCAGTCAATGTAGTAAACATGTAAATAAAAAGCATGCACGAGGCATTAAAACAAAACAAAACAAAACAAAAACCAAAACAACCTAAGTTTTGTTGACAAATATGTAGATAATATTCATTCCATATCACGAAGAAAAAAACAACAACTCACGAACATCAAACGGAAATCAATTCAAAAGTCATTCATACTCGTACTTTAGACTGAAAGTTAACATGAAACATTCTTGTTCAAACCAAAAACGATAAAAACTGAAACTCTTGCACTAGTACATTCATTAATTGTAACTAAAAATCAGAAACAAAAACACGCTGTTGTTGTTTTCAGAAAAGACCAAAAAACTGGACAATCTTCAGCTATCAGACAAATGAAAAATAAAGGCCTTTAGACACAAAAAGTATTTTTTGGAAGAAAAGTGCAGCGAAAAAAAAAAAAGGCTGACGGGACAGAATGACGCAAGATATTCGTTTGGTTAAACCTGCTGGATTTTTCAGTTGTAATAACGATAATTAAGGAAGCATAATTATGTTGTGAAGGTAAAAAGCCTACCAGTCATTGAAAGACCAAGTTTAATAAACTCAGTGAGGACATTAGTGGAACCAAACGATTAAAAATGAGACAAAGAAAAAAACAAACAAAAACAGAAAGTCAACAATATTTAGTCATATCGTCAAGACAACATCAAAATGCAATTGACTTGTTTTCTTTCATAGATCATTACTGTACCTTTTACATTTCCACTTTTAAGTACATATATCACTTTTCCTCCTGTTTGGTTCAGAAAAGCGTTAGAGAGTGGATAAAACTGACATCAGTAACATAAACTCGATGATGAGAGCAATACAGTATGAGAATGAGAATCATGAAAGACGTACTTTTCATAATGAGCAGAAATTATTTGTCCACAGAAAAAATTGAAAAGATGCAAAAGATCATAACAACCACATCCGCATGAAATGTTGCATACATTGAAACAAAGATCCCGGGAACTTCAAGTTCCTAACTAAGACAGTGGAATTGTAACATAATCGCCGTTAACGTAGCGCACACTCTTGGTCAAAATGTAAAGCTAGACGAAAAGATCACCCACCTACTCCCCGTACACATACAAGCCTTCGTAAGAAAGTCAGTGGCAGATGGTTCATCAAAATAAAGGTCTCCTACCAGCAAGTTTACTTTCATCTTAAGTCTTTTGTGAGCTCAATAAATTTGTCCAGTAGATGTAGATCTAGCAATAAGTGCTCAGATGGAGTTTTGAATCTTTCTATTTGAAAATGACACTTCCCATGATTTTAAAAGCGTGGTTCCGTGTAACGCAATACGAGTAAAACACACAAATAAGAGAATAATGTGAAGCGGCGATTTTCATTTAACACAGACATTCGGAAGGTCTAGACGTTTCTTCACGGGGTGAGTGATGTCATGCACCTATGAAACTCAAGAATCAGAATTTTTCATCCAGACTGGTCTTCTTGTTTTAAACAAAAACCTTAATGAACCTGGTCCAACAGCTTAAAACATTTACGGCCACCGATTAAAGACGACATATTTTTTCATCCGAACGGCGAGCCATTACATATCAAATAAAGACAAAACAATAACGCCGACAACACCACCAACAAAAACATACCATCATCATCATCACCATCATCACTGACAACAACAATAACAACAGCAACAACAACAACAGCAACGACAACAACAGCAACAAACTCTGGATAATTTTGCCACGGGAAGGTGGTGGTTTGGGATTGGGGGGGGGGGGGCTGTGAAGAAGAAACAAGCGCCGTTCCCTGCACGGCAGCCCGCATAATATAATATTATTTAGTCTGCTGAAAAAAAGTTCATGGAGTCAGTTTTCATAAAACTTCCGGTTCTGTCGAGACACCGCACGGGTTATTGTGAAAATTTCAACGCACTGCCGTCTGGTTCAGATTATGATTAAAAAAAAAAAATACAAAACCGGGCCCGCGTAATTTGATACCGGTACTCATCATTCGTTTAACTATCTCACACGCTCCCATCTCTTTTTAACTCTCTTAACTATATAACTGTCTCCTCCCAGACCACAAAATCGTCTCATATTTCACAGTCTCACACTTTGGTTTAAAATCATTTAGGCTAATGGCGCACTGTCTCACGTCCGTCGTGCACTGGTTTGGACTAAGACTTGAACTTCTCCTGAATCAACCAGCAAGACAGACCTGTGCGAGGTCCAGCAATAGCTCCTTAGACCACAAAACCGAGGCCAAACAGACTTGACTTAGTGCCACGGTACGGGCGGGCCTTGTTGTGAGCTGGCTGGTCTGACTGAACGCAGTTGTAGAAAGAATGTTGTTGCCCGTACTTACGTCCCCCGAGTTTTTTTTAGCTAGGGGTACGTATTTTAAAGCTTTTTGGGACTCCACAGCCAGAGAGCTCCTCTGGAAATGGCCCTAACAACCGCCGTAATTAATTATTCCTTCAATCTTTTAAAAAAAATTTTTATTGAAAGGGTAGGGGGATTCGATAAGATTTAGAGCTGAGGATAAGACGAGGTCAGGGAAGCGCAAAATACTTGGGGTGCGTACGTACAAGTAACAACAGCCTATTTAGAATATTAAACTATACCCCCACTAAAGAATCCCGAAATGCAGAAATTGTTGCAAATGAATCCCAGTCTAACTGTCAGTCTAGAACGAACGATTACAGCAGCAATTTCACAGTTTAAACTGGGGACGTACAGCATATACAACGCCCCCTATTCTTGCCGTTTTCCTTCTTTAAAAAAAATTAAAAAAATAGGAACAATAACAACATCCTCCCTCCCCCCCCCCCTCCCCCTGCCCCCTTAAAAGCCCATTCCAGAGTTCAGCGCGGGACGAATCAATCCAAAATGCAAGAACGCGCAACTCACTCCTGGCAAATTTACATGACATTCCACAGGTAAAAAGGTACACTTTTCCATACCAGGAGTGACATAACAGATTAGACCGCCGGCTCCCGGGTTAAGATGTGTAATTAGATAAGTGTCCAGAGAGGTTCAACTTGACCCAATAAACCCACCAATATTCAATGTTCCAGTTTTTGAAATACTCCACCTGGTATCCAATGTTTGTAATTGTGTTTTATTGTATGGTTTCTGTATTATTTCATACTTTGCTAAATATATCCTTTTCTTTTTGCTATATTCTATCTTTTGCTTAAGCCTTGCTGCGACCCTACAGATTTTCTATGCTCGTTTATAATATTTTGCATTCGGAGCACATGCTATCTTATCAACAAATAATTCTTCTTGACAAATATCTTTATTTCAGTATTCGCCCGGGTCGTTCAATCTGAACTAGACTTTGCAAAGATACGGAATTTTTACCTAAGGGAATTATAATTATCTTTATGGACACTAGAAACTTAACTGCGCTCAAAATGTCCAACTACTGCAACTTTCGTAGACTATCGAAAGGTCCTTCTGGATCAATCATTTCTGAATTTGTGTACTTATTCCTTTATCCTATCAAACTGTAAACGGTCGGAGACACAACTGGACATTCTTCCACGGCTAAATTCTCTCCATCGAAAGCTTAGGACTAACAGCGCACCGCGCCAGGTCAGTTTTTCGCCGGTTGTGACTCAGATTTGATTTTCCCATGTAACAACCAGCCAGTCAGACGTGTTTCTAGTGCGTGAGGTTCCCTTTAACTCCACTGTCCACAAAACCGAGGGAATACAGATTTTCGCTATAGGACAAAAGAAAAAAAAAGTAAAGGTTCTTCTTGATAGAATAATTCAATCTCTCCCCCCTCCCCCTTCCCGTACACACATACATAGTTGAAAAGAAAACTTCAGTACTGCTTTTTATAGAACACCATCATCTAGTATTCTAGAGTTTGAGTTTGAGTTTTACGGCGCGTCGTCACGATAACGGCCACTTTGCGCCCTTCGCAGTTTATTTGGGTACATGTTCTTTTATTTATGTTTCGTAATCAGAACTTTTAAGTTTAACATAGAATTAAATACATTCATATAATTTTAACACATTGGTAAAATTCTAAAAAAGATGTTTTGCAAAGATCTGGAAAAAGTTTTGTAAACGAGTATAAAAGTTATTAAATCAAGTTGTAGATCTTAGTTTCTCTCAGAGAGGACAGGATGCGCTGCAGGTCCACGTCAGAAACTAATTCTTTCATGAATCCGCAGACATACGCCTTCTTCGGATACGCACGAAGTCTTATAGAGGTCAAGGCTAATGAAGAAAAGAAGAAACAAAGACACTATTGGTGAATATCAAAAAGAGACCCCACAGCCCAAAATGGAAGACACGTCATGAATGCGAAACGTCAGAGAAACTAATAAACATGACAATGGGAAGGTAACACTGTGACAACGTACCTCTGACTGTCACATTTGGATTAGGGTGGGAGTAGACAGGGTCCGATAACTGACCAGCATACTGAATGACATCTAGAATGTTCCTCTTGACGATCTTGTTGGCCACGCCCAGGATCAGATAAGGTGCTTCGTGAGCAGATACTGTGGACAAATGCAGGATGTTCATGAGTATTATGTGAGCATAATATGATTATGAAACATGAGAAATAACAGTGCGTCATTGTACAGTTCTTTGATCAGCTTTTTTGTCATTTATAAATATTTTGTGTGAGTGAGTATGTGCATGTTGATTGTGAGAGACACAGAAAGAAAGAGAGAGAGAGAGAAAGGGAGAGAGAGAGAGACAGACAGACAGACAGAGAGAGAGAGGGGGGGGGGGGAGAAATAAGAAAGACATAGTTTTGTTGCACCCATTACCCGGGCCATAGCTATAATGTTTGACTAGAGATATACTGTAGATTATTATGTCTGTGCAATTAAAAATTGTATTTTGGATGGTGGAGTTGGGATGGTTGTGGTGGTGAGGATAAGAAATCTGATATGCAGTTGTGTATATCTATACACATATCGTGAGCTGACATTTAAAGACTCCTTGACAAAGCCTGCGCTGATGATAAAAAATACTGCCATCATATGCCAATTTTATTTATGACCCCATAATACCATCATTTCCAGTCTTCCTATTTATTTGTCTCTCTTCATTCCCATTAAGCTTACTTTATATAAAAAGAGATGAAATATCATTTCGAAACGACTCGTTGCTGTTGTTGCTTTCTTATCGTAGGCCAATCTGGCCTTATTTCATGAACATCTCAACCATTTTATTATCCCTTTTTAAAACATCTTTACCACTGCGCGCAAGTTAAAAAAAGTCTATATTTGGTAAAAAATCTGGAATTTGTAACAAGGTCTAATGGAGTTGCCAGTTCACATTTGTGTAGAAGACGACAGGCCGTGAATGGCAGCCAATCACTGGCTATGTAGTCTGGTCATTAAGTTTAAAAGCCCTCTCGGGACATCCTAGACGAGTCTCCTGGTCTTTTTCATGACCAGGGACGACGTCTAGTGAGAGATGACACAAAAAGGTTTGATTGACGTCAGGCACATTGATAACAGCTCACGTCGCGACAATTAACCCATTGATGACTTCCACTAACCTACCACATTCAGGGCAAATCAGAGAATACAACTCGAAGAAGAGTTCACATTTAAATTCCACCGATTTAACTTCCCTTGGAAATGAAAACTGTTATTTCATTTATGATAACGATATTGCCATACTGCATTACTTTATTCACAGGAACACATCTTTCCATTACACTTGCCATGTTCTCACATGAAGGAAAGTTGGCATCACATTATCTACGGTTAAAGACAGATGATTCTCATCAAATTTCCGTACGTACTATGCAGTTTATCCCTCTCACGCGCCTTTTGTGTGCACCTAAATAGCCATGCATATTCGAACCATTATTTCACTTCCCCATGCCAAATTTCAACACGATCAGTCCAGTAGTCATGTTATTACAAAGGGGTTTTTTCTTGTATCTTCGATAAAGAGAAGGGGAAATTCTTCAAATACGTTCTTTTCATCATAAAAACGGACACGTATCTGGAGTCCTAACTACGTACTATGTACATTTATTCCCTGCCGGTTGGCAGCTATGCTGATGCATAAAGAGACAAAAACAAAACCACTTGTCCATTGATCTCGACATGCCCATTGGCAATGTGAAAGGCGTAGCCAAGGCATGTGGCATGTTTAAGCTTGGCTCTTACTTGTGTTTACTCAACCAATAAAGTTGGTGAGCGGAGGAGACGGAGAAGACCAGCGCCATGGAAGCTTATTCGCTGTCTAAAGCCTTTTGACATTTATCTAGAGCTTCCTCTGGTGTCCTCGCTGTTTGGGCAATCTAGGTCATGTGGCAATTTGGTGCAACATTTCGTATTCATGAGTACAGACAAATTTCTCTCTGTCGGTCTGTGTCTCCAGTGTTGCTTCCCCGTCTCCTTCCTAGTTCTAGCATGTCTGTCTGTCGGACGACCGAACTTTCCGTTTGTCTATTTTTGTTTGCATTTTGTCCTTTTTCGGACAGTTTCTCCCTCCCTCGGCGGTCTCAGCGCCGTGTCAACATCTCATTCACCCAGGTTCCACGGTTGCTCTTTCCTTCCTTCCGTCTCATCCGCCTGCCTGCCCAATCACAATCATCTAATTCACTCACCCATTCACTCACTCGTCACTCACTCACTCACTCTCTCACGGAACGACCGATCCCTAGTCTCTCAGGCTCATACAGCATAATTGAAATAGATTAAAATCATTATTTCTCTTGTGAAACTAAATAAAGACATAAAATTACAACTCTGTTCCTTCACAAGGACAAAGTCAAAATTAAATTTGGCAAAAAGAAAAAGTTTTATGTAGCAAAGCCTCGCGAAAGAAATTAATAATACTTTACATAATTATAGCCTTTCTGCGACCCCATGGTTTTTCTGTGGTTTTGATAATATTCTTTCACAAGGAATCTCGGCCTCTTCTAGTATCCTTCTCCTTCCCTCTGTATTTATCTGTACTTTCTGTCGAAAATTCAACTTATCATTTCCAAAGACCAAGCTTTTTACAAAAGCCAATACACCATTAAATAAATACCCGGAGATCAGAATTCACAGTGGCCGAGGCGTGAAAATTCATAACTCAGAACAAACTTTCATCAAGCTGTCGCTGTCCGCCATGAGGGACATGTTGAAAGCCAGGGATGTGACCAGTCTGTCCCCTGGGTCAACGCCCGCCACTTGAAAATGCGGGTACAGGTGTTCCCCCCCACTTCCTGTTTTCCAGGACTGTCATTGTCCCCAACAAAGAGGACTTTTATCTCTTGCGTCCAAATCTTCCAAGGGCTTTTAAACATCTAATTGTAACGTCTTTGTTTCCTCATGGACAGAGCTCCACCTGCCAATCCATTATGAAATTCGAGAAAATCTGAATGTAAACTGTAATAAAATAATTTTGTCCACTTCTCTGTCTACCTTATCTCTCAAGCGAGCAGTGAACAAGAAGGTAACGAAAAAATTAATGCATTACCCATAACCAAAAGATAACAGTGGTAAAGAAAGGCAAACTCGGTTATTTTAGCAATAATTATTATGGACTGTCAGATAACAGTAGAGCACTAACCAACACCGTCGCTCCATCAAAAAGGAGCGGTCCCCCCCCCCCCCCCACCGCTTCCAGTATAATTATTCACGGCATTTGAACTTAGCTGACTAAAGACAGTCCTGACGCGCCCGAACTAGTGAGCAGACTTGTTTTGCTCCCGCCAGTGCGCGGAGTTTTGTGACTCACTGTGCACACCGAGCTGGCATGGGCAGTGAGTAGTGTTCTAGAGTGATGCATAATAATTAGGCGACGAGCCACCAGTTTTGGCGCCCACGCCAGCCCTTAGTTACCACTTAGAAGGCTACCATGCATTCAGGTTAACTTCCTTTTCGCGCTTTCACGACAACTCCAAATATTGAGCGACATCCCTCCGACCTCACCCCCCCCCCATTTTTTACTCACAAACAACTACGTTATGCTCCTACTCCCTCCCCACCCAAACCAATGCCATGGCTGGCTGGAGACGGGCCAAAATCTGCAAGTCTGAAATTTCGGCTAATTTCGTGAGCATAAAGAATCATAATGAAGAGTGTTTTGAAAAACTAGATTCCGGTTGGAGGAAAACTTGCAATTAAAAAAACTTTTGTATCTCTGTCAGAATTACCGCTTACGCTAAGATGAGCTGCATGGCTTAAGAGAAAAAAACGCAGCTGGATAGTGTGTCAAAACACTAGTGCAGCTGGGATTAACTGGGCACCAGTGGGAAAAACCTGAAGGATGTAATTTAACTTGCTGAAGAGGACTTCATGATACATAAAGATGTAAAGACTATATGCTTCTATTTCGTAACAAGTAGATATGAAGTTTAAAATTCTCCTTGAACACTCTATAATGTTTAATAAATACAAGGGACTCAAACCAACCCGATCAAAAAACATTTTTTTGTTTCCCATTGTTTGATCTGAACAGGGTGGGTGCATTGCAAGTTAGCTGTAATTTTTCTCAGCCACGCTATCAACTACATTATGACTGACGGGTACCGTTAAGAGCCTGGAACAACACAGTCAGCTCCTGGCAAACAAGAAGTGCACACCATAATTCCCTATAATATTTTCTTAGTTATTCAGGGAAGACCCTAACACACTAAGCCATGTTAAACACGGTCAGTTTCTGCCACTGTTTCTTGGGTGTGCTTTTTGCTGACAGCAACTGGCTGTGACGTTCCGGGCTAAGTATGATACCCCACTTAAGCTAACTTTCAAATTCAAGAATATTACTCAGACGAAATACCGGTAAGCTTCCTTCCAATGGGTTAATTTCACTGACGCCAAAAAAGCCCGTGCTTCTCCGAATTTGTAAAGTTCACGAAGTCAGAAAGGAAGTCCGACATCTTGTGCATGATACTTTCTAGGCAAATATCAAGTCTTTCATATAGGAAGGTTTTTCCAATGCATTATTCTTCAAAATTCATAATATCTAAACACCAGCATTTACACGAATTAATATTGAATTAGTGGAGATTAAAATCAATGCATTACACCATCAGACAATGCATTTTTCTTTTCAAAAGGGAAAACATTAATCATTCCGCTTTATCGTTCCGCACTGTCACGAGCAATAGGCTCACAGACCCACACACGATCACACACCGTCTGTTTTTGCGTTAGTCAGGAAACGAAATAAATCTGTTCACGACGTAGGGGGAAATGAAAACCTGGAGTATGTCAGACATTTGACGGAACAAATCGGTGCATATCACAGTTTCATTACCAGTGCGAACATAATGGAAACAAATAAGATACAAATGCGCTTGGTCGAGCCAGCATAGCAACTACAATTTGTGACTAAGTCCGAAGTTCCTTTCATCTGATAATTCTTAAAGAAATGGCATGTTTAGTGATCGAATGCAGAACGGCGTGAAAAGAAAGATCTGCACCATGACGGTACAAAACTACAAGAGTTAAAGAATCTAAAGTTTGAACGAACAAAATTAATTGATTCCTAATGTCGTAATGACATTCCGCATTTGGCATACATAAAATAACAAACCAAGGTTGTGAAACAACTTTCCGTGACAGTTAAAGACAGATAATAAAACTCGGTTGCAGTCACACACAGATTAGAAGACAAAAGAGTTGAACAGAAAAGAAGAGGAGATAAAAAAAAAAAGAAGCAAACATAAAATAAAGAATATCTAGAGTACAATAAATTTACCAGCAGCCACCACATCGCCACTGCCACTATCATCAGCATTACCACCACCGCAGACAACAACAACAACAACTGAAACAACATCAACAACATGACAGCAACTGAAAAAAAAGAAGAGACAGGAAGACAAAAAACCAAAAAAATGTGTATTGGGATTTTAAAAGCTTTCTGGCACACCCCAAAAACAAAATCTGTAATTTCATTTTGGGCAATTTTAAAACTATGCCAGTGTACCCGGACGCCGAGGGTCAGAAGAAAGGCACAGGAATAAAAAAAAAAAAATGGGTTAAAACGTTTCGGTACTTACAGTTTCCTGGGTTGGGCGTCGTGATGGTTCTGCTGCCCTTCGGCCCTTCCCCTTCAGCATTCCAGGCAGACAAGGAAATCACGTATTTCTGAGATGACTGAAGCTGACTGAGGAACCAGGATGTGGCATTCCCTGGAACCTCTGGGACACAGAAAAACAAAATAAAAATCATTTAGGAACTCCTACTTTACAAAATGACCAAAGTGTCTTTACAGCTAGTGAATTATTAAATAAATTATGGTCAATTTGGGTCATGTAGCCACAATACTCGCAACTGGATTTTTGTCACCAGCGTATGGCCCACCAATTTCCCAAACTGCGGCCATGTAGCCAACGAAATGATTATTGTGGTCAATTAGCTAGATCTAATCCTTACCCTAACCCTAACCCCAAAACGTTTGAATGGAATGATTTAAAAAAAAAAAATCACTAAGCAGATAAAACTCAATTTGGCAACACATTTTTGCTTTCTTTCTATAGAAATCTGGCGAAAGCAAAGTCATAGGGATTGGTTAAAGAAAGGGCACATAAGAAAGGCACGTAAATTAAAAAAAGTTTGGGCTACTGTTTAGAGACCCTAAGCTTGTTCAGGTCTCGAAGGTTTTAACAACACTGGGCCTCTTTTTGTGTCTAGGCCAACGATATTTTGTCAATATTAATAACCGTCCATATGCAATTTTGAAGCTGTGAGCTTCGAATTCTCTTGAGGTGATGTGCTCCGTCGCGCGTATTCCCTTCCCGGAAAGAAAATTTGCGAAAACAGTGAATTTTAAATGTTTCAACAATTGGCAACAAAGAAACACAATCATGTACGTCGTTATTCGGTCAGAATTCCATTCCTTGAGGCGTAGTGCAGTTTCATATAGAGGAGAATGTGGATCAATAGGAAACATGGCTACTCTCCCTTCTTACAGAAAAAACACCATTTTCGTCAATCAAAGGCAAATTAACATTTTAACATCATTTTATAGACTGAAGGGTTCTCTATCTTTCCATCTGGCTCGTAAATGTGTACAATTAATCATTGTTTTCGTCCTCGCAAAACGAAAACTGAACAAAAACCAAAGAGGGCACAAAGCAAAACTATAATGTTGTGTTTTTTGTGTGTCTCCTGTCATTTTTGTTTATTCCGATTTGTACAGTCTTTATTCCATAAAATGGCAGTACTCACCAATTGTTGTCAGGTTGAGCAGTGGATGGTTTACAGCTTGCACGTAGATACGGTAACTCAGCAGTTTGCCATTAGCAAAAAGGGGCGGAGTCCATGCCAGGGAGATAACCCGCGGAGATGGTGTGGTGAGGGAGGTAATCTTCGGAGCTGTTGATGGTGCTGAGGAAAGAGAAAAACAGAGAAATAAAAATTCATGTTACAAATTGAGAGCAAAACCGTAAACCATAATGGAAAGACATTACCGTAGATAATTTACCAGGCACTGAAAATACAAACCACCTGAATCACAGTGGGCATGAACAGAAAGCTCCACGGAAACAAAATAATTAGAGAATATTTACAACCGGTAACATTTATTTCTACAACTACTACTACAATTGGCAAGGCCGTCGGTGCCGTAGCAGAGGTCGTAGATTTGAGCCCCGTCTGACCCGCTTGTTTTTCGCCTTTCTCTCGTTCCCGTTTTTCTGAGTACTTATTGGGCAAACAATTCGAAGCGCAAATGCAAGAAGACTCTTGGCAATGGATAGACTCGAAATATGCTGAACGTATCTTTCTGAAACTTGGCATAAGACGTGAAATAATAATATGGTTGCGAATGTTTCTGGCTATAATTTACAAGATTTAAGAGCATACAGTTAGGCGCGACCGAGGAATAATCAGGAAAATGCGCAAATAATTGTATTGTCAACTCGCTACAAGGTTTAGACGACATGTTATGAACGTTACACCCGTATCCGGTTCGACGTACATCGCCTGCTTCCGGACAGGAAGAGTGGTTCAAAACTTAGGGGAAGCTACGAGGACAGCAGGACAGAGTCTTTGTGTGAATCATTAGTATTGTCTTCTATTCAGTCTCACTACAATGTTGCTGTTAATGTTGGGATTTCCACAAGAACGATTCAACTCCATAAAGACTGCTTGAATCTTGCTGTTTAGTTGGACACGATGGGTGTTCAGAGTCGCTACACTATGTACTGCAACATCATATTCGCCTACTACATAATAGGTCCTATCCCCACTTCACAGTTCTGAATCCCTGAGGTAATTGGCAAGAACAAGAGGACAATAACTCTTTGAAATTTTTGGATGACCATACACGCACTCGGCACCAGTACTAACTTGGCTCCTTGGGCACCTTCCGTTTGGTCAGGTGTGGTGCCTTTTGTCTTGTACCGTTAGCAGAAGGGAACAATTACTAGACTAGCTCTCTCTACTAGCAAAATCATATTATTGTGTCACTGTAACTATGCACAGTCTGTAGATGTTTACAACTTCCACTTTAAACTAGACGATCTTGTAAAGTGGAACAGGATGCTACTTGATGTCAAATGATTTCAGCATGCCACTGGATGTCATAATATTTTATGCTGTCATATTTTTCCCCCGATCTTGAACGACATCACCATCTTCTTCTTTTGCCTCTTTTTGTCTGCTTCTCCCTTTTTTTTTTTTTGCGCCTGTGTGTATGTTTGTTTGTTTCTTTTTCTTCTCATTTTCCTGCGCCTTCTTTACATGCGGTTGCCCGCGTAATTAATTTTGAGGTCAGAGGTAAGAGATTGCCCATACTAGACCAAGGATAGACATTTACTGCGGGTGATGCATCATACCAAATCTGGGACTTGAGCACATAAAAAACTCGCGCGATCAGCTTGCATCGTGGACAAAAAAGCTGCACGTTTTAATTAATAAAACATTTTCTAAATAACATCTACCGGGAAATAGCACAAGAGGGAAGATTTGAATGTTACATTTTCATTACAGACCCCGAGGAGTTCAGTTTTAGCACAGGGAAATGTGCAGACACCCCATTAGTTTAATTCCCGGTAAAGATGACCCCTTTAAGTCTAGCAAATCCTTTTGCCTTTCATGTATGATGCAATCTAAACTCGATGCGGGGAAAGTACAAATTATCCATTTCTTAAAACGAAAATATTAAATTAATATTTCAAGCTAGCGGAAGGGGGAGCGGAGCCCTGGGTGTTAGCGTATGAAGCTACGAGGAAGTTGTAATGCACACAGTTTCCTGTTTCGTCAAGGCTGCCGAACGCTCCTTCTTATTGGCAGAGAGAAAGCCATCTTTGATCATCTCACTCCACGCAAGTTAAAAATGGGCGTTCTGGTTTTGCCTTTCTTAATGGGCACAGGTAGGCCTAATACATAATGAAGACGCTATGGGGAATATTTTTATTCTCTTTGCTTGAGGATATTAACACTGCTTTTCCCCATCCGTCTCTTTCTTCTGTTTAATGGCAACATCTGGACTAGCTTTTGCTCATTTCCTTTCTACAACATCATGAGTTAATGAACTAAACGGCCAGGCACTTTTTAGCATTTGACGTCATTAAAAACATGTTTATGCCTTGCGACTGAGCTCTAATGTAAAATATCATTTAAAAGAAAGGAAAACAAGACATTATATTAATATAGCATTTTCTCCAGCGAAGGCATCTTCGTTGATAAAAACAACGCACACAATAACTTACACTTGTATGAAACACATACCGTACATAAATTACATACTGACTATGCTCCACACATACATACAAATTAGACAAGACAAGGTATTGTAGAGGTAGATCAACGGCAACTTACACTGATTCACTATTGATTTCATGAAAATTTAAAAAAAAAAAAAAAAGCCGCCTTCATGGCGAATTATTTCAACACCCACTAGTTTAAACCACTACTAGCTTAGTTGTAGTATTTCTGGGCATCGTTCCCTGAGGAAGGAGAACTGTTACCCGGCCTCAGTTGTTTGAATGTGACATTTCACATTAGCAGCAACAACAACAACATCTCTACTCACTGCAGAATCCACATCTTTAACAGGATCCGGTATAAGGGGTCTGATGATAATGTTCCCTGGCTCCATCACTTAATTGTATGAACTAACATTCCAAGTTTTCATTCCCCCATGATGAGCTATCGTACTGACGCAACTTACAGTGGTGTTGTATTGTTTGTTGTTGCAACATATTTATTTGCAGAGAAAATAATTACGTTGTAAAATGGAAAGTACAACTGGCCACACTTTTGCTGAAATATCTCCCATTATTAGAGTAAAAGAACCAAAAAGTTTATGCCACTGGAATGTATAATGTAATATTATTACATCGGCGCGTTCAAAACATAATTTTACAACGTAAACAAACAACGACCATAAAATGATTATTATCATTCCAAAGGGATCAGGAAAACAAGCAGTTTACCGAACATTCCTAATTCTGTCAAGTTCATTTCAGGGAGTTTATTTGGAGTTTGAAATTGGGGATACCGGCGCTTCGGCACCATAACGGCCATTTTGCACCTTTCACGGTTTTTACTGTCATTATCTTACTGTGGACTAGTCTTCAGCCGCCCTGATTCATATAATAAGACCAGTTGGAAGTGGGGTTAAAAATCTAAGGGAGAAAGGGCCGCACTGTAAAGTATGTCTAAATGAACCCCGGGGAGTATTTTCTTTAAGTGTAAACATGGTGTCTTTTTAAGACAGACGTTTCAGTAAAATTCATTCTGTAAATGATTTTCACCAGTATTCTGGTTACACGCAGTTTGCTTGTTTTTTAACTGTATTCTACTTTTGAATTTGAAGACGTCATAAAACCATAAAACTTGCCTGGGAAGGAAACTTAATCATAAGAAGAAAAGGAAGAAAGCTAAGAAGATAAAATCAATTCATTTTTATCACTGGACTCATTAAATTGTCCAGGTTGATGGTCTCAGATTTTGCCCACATCCTGTGAAGTGACATTAGGGATCTCCTAAAAGCCTCCACGCTTGTTAGACAAGTCTGAATGTCTGACTTTTATAAATCACACCCTGATAATGTCTAAGATACTTGACATAATTCGCTGTCCCCGTGTCAAGTGATGTCAAAATTATGTCAATATCGGAATCACCACGTGACAGTATCGAGCTGGACACTTGAGCGGCACGTGCATCAGATCTTGGCTTTACCCGACAGAACGTCTTTCTAATAAATTTGGAGATTCGCATTAGGTCATCTAACTGTGCTAATCTGCTGGGCATTAGTTCACATACATTAGCTGCCCAGCAAATCGCCAGCAGTTTTTCCACACTTATTTGTCACGACGATAATTATGTGAGTGGATCTGACGAAATCGGGCTTAAGGTGAAAGACCAAATTGCCGGCGAAAACCCCTCAGAAACACGATTCTCGCCATCTTTCACTTAAAACATTCATAATTTGCTTAGAATTGAGATGTTAAGCTCTAATAATAGATAAATGCTCAGAAAATACAAAAATTCCACCTTTTGCCCGGTTTTGACAGATCCACCCGCTATGCGTAACTGAGACATTGTTTTGTTGTTGTAAATTTCGGCCATGGACTATAACATTATGAGTTGTTTTTTTTTTTGCAAGGGTGTAAAACAATAAATCCTGAAGTTTGCGGCAATGGTTCATGTTTTGACAAGGAAGTGAGTGAGTTTTTACAAGATTTTTTTTTATCGTGGTTTTATCCATATTATTTATGACAAATCTTGGTTGCTTGGTTATAACCTGAGCGACAGACAGTAGGCTGTATTTGGAAATGATGATGGTATGCTAAGGTAGGATAGATAACCAAATGCCAATTAGATCAATTCAAAATATGAATATCTTGCGGAGCTGAAAATTATTAAATGATTTTTCCTGTTCGCCGCTGATACTGTACTGGTTTCCAACTAGCAGAAACAGTTAGCTAGATGTTCGAAAGGCTCAGGCCAACCTAGAGCTGACATCAAAGCCGGCAGAGCCAGAGAATTTGTTTATCTAGCAGTCTCTTTTCTTCAAACATTTTCGACTTTGATAAAAAAAAAAAGTTGATTCTGAGGCCAGCAGTTGATTGCTTCAACACCGTTTTACTACATTTTCCGGTGCCTTTTCACTTTCTTCGATGTTATAGCTGGTTTCCATGGGAGTCCTTAACTAGCGATTGACATTAGAATAGAAATGCGTTCACCCAGTCGGTTTTCACCGCGTTTACGGTTGCTATAATAATAAGTAGTTAGTTAGTAAAAATACTGACAAAATATTCAAATGCTTCTCCTGCTTTTCTTACTAGCAAAGGCCGTAGGAATACAGAATGTGATGAACACAATATGTTAACAAATGAATGGATGTGTAAATAAATAAATAAATAAATTATCCTTCCCTCCTCACCCTCCTTCTCCTAGTCTCTGTCTACCCTGTCTTTCAGATGAGCAATCAACAAAAAGGTTGTGAAAACCTAATCCATATACAATTACCAAAAGATAACCCTGATACAGAAAGGTATGGTCATTTATTTTAACAATACTAAATTACTACATGGGTTGTCAGATAATAGCAAAGTACTAATCAACCTCGTGGCGCCATCGAAAAAGAGCGGGAATAAATAAAAAAAAAAAAACATAAACAAACAAATAAATAAATGAATAAATATATACAAGACTTTTCTTCATCTCACAAATAGACAAATAATTTTAAAAAAGCTAAAAATAGAATAAAATAAAATTGAAACATGCACAGTAAATTATTTTCTTCTCTCAAGCCATAAACGAAATCATATGGAAAAGTCCGAGTAATTTATATTAAACCATTGAAAATAAGGATGAAGGCGAGTTCCATATTCACAGTCTGAAGATTACTTAAAGTTAATTAATTTTGTTTGAGCAAAGCTTTTATGCAACAAGAATTTCTGCAGGCAAGTCAATCGTTAAGTAAGATTGGGAAAAGAAAGACTGTAATTGCCTTTGTATAAATAAATAGCAACCACGATTCAGATAGCTCTCTGATGGAAAAACAACGACCACAGAAAAAAAAAAAAAAATCCTCCTTCACACAAACTAGCGAATGTACGATTGGCGTATTTTTAAACAATCTTCACTTTTCAGACGACAGTAAAGAATGATACCTGTCATTTCGAAAAGGCTGTTGTTACTTGTACGTAAGCACAAAGCCTTTTGCGCTAGGGGTGCGTTAGTATTCGTCCTATCCCTAACACCGTCTTTATCCTCAACCCTAAATCTTATCGAATCCCTAACCCTGCTCCCTACCCTTTCAACCCCCCCCCCTCAAAGGAAGAAAACAAAAAGAAAATCTGAAAGAATAATTAATCATAATTACTTAAGGCGGTTGTTAGGAGTATTTCGGGGCGAGCTCTCTAGCTCTGGAGTCACAAAAGGCTTTAAAATGCGTATCCGTAGAGCAAAAAACTTCGGGACCGTACGTAACTGCAAACAACATTCTTTATAAAACACTAGCCACGGCAGGTTAACCATTTTCGTATTGTACTTTTTCCCGAGTATATTTATACCAGACTCTCTGTGAAGAACATTCACGTGGGCATTAATTGCAGGAGAGAGAATGGATCTGGACAGAGGTCACTTTTTGCTGTGGCAGTATTTGGAGGAATCAGCTTTTGTCTAACTAGTTATTTGCTATAGGCCCATTGCGAATGACGCCACAGGGTGTTTTTGTTTTGTTCTTCCGACACCCAAGATGGCCGGCGGATCAGCTGATGAGTGTAACTTCGAGATATGTCTAAGCGGTTAAATTGCTGCTGGCTGCATTATAGTTGATTGTTATGAAAGGGGTGGAAAGGCTGAATCCAAACTGGTCAGATTCTCTACCATCCGTGTAAACAAGGGAAAGGAAGCGAAAGAATTGACCGAACGTCTCCCATGTGCATGTATACATGTGTCATTGTTTACTGTAGTGAACTACTTTTAGCTCGCCGCCGATTGGTTCGCGACGCCTCAAGTGCTCGCAGTGCAAATCAGCTAACGAATCAAAATCAATGTTACAATCGCCATGGTGATGCGTCGGTCCTTACCTCAAAGATGGCGGATATGCGCAATGGGCCTATAACTATGTTAACATTGTTCCACTGAGTTCCCAATTGTTCACCAAATTTTAAGAACAACCATTCATCATATTTCGTTGAAAACAACAACAAGAAACAAAGACCCCCCCCCCCCCCCCCAAAAAAAAACAACAACAACCCAACCCAGCTGAAAAATACAGACAGTTATCGTTTTTTTCAGATTTAAAGATATTAGCAAAATTCAGGATACATTTTATTTTATTCATTCGCTTGCCAACAAATATCATGCCAATTCTACATGTTTGCGCTTAAGTAATAACCAAATGCTTCAAATACATACATTTCCAAGAAAAGTGGTAGTTGAAGTAATGATGTAATTAGCAGAAGAAAACAAAAGCAAGACATCTTTAAAGGCCGGTGGCGATTGATTAATATATTAAGCTAACCTGAAATCAAGTTTTTCTCTTCCTAGACAGACTCATCCGATTAATACATAAACATTATTATTTGGGTGATCCATGCACATTCTCCCAAGGCAGATCTCTGAAACGTTCAGAGAAATTATTCTCTGTCTGTCTGTGTGTGTGTGTGTGTGTGTGTCTGTCTGTCTGTCTGTCTGTCTGTCTGTCTGTCTGTCTGTCTGTCTGTCTGTCTGTCCCTGTCTCTCTTACATGCTCACAGAAACATATGCACAAAGAAAGAAAAACAAAAGCAAATTAAGAAACAAAAATGACAGTGGCAAAGATTTGTTTTCGAATACCATTTTTTTCTGAAAGGCAAATTCCCCCCCAAAATTCCGCAGTTTTATCTTATTTATGAGGCTAAAAATTAGTGTAGCTGGCAGAGTTCAACCGGTACAGGCCGGCACACATTTTTTAGTGACGCGTATCATCCGTTTCTAGTTTTTTCGGCTAAATACCCTATTTAACAACTCAGACTCTAAATCATGGAAGACAAAGACCCACTGAACAAGAAATCTTTCCCAAGATAATAATATTGGAAAAAAGAAAACAAACTCCTGAAATTAATTCTCGAAAAACAACATTACTCTATTAATTTTGTTGTTGTGGACAGCAGCAACTTCAGACAAGAAAAAAAAAAGGGAAGGGGGGGGGGGGGAATGAAAAAGAAAAAGGAACAAAACAAAAAATAAGAAAGGATTTGGTGTCAGAACAATTTCAATATATCCGAACATTTACAAGAAACAAAAAGGGCATGGGGATGCATTATTTCTTTTTTCTGTAATTATAGTGATTAGCTCGTAGAGAGCTAAAAATCCTCCTCCCCCCCCCCCCCCCCACACCCCCATATGATGTGCTCTAAGGTGGTGAACTAAAATTAGAAACAGGATTAACATACGATCAATTCATCATGCTCCTACTCAGGCACATTAACAAAATGTAATCTATTCTCATCCTCAAACTTCTTGGACCAAAAGGGACATCATTCAGTTTATAAGAAAACAGTCCTCCTAAGCGATAGTTTTGTGTCTATTGTTCTCACTTTTCCTGGTGCCAGCGCTAATGTAGGCCCACCAATAGAAAAAAAAAGCCTAAGTAATGGGTGTCTCAAGAAGTTTCGCGTCCACCGATTTTAAAGTGCGTGACCGTTTGTACGATTCCACGAGGTCTGAAAGATATTCTGGGGTTAGCCCGTTCAAACATTTACAAATAAAGCACAAACAATCCTGATGTCTATTCTTTCCATAATGTAATGGGCTTTAACCGCACTGCTTCTCAAGAGAATCAGTAAAAATAATAATTTTAAGTTTCTGCCTCAAATCCCCACTCCCACAAAACAAAACGTAAATTAAAAAAATATTTAAAAAATTAACACACAAACAAATCTAACAAAATAAAATGCCTCCCTCCTCTAGGGATATCTATAAATCTGCTGTCTTTCTAAACTGATAATTGTTGCCCGCGGACTGCCATCCATTCTTTCGGCTCCTTTTTGGGGGGTTTCTTCCACACACATACACCGCCCATGTCCAGGCTGATACGTCCCAAAGGTTCATACAAGCCCAGCCCAGCCCCCCCCCCTCACCCCATTTCCCTTATTTCCCCCATGAACAATAGCTAAAACTCAGGCCTCCCTTTTTTTTTTTCCTTTTCTCCGTCATTTGAAAAACTCACACACACATGCACAGAGAGAGAGAGAGAGAGAGAGAGAGAGAGAGAGAGACGGAAAGAAAGAGAGAAGACGGAAAGAAAGAGAGAAGACAGAAAGACAGAAAGAGAGAGGAGAGACAGAGAGAGGGTGAGAAAGAGAGAGAGAGAAAGAGAGAGATAGAGTGCGGCCATAATTTGTAGACATTAGAGGTAAAGAACAAACAAAGCAATTAAATAAGCTATGAGCATTGCATGAAACATTGCGCGAAAGAGGAACAGGGTTAAAATGCTTGCACGTTCAAAGAGTGAGCGAAAAAGAGAGGAAAACAAACGAGGAGAGCCAGAGGAGGGCAGATAAAGTGACGAGGTAAAGGTGCTGAGCGATAGAAATAAATGCATTCGATGACATTAACGGATTTTCATGTAAAAATATCTAGCAATCCCAACCACACCCTCCCCCAAAACCTCATACGCCCTTTCTCCTCAGAGGGAGGGGTGATAGGGGTGGAAGGAGAGTTACAAACATTAGGCCTGGCATTCTAGTGTTCGGCGTGACACCGAGCTCTTTACTGGCACGATTTCCCCCTTGTTTTTAATTTGCCTGGGATTAAAAAGAAGGAAAAAAAGGGGGGGGGGGGGGAGGGGGGGGGGAATTAAACAGCACTGAAGAGTGGAATCATCCATGGAAAAAATCGAAGACAACATGTTGCACAGTCGGTTCCATTAAAAAACAATTTAAAAAGTTAACTTAAGTAAATAAACATTTTTTTTTTTTTTTGTCTTGACCGAAAAGCGATAAAGCGATTTATCATGCCTCTTGGTTTTCATTTTTGTAAACATCAATTTAAAACACGACACGATTTCCACTGGCTCTGAGGTATGGAAGAGGAAAAGAACGACAGGAAGAAGAAGAGGAAGAAAATCCAGAGGCAGAAGAGGAAAAGAACGGGAAAAAGAAGAAGGGGAGGCAGAAGAAGAAGAAGAGGTAGAAGAAGAAGAGGAAGAGTCTTGACTGGTTATTTTCCCGGCTCTGTGTAACCACATTACAGCACTTTCTGGAGTTTTCATGGTTCTGATTACTTAAACCGGAAATCATGTAATGTGGAAAAGCTGTGAGCACATTTGTACGCTTTCACTAATGTGACATCGGCCTTGCTCATACAGAATCTCATTACAGAGACACATGATTTATGTATGTTTGCATTTGTATGTATTTCAGCGGCGTAGACTTTGACTTAAAAGGAATGTATGGCGAGGTGAAATCATATTTTTTGGGGGTCATTTTCAGGCATATAATTGTATTTTTTACACGAGAACTGGATTTAGAATGCTTTCCAGACGTTTCACTTCTTCAGTTGAAGAACAAAGGGGGGAAAACGAGGAAGGGGAGACCCTATTTGCCCGAAAACTCTGCAGATGGGTTTGTGCAAGAGCATGACAACCCCATTTACTGGGCAAAGATCAGGGCCCATCGTAGACACGCATGTAGGCTCTACAGCTCTGTATACAGTTTGTTTCTTACATCTTCGCCCTGCGATGGGAATATTTTAACGCCGACGCCAAACCGCAAATTTTACGAGAAAAAAATATTTCTTGTTGTGTTACCACACTAGTAATCTTGTCCACAACATCCGCTCCGTTATTTTTACGGACAATGACGTATGAAAAACTCTCTTTGCCTTGTATAGCGGTGAGGAGCGGAGCGGTACGGGTGCTATTGACAAGTATACAGAGGCAAAGAGTGTTTTACGTCATTGTCCGTAAAAATATCGGAGAGAAGCGGATGCTGTGGGCAAGAGTAGTTATTCTATGTTCAGTTTCTAAAAGAAACTAGTTATTATTGTACAAACTTACGAAGATGGAAATATAGTGCAAATTTCGTTCAATAAAAATAATGATGTCAGAAAGTGAGTTTGACCCAGATTAGAGTAAATAATCTTTTTCCTGCCGCTGACACGGCAGAACTGTTGACTTTGGCAGTCACCAACGCAATCGGTTTCGGACATAGCTCGTCCTGTTTTATCAAGTCTATACTCTAGCATTCATTACACTGAAACAACATATTTAAAAAAAAATTTTGGCCAGCTTAATAAAACGTAATGCAAATTACACAAATATCGGGGAAATTAAAATTTAAGACAGCTTGTCTTCAATGGCTTAAGAACTTCACATATTCTCGGGTTCTGGTAGCGTTAGAACGCCCTTCTTTTTGGCCCTTTTTGGGCAGGACGGTTTTCGTACGGTCATTTTGAGATTATCTAGGGAATATCGATGTAATGGCAATTTTGTCTTATCGCCAGAATCAGCTCCTTTTTAAGTGGAATTAATTACACAAATGGCCAGTGCATCGAACGTCGCACAACTGATACACAGTCTGAAACAGGCAGGGTTTCTTGAATTATTCTTACAGTTTTAATATTAAGACTTAAGAAAACATATGTATACATATCGGGGGTTGGCAACCAGAATGTTTTATGCCCCAAATCGTCAAACTGAGAAAAACGAATTAAAAATGTGTACCCTTAATGAAAACTCAAATGATTGCAATCATTTCAACACGTTCACATGAATAGTTTCATTGGGCTATAAAATAAAGTCGCATGCCTTGTCGTCTTGCATATCTACAGGCATTTAAAAGCTGTCACTAAAATTGGACTTAACACATTCTGGTTCGTAACCCAGGACATACGGTTTTTTTTTTTTCTGTTACATGCGTGTTTAATTTTTCACTATTCTCTCCGTCCCACATTCTTTTATTTTCCCCAACGCTGCAAGATCGGCATAAAAAGATTTTCAAAATACTGTGCTGGTGGATTTAGGGTTCATTTGAATGGTGCCTACAGAAACAATGTTTAAGAAAAAAATAAATAAAAATTACAGCTTGCACGCGCTGCAAGGGCCAGAAAAGAAGGGCCCTCTAGACCAGTCTGTGATTGCCCACCACTTGCTGGACAGCGCAGGATTTCAATTTACTTGGCGAGCTCCATGATTGGCGCTGAAGTGAGATGTCTCGGCTGAGCCAAAGAGATGTAGGGTAAACTGAGAAAAGGGGGGTGGGGGGGAGAAGGAGATAGAGGAAGGAGAGGTGGGAAGGGTGGGGTGGGATTGAAGACAACCTAGGTCGAAGGTCAAATCAATCCTCCTTTACAAGACACAGGGCCAACATTTTCTTTTTCTACGGAACTGAGATCATCTTTCTCGCTGTATTTACACCGAATCAGTTGTGAAAATACCCAGAAGTTTATTATTATTATTTTTTTTCAAAATGAAGGTTGAAAATTGGAAAAGAGTCAAGAAAATGCTCTTTGTGAACCGTATATTATTGTTCGCCTGCGGTATAGATATTGAAAATGCCCTGCCTTCAACCCCCCCCCCGCTCCCCCCGCCGGTTCTAATGTTTGTTATGTGCTCCAGGAAATTGAACGCACGCTTATTTGTAGTTTCATAAGATGTAGGTTTTCAACCTTTTCCAGGCAATCACCCCCTTAGGTTCCAAATTTTCATTCATCAGAGAGAGAATGGAAGAGAGAGAGGGAAAGAAAGAGAGAGAGAGAGAAAGAGAGAGAGAGAGAGAGAGAGAGAGAGAGAGAGAGAGAGAGAGAAAGAGAGAGAGAGAGAGAGAGACATACACACACACACACACGCGCGCGCACGCAGAAAAGAAGGCTATCCTGCGGGTTGTCCGGTTGAAAAATTATAGACCGTTCTTTTTTTCGAATCTTTTACGTGAAAATCACAAACAAAAAACCGACAGTGACCCATACTATTTATTAATCCGATGAATTTCAAAAAAAGAAAAACAAGATTAAGGAAACGAAACCCAGGTTTTGGTGTACTGTCAGACACGTAATGAATTGATTATTCTGCTTACCTCCATAGGGCAAAGTCATGATCTCCACAGTGGCACTAGACTCCATAATGTGTGTTGGTCGAGAGGACACGATAGCCAGGACCTTAAACTGAAACAGCATAAAGATGTAAAGCTTTATAATAAGACATGGTGGTAAGAACAGGGCCTTCCTAACATCATTATGGGCCTCTGGACAATGTTGTATGATTTTCTTCCTCGTTTCAAAAACCAATGTAAATTTGCATGGATGGGGCCCCTAGGCAACTGTCCAGTGTGCAAATGCGTTAAGATGGCTCTGGGTGAAGATATCTTAGCGTATCTTGTCATTAAAATGTGAAATGTATTAGATTCTATACATGTTTCATGACCGGCCGTAGGAACTGCTAGGTCCAATAATTATAATATTTGTTACCCTCAAAACAACAACAACAAAAAAACCTGGATTGTGGTGTTAGGTGTATGTTGCAATGTGTTGGTGTGTGTCTATGGACACTGGGGATGATTAGCTGTAATCCTAAAAGAAGAACAGAAATACGTGGGAGAACGAAACATCAATTTGGCCTCAGAACGTCCAACGAAATACGCAAAAAAAAAAAAAAAATTTCGCACGAGCATTACTGTGACGTCAAATGAAATAAAGCAATAGACGTTCAAATTTATTATTCAAACATAACACGACCTCAGTTCCTCTTTGCTCAAATTCCACTTTTTGCGCAGCTGAGAAATTCGACATTGAAAGTTTGCGGCTTTAGTATTACGATAAGGAGTTAAAATAAATCGGAACTGTGAAACAGCTTGATAAGTGCCACAACCCATTTTGAACAAGTGTCAAAGTGTGCCATTGTTGTACCTTTTCTACCATGCTAAAAGTTCTCCAGTTTTTCAGAAAATAAAGATAGACAAACAAGAGCTAAGGTTACCTTATAGGAAGAAGCTGGGAATATTTGAGAGATGATTTACCTTGTAAGTCACAAAGGGATGGAGATTGGTCAGTTCTATCTTGCGATCCTTCCGGAAGTTTGTTTCGGCGTGAAGGTGCCACCCACTGTCCATATCCACCAACCGTTTGTGGACTTTGTACGTCACGTTCTCGATGACGGGCGTGTCCCATTTCAGAGTCAGTGAAGAGTAGTTGAGAGATGACCTGACCAGTGTGGGCTTGAATAAAACGCCCCAACGCTCTCCAGATAGATAATCTGGAGAAACATAAGATATATCCAGTTTCAGTACCGAAACTCAAGCAAGACAAACAGTCCCAAGAAATTTCACTATTTAATTCAAACTTTTTTCAGAGCTTATCTCTGAGAATTTTTTTCACAGTTGACAGAACACTGGCTCCAAAAACACTACTATAGTACAATAATAGAGCTTTTCTTTCCGTGTTTGGATATTGGAAATTTCTAATTTCATGTTATTTTCACAAATTAAAGCAATAACAGATTGGAGATACATTCAGATTAGCAACTAAGGCAACTGAAAGAAAGCAGTGTAAAAAAATATCACACAACACTTCGCTCATCTAGCATGAGGAGAAATAGACAGACAGACAGATAGATAGACAAAAGGCAGATAGAATGATTGAATGACAGACAGACGGGCAGTTAAAGATAAATAGATAGATAGACAGACAGACAGACAGACAGACAGACAGACCGACAAACAAACAGACATACAGACAGACAGACAGACAGACAGACAGACAGACAGACAGACAGACAGACAGACAGACAGACAGACAGACAGACAGACAGACAGACAGACAGACAGATAGATAGATAGATAGATAGATAGATAGATAGATAGATAGATAGATAGATAGATAGATAGATAGATAGAGAGAGATATTCTTACCCATGAGAGGATTTGCGTACTCGTCCAGACCAAAGAAACAGCCCTGAATACAATTGCGCATCTGAAAAAAAATAAAAGGAAAAAATTAAAGTCTGAGGCAGGAATTTTATAAAAGCTATGTAAACCCAGGCATATCCCAAATGCTGACCCAGACTTAGCCCGAATGCTGACCATAACCCAATATCTAAAAGAAAAATAGACGAAAAAAACACAATCTCCGCTTCGAAAATGAAGAGAGACTTCCATTTCCAGAGACTTCTCAGAGACTTTGAGACGAATTCAGCCGTCTGAAGACACCGTCTTCAAAAAACGAAACGAAATACCTCTTACGTTCTGGGCCATGAAATTATTGCTACCGCAAAATAATAAAAAAAACAACGACAAAGTCACTGATCGTTGTGAAGAAGACTGTTGAATGAAGACAACGTAAATCCACCCCTGTGACCCCTGTACAATCTGCGAGAAAGCTGATCGGTTAAAAAAATAATTTCAAACCAGTAATAATCCTTTCGTTAAAAATATTTAGCAGTCAATTTGTCCTTGCTTGAGTCACCCATTAAGCTGCTCTTTCAACTTAGCTTTTCTTAGATGACTAAGTTATATCCTCGGAAGATGTAATATGCCTGTTTTCTTTCTTTCCCACTGTAATGCAGATACAAATTTCAACCAGTGTTGGACATTGTCAGAAGAGAAATTATGTCTATAAAAAAATTATTTTATATACTCCTTTATATATTGAACGAGGCTGAAATATCACAGTAATCAGTATCTTTGGATAGGCAGACTGATGATATTATTTATACCTCCGTCAACAAATTCAACCGTCTTTCTGTGTCTTTATGTCTGCTTGTCTGTGTGTGTATCTCTCTGTCTTTCTATCGGTCAACCTCATTGTCTGTCTTTCTCCAAGTCTGCCAGTCTGTCTGATTTCTAATACTGCTCCCCAGTGCTTCTTTATGACAAAGGAAGAAGAAAGGCAGATTGTAGGGGAGTGCTCATTGTTCTGCTATCAAATAATTTCTCAAGCGACGACACACGTCGTCTTCATCAACAGCATTTAATCTGCCTTCCAATGACAATTCAATGATAAAATCATTGGAAGATTAATCCGTTAAGACTGAATACGGCATACTCTAGGCCAGGGGTCACCAAACTTTTTTCACAGAGGGCCGGATAACTGACAGACTTACAAGCGCGGGCCGCATAAGAGGCTTTTAACCCTCACTTGTATTGAGGAATCTTGGTTTGAGGAAGCTTGTCCATCCCGTAGCTCTAGATATCCCTGGTTATATCAAGTACATCAAGTACATGTACCATGGTGGGCCGGACGAACTGACGTCGCGGACTGGTTCCGGTCCGCGGGCCGTAGTTTGGTGACCCTTGCTCTAGACTAAGACAACTTCTCAAAAAGGCATAAATAATTATTCCTATGGTTACTTAGTATTGTCATTCTGGAACAAAAAAAACAATACGAAGCTCCTTATTAACTCAACTAATCAACTGTATGAATGCAGACTTTGCCACAAGGACATTACCGTTCTCCCATCTTTGTAAACCTTTGCGACTTGAGGCAGTACGAATTCAAATTTTGCCTTGGCAAATCACCGTTCATTCATTATTTGTAAAGGTACTGGTTATATTTAGCTTTGAGGGTGCCGTTGCTATTGTATCCTGCTGACAAGAAGTCAGATGTCTCATTGTTCACTGTGATTCACCAATCATCGGCTGAAATGAACTTCATTTACGTGAACAAAACAGCCCCGGTAAATCAACGCCTGTGTAGGTAATACGGTTCCCAGGTTGCTGGGAAGGTGGGACATTTTTGTCTAAGTCACACACAGAGATGCGCCTGAAAGCAGTACTGATGCAGTCAGGGCATCCGACAAGCAATCCTTCTCTTTCTTAATGAGAATAATTTCAACGTCAAATCGCTATACAGTATCAGGTAATACAGTTTTCGTGGATGCTCTGGGTATAGTTTCAAAGAATCTCAAAATTGAGTTCATTTAGGAATGAATACTCTGATAAACTTTCCGTGAAAATGTGAGCGGAAAAAAGTATTTTCTTCATTTGTGAATGCCTTTCCCGGATGGAATTAAAGAAAAATGCCCACATTATCATTATCCACTGGGGCCAATTTCACACCAAAGTATTTCATTATCGTATAAGCGTGAATTCCTTCTATTAATCTATTTGATGGCAATGCTTGTGAATCAGGCGGTTATTGCTTCAGATTATACTTAGCTGCAAACTGGGAACATTTCGTAAACGTTGCAGCAAGTACATAAAAGGGACAGCATTTTAATCAGAGGCCCGCCCAGGTCAGGGAGTTCCTACTGGTCCAGAATTAAACTTATGCTGGAGAAAGGGGTAGAAAGAAAAAAAAGACTTCACGTGGAATAAATGTTTTTTCTTTTAAATTTTCTGAAAACCCTGCCTGAGCATAACAACAATTCGTCATTGCTTTACGATAATGGCAAATGTCAAACTTATGCCAAAAGGCAAGTGATAATTCATTGCGTTCCTGAGGGTGAGGGCTGTCAGATAATATTACAGAAAAATAAAAGTGCCAGTAGGAAAATGTAGTAATCCAACAGAATCATTATGGCATAAGTCATAAAAATGACAGGAAAAGAACGTCTGTTTCTCAGTATCTAAAAAGTGTCAAAAATGACTTATGCCATTGGCACGGAGCAGTGACGAACTGCTGAAATACTTCTGCAGTAAAATGTTAATCTCTACAACCTCATCCAATCCCAAGCAACAATAACTTTAGGCGTCATAAATGTACGTGTGTGAGAACCCTTAGCAGTAGCTAATAACGTAACAGAGCCTCTCATTTCTATTATGCTCTATCTCAGCCTGACATTACGGTATAATAATGTATCATTCCTTCCGTTGCTTATGGACACTATTATGCCGATCGATCGTAAGAAACGGTGACAAAGGCACATTTTGTAAAGGTATAATTATCTATGCTGAGGTGATTGATGAGAAGACAAAATATTCGCATCTTTTTCATCTTTCTCACATAGTTATTGTCTTAGTTCTTTGTCTATGATTTCGCCATCTGTTTGGCCAAATGAACTATGGTAAGCTTTCTGTAACAAAAGCAACCACCCGGAGAATAACAGAATAGAAATGACGTACATCGGAGGATACTTACTGTTGATCTAAACAAAGTGATCTCATTTCATTAGATATTTCAAATTTTACATTATTTTTTTAAAGCGAAACTCCAGCTTGCATTCCTTTCCCAATGCGAATTCTGAAATGAACGTGCCATTGCACTGAAAACCTTGTATTGAGACCCTGTGTATCAGTTAGTCAGTCTATCACTTTGTTTGCTTCTCCATTCACCGACACACCACCCACAGAACCATCTGTTCTTTCGTTTGCCTATCTACTGATGTTAATTCAAAAGTCAGAAATCTTTGCATAAATTATCAATTTATCAATTTTTACAGTGCGCATTTGACCTGATAGGGCACTAAATTTCTTAGGGACATACATGAATATGCATAATAGAAAAGGCCAGATTCGAAATCGAAAGCCGTGAAACTGCCCCGTCTGCAAACTATGATCACCACCACCATCAGCACCACCGACAACAGCAGTGAAATTTCAGCAACAGCAATAACCAACACAGTCACGAGCAGGATTTTTTACATTTTAATTTTTTTTTTTTTTTAGACACAATTACTATTTTGGTACAAAGTATTGCCCAGCGTGAAAGCTTGATCGTTAGGCTTATTTCAAATTACCTGAGATTGAGTACGCAAGAGCAACTATATCTTTCGGGGCAAGAAACACAGTGGCAGCTTCACTTTAACGTTTTTGCGTCAGTAAAATCTACTTTTCTTCACAGAAAATACCTGTCTTCCGGTTATTTTGAAAGCACTGCTGGTGTGTTTGCAATTGCGCAGCCCCCCCCCCCTCCCCTTTTTTGCCTCTTTCTAATGTCCCTCGTGCAAGAATAAACATTATTGGTTGTTACAATGTACTTTCTTCACAGAGAATACCTGTCGGCTCTATTTTGTCTTCCCGAGGTCGCATAAACTATCTTGGTTATTTTAAAAGCATTGCTGCTTTAATGTTTGCAGTTGTCCCCCCTTGCCTCTCACATCCCTGTCTGACGTCCTTGGTGCCAGAAAAATGGCTTGAATGAATGATAACTTTCTCAGGGGGAAAAAAATAGGGAAAAAATACAAGAAACAAACCTAATTTACCGCTTTTAAAAAGTTCATTTCCTTCAAATAAGCTTATTCAAACTGGAACGAAACTATTGATTATACAACGAGAGAATTTTAAACATATATTTTCTGCCCATTAGAAATAAGTGGAAAAAAAATTCCAGTGAAGTAATCTTGATAAAGGAGTTCAAAATAACTCGCTCGTTAACATAGCAATGCTAATCACTGTGTTCACATTCGACGTAAATTTTCATTAGGATCGGTCCTGTAGCCAATTTCTCGTTTTCTGTCTAGTTTCCTCCTCACTTCCACCGTTTGTCCTTCGCCGTTTTTATTTTTGTTCACTTCTCTCCACTGAGAACATTATATTGTCGGTGTAATTCTCTAACCGTCTAACCAGAGAGTATAGATTTAGATCTATACTCTCTGGTCTAACTTCAGTTATTTGTGGACCAATCTTTCTTGTTCCAAAATGAATCTACACCATGTATTATGTGTCAACAAAAAATATTGGTCATCGTTTTGAAGATATGATTTTGTGATTAATGCGTTAAAATATGACCCAATTCTGTCCAGTGAAGGAAATAAATAGTTTTTTTTTTTGCTCTCCTGTAAAATTTTGCAAACAGCATTGAAACGGTAAGAGAATTACACCGCGGACATGTGTTACTTATGTATGCAACTTCTGGAGTTACACTCTCTACGTGTGGGGTTGCAATCGCTAAAAGTTGCCGCCCAGCTGCAAATGTGACCTTGGACAAGAGTATCAGCACTAATAAGAACAACAACAACAACAACATCAGAAACCACAATAGCAGCAGCAAACAACAACAACAATGACAATAACAACAACGACAACGACAAAAACAACAGCAACAACATAGCAGCAGCAGCAACAACGACAACAACAACAGCAACAACAACGACAACAATAACAGCAAACAACAACGACAACAACAACAGCAACAACAACGACAACAACAACAGCAAACAACAACAACGACAACAACAACAGCAAAACAACGACAACAGCAACAACAACGACAACAATAACAGCAACAACAACGACAACAACAACAACAACAGCAACATCATAGCAACAGCAACAACAACGACAACAACGACAACAATAACGGCAACAACAACGACAACAACAACAACAACAACGACAACAATAACAGCAACAACATAGCAGCAACAACAACAACAGTAACAACAGCAAAAACAATAGCAGCAGTAACAACGACGACAACGACCATGACGGCAACAACAACAGAGCAGCAGCAGCAGCAGCAACAACACGGAGTAAAAAAAAAAAAAAAGAAAAGAAAGAACCTGCACAGATCTTAGTGCAATTGCAGAGAGACACTCTGCACGATGGTAATGGATATATAAGAAATTATTTTCTTTCTCTCAAATCGGATCCCATCACACATTCCACGTTTTATTAATTTCAAAATGCATCAAGTGACATGTTATGCCCCAGTGAAAAACAAGATATAAAGAGGAAGAACAGATAAAGGGAAAAGAAAGTGATGATCGATAAAGATAAAAAACTGAAATTTAATGAAAAAGGCGCAGCAATTAATGAATTGGAAAAGGACGAAGAGCCTGGAAGAACAAATAGAATACCAACGGCAGGGAAAATGAAACAGTGGATTGAAACCCTCGTCATCTCTTTCCACTGAGCAAGAAATGCAGCAACCACAACAACAAACCAACCACGGCAACAACCGACAGACTCAACAAAAGCTCGGTTTCCTAAAAAACAAAATGGTTTCATACAGGTCTCTTGCCGCTAGAATTGTGTGGTTGTTGTTGTAAATACGTACGCATCCCGAGCGTTTTGCAGTAGGGACGCGTACTTACGCGTACCTTTCCCTAACCCCGTCCTTATCCCCAACGCTAAATCTCATCGAATCAGTGGCCCTGACCATTACCTTTTCAACCAAAAATGGGACGAAAACAAAAAAAGAATATGTGAAAGAATAATTAATTAAGGCTGTTGCTAGGAGCATTCAGGCGGAGCTCTCTAGCTCTAGAGTCACAAAAGGCTTTAAAATACGTACCCCTGGCGCAAAAAACTTGGGGGTCATACGTAGTACTTGTAACAACATTCTAATTGTGTTATCGAACATTTAATTGATCAAGGTGTGAGAATCAAGCTACAGTAAAGTACACCCAAAAAACGTGAAAGGCGCGGAGTGGCGGGTTATCATGCCGACGCCTATTCACAACAAACTCAAACTCAGATTCAAAAGCTGGAAGACACAATGTGGCAGAGTAATGTTGGGAACGAGTACTGTACGGAAACGTCAAAAACCGTTCAGTTAGTGAATTATAATGTTTTCGTGTGTACGGAAATGGCCCCCTCTCCTTATTTACGGAAACACTCTTTCTCTTTACTACTTGATGGAATTTTTACGTTTAAGTTGCCGTGCACATGAAAACACAGCTTAATACTGTATAAGTCTAAAGAATATTTTCATGGTCTTCATTGTTGTATTCTGTCTTAGTAGTACACCTCATACCTTTCATTTCAAAATATTGTCAGAATGATACAGTGTACAATGCAGATATCATGTCATCCGCTCTCTCAAGTTTAATTTATATTCTTACCCTCAAAATCTTAGCAAATGCCCAGTAGATTGTTGTTACTTGTATGTATGTACCCCAAGTGTTTTGCAATAGGGGTCAGTATTTTACAGCCTTTTGTGACCCCAGAGCTAGAGAGCCCCCCCCCCCTCTCCCCCCTCCAATACTTCTAACAACAGCCTAAATTAATTATTCTTTCAGATTTTCTTTTTGTTTCCCTCTTGTTTTTGGGGGGTTGAAAAGTTAAGGAGCAGGGTTAGGGATTCGATAAGATTTAGGGTTGAGAACGAGGACGAGGTTAGGGACAGGTATGTTTATGTTCGCCGCCCCTGGTCCAAAACAGTTGGGTTACGTACGTAGCCTACAGCTAACAACAGCCATCCCAGTATACTGGCCAGATCACTGCAGTGCGTGTTAGTCTATACTTCATCTTGAAGTGTCAGCTGAATTCTGAAATCCTGCCACTTCTATGTAATCCTTTACCCCTGGTCTGACCAATTTCCGGCCAACGAGCCCCAGCTTTTGGGCATTCTACAAGCGTTTGCGCTTAAGCCCCCGGTTTTTCCCGTCATCTCTAAACTGGCACCAGACATGGCCAAGTATCGCTGGATAATAACCTGACCTAAAGTCTATACGAAATCCACTGCACGCACGGGTCCGATTTTATGATGAATAATCCCGTCTTTCTACTCAGCACAGAGAAAGCTGCCTGTCTCAGTAGGGAGCTAATCATACATATCTTATGAATAATTTCTTCCCTTTCACGTCTCCCAAAGGCATTCAAACCTTCCTCGGCCGTCAAGAATATTACTGGTATATCGTATCCTATACAGCAATCCTTCTTGGTAAGTTACGTATCGGCAATTTTTCTTGACCGGGAAATTTAGTACCAATGTAGCCCCTTTCCTCCTGATCCCTTTCGTATTCCCCTGGAGACCAATGTCTGATCCTTGATATTCTTTATGAGCTGAGGCAGGTCGTTAACTATAGGTGCTGAATAATGGCACGTGAGGCAATACAATTTCCTGACCTCGAGAATAATGAGACCCAAAACACACACACAAAAAACAACTGCACTAGGCATTTCCCTGCCCTTTATATTCCAACACCACAAAAAACACTTTGTCACCGTCTGATTGATTCAACCCCAAGTGATCATCTCTGTTTTTCTCTTTAAAAAAAAAGGCAATCTTATTCTCAATTAAAATTTAGACGACCAAATCCTGAAAAAAAAAGATAATTAAAAACCGGTTCAGTAATAATTACAGTCTAGTACTAAGAAACATTTCCCTCCACCAATTCTGAATCACAATTTGAAGCCATTTCAGTGTCTAAGTCATTTTAAAATCGCGGTATCGTTGTAAGCTGTTATAAGGATTCGTGGCAGCTTTGTTAAATCCATTTCCTTACATATTATTATAATCTGCATTAGAACAAGAAATGTTATTTATCCACCGTTTTCTGTGTGTTTGTGAGTTTACCATGAAGTGGAAGAATGCTTCTGAACCGGACAATTAGCCGGCACCCAAAGTAGCTCACAAGAAGCATTCTTATTGTCTCAAAGCACGTTTTTCACATGTTTTATTGATGCTTATACCTCTTAAAATTATGCAGACTCCCCCAACGCCCTCCTCATCCCAAAACAGCAAATCGAGTACCTCACGAGAAAAACCACTGATATGGAGCATGTAGAGCTTTTGAGAGAGCTGATAGCAGGTATTTGGTGCTCTTGAATATTTGCATTGGAAAAAGCAAATTCTTCCTGAGGCAATTCCCCAGAGAACTCTGTCTCCACGGATTACACACTTAGACAAAATCTTGCCACATTATTCCATTTCCAGACTCATGTACTTCACAATGTCTAACGCCAAGACTGCCTTAGGATAAAAATCATACGATTCAATTAACAATGGTCCTACTGGTAAAAGATACAAATAGTCGAGGAATAAACATGCAATATATCTGGAAAAAAAGCCATTTCGAGGGTGGCATGGTAGACTATCGTAACTCGGCATTTCAAAAATTGAGATATTTGGCATGCTTGTAGCCCAGGAGACACGCAGGTTTTGCCACAAGCTGGAGGTTAAATTCTCAAAATTAAGGGTTAAATAACATTTCTTAAAAATAATATCCTAACTATGAGGTCTAATAAAGAAAGTTGCTTTTCCTGAAAAATCTGGAAAAACCGAAATGCGATAGTGTACCATGCGACCCTCGATTTGAAAAGTATAGAAAAGAAGAACTGGCTGTTCTGAAAATAAACTGTTCTCTCTCCTAAATGATTTTTCCCCCATAAAGTAAAGGCAAATTTGTTCCCAAAATAAAATGCTAGTCCACCTGTCCCACCGTGTCTTCATATAACAGTTCCCCCTATATGTACTTGTCTAACAGGCTGTCTGTTTTTACTATGGAATTTAAATGTGTACCGCAAAATTCAACGTAAATCCATGGCCACAGATGTCAGCAAACACCGGTACATCCAAGATTTTTTAAAAAATTAAAAAATGATAAATTAATCTCAAGGGGGTTAAAAAAAAAAAAAGTAGAAATTGTTTCGAGAGCAGGAGATTCGTCGAAAGTCCATTCAGACATAGAGAAAATTGGGTTTTAATTTCAGTAATTATAAACGAAAATAAAATAACCTGTAATAAAAATAACACCCAGTCTACTTTTTCGTCTCCAAAGAGCTCTACGAGTAGCACACACAACCAAAGAAATTAATGCGCCAGGAGCCGATTCTCTTTTTAAAAAAAAGTCCGTTTCCATAATGACGCAAACGAAGATTTTTATTATGTCACGGTACGCCGGGAAAGTATCCGGTCATTTGCGTTAGCTTGAACATTGAATAATACATAACGATTAGATCTATATGGAGTCTGAAGGGCATCCATTACGCCATGGTTATCCCGGCTTTAATGACACCGGCGGTGTTTCTGCCCTAAACCTTTTCCTTTTTTTGCGTGGAAATCAAGCCAAGTCTGGGACGTTCCGGGTGTACAGGAAAATCCTTTCTACGCTCTGTCCGGTCACATTATTGCGCTGTGTAGAAAGAAACAGGGCCGTCCATTTGGACGGCGTTTTTTTTAAAAAACCATTGATCGCCAAGTCTGTCCACTGTTTATCATGCAAGCAGAGAGATCTTGAATCCGTCTAGTGTTCCCGGATATGGCTACAATTTTATTGTCATATTCCTTAAGGAGGAACCAGCTCCTATAATTGTTATAATTGCTTTCCGTTATTTTTTTTTTTTTTTTGCAAATTTTAACCAAATTAGCTATCTCTCATCCACGTATCAGTGATTATGACTGTAAAGTGCATAAAGGTTCTAGCAATTTTAACATGAATTATAATGTTTTTCTAAAAGATACAAATAAAATATAATAATATTATACTGCCTGTGCTCTATAAAGGGCATCATTAAAAAATAAACAACAATATAAACATTTAAAAAAAAGGAATTCTCTCTGTCTCTGGCGATGAAATGACAAAAAGTAGGAAAACATTAAACAGGGTATTTGAAAGGAAACACCAAACATTCTATAAACAAATAACTTTTGCAAAGAGTACACCAAATCGTGATCTGAATACAAGGCATTCGACATGATTTGACCCCTTGCGACCCCCTTCTCTTAATAACTTCATAATGCTAAAGTCGCAAACGTCAAACGTCGAATTTCTCAGTTGTGCAAAAAGTGGAATTAGAACAAACAAGAACTAATTGGAACAAAGTATTTTTCACTGTAATTTGTGAAATCACTTAACTCAGGAAATCTGTGATTCGAAGTGTTTTTAGAAATGAGATGGGAAGATAACTTAGTGATCTTGTGTTAGGAAAAAAAAGTCCATTCTGAATCACATCCTTTAAATATAGCGAATATGTTGTTGGATAAATTTTACATCAACTACCTCCTGTCACAGTTTCATATTGAGCGATCTTAGCTCTTGTTTGTACCAACTCCACTTTTCGCGCAACTGAGAAATTCGACGTTAAACGTTTGCGGCTTTACGCTGTACCTAGGGGATAGTAGTATTTTACACAATACGCTATAGCTGAGCAGTGAAAACAACTCTGTATCTTTCTCTGCTTGGCTTGAGTCCACTAAGAACAGACTTATGATAAGGAGCTAGAATAAACTGAACTGTGTAACAGCTTGATAAGTGACACAACACATTATAAACAAGTGCCAAAGCGTGCATCTGTTATATATCTCTTCTACACAGAAAAATCTCCAGTTTTTGTTGTTGTTTTTTCAGAAAAATGGAGTGTGAACATACAAGAACTAAAGTCGAAATATGTCACACTGGACTTTACAAGGTTAAAGAGATTCCGCGTATGCTACAGTTGACAAAGATTGTTTAGACGGCCTCATTAGTTTGGCTGAGTTAACCGTGTCTTCCCCGAGGTCAAACAGATGCAAACGGGTGGTCAAGTGACCCAATTACTCCATCCTCAATTTTCTACCGACCTGTCGTGTTCCATCAATTACGGCGTAACCGCAGCTGCTGCGAACAGTGTTCCTCCTCTCATCATAAACGTACAGAACAGTGGTTCTCAACGTGGGTGGCAACGCCCCTCTGAGCCCTGATTTTGATTTCGGGGGTGTGAGGGGGGATGAAAAAAAGGGCAACAAGGAGGTGGGGGGGGGGGGAAGGGGGGCAGCCCACGTCTTTTAAATAGATCGACTATTCGCGTTTGAGTTTGAGTTGTGAGTTTCATGACGCGTTGGCACAGTAGCGGCCACTATGCGACTTTCACCTTTTTTTGTTGAGTACTTTATTTAGGTTTGTTATTCAGAGCTTCATCAGTTTTAATTTCGCGAACACAATTTAAAGTTTCGCATAAAATTTATAGCATTGGGTGAAGCTCTCAAAAATTCATGTAAAGGGCGCAGCGTAAGTCCCTGTCCAGTATGTTTCAACATGGTCATAATTACTGTATATAATTGTGCGGTGACACTATAGGTTTTGACTTTTAGCGCACTCTCAGTACCTCGCTGCTCAATACCTCTCCTGAATCCCAAAATATTATTATTATTATTGTATGATGACACTGTAGTATTTAATTTTAATGCACGCCCTCAATACCTCTACTGAACCCCATAATCATGTATTATTGTAATAAGTATGGTGACACTGTAGTATTCAGTTGTAGGGCATGCTCTCAAAACCTCTACCGAATCCCACCACATTACATTACTGCATGGTGACACTGTAGTATTCAGTTGTAGCGCACATTCACAATAACAACTAAACCGAATACCAGAGTCAGTCCATAATCCATTGTGACCCATCAACTCATATTCCTGATGTAATCGACCAAATTATCTCCCCCCTACCGTTCTACCAATCCAAATTAACGTAGGTAATAGTCTCCCCTCTTTTTCTTTTATTTTCATTTCTGGTTCTTGTTATTGTTGTCACAAAACCTTTCCACGCGTCAACCACGGCATTCTCGTTTAGATGGTTGAAAGTACGACTAATTTTCAGTACCGTTTTATTTGAGAACAACAACAAATGTTTTTCTCGGTCATCTCGCGACCTCAGCTCTTGTTGGTTCCAACTCCACGTTTTGCACAACTGAGAAACTCGACGTCAAAGATTTGTGGCTTTAGAATTAAGATAGGCGTTAGAATAAATCGGAACTGTGAAACAGCTTGATAAGTCCCACAAAGTGTCAAAATGTGAATTTGTCAGACCTCTTCAACATACTAAATGATCTCCAGTTTTCCAGAAAATGGAGTTAGAACAAACAACAACTAAGGTCGTTGTCTCTTATTTTTGCGCTCGGCCTTCGGCTGTCAGCGAGCTGAATCACGTGTACTCGGCGTCAGTTTTGACGTAGACTTGGAACTAACTTCCTTTGAATCAATGACCGAGACGGATCTGTTGTCCTGTTTCAGTCTCACTGGTGCGCGAGGCCCCCTTCAACTCAATAGCCCCACATCTTACACTAAAACCCAGGCGAAACCGTGGGCGTCTCGTTAGTTTTTGGTTGTTGTTTTTTTTCCCATCAGACGGCATAACATTTTTTCTTTATTTCCTTTCTTCCGATCTTTTCCTCTTGTTTATGTCCACGGGTTAGTCCTGGTTGCCCAAAGACGTAATTTGTGAGTGGGTCTGGCGAAATTGGGCTTAAGGTGAAAGACCCGGTCCCCTGAGAAAAATCTCTCCAAAAAGGGAAAAAATTCCTACGGAGGTTGAGATTTGCTTACAAAATGAAAGATTAGCCATATTTCTGCAGTCTATTAAATTATCCTGCTTGAAATCGTCTTAGAAATATTACATTTTCATTTTTTAAAGAGGTATGAAAATTTCACCTTAAGCCCGATTTTGCCGGTTCCGCACACATTTATATCACTCCTCTGTTCTGTTGTCATAAACTCTAGAACACTTAGAAAAAAGGAGAATAATTATGTTCCTCCTCTTTTCGGCCCTCCCTCGTGTCCTCTGGTCCAGCTCCGTCCTGCTTTCGCATTGATAACTTTCTTGAAAACACCGTTAATTAAGCACTAAATCGGCCGTGTGGCTTTGGCCGTCCTATGTCTGGTGATTACGATCTGTTATATTCTGCATCATTAGGCCTGACTCCCGACGGCACCGACATTTGACGATCTCTGTTCGTGTCTGGATGACATGAACAATCCAAATTACGGCCTTCCAACCCCCAGCGTCTTAGACATAGTCAATTTAATTTTCTGTTTCTTGTTTCGATTTCGTATTTTTTCTTTTTTCTTTTTTTGTTTTTTTTTTTCGTTCGGTTGTCCAGACTTTAATTTACTTAACCATTGCTTTTTTCAGTTTTTCCGATTTTGACCGGAGACGCCATTTCTGTTAACTGGCCAGATTTTTACATACAAGCCTTTGGGCCCCCAGGAGGTTAAAAAAAAACAGCAAAAAGTTTGGACAGGGGCACACTCGTTAGGAGTCCATACATTTCAGACATACCATAGAAAACTGTTTTGATTTCAGTAATGACAAAACTTGTTCTACCGAAGAGTAAATTATTTGCCATTTATCGAAGAGATTCACGAAAATGAATTTTTGTTGTTATGTGGATTTTTTGAGTCATCGATTGGGTAAAACCAATCTTTTTTTTTTTTTTTTTCTTTTTCTTGTTGTCTCTTCTTGACAATCTCCTGGCCATTGATGTGCTACTTGGAGTATTGATCAGAGGTTTTCATGTATTTTCGTGTACGTTAGAGGGTGTTTACGTCCAACGAATCTGCAGTGGTGGTGTTTGCACGAAAGTCAGAATGCGTGTATAATGTGTTTTGTGTGTGAGGTTTACAATTAATTTGATCAAGGCTGAAATACGAAAAAAAAAAATGGCAGAAGGCAAATGAAGGGAGAAAATGTATGTGTGGGGGACGGGATTTTGTCATAAATCACTGGTGATGATTAAAAAGTATGTGTGTGGAAAAATATAATGATGGATAATGTAGAGGCATAAAAGGTCAGCGTGGGAGAGCGGGGGAGAGGAGGACAGAGAGAGAGAGAGAGAGAGGGGGGGGGGGAAGAGGGAGAAAGAGAGGAACAGCCCGTGAAAGTGAGAGATAGAGACACTGAGAGAGAGAGAGAGAGATACCGAGAAAGACAAGGGGGCAGAGAGAGAGACAGCCAGATACAGAACGAGAGCGAGGAAGATAAAGAGGGAGAGAGAGACAGAAAGAGAGAGGTGAGAGAGACAGAAAGAGGGAGATGGGGATAAAGGGAGAGAGAGAAAGAGAGAGAGAGAGAGACAGACAGTCAGACAGAGAGAGAGAGAGAGAGAGGAAAATGGTTGAGAAAGACAACAAATCAACGGATTATAGAACCGTTTCACCAACAAATTTGTTACCCCCAAAGAAATTTCAACACAATGAATATATTCAAGCAATTAATGCCGGACATAACACTGGTGAAGTGGGACACATATTTCCTAGAGTGCCAGTCTGTCTGTTTGACATTTAGATGAGTAGGAACGCTGGCAAGATTCACTTCCCACTTAACACCTTATTAAAATTGACGACTATCTAGGCGCTGAACCACATTTCAACAAGCGTGCGTGGAAAAGAGTACGTCATTGTCTTAAGCCACTTCGATATGTCATAAGACAATCAGATTTCTAGTCTTGAATTTAAAACACTTCTGGGCAACTGTGGCAACAGTACACATTTAGTGGTCCTGTCCAAGGCATCCGCCCCGCTATTTTTAAGGAAAATGACGTATGAAAAACTTTACTCTCTTCAGTATGCCATGAGACAATCAGAATTTTACTCTTGAATTTGAAACACTTCTGGGCAACAGTAGCAAAAGTACACATTTAGTGGTCGTGTCCACAGCATCCGCTCCGCTATTTTTCCGTAAAGTGACGGGTAAAAACTCTCTTTGCCTCTATAACGGTGAGGAGCGGAGCGGAACGGATGCTGTGGACAAATAGACGGAAGCAAAGAACGTTTGATGCCATTTCCCGTAAAACAAAAACAAAAACAGCGGAGCGGATGCTGTAGACTAGAGCACTTAACAAACAAATTTAAACCCCAACAGTGTTTGGGTCAATGTGTACTCACCAAAAGTACATAATTTGTTGAAATTTACGTCCGGCATGTGTCAAAAATGTTCACACACTTTGAATACTAAATTGTTAGTGCAATGTCAATTTAGTCACACTCCAGATTTAAATGCTCAAATTAAACAGGACAGATGTGCAATTATTTGAGTTATCGTACGCGTTCAAACTGATGGTCGTTCTAGGTCAGAGGCTGATGTCAGTGCAAATTCAACAGAGTTCCAAATAACACAATCATTTTTGTGTACATTTTTCTGTACAAACACCCCGATTCAATACCATTGTTCACCATACATTATTGACCGCTGAAGGGACAAAATGATACTTTTTGCCCTAAGTGGTCCTGTTTATAGCAATGGTTCTCAGCCTTTTTTCAGGCCATCATCCCCCCCCCCCCTGCTCCAAATTTTCTTTCATCGCCCCTCCCCACAACCTTTTCTCCCCCCCCCCCCCACTCACACCCAACAGACACATTTCATTCAAGTTTTCTTCCCCCTCCCCATATCGCCCCCGCCCCCTTTTTGATCGTTTTCGCCCCCGTTTCGCTCCTCCCCCACCCCCCCCCCAAAAAAAAAATCACTCATGTTGAGAACCACTGATTTACAGACTTTCTAGCTCAATATAACCAAAACAAATAAAAAAAATTCTATTGCTGCTGTGAATCTTCCTGCTAGTTCCCAATTCTTGAATTATGCAATGCTATGCAAAATAATACGTAATTTGCATTGCCCGATGTGTTGGTAGTGTGAAGTTGTGGTAAACATTTTATCTTGTGACGCCTGTGCTTATAACTGCCCCTTTGTAACTTACCTCGTTGTTAGTGTAATATGAACACTGGCTACATACCGAATCAAGAAAGAAAAAGAGAGAGAGGACGGGGGTGAGAAAAAGAGAGAGAGAGAGCGGGAGGGAGGAAGGGGGAAGAGACAGACAGACAGATCGAGAGAGAGAGACACAGAGAGAGAGACTGAGAGAGAGAGAGAGAGGAACACAGCGAGAGAGAGAGAGAGAGAGAGAGAGAGAGCAAGACTGAGAGACAGAGACAGAGAGAGAGAGAAACTAAGAGAGAGAGAAGGAGTGAGATAGCAAGGAAAAGAGAGAGAATGACTGTGTCAATACCATAATTATGATTTCCCTGTAACCCATCCCAAATATCAGAAAATCACCGAAAGGATTACAAACGAGTGCATTCTCAAACTTGCTGTCAAAACAGGTTATACCTTGTTACTGCGACCAGTTTTTCCTGTCTTCTGTCTAATTTACAACACCCACGACAAACGCTGCACATATGTGAGTAGATCTGGCGAAATCGGGCTTAAGGTGAATGTCCAAATTCCTGAGAGAATCCCCCCAACGGTGTAAAAATGTTTCAACGAAAATTGAGATTTACTTAATAATATTAAGGATAAGCCATTTTTCTGCACCCCGTATAAATAGTTTGCTTGAAATCGTCTTACTAATATTTTATTTTGATTTTTTAAAGCGGTATCAACATTTTACCTTAAGCCCGAGTTCGCCAGATGCTGTAACATTATATTATTGTATCGACGATCTGTGAACAACACACAATCATATCATAATAAAACTCATTACTTTAAGGGAAAACAGTAAAACCCAATAAATCTATTTCATTCTTTATTAATTATATTAATTTCCGCGTTCTTTGAGACACAGGCTTAGATATCAAACAGCGCTGATCAAATATCCATAGGTTTCCCACATTATTTTGAGGTATTTGCCATTTTGAGGTTTTTGTCATGAAAATGGTGGTCTCACTCCTAATTTCGCTATGTATAAGTGTCATTCCAGTCGGTTAAAAACTTTTCGAAGAATATGTTTTCTACAAAGTTTCGATCCTCATTTTCTCCAAAAGACAAAAACGCGCAAGCGACAATATAGAAAATACCCGCTGAGATTTTCCTGCAATAAATATAAGTTTCTTTTTAATTTCAAAGCAAATAAATACAAATTTCTTACCTCATCCTGGCTCTGATAGTCGATAGCACTGACAGTCTGAAAAATAATAATATAAGTTAAATCATAGTCAATGAAATCACTTCGTTATTCTGCAATGACGTGCAAAAGGCATACAATGCTAAAAAAAAACTAATGTCACATTTCAGTGACAACCAGTGCATGTAGACTCACTGTGAACATCTACTGCTCCAGGCTTACTTGGTCTAGTCCCGTGTTTCTCAAGGTGGGGCATGGCTAATATTTTGGTGTGGACTGGAAGTTCAGACTGAGGTCAGGGGGATTTTTCATAGAAATCTTAATTCCATAGTGCATTTTAACTTAACTGTATAGATGAACGGTTGTTTGTTTATGTCGTGTTGGTGGTTTCTTTATTTTAGCTCTGACTAAAACATCGAACTTAACAGATGCACGAGTTTAACGGTAATGCACAACCTAGACTGTTATACGTCGTGTTCTGTGTCGCTCAACCGATCGTGGTGGGGCCCAATTTTTTTTTTTAAGTGGGGCATGGGGCAAAAAGGTTGAGAAACACCAGAGAGTATGTATTTATAGAGAGATCTCTCTTCCGTCAAATCGCGAAACTAGGTCGCTGGGGTAACAAGAATTGAAAGAGACCGACTTCACTAAAGGTAGGGTGCATATCTGTTTACTGTAGTTTTTTTTCGTATGTTTGGGTTGATTGAAACTATTTAGAGCCGTTTGTAAGCTCATACGCCCCGCAGAATAGCACAAACAGGCACTGTTTACCGCCACGGCCTACTTTCCAACATGCTAACAGCGGTTTCGCAGAGCCTCCCGTGTCTCGCAGTGCAAATAGGCCAACAGTGAAACCTCTCTATACATACATACTATCTAGAAACACTGGTCTAGTTTGCTTCTATAGGAACGAATATGGCGAATGATCAGTAGGGTATCAGGATCACATTCTTACTTATATGCCATCTATTCCATTTTCACAAGAATGCATATGGACGTGAATAGAAATGTTTGGACGCACTGAGTTAGGTCTGGTTTGCCTCTGTTTTGTGGACTATGTGGACTATAGACTTAAACGGGACTCCGCACACTACTAGTGATACTGAAGCAAAGTCTGTCTCGCTAGTTGATTCAAAGGAAGTTGGAAAGTCTGAGTCAAAACTGACGCAAAACAGACTTGACTCACTGTGCGCACTGGCCTCATGTGTGTATGATTTACTTTCATTCTTTTCATCTTTGACTAGAACAAATCCCTTCAAGGGTAAAAGTGGCAGGTTTTTATTTTGCTTGAGAGAAAGAATGATAACACAATATACATGAAAAACTTGTCAAAATATGGCCAAAAGAAAACGAAAAAATTGTATGCAGCAAAGTCTCGCCTGAGAAATAAAAGGGAAACGATACAATAAAACGATAGCTGCAACCCCTTAGATTTTCTGTTTCTGTAATAATGTTATGAAAATGTTGGCATTCGTAAACCAATCTTTGATTTTCTTGATTGCATTGATTTGTGTCACAAACTAGCTGTGGAGAAGCTGACTAGAGGCACAGCAAACACATTATTTATATTCACACTCGAACTTTTGGGTAGTTGACCGGGACTTGCGAAGACTAAACGGTCCAACCGGTGACATATCGATTCTAAATCCGTTTCATTTTGTTTTTGTTTTCCTTTAACGATTCTTGCTAACAGTCCAGTTTATTTTGACCCAGACGAAATTCATTTTGGCCAGTGGTGTCCAAATCGCTCTTTCTGTCAACATCGAATTGCCTTTTCCAGAAGATATGTGGTAACTGTTCACGGTCGTTTGTTTTGCCGTGTTCCTGGCCTCACTGTGGTGCTCTGGAAGAGGGATTCTTAACCTGTTCACCCTCGAGGCCCAATGTATCACCAATGATACCAGAGAGTATGTATTGCATAGGGAGAGAAATCTCTATCACTTCTGCCAAATCGCAAAACTAGGTCGCTGCAGTAACAAGAATTGGAAAAAGAAAAAAAAAACGATTTAGAGCCGTTTGTAAGCCTTTACGCACCCTGGAAATGAGCAAAGGAGTATTGTTTACCGCTGCGACCTACTTTCCGCTCCATGCCAACAATGGTTTCGCGGGATCTCCCGTGAACCTCTCTATACATACATACTCTGTGGTGATACACAGAAATACATTTTATCACTCAGCTATGCCCCTAAGAACAAATTAATTCTCACAAAACCAAAATTTTCACCACAAGCACAAAAGGGGTTAAAAGCTTGTTCCCCCTTTATTGCCAGCCAAAAACAGCCCTTTCGTGGACTAAATAGCTCTCTTGGGGACTGAAACGTGACAGCTAGAAGAGGAAAGCGAAGAAGGCAGCCAGACGACAAGAACGAAGAAAGACAGAAACCAAGTGTAAGAAACCAAACCCAGCAGTTTCCTCGATAAAACCAGTCCTCAAACATACGCCCCCACCCCCCCCCCCCCCCATAGTTTTTTTTGTTTGTCTCATGGCTTTACTTCTACACAAAAGAAATCAGCCAGTTAACATTTCAGAGCGCATTTCTTGGAATTCTTCCAGGTTAGTCCCGCCCGGGGGCGGGGAGGCAAATGTGAGTGTGTTTTGTTGGCTTGTTTCGTATATTCAAGGATTGCTTTTGTTCTTTCTACATGTATTTGTATTATTAACTTGCCGTTTTTTACGTTTTTTGTTTTGTTTTGTTTCGTACACTCGATGACCATTTTGGTGGGATTTTAAAGAATATTATTTTCCCTCTTTCTCTTTGATTTTCTAACTTTCCTTTATTTTTTTAATGTTTCGCAAAGCCGAAGATCACTTTGGCTTCCCATTTTTTTGTGTTGTTTCGTACACTCGAGGGTCACTTTGGTGGGTTTTTAAAAGCATATTATTTCCCTCTTTCTCTTTTGTTTTTTTTAAAACTTCTCTTTTTCTTTATTTCACACCCTCGAGGATCACGCTGAGTTAAATCTGGAGTTATAGGGGACCTCTCGCATTAGTGAGGCCGCAACAAAGTTTATCTCGCTAGTTGATTCAAAGAAAGCTCAATTGATCTGAGTCAAAACCGAAGCAAAAGAGACTTGGCTCTATGATCCTATGACGGTATGAAGCAAACAAAAAGAGAGAAATTAAAAATACGAAAGCTAGAAGGAAATATTCTTGACGTCTAGATTCATTTTGGCTGACGCTAAACTGGTATTATACCCAGCGGTATAATTACGTATTCTGTGACTGACCTATTTATAAGTACGCACGCACAATGGGAAGCATCATTCTTCACTCTGACAGTGAAAACAGACACGGGCATAACTTCAGATGAAGAGGGAATTATCATCAATTTCCACGGGCAGTTTAACCAATGATGTTGTCCTATTTAGTGTGCACTGGGAATGTGGACGGATGTATCGCAGGAGGGGAGCCGTGGATGGAACAGATCCTAACGTTGAAAATTCACAGATTGCAGGTCTTTGTTTTAGGTAGATCGCTGCTCTAGGTTGTCACGAGTGGAGTGAGCGATAGTTAATAATTACGGGGGGAAAGGAGGAGAGTAAAATTAACGCACGGAGACAGGGAAGAAAAGTCGTGCATGTCATGAGTGGGGGGTCTGAAGGAGGCGAAAGCGCTGTATAACTATCACTGCAAGTTAGAAGGTCCTAGGGAGCGGATCTGTGAATAATAGCCCATCGGGCAGAGATAAAAGGAAGCAGTCGAGAAGACTAGTGAGAGTCTTTCCAGTTATGACTGGTATGTAGAATGTTGATTGATTATTATGATTGATGTATTATATTATATTCGTCTATTACCATGATGTGAATAAGTATATGTGAGGAATGTGGAAGTCCTTGATATTGGATATAGCAATGTGCGCCATGAGCGATAGATGAAAGTGAGTTCATGGATTTGTAGCGCGAGTGAGTAGTGTGTACTCCGATGGAGGTGTGTTACCGTAAGATGTGTGGTGAGTGAAAGGTGAACTAGTGTGTGTACGCTTCATGGATTGTAAGGAGAGGTGGAGTGAATAGAAATGGTAGGGTATTATACCAATGTAATGTTATTCTTGTAGGTGTCGGGGACGGGCCGCAGAGCCACCTCGATGAGCACAGGGGATAGGCCAGCATAGGGCCGGAGGCCACACATAGGCCAGAAGTGAGGCTGTCAGTGCAGGACAGTAGAGGCACATAAAGTCGTGGCAGTCAGGCCACGGACAGGGACGTAGATATGAGAGTGTATGAGAGTGAATGAGATACTATGTTGTTGCCATGTTGATAGGCTAGTGAACTGATATTATGTTGTTGCCATGTTGATGGCTATGGAAATAATAATGTGTTATTGCCCTGCGGAGGTGCTAGGGGAGTGCTAAGGTGTATGACAATAGGAAGGTGATATTGAGAGACTGCGGTGCCAGTGAATCATTAATGTACTATTAAGACCCTGAGGGGAGAGGCTGAGGCCGAAGTGCCTTTAGGAGTAACTACCGGATTGTGGATCCGAGGGAGCGTGTGTGTGAGAATAAGGCCGTTGTACGGCAGTCATTTCAATAATATAATATATGTAATTGCGCTATTATATGTATAATTATGTTTAATAAATGTGTGAGTCTGATGGATTGTTCTGTTAAGTGTTAACTTGTTTGTTCGTGATTGTTGTCCTGTCATAACTTATTACATCTCCCAGTCTGGGATTTGTGACATTGGGGGCTCGTCCGTTGTGACATTGGGGGCTCGTCCGTTGTGACATTGGGGGCTCGTCCGTTGTGACATTGGGGGCTCGTCCATTGTGACTCGTCCATTTTCGTAATATTTAGTTGTAGTTAGTTAGTAGGTAATTGTGCTGTCTTGTTCGTTGGATGAATGGACATTTCATGATATGATTTATGTATAATAATGAATGTATATTGATACATGTATTGCTATGAATAGGTATTAATTTGTATTTAAACTTTCCAGAGTGTGTGCGTGCAGCCTGAGGAGACGAGCAGCCAGAGCTCCGATTAAAGGGAGGAGTTTTACTCAAAATTTCAAAAGTTAAGTGAAAGTCAAAATTTTTGTGCCCTGGATTGTGGGCTGTTCCTTTAATCTGTCTTTTTCCCTGTTTTTGCTGTTGTTGTCGTTATAGGTTATACGGGCGGTGGCGCGGGTTTGCTGTGTTGAACTTAGTTTATCCTTTTAAAAAGGTGTGGTAAACTTTGGAACTTCGTTCATCACAGTGACCAGTTCTGTAGGGACCTGTATTTTTGTTTAGATTGTAGCGTTCTATCTTCCTCGTTGTTTTAGGAAGACGTTTCTCTTGTCCCTCTTCTACCTTTCTGTAGATACGTTCTTTTTTTTCAGACTCTGTTCTTGTTCGTACCGTGTTGTGTAATCGGCGTAGTAGGTTGCATTTTTTTCCATTATAGTTTTTTTTTGTAGAAGCTTTGTCCTAGTCTGGTTCGTTGTCCTTGACGTACTTGTGGTCCTTCTACTGTATTTCTTCATTCTTGTCATTTCTATTTTCTTTTATAATTAATAGTGCTATGCATTTTATAGATAAAGAATTAATTGTGTTGTAAAGGTAAATTTCTGAATTGTATTTGAGACAACTGGGTATTGTTATATCTGGTGTGATCTCAGGTCTCTGGTCGTGTCGTTAGTATCATACCGACAGGTTAGCCGTTTTTTTTAAATATATACCATAACCATAAATCTGTGAAATGGCGGAACTCCAACAACTAATGAAGTTGGGTAAGGAACTTGGCCTGGAGGGAGAAGAGCTACGCGGCTGGATTAAAGAACAGCAGGCAGAAATGCGCGATGAGCGTGCTAAGGATAGAGAACAGGAAAAAAAGGATAAGGAAGAGGAAAGAGAGGCTAAGGCTCAGCAGCAGGAAAGGGAGTTTAAGCAACAGGAAAGAGAGGCTAAGGCTCAGGAGCAGGAGAGGGAGTTAAGGTTAAAGGAGATAGAAGCTCAAGAGCGGGAGACAGACGCGCGAGTAAGAATAGCGGAGTTGGAAATCAAAAAGAGTGCGCCAACAGAAACAGTTGAGCGGCAGGTACCCAATAAAGGTGGCGTTAGGATTAAGCTCCCTACGTTCGACGACCGGAAGGACGACATAGACGCCTTCCTTTACAGGTTCGAACTGAACGCACAATTGCAATGGGGGGAAAATAAGGAATTATGGGCCACGTACCTGGCGTCGCTATTGCAGGGGCGAGCGTTAACATACTTTAAAGAGCTACAGCGCGAAGACGTACAAGATTACGATAAGCTGAAGGCTTTGCTGCTTCGCCGATTTGCGCGTACCGAGGAATATTTCCGGGAGCAGTTTAGGCGAGCACGTGCAGATACCAGGGAGGACTTTGCTGCCTTCGTCGCGAGACTGACGGAGTATTTCGCGAACTGGGTAGACTTGGCGCATGTGGGCACGGATTTTGCTAAACTGAAAGACTTAATGATCCGTGACCAGCTGTACGCGTCGTGCCACAAAGATCTGGTGGCTTTCCTGAAAGAGAACGAACCCGCGACGGTGCAGGAGGCGTCTAAGTTGGCGGAGGCATACCGTACGGCGCATCCGTCCAAACCAGTCGCCAGGGCGTACGTCCAAGATGCTGGGTACGTCGCCGTTGTCGAGGGGTCGCCGGCAGGACTTAGGGACAGGTCGCGTCAGCGTGGTGCCTATAGCGGGCAAGCCCAGGGGCAGCGTAGGGGCTATCACCAATCACCGGCATATGGACCCGGTAAGTTTGACCGAGCAGGAGGGCTAGGTCGCGGTAATGGCCGGGGCCGACTTGTGACCTTTGCCGATGACCGACGGCATAGGGACTCTAGTTCCGGTCGCGAGGGGTCACGGGGACCCAGGCCTAGAGCAGCACAGGGAGCGGAGTGTTGGACTTGCGGACGCGTGGGTCACTTTTCGCGCGAGTGTAGGGCCGCGAAGTGTTGGAACTGCGGAAGAGCAGATCACATCAGCGTGAACTGCCCTGCAGGTAGGATAGCGGCGAACGTGGACAGTAGCTCCAGTCCATGTTCCCCAAATAAATTTCATCATGCGGCTGCGTGTGTTACATCGAACAACGGAGGCGGACAGTATTCTAAGTGTCCCAGTTGTGAGAAGTTATTATCTTCCGGTGTTTTACCTTGTGGGAGAAAGATCCCCGTTATAAATTCATGTCATACAGGAGGTGGTCTTAGGGTTTATCCGGGGTTTGTTGGGGACGAACCGGTCTCGGTTTTACGAGATACAGGATCTACCGTTGTGGGAGTGCATAGGGATTGCATTCGGGATTCACAGCTTACAGGTGAGACTGTCCCGTGCATCCAATTTTCGGGGGCCATTGAGAAATTACCCATGGCAAGAATAATGATAGATACACCTTTCCTTAGCGGGGAAGTCGAAGCAGTCGTTGGTTGTTTTCCAGGCGCCCAGCTCATCATTGGGAATGTATCACGGGTAGTTTCCCCTTCCGATGAGAACGTGCAAGCATGGTCGCAATCAAAAGGTATTGACTTTTGCGCCGCGGTCGAAACACGTCGACGGGTAGCGGATAAAGATAAGATTAGACCTTTGGCGACGCCAGCGGTCAACCTAGATATCACGCCAGAGCGCTTGGCGAAATTACAAAGGGAGGACCCATCATTAAACCCATGCTTTGGGGAAGCGCGAACCGAGAAAACGAGGAGATATAAGAACGGGTCGTCCTCCTTTTTTGTCCAGGGGGGCATTCTGTTCCGTATGTACGTCACAGTGGCTTCCGTTCAAAAGCAGGTCGTCGTACCACGGTCGTTAATTGCTACAGTATTGCGTCTGGCCCAGGATGTTCCATTAGCGGGTCATATGGGAAGTACTAGAACCAAGCAGAGAGTTCTGAAAGATTTTTATTGGCCGTCAGTATACAGAGATGTACGTTTATATTGTAAGACGTGCAGTGCGTGCCAAAAGACGACGCATGAGGGTCGTTCACCCCAGGCTCCTCGTCAAAAGATCCCCACGGTTTCGGAACGGTTTAGAAAGGTTTCGGTACCTTGTTGATTTAAGAGAAAGACTATCTGCAGCGCGCACTATAGCAGAAGAAACTTCTGGTATCGCTTCGAAAAGAGCAAAAGACTATAAAGATAGAGGTTCCAAACTGAGAATTTTTAAGCCAGGAGACAAGGTTCTGTTGTTGTTACCTACGGACCATAATAAGTTATTGATGACATGGAAAGGTCCTTATGTTATTGAGCGAGTTGTTTCAAAGGTAGATTACGCTATCCACATTGATGGAACGAGTAAGGTTTTCCATGTTAATATGCTACAGAGATTTTATGAGAGACCACAGTATCTGTGTGCACAGACAAGACCAGAGGAGACTGTCTTCTCTACTGCTTGTACGGGGGTCGTAGACCAGTTGGACTGTGACGTAAGCGACACCGAGGCGCAGGAAGAGTTACAAATTCAATTGCCGGAGTTAACTGCGACACAAGGTTACAGGGACGTAAAAATTAACCCTGACCTTACAAGTTCAAGGAGTAGGGAACTTGAGACCCTGTTAGCGTCATTTCCGGATGTTGTTACGGATTTGCCGGGTCGCACTACGGTGATCCAGCACCAAATAAAGTTGACGTCGGATAAGCCAGTATTTCTTAGACCGTATCCGTTGCCTTTTTCTTCGAGGGATAGGGTCATAAAGGAAGTTGAGTCGATGTTGAAGTTAGATGTGATAGAACCATCAACATCGCCGTATTCATCACCCATCGTCCTCGTGAAAAAACTTGATGGATCGGTGCGGTTCTGTATTGATTTTCGAAGATTGAACACTATTACGGTAGGCGATAGGGAGCCTATCCCGTTTCAGGAGGAATTAATAGCTTCATTGGCCGGGTCCACGTGGTTTTCCAAGATAGATTTGACGAAAGGGTATTGGGAAATCCCGCTTACTGAGGAGTCTAAACAATACACGGCGTTCCAAACGCCCATTGGATTATTCCAATTTAAGGTCATGCCATTTGGGTTGGTAAACGCGCCAGCGACGTTTGCACGATTAATGAGATTAGTGTTGAAGGACATACCTAATGTCGTGTCATTCTTTGACGATATAGCATGCCATACATCGACATGGTCTGATCATATTCAGACACTAACAGTAATTTTTCAACGATTACGTCATTTTGGGCTAACTGCTAAACCCGCAAAGATGGATTTGGCATGTCCAGAGATAATATTCTTAGGACATATTGTGGGTAGAGGTGTTCAGAGACCTGAAGAAACAAAAATTGACAAGTTAGTAGGGTTGCAAATCCCTAAAACAAAGAAACAAGTCAGAAGCTTAGTGGGAATTTTAAATTATTACAGAAAGTTCATTCCAAATTTTTCCTCCTTGTCATCTTCTCTTACTGACCTTACTAAGAAGGGACAACCCGATAAGGTCCAGTGGACGTCTGAATGTCAGACATCATTTGATAATTTGGTGACAGCATTATCATCGTCACCCATTCTGATATTACCCGATTTTCGATCTAATTTTATCCTCAGAACGGATGCGTCGGACTCTGGTGTCGGCGCTTGTCTTCTACAGGAGAAGAACGAATGTCTCCATCCTGTATGTTATGTCAGTAGGAAGTTATTGCAGAGAGAAAGAAAGTATTCTGTGATAGAGCGTGAGTGTCTTGCCATTGTCTGGTCCGTCCAGAAATTAGGACGTTATCTCATGGGACGAGAATTTTGTATCCAGACGGACCACAAGCCACTGACATTTTTGTCGAAGAATCGTTCGTCCAGCCCACGCTTGTCTAGATGGGCATTGGCTTTACAGCCGTACACCTTCGTTATTCAACCAATTCCAGGAACCAGCAATCATATCGCCGACTACCTTAGTCGAGCCTAGGGGAAGATTTCAGGAGCTTATACATCGGAGGACAGGAACATTGACAGGATCTGTGTGAATGAGTCGACTTTAAAATATTGACATTATAAAATATATGATATGAAAAATGGTTGATAGGTTGAGTGGTTTTTGATTCTGTATTAAGTATTGTGGTTAGTTAGCTATTCATGATGTGACACATATATGCATATTGCAGGCCATACGGATCCCCATATTTTTCCCTGATTTCGGTATTTTATATACTGGGGGAACTGATAGGTCATTTTTCTAGTGTAGGTATTGCTCACGCTCACTCGTTGACAGTCATCTTGATGCGATTTGAAATTAATTGCATTAATTTTTTTGGGGTGGGGGATGATGTCACGAGTGGAGTGAGCGATAGTTAATAATTACGGGGGGAAAGGAGGAGAGTAAAATTAACGCACGGAGACAGGGAAGAAAAGTCGTGCATGTCATGAGTGGGGGGTCTGAAGGAGGCGAAAGCGCTGTATAACTATCACTGCAAGTTAGAAGGTCCTAGGGAGCGGATCTGTGAATAATAGCCCATCGGGCAGAGATAAAAGGAAGCAATCGAGAAGACTAGTGAGAGTCTTTCCAGTTATGACTGGTATGTAGAATGTTGATTGATTATTATGATTGATGTATTATATTATATTCGTCTATTACCATGATGTGAATAAGTATATGTGAGGAATGTGGAAGTCCTTGATATTGGATATAGCAATGTGCGCCATGAGCGATAGATGAAAGTGAGTTCATGGATTTGTAGCGCGAGTGAGTAGTGTGTACTCCGATGGAGGTGTGTTACCGTAAGATGTGTGGTGAGTGAAAGGTGAACTAGTGTGTGTACGCTTCATGGATTGTAAGGAGAGGTGGAGTGAATAGAAATGGTAGGGTATTATACCAATGTAATGTTATTCTTGTAGGTGTCGGGGACGGGCCGCAGAGCCACCTCGATGAGCACAGGGGATAGGCCAGCATAGGGCCGGAGGCCACACATAGGCCAGAAGTGAGGCTGTCAGTGCAGGACAGTAGAGGCACATAAAGTCGTGGCAGTCAGGCCACGGACAGGGACGTAGATATGAGAGTGAATGAGATACTATGTTGTTGCCATGTTGATAGGCTAGTGAACTGATATTATGTTGTTGCCATGTTGATGGCTATGGAAATAATAATGTGTTATTGCCCTGCGGAGGTGCTAGGGGAGTGCTAAGGTGTATGACAATAGGAAGGTGATATTGAGAGACTGCGGTGCCAGTGAATCATTAATGTACTATTAAGACCCTGAGGGGAGAGGCTGAGGCCGAAGTGCCTTTAGGAGTAACTACCGGATTGTGGATCCGAGGGAGCGTGTGTGTGAGAATAAGGCCGTTGTACGGCAGTCATTTCAATAATATAATATATGTAATTGCGCTATTATATGTATAATTATGTTTAATAAATGTGTGAGTCTGATGGATTGTTCTGTTAAGTGTTAACTTGTTTGTTCGTGATTGTTGTCCTGTCATAACTTATTACATCTCCCAGTCTGGGATTTGTGACATAGGTATTTACACGCCTTTTTCCTGTTCTTGTTTGTATTTTACTTGTTTCGTTCTTGTCGTTGTTACACCCGTCATTGTGGTTCTCTTGGCTTTGTTCGCCTCTCATGCCAAAGGTCCCGGGTTCTAAACCCGGGCAGTGCAGGCATGTTGGAAAGTGGATTTTTCTCATATTTTCAAGTCCCTGGTCCTATTGGGGGGTAGGATCGAGTAGTTCTTGGAAATTGGATTTTTCTCATATTTTCAAGTCCCTGGTCCTATTGGGGGGTAGGATCGAGTACCTAGTCTTCTCGGATAAGGACGAAAAAATTCGGAGGGCCCGTGTGCACGTTGCGCACGTTAAAGATACCTTGGCAGTTGGAAATCGTAAAGAGCAGGCCGAAGGGCAAAATTGAAATTAATAGATTAAAATTTATCCATATCATCTCCCCCCCCCCCCCCCCCCCCGCCAGAACAAGAAATAATAAAACAAGTAAAGTGAGGTGTAAATGCCAAGGGCAGCGAACCTCCTAAAATAAAGACCTCAAATCATTCTCTTGGCTTTGTTAGTCCTCAAAAGGGCTCCCTAGTGGGATGCCTTTATCCTGATCTAGACCTTGGTTCTTTCTTTCTTTTTAGCCCTCGAAAGGGTTGTTAGAGCATCTTTTATAACATTATTGGAGGTCGGATACTCCCTTTTCCACCCCCCCCCCCCCATCAACCAACCCAAACAACAGCCGCAACAAAACATCAAACTAATCTCCACTAAAAAAAAAACTTTGTCAAGAACAATTTACAAACGGTAACTACATTAATTTAAAATTTGAATGAACTCGTTTAGTTATTGAGGTGTTTATTAAAAAAAAATACCTACAATAAAAATAAATCTTCATGTAAATAGTATTATAAAATCCCCGAAAGTGTCTGATACAAACAAGACAATGTGTTAATATTTTAAAAGTATAAGTAACGTCTCATTGCCGGGGCATACTCAATAATAATAATTACAGTATATAGGCCCCCTGAAGTATATTTTGTTAAAGAATACCCAAGATTGCCTTTGAAATCCTTTTAAAAAATCTGTCTGTCTGTCTGTCAGTCTGTCAGTAAGTTAGTCTGTCTGTCTGTTTCTCCCCCCCCCCCAATCTCTCTCTCTCACTCTCTTTCTCTCAAGTTTCGCCCATCTAGATAATAAATATCTTCAATCCCGGTTAATCACAAGCACTGCATATTCTGATCTATAATATATCTCCGTCTGATTTCTGTAATAAGTACAAGACATTGCAAGCGTATCTTGTTGGTCATTGATCACCATACTGTCACAGGTGGTCGCAACTACGCAGCCAGATAATAATGTGCACACATTCACTAGCTTACTCATCCCTTTCTCACCCTCATCATTCCTGATTCATTCACAATAAAGTTTATTTCTAAATTTGACAACGCACTTTGGCCCTCCGTCCCTGCACGGTCCCAATATAAACTACTCACTCTTCAACTACGGACGAGCGGAAGCACGAAAGGTCAACGCAGTCATAAAAAAAATGGCAGCTTTAATTTGATCTCATTATGTCCCCCAGGAAAGACGAACCTCGCCCGACTACCGACTGCCAGCGACAGATAAACGGAATGAACAAAAAGTGCACATCATGAGCCTATCAAACAGGTGGTCGAAATCGATTGTCACATTCAGCATATCGTTTTCACTTTGCCGAAAACAAAAACGGTACTCTTGGAAGAATCCATGTACACACTGCTGTCACTAAACCAGTATCTCTCCTATATTCACCTCAAGGGGACTTAAGGTGGTGCACTGAATGAAATCTCCGAAAAACTAAACTAACCTATATAATCTTGGAGTTCGAATCTGAGTCTGAGTTTGGGTTTAATGCTGTTTTACACCCCAGACACTCACTCTTTTCATCGTAGCATCCCCTATAGGGTTAGATAGGGTTAAAATAGAGTCTGTACGATAATGGCCATTTTACGCTTTCTTTTTTTTTTGGTACTTCATTTACGGTAACTTGATTCTCAAAGCTTAACATGTTCCTGGATATTGCAATACGTTTTATTTTGGTATAAACAATGAGTACATTTCAAAATGACATGTCATATGGTTGACATGGAAGTTGCGTTTGAAATTGATGAGATTGAGAGCTTGGCTGCATGGCAGACTTTCAATCTTCAGCTATTTCTTCTTTTTCATCCTCAAGCTGAGTTTTCGTGTGTACGGAAACGGCAACGGAAACGTCACAAATCCATCATGTAGTAAAAAGAAAGACTGTTTCCATGTGTGCGGGAGTGGAGTTTCTGTGGACATGACAACATTCTTTCTGTTTCATTACTTACTGAGTTTTTGACGTTTCGGTTGCTGTTTCCATTTCCGTACATCATGAAAGACCCACCTTCACACTTTCAAAATCAAGACGAGAAGGCTTTAGTTCTGCCTATAAATTCACAGTTACAAAGAAACTTCAATTTTCTTGAAAAACTACTCAGCCAATTCCCGTGAAGTTTTGATAGATTTTTCAACGGCGCTAAGAATTTGTCAGTAAAATTTATTAGGTCACTGATGTTGTTTTCTGGAAGTGGCGAATTTATTCGATTTTTCAACAGCAATATCAGAACTTATGTTGTAGACCATACCGTGTTTTTCGCGTAACACTTTCGTTTTCCATGTAATCCGTTTGCATTACCCTCCCCCCCCCCCCCCGACCACTTTAGTTATGTCGTCAAGTCCGAAATATCCTTTTGACCATCGCAATGGTGCAGTGGTACCAATAAAAATCGTGTGCGCTGAAGACACAGAACAATTTGATTTCTCAGAAAGCAATGATTGGTTCTGAGAAGAAAAAATGGAAATTCTCACACAAAGCCAAATGTCTAAGAAATGGAAGTGACAGTCGTATGAAAACATCTCCTTTGTAGTAAATAAATAAACAATTCCCGATCTATTGCCAGAAAGCATCTTTTACACAGAATTTAGATCACCTCATTTTCATTGAAATTATTTCATGTGGACACGCCAGAGTCACAGGGAAATGACAATTTTGCTTGGACATTATCTTCTGGGAATACATTTATACAAGATCCAGGTGATACAATAGGGTAAATCATTATTTTGAAATGAAGGAAAATCATCAAACTACGCTATTCACTTTCCTACCTAGTAACCGGAACAAAAGTCTGCCTGAGGTCCCATGAGGGATCGAGCTAAAAGAAGAACATTTGCGGTACTCGCGCTTCGTTTCGGACGGTTTGGAAATCGCCCATCGGTGAACAAAAACAGTAATTTATGACGAATTTATTCCTGCGATACACATCATTTCGTGTGAGGAATCACCCTTTCAGTGCTCACTGTGCTATGAATGAATCTCAGGCCAGTAGCCCACTGATGTCGGGTCTGGTGTAAGTTGGTTTTGAATCAGACTCCGATCTTCCTTTAAGTCTTTAATCTACATGTCACGCTAAACCGAGACAAAATTGGCTTAATTCAGCGCGCTGTGTGCCTTGTGGCTCTTTTTCCTAATTAAAGAAACTAAAAATTTACCAACTTTTCTGAAATCTTTAGTTCATCAAAACTCAATTTTGTGAACCTTCCGTCATTTTTAGTTTTTGTTTGTGTTTCAATAGTATTCAGACTACGACACATGGCACGCGCCCTATTTCATTCTTTCCCCATCTGAACAAAATGAAGTTAAGACCAAAGACAGCATAAACAGAGTGCTCAACGCTTTGGTAATTGTCGTAATGGTCTGAAATTACTGCGAAAAACACAATAAAATAATTTCGCTCCCCAACCACAAACAACGTAAAGACTACGAATAATTTTGATGTCGTAGAAAGGTCGAACGGCGTGTTGACATGTATTTTTCTGACTCTATTTTAGACTGAATTGACACGCTGCCAATTCGCTGCGAAATCTGGGTCAATACAGGCCCTAGTGCCCGCATTACTTCCTTTCTGGAACTTTCCCAACGCAAAACCAGCGTACTTTCATTATAAACGGATGCCGGTGTCCATAGAGCTACGGGGAAAATTTTTGTAAACTGAGTCAAACTGTCTCATTCATTGCTCAAGAGGAAATGGCTCATTTTGTTGTGTTTGGGATTGCACGGTACCTTGTCAACTCCACAATGAGGTTATAACATTATACATGACAGGGTTTGGGGTCCCGTCCATTGTTGAGAGTCTAGTTGATACAAACAAAAACATGCAGAGTTCTTTCTATTATTTGGATTATCTTTTGGTTTCACATATATTCAAGTCCTTTTTCTGGATCCCTTGGGGCTTCATAGATCCTTAGTTAAGGACTTCAACACTACTTGGCTTCATGGATAGCCAGTTCAGGGCCCCAGCGCTATCAGGGCTTCCGAGATCTCTGGTTAAGGACCAGGGCATAATGGGGCTTCGTGAATTGTTAGTTAGAGGTCCAGCACTAATAGGGTTTCGTGAATTGCCAGCTAAGGGCCTCGGCATATTGGGGCTTTATGGATTTCTAGCTAAGGGCCCCAGCACTATTAGGGCTTCATGAATCGCTCGTTAACCAGCACTATTAGGCCTCTAACGAGGGAGTCCCTTGAAGACACAGCAAGAAAGTAGTAAGTTTGGACCTCGACCAATCCAAACTGGATTTGAACCTGGGAAACACTCGCAGGCTACAAGAGTCCTCTAATCACTGGGCCATTATGCCGTTTTCGGGGAGTGGCAGGAGAAGAAATGATACATGATCCAGTGCTTAACAATTTTACTTCCAAAAGAATATACCAGTTAACAGTCAACATGCTGACTCGTTTTATAAAAAAAAAAAAAAGGCAGCTTGAAGATATCTCAGAAAAAAATACAGAATTTCAGTGATATTACACACAAGGAAAAAGAAAAGCATTCCAGATTACCAGTACTCTGATTTCACACTTGATTACCGGAATTTGCTTGATAACGAACACGTGACAAGTTTGACGTACCCGATGGTACAGGCGCTAAATGGAATGGACACGCAAAAGGCATACCGGATCTGCCCCGATCGACTACCCTTCCACTGTGAGACAGTCAGTAAATATGGGTCAAGCTGAAGTGTTTGGTCAGCAAGGTGCCAGTAACACCAAGCCTACTACTCAAAGACACTCTACGGACGAACCCATACTTGAGACCGGTGATGGGTGAGTCTTTTCAGTCACTGAACTGAATCAGCTGAAATTCCACCCAGACACCGGGGGTCGATGCCAGCGATACAGAGGCAGTGGGTAGACTTTCATTGAAGTCATCGATCCTGTCTGACAGATTCTTAGCGTAGAAACTACACCGGAATGATAATGATGTCTTCTCCACACGATATTGTTATTTGATATCTTCTTCTTTTTCTTCTTCTTCTCCGTTCTCTCTTGAGCCAACCAAGTACTTACACATGGAGGAGGGGAGGGAGTGCCCCGGAGGGAACGTTGTCCTGCCCCAAGCATACAAATAGCTTATTAGGGGGGAGGGGAGGGGGAGGGGGAAGGGAGTTCAGGGGAAAATAGTCAAATATTCCGTGCAAAGTGCCACTTACAGTTTTCAAACATCAGTGCCGTTTCAGAGATATCCAACAGTCTCATGGCTGTACGCGCCTACAAGGGGGGGGGGGGGTGAGACTAAGCTTTTGAAACCGTACATGGGAGAGGGAGGAAGGGGGAAGTTTAGAAGTAGCCACAACCGAGCTGTCGCACTTATTGGATAATCCCTCTGTCAGTATATTTAACGTTACATCATAATATACACTTTGCATAAACTTTGATGTATACATACATATAATTATATGGACTCACATAACAATACATGAACACTGCTGAACACTTTTTGTACACAGGCACACGTGCAAAAGCATACACACACACACACCGATGCCAATGCACACAGACAGGAGGCATTCATGCACATATTTCTCCTTACACACAACTAGAGACAGAGAGAGAAGCAGTTTAGGAGGAAGAGAGGGTGAGAGAGAGAGAGAGAGAGAGAGGGAGAGAGAGAGAAAAAAGGAAAGAGAAGAACAGAGCCCGAGAGAGAGAGAGAGGGAGAGAGAGACCAAAAAAGAAAGAAAGAAAGAAAGAAAGAAAGAAAGAAAGAAAGAGAGAGAGAGAGAGAGAGAGAGAGAGTTGCTTTCATTGTAGTTCATAATTTGATGTTCTATAGCACTGGCAAATTGTTACATTGTTTTTTAACATATTCAACTCTCTCTTCCAAGTGTCCATCCAGCTGTCACTAACTTTCATCCACTGAACAGATCACTGAACTCACCTCTTGATTTAATGTTATGCAGACCTTCTGGCAGCTTCCGTGGATTGCCGACTTGTACATCGAGCAGCCTTTTTGGCACTGTGGGAGAGAGAACAAAGATGATTGAACCCTGAGTTTTTGTGGTAAAAGGAAATTCGCATAAATCAGTGGTTCTGATACAGATTTCTTTTTCGTTTGTTTGCTTTTTTTTTCCTTTCTTAAAAGACAGAAAGCAAGAAAGAGATTTACATTTTAATGGTAAACATGAAGCTTGATTCTCTTTGGGGTGGGTGGAAAGGTTTGACGTGAAAGTAAGACAGCGGCTAAACTGCAGTGTAACAGCCGCAGCAACATCACCAACAAAAAAACAGCGTCAACAACAGAAGCAGCAAAAACAACAACAACAACTAACAACAATAAAACTAACAACAACAACAAAAAACGAAACAGCAGCAGTAACAACGCCCACAAATCTGAATAATAAAACCCACGGCAGCTGGGGATTTGTCTGAATATGAATGACGGAAAAATTTGAAGATGTGTCAAACCTCAGGTAGGCCTAGTTGTCCAAACGAGGGTAAATATAATTAGCATTCCGTCCTAGCAAGGCTTCCCCCAGCTTATAGGATGACTTATTTTCTGATACGGTATCAGCTGTACTATTACAATTAGGTTTTGATGAGACGGCGATAAGGAAAGTGTGTCACGACATACTGAATTGAATATTGGTGTTGTACGCGTAATTATTGAAACAATTTATGAAAGTAAATTTCTTAATCACGTGCAAGCGAGTGAAAAAAAAGGAATCGTTATTTCCATGGACCATATACACAGTGTAGGGAGCAGATTCTTTACCAGTTTGGAGTTCCTTCTCTGGCTGGATTTGAGTTTTTGAGCTAGGAGAAAGTACGTCGACACGATAACGGTCACACTGTGCTAGGAGAAAGGACGATGACACACAGAATCTTATTATTAAAAAAAACAAAAAACAGTGGCGGGAGTAATTCATTGTGCTGCAATTTTGTCCCTTTTTTTTGCTCGACTCTACAGTCTAAATGACAGTTTCAAAAATTATCAAATTAATTTTCTTAAGTGTCAACTAATCCAGTCCAATCGCTTTTGTATCGACCGATTGTATTGATTCAAGTCTCAGGTCTTTTTAAATAAAAGTTGTAAAAATGTAAAATACAATGATCTTTGTTTTGGCTCCCTGTAGTAAGGCCATCGCACCAGAAACGATGTTAATACGCGTTCTCTTCCGTGCGCACAATTTCCCTATCAGAAATGAGTGCGTAGTGCTCTGGAGCGCATGGAATCTCTCTGGTAAGGCTGTAGAATATGGGAAGCTTTGTAGACCCAAAAAAAGAGAGAGAGAGATAAAACAATGGGTTCAGAGGTTTATCCCGGATAATGCCGGGAACTTCATCTAGTAATTATAAAAGAAGGATTGGACAGCAGGAGATCCCACCAGAAGCACCCACCAACCACCAGCTCCTCTGGCGGAATTTCAATTCCTCCCATGCCTAAAAATCCTCCTTACTTTGAAATTCCTGCCCTGGGAGCCAAGTGCCCCCCTCCCCTCCAAAGCTCCCGGTTTGAGAATCACTGGTGTACATAATTATGTGTTGGTGGAGTCTCGCTCCATGCCACCTTGATCCTATCATTTGACAGCACCCGTATCTACATTGCTAATGTCTTGTTGGTGATGACCAGGTAATTGAATCCATGTGGTATCAATATGACAAGGGCACAGCTGTTACAATCACTTGATCAAATTCCATGTGTGTTATGGAGTTTTTGGGCTCTAATCGAGTTCGTGTGTTGCTGATTCGCGTATTCACAAAGCCAACATGAGAAACACTGATAATATCCAGTATGAGTATCCATTCATTGTGTCTGTGTAATTACTTGGCTACTTTATCCACCACTGAACTACTCCCGGCCTTGATACCTATGTACATCGCGACCTTCATTCTTGATCTTGTTTGTTCCAGCTCCACTTTTTGCACAACTGAGAAATTACACGTTCAACGTTTGCGGCCTTAGGGAGGTATCATACTTTGCCCGATCAAACACAGTCCGATGCTGCCAGCAAAATGTACACCAAAGACAGCGGCAGACGCTGACTGTGTCTGGACGATCTACAAAGCTAGGGTTTTTCCGGATATACTTAGGAAATATTCGAAACTATGGTGTGCATTTCCTCTCTACCAGCATCTGACCGTATCTGACCGGGTTCAGTATGATACCTCCCCTAATCATTATGATAAGGAGTCAGAATAAATCGCAGCTGTGGAACAGCTTGATAAGTGCCACAGGGCCTGTTAAATAAATGTCAAAAGTGTGCATTTGTTTTATCTCTTCTACATACTAAAATATCTCCATTTTTGCAGAAAATGGAGATAGATCAATCAAGAACATGGCTCAAAAGGCACTTTTTCTTTCTTTATTTTAACCCGTAATCGGCCACACCATGCAACAGTTATGTCCTCATCAACTCTCGAGATTCGAACCTCCATTTCACCCCAAAAAGAAGTAAATAAAGGCACGGAATGCAAAGCTTCAACAATGCGTGAGGATAATGGTTTAAAGAGATCAACACAGTCGCTCTGCTATGAGGTCACGTCAACAAACAATCCATCTTTAGCATTCCTCATCTTTCACCTTTTGCATTTCTGGCGGGTATCGTGTACCTGGCAAGACGGTTTACTACAACGGTGAGCGCTCGAAATACTCACGGTGCGTAACCACAAAGTGTTTACGTGAAAGTGAGATGCTTGACAGTGCATAATGGAAGGGCTTAGAGAGAAGAAAGAAACTGAGACTCATCGGTGGAGACACAGACGTTTGTACAGAAATCAACCTTGTTTACGGACGTAATCAACAAAATAAAAAAGTACTGTCGATAAATAAATAATATTTGAAAGGTAGAACTAGTGAAAGGGAGAAAGAAAGAAAGAGGGAGGAAGAGAGAGAGAGGGAGAGAGATGGATAGGGAAAGAGAGAAGAGGAGGAAGAGGAAAAAGAAGAAGAAGAAGAGGAAGTACAAGAAGGAGAGGGGGGGGGGATTTGAAAACGATATCGGCAAGTGGCAAATAAGTTTGATGTGTATTAGCCATGCTGGTTAGCAAGGTAGATAGACAGACAGACAGAGCCACGGATAGATAGATAGATAGATAGATAGATAGATAGATAGATAGATAGATAGATAGATAGATAGATAGATAGATAGATAGATAGATAGATAGATAGATAGATAGATAGATAGATAGATAGAAGGACTCCTTGATCACAATATCTTTTTCTTCATCGTTGACAAACTGAAAGACTCTGACTGCTTCCCCTTAGTCATAACCTTCGCTACAACGATCAAACTTGACTGCAGCTCACAGTTAGATCAGTACGGAGTCAAAACACGGCTCATCTCAAAGTTCATGCATTTACCACGATCATGCTCTGCAAGTTGATTCCATTGGCAAGATCTGAGTCAAACAGTTTTTATTGACTGCATAAAAAGGAACTCATTTCGAACCCTGGTTGGCCAGAAATATTAGGCAGTGCTTTTCATAGTCCCCTGGAATGACTCGCAAAAGCCCAACAGTGAGAAGATAACGAGCTCTGCGTGTTTACTTGGCAGATGGCGAAAGAATGACAGTAACGGCTTGTCTTCAAAGACACCGTGTAGCCCTCACCTAAAAGCGCGTTAATAGAAGTGGGGAAAGTAAACCAAAAACAAAGAGGATGTACTTAGCTACATTTATATAAGACAGTACTGCTAATTTGTTAGAGAACCAACGCATTTCATTGAATTCTCGGGTAAAAATCTACCAGTACTTTCTCTTTGCTTATCTTCTGTACTCTTATTTCTAGAGTTGACTCATTCAGTACCAACTGGATTTCCATGTTTATGCCAAGGCATTCTCAAAATACCATAATTATCATTTAGTAGGTGCTATTCCAAAAATGACAAAATACTCTTCTGATGTACTGCTGTTTGTAGAAAAATTAGAAAATTTTGGCCAACACTACCCGAGTAATATGACAGTGATATTGTCTATTTGTGAGTGGATCTGACAAAATCAGGCTAAAGATGATAGACCAAATTCCCCAGAGAACCCCTCCAAAGGGGGAAACAATTTTCTATGGAAATTGAGATTTACTAATAACATGAAAGATTAGCCATTTTCCTGCATTCAGTTAAAATATTTTGCATAAAATTGTCTTAAAAATATCTTATTTTGATTCTTAAAGAGGCATAAAAATTTCACCTTTAGCCTGGTTTTGTCAGATCCACCCACATTTATCTATGATGTGACATCTTTATGTAGGTGGTTGACACTGAAAAAGTTAATGGACACAAAACGATACACATGCTATATAGCTGCTGAATGTAACTGTCAATTAACAATGACTACAATGTGACTCCTGCATTCTTTCTACGCTGACCGAATGTGCAGACAGAAATATTTATCCCTAAATTTTCTCCGCTTTAGAGACATTTGATACGAACGTGTTGATGAAGACAATACACATGGACAATGAAGAGCTACCTTTACGTCTTTCCACAATACTTTTTGTTTTAACATCTCGCACAACCCAAAATCGAATTGAAAAACTGCCTTGAAAAGGTCTGGCATTCACTCATTAGATAACATTCCAAATGACTTGCAGGTTCTTTATCAAACACATCCCTATATTAATTAACGTGAGCTTTGAACAGATTCCAAAAACATTATTTCAGCTCTGCTTTCTATGTTATACAATCTGTATTTCTTTGAATAAGATTGATTGTTAAATGAATAAAGAAATTATAAACAGATTAAAAAAAAAAAAAAGGACTACGTGAACAAAGCAGTACTTCATAAATAAAAACAAACGAAGCTGGGCGTGAGATGTTTGCAAACAGCAACTTTTGTCAACTGAAAGGAACCATGAAATGATAATTAGGTAACATTCACCAGTGAAAAAAAAAAAACAAGTAGTCTGGCATTCGCAGCTTTGCCCTATGGCCAGGTGGAAAACAAAGTCCCGCTGATGGAAACACCGTTTATCTGGTAGCCAACTTCACCTGCCGCTTACCTGGGATATGATGCGGATCTGTTAACACCTGGGTCGAGTGAGCGCTTCACTTTACACTAGGGGAGGTTATCAGCTCGTCTTTAAAACATGAGTGGAGTGACATGATAGCGATTGTAAACCTGATGCGTATTATCCTTGTTGTCTCCCTTTCTCTCTGCATTCTCGCCCCTTGTTATCCCAACACCCCCCCCCCCCACCCACCCATTAAACGTTATTAATATTACAAAACTGTTCAAAAGAAGGAACTTAAACAGAAAACAACAACAACATAAAACTTGAAACTCACCCGCATGATTTTCAGATTTTCAGAATCTTTATATTCCAATTAATTCATAATCAGTTGTTGTTTTTTTCCTCCATACATTTTATCTTGACGAGACGCCGGAGTGAGAGTGGGCTGCATGTGCATGGATATTGTCAGCGTGAGGAGACTTTTTAAGTTACACAAGGTTTCATTTTATGTCAGGAACAAAACAAATGTGAAGGGGGGAGGAGGAGAAGATAACATTATACGAGGTACCACAGTTGATGTGTGATTCGTTGGCTGAGTACATTAGTGAGACACAGACTCGTGGATTTTTTAGTGAAGTACATGAAAACTGTGATAAATCACCATAGAATTAAGGCGAAATCTAGATGGATAGAGGAAGGAAGAGAGAGAAATAAAGGATGACAAGAACAAGAATGCAGGAAAGTAAGTGAGCTGGCGAAGAAAGCAAAAACAACAACAAATAACAACCAGTGATTGTCAACATAGCATAAAGTGAAAAAGTTCGGTAATGAGCATGACCGACTGGTATTGTTGGAGAGATCGGTACAGACAGGCAGGGCAAAACATACTATATTTACTAACACAGTATAAAATTATGTGCAGAAGTTAGGAAAATGAGCATGGCGGATTGGTATAGTTAGAGAGATCGACACAGGCAAGCAGGGCAGGATATAATTTTCTGGTAAAGTATATTATATATGGCCTTTAGCGTCTTTACAGACGGTCTTAGCAGCTAGAATATTCACTTTCACTTTGACTGACAGCTTCTCTCGTGGCTTATTCTACCAATGTTTGACCCGAGAGTGCGATGGCAGTGATTGCAGGTCAGTCTTTTGGGTTCACTTTGGCGAGTGTTTTCATTCCGCCTCTGTCGTTTTGTCAGGTATGTTTCTTTTGCCTTGAAGTCTATTGCGAGCGTGCCACTGCGCAATTTTTGTCTCCATCTGCTTCGATCATTTGCAAGGTTCTCCCATTCATTGGGGTCGATGTTGAATGCTTTCATCGTGACCTTGCAAGTGTCTTTGAATCGCAGATGTGGCCTACCTCTGGGTCGGTTGCCAGTAGCAAGTTCCCCGTAGAGAATTTGTCTGGGGATGCGATCATTTTCCATACGGTGGAGATGTCCAAGCCACCGCAGTCTTTTTTTGCCTAGGAGAGCCTGAGTTGATGGAATGTTGGCTCGGCTCAGAACTTCGATATTTGAGATCCTGTCTTGCCACTTGATCTTGAGAATTTTGCGTAGGCAGCGCAGGTGGAAGGAGTTGAGGGATCTTTCATGTTTGGAGTAGGTGGTCCATGTCTCTGAGCCATACAGCAGGGTGCTTAGGACGCAAGTTTGGTACACGAGTACCTTTGTTTTGATGGTCAGCTTGCTATTGTTCCACACCCTTTTTGAGAGTTTGCCAAAAGCTGTGGCCGCCTTTCCTATTCTGGCATTTATTTCAGTTGTTATGTCTGTACTACCACTGATGGTTGAGCCTAGGTAGCAGAATTTTCCCACTTGTTCCAGAGGAGAGCCATTCAGCATGATTGGGTTGGGGTTTCTCAAGCCTTGTGTCAAAACTACAGTTTTTGAGACACTGATCTTTAGCATGAATTTGTCACAGGCTTTGGCAAGACTATTGATGAGAGCCTGGAGCGTGGTTTCATCGTGGGCCACGATTGCAGCATCATCTGCGAAGAGGAGCTCTTGTAACATAATATGCTCTGTACGAGATTTTGCTTTTAGTCTGGCAACATTAAAAATGGAGCCGTCCACTCTGGTGTTAATAAGTACTCCACCTGAACATTGACCAAAGGCATTCTTGAGTAGGGCTGCAAAATATATACCAAATAAGGTAGGAGCAAGAACACATCCCTGCTTCACACCGCTGTTTACAGCAAATGAATTGGATGTGCAGCCCTCAAAGTTGACACATGCCCTCATGTCAGTGTGGAAGGATGCAATAAGTTTTAGCAATGTTGGTGGACAGCCTATGGATTTAAGGACTGCATACAGGCCAGATCGGCTTACGGTGTCGAAAGCCTTTGTTAGGTCCACAAAGCATGTTATAAGCGGCCTGTTTTGTTCTTTACATTTTTCTTGGATTTGCCGAAGTGCAAATATCATGTCAATAGTTGATCGTTTGCTTCGAAAGCCACATTGTGTTTCTGGTAAGACTTTTTCCGCCAGTTGTTGAAGGCGGCAGAGGATGACGCGAGCAAAAGCCTTTCCAGTAATGCTGAGGAGGGATATGCCTCGATAGTTGTTGCAGTCGCCTTTGTCTCCTTTGTTCTTGTAAAGTGTGACAATTTTGGCGTCTCTCATATCATGTGGTATCACGCCTTCTTTCCAACACTGCAGTAACAGATTATACAGGTGTGGTAATAGTGGGCCTTTTAGGTCTTTTAATACCTCTGCAGGAATGTTGTCACTTCCTGTGGCTTTTCCAGCAGACAGGTGGTCGATTGCATTGGAAAGCTCGACTAAGGAAGGTTCAGCGTCAAGTTCGGCCATTATTGGCAGTTTTTTGGAGGTGTTCCTCAAAATCTGGTGGAATATTTTTCTCAGTTGAATACAACAGAGAGTAATGCTCTACCCACCTATTCAGTTGTTCATTTTTATCTGTGATGGGTTCACTATTTACAGACTTAAGTGGGGCGCTCTTGGTGATGATTGGCCCAAGAGCTACTTTCATCTGACTAAAGGCGGTTTTCATATCTCCCTTTTCATTTGCCTCTTGTATGCTGTTACACAAGTCTGTCCAGTATTTGTTGGCGCAACGTCTTACCTCCAGCTGAAGTTTAGCTTTTGCATTTTTCAAACAAGTTTTTGTACTCTGATTGCAATTTTTGTTATACTCATTGAAAGCAGATTTCTTTTGCTCAATGAGAGGTAGGAGAATTTCGCTGTTCTGGGCTACCCAGTCGTTGTTTGAAACTTTATGCTGTCCAAAAGACTTGATGGCACAGTCATGAATTTTTGAACTGAGAGTGTTCCATGTTTCATCTACCGAGTCACATTGGGTGACATTATCCATGCTTTCAGCAAATAACTTTTCAAATGACTTTCTATTTGATTCATCTCTGATTGCTGTTACATTGATCTTAGGGATTGAAGGGGCTTTTGATCTGTATATTTTCTTGGCCGAAATTTTGATTTTGCTGACTACCAGTGCATGGTCGGTGTCACAGTCAGCACTGTGGAGGGAACGAGTTATTTTTATACAGCCCAAACTCTTCCTCCTTGAGAGAATAAGATCTAATTGATGCCAATGGCCAGACCTGGGATGGCGCCATGATGTTCTTTGGCATCTCTTAAGGTCAAAGTACGTGTTTGTAACACATAATGAGTTTACGGAGCATAGCTCCAGAAGGCGCTGCCCGTTTTCGTTGATGTTGCCAATGCCGAAGTGGTAAAGTATATCATTATGTTAAAGCTAATTCTGTCCTAGTATGGATGTAAATGAACTTGGCTCACATTTCTCGTTTTTTTTAAAGAAAAGGAACATAACGTGACCTTAGTTATTGTTTGTTCTGTCTCCATTTTCTGAAAAACTGGAGATCTTTCAGTATGCGGAAGGGTCTAACAAATGCACACTTTGACACTTGTTTTACGTTTAAAATGCCTCGTGGCTGTTTCACAGTTCCGATTTATTCTAACTCCTTGTCATAACACTAAAGCCGAAAACGTTTAACGACGGATTTCTCAGTTAGGCAAAAGTGGACAGGTGGAACAAATAAGAACTAAGGTCGCGATATAGACAAACAACTTTCACATCACAAATGCAACGTTTTCCCTTAGTTATAGTAGAGCAGATTAATTGATCTAAATCTTCAGCGAAACGTTACCCTGACCGGCCGCTGAATTGAAAACATCCATTTGACAACTTCAAGACGCACCCAACGATAGCTCCCATCACATTAAAAGCTGAACTAAAATAACAAAGTCCGGGTACACGCGTTTCCTTTCCGTAATTTACAGGCTGGGTCTTTACAGAGAGCCACGATTGGGCGGTTTAAACAAATACCATTGACACCTTCCGTTTGAAACAAATGTTCGTTTTCCTCCTAAGCTCCAAAAGCCGAAGACAAGAATGACTTTGGCCAAAGAGCATCCTGGTGGCACTGCACTATTTAAAACCCTCACTCCGTGACTTCTTTTAAATGAACAGTGTGCATTTTAGTATTAAATTTTCTTCAGCTTGTCTACTGGACAACGCAGATAAAAATACCATTAAAAAAAGGGGCTTCTTCATTGCAGTTTCAAACAGATGCCATAGAATTTTAAAATAAACCCTTGGCGGGGCTTAGATCTAGATTAAAAAACAAAACATGAAAACTACGACCGTGTGTACGAAATTGTGAAAATGGATGAAACGAATCAAGAGTCTCATTTCTTCTATCTCAGTGCTGAGATAACCTCCATCTAAATTAGGAGACTCATGGAAGCTATCTTTGTTATAAAGTTTCAACAAAATATTCACAGGTCAAATATGCTTTGGTTAGGAAAATCAGATATTTTACCAATAATAGCACAATAATACCTTTTGACAAAGTTTTTTGGGTTACGACAAACAGTTCTCAAAATTTAAGAAATGTGTCATAAGAGGAACAATCAATATGAAGCATCCTTTCTTCGCCTGTACTCAGGTTTGCGCGCTGTTCTTGCAATAAATTAGGGCCGGATTGCCGACATTGATGGCAAACACGGTCACGTTTCATGCAACTGAGACCCTGGCGAGCAACAGATGTCTGCAGGCAGGCGGCTCACTCGATGAGTACTGAACTGTTGACTATGCCAACCGTGTGTTATTTTATCTCCCTCGTCCCTGGCTCGGTGCGCTGCTCAGATGCGCCAATATTCGCTTGTTTGTCTAGAATATAATGTAAACTAACCTGACCCGAGAGTTGTAACGAGCGGAACGAATCTGAACTCAAACAAAGACAGGGGTTTCTGACTTTGCACACAGTGCCAGCTTGCATTAGATAGGCCATCCGGTCTGTTTCACTGCTGGGACCTTTTCATTTACTCTAATTATTTATATATATAAGTTATACAAAGAACTGAAACTCGTGAAAGAAGGAGACTACAAGAGATTTTCAGATGAAGACAACCCCCTGTCAGATAAGTCAAACATACCGATAAACAGTATGAAAATAAACCGCGTCGAAAATATTACGTACATATCATGTAAAATACAAACAGAAAATGCATTTTGCTAGGAAACCTGGAGTTCATAACTACAGGATATCTGGAAACTCTCCAATTCTAATTACTTGATGCACACAATGAATGTAATATAAGCAAGAAAGTTTAAAAAAAAAAAAACAACGCCTGGCAGCTATGGTATTTTCAAACAAAAACTTGGCACTCTGTTGGTTCTGTGCTATGCTCTATCACCGAAGTGTCTAGACAAGCGTAACTCATGAGGGAGGTATCATACAACGCCCGGAACGGCACAGTTAGCTGCTGGCAGACAAGAAATGCACACCATAATTCCTACATTTTCTTAGTAAATCCGGGAAGACCCTATCATACCAAGCCCGCCCAGACACAGCCAGCTTCTGCCACTATTTCTTGAGTGTGCATTATTTGCTGGTAGCAACTGGCTAAGGCGCTCCGGGCTTAGTATGATCCCCCCCCCCCCGTACCTCCCCCACTCCCAACTCATATTATATTATGCTGATATGAATGGTGTAGCCTTACAGAAAGTTATTACAAACACCAGTTCATCTTCTGAAGTTTCCAATACTTTTCTTCTCGACCACATTTTCAATCTCCAGTTACCCAAAAGCTGTAATTAGGAAAAGTAAATTAGCTCATGTCAAAGTCATTCTCAGATTACACACTACTGCATTGTTCGTAACTGTGCTTGGGTTTATGATACGTTCCCTTAAAATGACAAGATTCTATTTCCACCTTTTGACTGACTGTGTTAAGCGCTACACACTTACTTCTACAGAGCCTTCTCCATACGTGACAAAGTATCAAGAGGATTCGGTGTGTAATTTGTAATGAGTATTACTAAAAAAAAAAAAAAAACAACTCTAAAAGCTATGAGCATATGAAACTCCAATCATCAAATTTCTCAAAAGTTGAAGGAAGGGAGTTAAAACCTTGTCATTCTGAGCGGACGATGAGATACAGACTATTTTATTCATCCCACGTATCCGAAATGTTCCGCTTTCAGTTGCTGCAATGCAAAGGCCTACTGAGCGCCGATACAGTGGCAAAATCTCTTATGCAAAGGTTAGGACAGTACAATTTATGATATAGATAGACCGCTGTCTGGGCCAAATAGTCAAAATACTTCTCTCAAGGATGCAATGCAAGGGCTTAGCGGATCATCAACACAATGTCAAAACCTCCTACGTACAAACATCAGAACAGTATGGTAGTAAACACTACCTAATTGCGTGGCAGTGTAAACAAAAGATAACCGGGAATATTACTAAGCATACAGATCTCATTTTATCAGCCAGTTATCCTATCAGCCAATCAGCTGCTGTCCATCCTGGTCAAAATTTACGTCCTCTTTTGTATCGTGTTGGAGATGTTAAAGAGAGTACTAGGCAATGTTCTGGTGAAACGGAAACCTTTTGACTATTGGTTACTCTGAATGAAGCTAATTGGTTGTCTGATTTTAGGATTTTCTGCAACAGAATTAATATGAGCATGAATCTCAAAATCATTTCAACCTGATCAGAGTGAACAATAAAAAAATATATATAAAAACCGATAACGCAGGCACTTTAGTCTTGAATTTCTGGGGCAATGTCATGATTCGAATCTTTAAATGTAAATGCACGAAACGAGTTCTGTTCTGAATAATAATAGTTTCAGATAGTTTCAAAATGTCGAATATTGTTCCAGGGTATCAAGGTGTCCCAGATAATAATTGGGACGCCTGCCCACATTTTCCTCCCATTGGCCTCAATAGAAAAGAATCGTTTTTATACTGAAAAAAAATTCCCCTAAAGAGGACAAGCGCAATGCTGTTCAACACTGGCCACCAAAATCGTACGAGGAAAGCTGATGTATTTTTCCCCTAGACAACGAGGGAGTTTAAGGGTTATTTTTTTTTTTTTAACCTACAGGAATGAGATTATTTGACGTTTGCAATGCAAACTGAATACAGTGTATTTTTTTTTCCTTCTTTTTCCTGTCTTGAACATACGGCATTTTCTCTATGGACGCTAGAGCTAAGTAAAACCCCCACCGATTTCCAGAAATGAAGACAAATGTCTCTGCAAATCGGATAACAAATCCGATGTTATAGAAAGGGAGAAGACAATGTCGGAAAATTAGATACAGGTGCATTAAGATTTCAGAACAACTTCCGATGGACCAGGCAAGAAGGGAGAGCTATCTCTCAGATCATTGCCATTCTATTCCGGACTTCCCACGCTCTCAGATCCTGGTAAAGTCGTGTCTTCAGTTCCAGCTACAGCACATTTCACTGTCTTTTTCTTCCTTTTCTTTCTCCGTTAACATTGCATGCATTGCATGGCGCATCTTTATTCTGTATGGTTGCAAAGAGAATTGTGGAACGAACGAAAACGAAAGGGAGGGAGGGAAGGATGGAGGAGGGGGGGGGGGAATTTGTTACGACACAAATTGATGTTCAAGCTAATTAAGTCGCGCGAATGTCAAGATTCGAAAGGATGATCGCGCGGGGCGAAGGAAAAAACGTAAAACAGCGAGATGCCGAGGTCACGCCACGTGATCTGGATCTTATTCCCGTTTCCAGGAGATACAAAGCCCAGACTAGGGTGGTGTGGCAGCGGCGGACGTGGGGGTCTTTGGTGGCAGCATGAAGACGGGGCTAAAAATATATTGACATAGCTCAACATTACACACCACCTGCATTTTATTAGTTCTGTTTGTTGTCTGTCTAGCTGGATGTAACAAGTTCCATCATTAGAGGTAAACAGGGGAAGTAGATGAATAAAGGCTTAGGTTTTCGTTTGGGGGGGGGGGGGGAGGGGTATATAAGTGTTAAAGAGCACAAACAGATAGCCAGACAGACAAACGATCAGACCACCACATTGATAATAAGATAACCAAAGACACAGACCGGCTGAGAGACAAACAGGAAGGCAGGCAGGCAGGCAGGCAGGCAGACAGACAGACAGACAGACAGATAGACGGACGGACGGACGGACGGACGGACGGACGGACGGACGGACAGAGAGAGAGAGAGAGAGAGAGAGAGAGAGAGATAAATTCTTTATTTCCATGTGAATACAATACAGATTGTACAGATACAATATCGAAACATTATAATTATCTAAGTGGAAATTGTGCCATGGTGGGTGGCTTTACTTTATGGAAGGGATGGACAAAACTGGAACATGTTTTTAAATAGAGTTAATAATTCCTATTATACGACCTGCATCTTTTATTCCAGATTTTGAATGATCCAATAACTGAACTGATACTACAGTACTTAGATATGAACTTACTTTCTGAATTGTTAATGTTTAGTTTCTTCAGCCCAGTAATAAATCTTCTGTGAACATTTCCCAAACTTCCAATTATTAAAACTATTATATCACATTGGTATCCCATAGCACTGATTTCAATGGCTAATGGGAAATATTTGTCAAATTTGCCTTGATAACATCTATCAATGTAACAGTCGTATGGTACTGCTACTTCAGCGATCTGGACTTTCTTATTAGTATTGTCTATAACTGTGATGTCGGGACGTATTGCTCTGGTGGTAAAGGATGTTGCATCTGATCCAAACATTGATGGGTTGATGAGTGTGTCCTTTAGTACTTCTTTGTTACGATTGTAATAAGTGATCTTCCTTTCGATAATGTCCATTATTCTGTTGTGTCTTGCTTGGTACATGCCGCTGAATTTCGTGCACCCGTTCAATGCATGGCATACTGTTTCCGAGGGGTGGTGGCATAACTTGCATGATTTAGTATAGGCGTTGGGGTAGTACAGGGACAGTAGGGTCTCGACTTCTAGGATCTGCAGTCGCCCACGTGCGACAAATGATCTGATCTTGTCATCCAAACTATGGTTAGTCAAATGTTCGTATGACACACTGTGGTTGATACCTTTTGCCTCGCGGACAATGAGGCCTTGAGATGACTTTGACAACAGTTCTTCCTGGCATCTTCTTAAACGATCTCTCTTAAACATAGAGTAGAACCTGATTGAATCAGTAAACATATAGGAGACTTCGTCGTCAATTTTTATTTCAAGTGCGTATTCATTATGGAGACACAGCATAAGGATGTTATTTCTGGCACACATTTCATTAAGAAAGATCCATTCAGATCTTCCCCATTTCACATTGGTATTCTTCACTCTACAGCTCCTTTATTGTTGACTGCGTACCCAGCAAAATTTGGGTAGTCTTCGGTGGCGGTCGCTTTGCGTTGGTCCATATGTAGATGGAGGGATCTTCTTGCTGTCTCTTTCACGACAGGATCATCACTGTTTAGGAGTGATAAGTGGAAAGACATATACTTGGCATAATAGATGACTCGAGGGTTCAAGATCCCAAGGCCACCTTTTGACTTAGGGCTGAAAAAATATGATCTGGTGGATGATGAGTTGAGCCCAAGCCAGTGTCGGATGTGAGAGACAATGGTGTCTTCCAAGTGATCAAGATTCATTTCGGTAAACATTAAGTTGGAGAAGTAAAATAGATAGATAGATAGATAGATAGATAGATAGATAGATAGATAGATAGATAGATAGATAGATAGATAGATAGATAGATAGATAGATAGATAGATAGATAGATAGATAGATAGATAGATAGATAGATAGATAGATAGATAGATAGATAGATAGATAGATAGAATCGCACGAAATGGTCTTAAAACTTTAATATGTATACACAATAAAAATACATCCTCATGTCCACCCGTCAAGCCTGCGCAGTAGCTCCGTGGTTAGGGCGCCTGACCCTCCTGTCAGAGGTCCCAAGTTTGAATCCCTTTCTGGTATGGGTTTAGCATCACTGGGTGGAGATTTTTGTGTTTGTAGGATCGCTGCTCTCGAACGCCATTTTCTTTGTTTGAGAGTTCGTTGTTTCCGCTTATTTGTCTTGGGCTGAATTAAGGCACTCACTTTTCAGCGGCTTGACGGGGGGCCCAAGACTAGTTGTCTCTGATACAGTCTCACTATGCTGACAAGGGGCGTACCCCTTTCAAAATAACAACCAACGACAAATCTACGGCTGTACACTTCCGTTTCAGACTCTGAGTTTCAGTATAAAACCAGAGACTCCGTGATTCTCAAAAGAGAGGCACTCAGCTCCCGGGGAGGGATTTTAGCCGAGGGAGGAAATCGGGAGGAATTTCAGTCAGAGGAAGCCATCCAAACTGGCAAAGAATAGGGCATTGAATCAAATATAAGTTATGTGGTTCATCGAAATGCGGAATTATTTTTCACTTAAATGGCAATTAAAAAAGAAATTTAGTTTCGTAAATTGTTTCACTAATTACCACTGTAAAAGTGCAATGGTGCAAATATAATTAATTAAATATTAGATCGCAATTCAAGGTGGCAGAAGAATTGACATTTCAAACCCGAGATTGGCTTCACCTGGCCAGGACTTCAGGTCCCTTCGGGTCGACCTGAACAGGTGTTTGGCGACGCCATAGTGGGAGGCCGTTGGCCGCCAAGGGTGGGGATACCCTGGAGAGGAGGACGAGCCTCGTACTAATTGCCACAAGTCTGCACTGACACCGGACAATCATAACAGAAGTTTTTCCTCATTTGACAGGGGTGCAAAAGCCTATGGCTGTGATCGACTATAAATAAGGATCTTTTTCACGCACAGGACTTGAGGAAATCTGACATCGCAAAGGGAGGAATGTCGCGACTTCAGTTCTTGTTTGTTCTATCTCCATTTTCTGAAAAACTGGAGATCTTTTAGTATGTAGACGAGCTCTAACAAATGCACACTCCGACACCTGTTTAAAATGCGTTATGGCACTTATCAAGCTATTTCACAGTTCCGAGTTATTCTAATTCCCCATCATAATACTAAAACTGCAAACCTTTAACGCCGAATTTCTCAGTTGTGCAGAAAGTGGAGCTGGAACAAACAAGAACTATGTACGCCATGTCGCTTGAGACTCTGAGAACCACTGCTGTACAGTAAAGCTTCTCTGATAAAAACCACAGTTGATAAAAGTTTCTGGACGCGCTCCTGACTAAGTGAAACCGCGAAATCTTATCACCATGACATGCGCGCACACTTAACACCAGTTTTGTGTCATAGCGCTGACAACCCGCTGACCCCATTATCAAAATACCTTGTTTACCACGCAACAGAATCAAGAACTTGGCGAAAATAAAACACTAGGCGAAAATAAAACAAAACCAAAAAGAAGGAAACGTGTGGCGGACCTCCCAGCCTCACTACCTCTCTCACTACCTCTCTCACTACCTCTCTCACTACCTCTCTCACTACCTCTCTCACTACCTCTCTCACTACCTCTCTCACTACCTCTCTCACTACCTCTCTCACTACCTCTCTCACTACCTCTCTCACTACCTCTCTCACTACCTCTCTCACTACCTCTCTCACTACCTCTCTCACTACCTCTCTCACTACCTCTCTCACTACCTCTCTCACAACCTCTCTCACAACCTCTCTCACTACCTCTCTCACTACCTCTCTCACTACCTCTCTCACTACCTCTCTCACAACAACAACAAAAAAAGGAAGCCAAGAGGCAAGAGCTACGGAATTAGAGATAATATTGGAAAAAGATAAATAAGGAAAGGAGAATGAAGAAGCTGCAAGAATGATAAAGAGAATAATTGAAGATAGAAAGACAGACAGACAGATAGATAGATAGATAGATAGATAGATAGATAGATAGATAGATAGATAGATAGATAGATAGATAGATAGATAGATAGATAGATAGATAGATAGATAGATAGATAGATAGATAGATAGATAGATAGATAGATAGATAGATAGATAGATAGATAGATAGATAGATAGATAGATAGATAGATAGATAGATAGATAGATAGATAGATAGATAGATAGATAGATAGATAGATAGATAGATAGATAGATAGATAGATAGATAGATAGATAGATAGATAGATAGATAGATAGATAGATAGATAGATAGATAGATAGATAGATAGATAGATAGATAGATAGATAGATAGATAGATAGATAGATAGATAGATACACCCAATAACAACAACAGATGGAAATATCCCTGGCTCCACTGGTAAAGAGAAAGAGGATTATAGTTTTTCTTTAAAGTTAGAACTGGGGCAGAGAGGAGAAACATTGTCCATCCCATAGGCCGTTAACATTGGCTCCACAAGGACACACTAATGCTGAAGCACTTTTTGTAGCTATAACAAGTGCAAGCTGATCTCTGGGATATTCGGTGGATTAAACTTGATTCATTTTTTACTCTACTCAAGTCTACCGCTTTGATCATAAGGAATTTGTAATTTGAGAGAAAACTGATTCCGTAAATAAATGAAGCCTTGAGATCGCAGTCAGTGAAGCAATGTGGAATTTCTCCTCCAAGATTTGCCGGTTACCGTAATAATATAGTACGAAAAGCATAAACCGCCATTCCAGTTCAGGGGCGCAGCCGGGTCACCGTCATTAAAAAATTCATTGTTGCGTTATCCATAGTTATTCAATACTTGAGGTTTGCTGATCAATCCCTCGCCACCTACTCCCCTACAGGGGCATATCCGCGTCGATTACCCCTCATCTCTCGGCAGGGATATTGGTCGCCCCCCCCCCACCCTTCTCAGTTCACTGTTGCTACACCCTAATTTATTTTATCCTTGAAGACTGCTCAACAAAACCCGACATCCCAGCCGAATTCGTTACATGGGTAATAAGGCCGGTGCGGAAGGTGAAGGGGTGGGGGAGCACTTAACAAATGAAATCTCTCTAACCCCCCCCCCCTTCCTCCTCCCACCCCCTGTAGAAACGGAAAGGAGGGGGGGGCGCATGTTTGGTAAAAAAATATTGATTTGTAAAAAAAGAGTCAAGGGAACCCTTCAACATAAACCATTAATATTATTTTAAAGACAATTCATGAAGTATTAAAAAATAAATGCATGTATATTCAGCACAAATTACAAAAATACTGAGAGACCAGTTTGAAACGGGGACCCACATTAGCATTCATCTGGTCCGCGCCTATGACCAGCTTTGCAGGGGTCTGTAGGCAGTAGCGACGGACTTGCACCACCGTCCAATATGAAGTTTTAATGATAAGCTCCCAGTCAGATAATTTTATTGACAATGAAAAGTATCGTTTGATGCGGTTAAAATTCTGAGGTTTACTGTTACAATGAGGATATTTCACAACTTTCAGCCACATTACAACATCGACATCGGTAAGTGCAACATCAAAGAGCGACCAAAGATTCTTTTTTTTTTTTTTTGCTTTTGTTTCTTTTTTCAATTGTGCGTCATACAACAGAATTTCACCAGATCACATTCTATTGATATATTTAAATAAAAATGCTAAAGCTCTGTAGTGATTATGAAATATCTACTTAATTTTTTTCTTTTCAGGAATTTTAACTACAGAATTTCACAAGACCATATTCCATTGATATATTATTTAAATGAAAATGCAAAAGATTTATAGTAAAATTAACCTACTAATAATTCTCCTAACTGAAAATGTTAAGACTGTACTATTTATGCTTAAAGCTCGAACTATTTATAAAGATGGTTTATCGCCGAAAGTTAAAGACAAACTCAGTCTCTGTGAACGTTTAAGTGGTCTTGCCCATAGCATTCGCTCCGTTCCGCTATTTTACGGGAAAATGACGTATACATGTCAAAGTAAAAACACTCTTTGCCTCTATAGCGGTGGGGAGCGGAGCGGAACGGATACTATGGACAAATATACAGAGGCAAAGAATATTACTTGTCTACAGCATCCGTTTCGCTCCGCTCCTCCCCTCATCGCTATAGAGCCAAAGAGAGTTATTCATACGTCATTGTCCGTAATAATAGCGGAGAGGATGCCGTGGACAAATGCAGTCACTCCGCAAAAACGGAAAAAAAATGGCTGGCGTGATCCTTTAATTGCTCATAATTTCTTCGTAGACAGGTGACCATTACGTCCAGTAATATGTAAACAGAACCCTATTCCTGTTGTCAGCGTACTTCCTGATATCAGGAAGCGAAAAAAAATGGCACCCAAAGACAGTGTTCTCATTTCCTTGTAATAGCGTTAGACAGAACAATGCACGGTAATGCATTGTATGCTTGCTTTATTTGCATGGCTAGTGCAGGAAGGGGGGGGGGGGGTGGGTAGAAGTATTGAGAGTGGAGGGAGGTGCCGAAGAGGAAAAACGAGTGGGTTTTTTTTTTTTTCTTTCCCTCACGTGGAATCAGTTTCAGGGGACGGAGTGGTGTATATTGTTCTGTCCCTGGTTTCCAGCCATGAACAAGGCTACTTTGGGCTGCCTAGCACATTTCAAAAGCGTTAAGATGCTGGAAATTAGCCGTTATGTTCCTTTGTTTCTTTTCCAAGAATCGGAAAAAAAGAAAGTAATCTTCTATATTATCATCCCCTTAGAATGGCAAAGTTCTATCTCCACTTTTGGCTGAAGAGAGTTACACACCACACACTACTTCTACCGGCCTTCCCTATTGTGTGTGTCAAAGTATCCAGCGGATTCGGTGTGTAGTTTGTAAGTACTACTAAAATGAAAAATAACAACAACAACTGTGTCATCAAAAGCTATGAGAACATGAAACTTCAATCATCAATTTCTCAAAAGTGGACGGGAGGCAGTTAGAACCTTGTCATTCTAAGGGAACATTATGGCAGGGGCATATAGGCCCACAACTGCGCTGAATGGAAAGATCCTAAAATGTGGACAATGCAATAGAGGATATAATACCTACAATGAACAAAGTAAACCCAGCTAGTTAGCTCGGCTAGCTAAAAAGATATGTCAGATCGGTTTTTGGAAAATTTGACATACGACAGTGTTCCTGGACGGCCACGATCTATTTTATTCTAAATTACAAATTTTAATGTCGTGGTAATAAAAGTTACCATGACCCTCTTTGAAATTCAATCAAAAGAACAACAACAACTCACCATGAACAGGACGGCACTGAGACTCCGCGTATTCTTCGAGTTTCATCAGAGTACACACATATCTGGCATGATTAAATTGCATGTTTGTTTGGTTTTTTGCAGATTGTATTTGCACTTACTTTTTGATACCCCAGTACCGTAATAGTATGTCGTGGGAACAAAATTAATATTACCACACTAAGCAAGTAGGAGATTTTACAGACCCAGCGCGTCCGTGCGTCCTGGTAAATTACGTCCGCTGATGTCAGGAGTTTTATTATTATTATTCTTGTTGCCACTGCACTTCAAAAGAATGTGGCTCTTGGATGCTGCATTTCAAAGACTACGCCAAGCTCATCGCTACTTGTGTTTCACAAATTTTGTTATTTTGGGTGTGGTTTTATTACACCCCAGATATTTTGTAAGTTGCAACATCTGAACCTTAGGCTATTATTTTCATTTCTTGCTCCCGTACCGAGGCCGGAGGCTGGTGGCTCACCAAGCCAAGACCGTCTTGTGTGTCTTTCGACTCAGTGCGCGACGTCTTTAGCTCTCTTTCCACAAGCTGATACCAGACAGTTCTGGCGTACGCGAACTAGTGAGACAGTCTTGTTTCGCTTTTTTGTTTTTGCCGTTTTCTGAAAATCAGTATTTTAGCATAATGTTTCTCATCTTGAGTGAGCTCCTGTAAAAACTGCTTGTGCAATGTTTTTCAAATTTGGCATGAGTGTTGTCAATTATTTGTTCTACAACCTCTCAAAAGGATATTTCTGTATCTTTTATATTTCAGGACTTAGTGTGGTTTGAACTCCAAAAAGTGCATGAATTCACGAGAAATTTCATGGTTAGGTCATAAAAAAATTTGTCAAAATTTAAATATTAAAGGTGGCCTCTAAAGCTCTTAACATGTTGTTGTTCTTGTATGGATGTATCTTGTGTCTAAATTACAGTAATTTTGAACGGTAAGTTTTTGAGACGGACCTTTCATCATATTGTAGTGCAACCAGGGAGCACAATGGCTGCCTTGGCGAAATCAAAAAGCAATTTAGGTCATATTTTTACACTTGAAGTATGCTTAAAATGCATATTGGATCCACTAGAACACAGTGGCCGGGAAAAAAAAAACACAACTTTCGACATGATTAGAGTGAAATTTTGAATTTTCTCCTGGCTGCCTGCCCCCCTTAATCCCACACTTCACATCTCACACTAAAAACCAAGACAAAACATTTTTGACCCAGTGCACCACCAGGGTAAACAATCTCAGCCTACACTAATTTCTTTTTTTTTTCCAAATGACAAAAGACAGCTGCTGAAATGAATGAGAAGGTTCATTGCATTCTGAAATTTCACTTTATAATGAGTTTAACAAAATATAAAAAAAAGTAAAAAATTACCATAACGTCCCATTTTTTAAGGGTCCAAACTAGAATTGAGTCAAACAGCCGAACGATTTAAATCTTTTTTTTTCTTGGCTTCTAAGATTGATGGTGTCGCATGGAAATAGGGCAAGTTTTAAGAGCGCATGTATAACTTGAATGCATTCTACTGTCTGAGATTTGCGTATGTCTCGTGTGATGAGGCTGTCTTTTGGGGGAAAGGGGGAATTGGGGGGGGGGGGTTCTTTCCTTTGATATAATAATGAAGGATAAATTCTTGTCCGTAGGCTAGAGAGGGTTTCGACCAATTCAACTTTGTTTCGATATTATAATAAGTTTTCTGGAAACGTGGATGTGAATAGGAATTGCTGCACATCTTACGGCCTTTTTCAAAATCGACCACCACGAGTCACAGTTGACAGTCAAGCGTTAGTTTTATAATTGGAGTGAACCCATATTATTATTAGGCTGTCGTTATAAGTACGTGCGCACCCCGAGCGTTTTGCGCAAGTGGCGCGTCCGTACATGTACTATCCCCAACCCCGTCTTTATCCTCAACCCTAAATCTTATCAAACCCCTACCCTTTCAACCAAAAAAACAGGAGGAACACAAAAGAAAATCCGAAAGAATAATTAATCATAGTTAATTAAGGCTGTTGTCAAGGAGTACTTCGGGAGTATTTCGGGAGGAGCTCTCTAGCTCTGGGTCACAAAAGGTTTTAAAATACGTACCCTTAGCGCAAAAAACTTGGGGACGTACGTACTTGTAACAACATTGTACCTATCATTAGTTTGGAGGATGGGGGGGGGGGGGGATTTCTCGCAGCAGTCGTAAAAAAATATATATATATAAAACGGGATGTAGCTATAAGCCTAGGCGTGCACTAGCTGAGTTTGATCGGTCAATCAGCTGAATGATGACATCACTACATTGAGTTTGAATGAGAAAAAAAAATAGTTGGTTAGTGCGGGAGATCTCATTGAGACTATAAGATTGAATGTGTAGACTTAACGGGTATCCGAAGAAGGCACTATGCCTGCGCATCCATGAAAGAATTATTTCTGACGCGGATCCGCAACGCACCCTGTCCTTTCCGAGAGAAGCTGTGATCTACAATTTGATTTAATAACTTGTATACTCGTTTACAAAACGTTTTCCAGATCTATGCAAACCAACCTTTTTAGAATTTTTAGCATTGTGTTAAAATTATATGAATGTAGGGCTATTTAATTCAACAGCTCTGAATAAGAAATATAAAGAAAGAAAGTGTATCCAAATAGATCGTGAAGGGCGCAACGTGACCGTTATTGTGCCGACTCGCCGTAAAACCCAAACTCAAACTCTAAGAGACAGAACGTCAGGTCACAATACCAGCAGCCGGCTCATCAAAGTCAGCTGGTGTCCTTATAGGCCATGCAATGCTCCAGATTCGATGAGTGGCCTCCCGTTTTGCTCCATCATAACCAGAGGTGGAGATGATCTGAGCATTGGCGAAGACACTAGTCAAATCTCTCTTCTCGCGCGTCATATTATTTACGGGTGACCTTATCTTGACATGGAGCGCGGAGGAAAGGGAGGTGGTGAGAAAACCCGCGCTTTTCGGGGGGTGGTGAAGTAGAAGAAGAAGCAAGGAGGGTAAAAAAAAACAACAAAAAACGAAGGGAGAGGGTGGGGGGGGGTGGGAAGGGGAAACAATAAAACAAAGTGTGTCACCACCGAAAACCTAAGAAAATGTGTGCGGCTGAGCGAAATGCACGCACGGATTACGCAGGAGCAAATGTCAGGGCTTAAATGTCAGGGTCTGTGTGACATTTGGGATCTTACAAGCTTCTTACAAGCTTCGCTGCGCAGCGCATGCGCTGTTTTTGTCCCCTACGAACTTGCAAACAAGGAACGGTATTTTTTGTTTTGTTTTTTGGAAGCGTGGATAGAGATAAAAAGAAGGAAGGCGGGCGAAGGGGGAAAAAAATAAAGGTACAAAAAAAATATGTTTCAGGATGTCACAACAAATATAAAGTGACAAGAGAGTAAAGAAAAGCTACAAAAAAACACCACAAAAAGAAATAAGAAAACACCAAAAAGATGGAAGACAGTGAGGAAAAACAAAAAATCACAACAGAAGGGGAGGCAAGTGAGCTCAGCGAAACCTGGCTGGATCTGACAAAACCCGGCTGAAGGTGAAATTTTTATATCTCTTTAGAAGATCAAAATGAAATATTTCTAAGACGATTTCAACCAAAAATGTTTTAACCGAGTGCAGAAAAATGGCTAATCTTTCACATTATAGGTAAATCTCAGTCTCAATAGAATTTTTTTTCTCCTTTGGATGGGTTTTCTCAGGAATTTAGTCTTTCACCTTTAGATCGATTTTGTCAGATCCACTCACAAATGATACAATGCTAAATGGATGATACGACCAGGCATCCTGAGTGCTGAAATGCCAGACAAAATCATCACCGAATACGCAGCGAAACCGCATAGATCTAATACATGTCGCGGGTGTAGAGCAATATTGTTGTATATCCAGGTTTATGAACAATGGGAGCTTACTCAGAAATACCATAATATTGCTCTCAATGATCTCATTTTTAATTGAGATACAACACTACCGCTTCTCGATAACTTGGAACTGGTTAAAGAAAGCAGATTAACGAAAAAATTGCAAGAAGCAATTTGTCATTATTACAGTGTTGCCATTATGAACCCCAATTCATAAACCTGGAGATACAACAGTTTTGCTCTATACCCGCGATGTGGAGACAGAGAGAAAGTTGAGATGGTGTGAAGTACCACAAGACCATTCTTAAAAAAGAATCAGATAATAGAAATAAACACATTATAGAAACATGGTATAAGAAACGGACATGAACCTCAACCGTAAGATGTTCATAAAGCAAAGCAGGTTGTTTAGTGCTAGACCCGGAAGTTATCAACAAAGATTAATAAGCACATGAATTTTAACAAAACAATTTGTGTAGCAAGACCAAAATAACACACACACACACACACACACAAAACAACAACAACGAAAAAGTACCAATAACATACCAGCCTGTTCCAGTGGCTTCTAAGTGTTAATAAAAGGAATTATACTTGTATTTTATGCATGAAATTATCATATAGTACGGGCATTTTCCCGTTAGATTTTTTAATTTTCACTTTTATTTGAGTTCATTAATAGGAATCTGAGGGCTGACTGCTAGTCCAGAGTAAGATAACGAAAATATCGCAAAGGCGCAAAGCCGTCGGTATCGTGCCGACGACTACAAACTGGGGTGGAGGTGTCAGGTCGCCACATATCGAGCTTATGTAGTTTATAGATGGCTTCATGCACTAGAACAGACAAAGAATGAATTGTACGAAACACCCGTAACCGCCGTTATTTCTTCCTGATCAAAGTCGACATCAATGTCTCCATCTCAGTAAACCAAGTGCATCGAGAATCCCGACATTTGAGACTGAACGGCGAGCACGGAGATCTCACATAGAGGGATGTTATGGAGATTGAAGAGGAGAGAGATAAATAAATACATAAAACGTGTACCAGTAAACGAAAGGGATGGAGAGTAGCAGGCAAGAGCTGGTCTGTAAAAGAGAAGTGCCAGAGAACAACTGCCATGTTAGGACAAAAGGCCTTAAGTGCCCCAAAAAACAATATTTCGTTGGAGTTCAAGTTCTGAGTTTCGCTTTGGAGAGAGCATGTCGGCAGGATAACGGCCACACTGTGTTTAGGAAGGAGCAAGGCGGTAGACAGAATATAGCAGGATGATTGGATAGAGAACCTCAACCTCCGGTCTGGTTAGTTCCGACTCCACTTTTTTGCACAACTGAGAAATTCAACGTTCCACGTTTGCGGCTTTGCCATTATGATAAGGCGTTAGAATAAATCGGAACTGTGAAACAACTTGGTGAGTGCCACAACGCATTTTAAACAAGTGTCATAGGGTGCAGTTGTTATACCTCTTCTACATACTAAAAAATCTCCAGTTTTTCAGAAAATGGAGATAGAACAAACAGGAAGTATTGTCACGAGAAGGAGATCCTACCAGAAGCGCCCACACCAATCACCTGCTGTTAATTTTATAGAAGATGCAAAAAAATATTTCTCTTTATTCATTGCCCAGTTTGTGGTGACCAGAGGAGACTATTTGTGATACCAAATTATAATCCACATAGAAAGTTATGCCACACACGATGTTAAAAAGTGAATTTGACCCAAATAAGCGTTTACGGTATTTCCCCGTAGATCGGCAGAATTACAGCTAAGGCTACGTCAGAGTTGCTCTACGCGGTGAGGGAATATGAAGAACTATTGAAATACAAACAGGATATAAAGATGGAGGGTGGGAGTGGGGTTTTGTTTTTATCATTTTTGGAGGGGGTGATGGTAAGAGAAGTGGGCTGGGTGGGTGGGTGGGCTGCAGATGGTTTAAAACGTCTATGCAAAATGACAACGGTGGGTTTTCAGAATCTCCCTTCATGTCATTGTCTTTGAGTTAAACCGAGTGAATGGAATCGGACGTTCTCTGCAGTGTCTAATATAACGAGGTTTCCACAGCTGCAGGATATAATAATACTACATTAGTTTGAATTTTCATCTTCTATGATGTGTGACTATTAATTTGTTTTATGGTATTTGATTTCCTTGCGTGTACCTCTTGGTGGAGTTTTATTATGTACACATATTTATTTATTATTTTGGGTTACTGCAGCTTGATTTTCAGCACTCGATCGGTTCAAATTTCAGAGATAAAAACGAACAGGAAAAGGCCCACCTGAAATAGTTTTGTTTAGAATTTTTGTTTAAGAAATAACGTGTTTTGCCTAGAATGAATTTTGGTGTTAAAATGATCTTTAAACTAATTGGTAGATTTCATACACACAAAGATACACATACACATATAAACAGATACTAATACATTACACAAACACATTTTATATACCAAACCACACACATACACTCATACAAAGACACAGACAGAAAGAAACAGAGAGAGAGAGAGAGAGTGAGAGTGAGCGCGCGTCTGCACTTGGGGATCGGAAAAAGGACAGATAACTAAAACTTGTAATGTAACGGGAGGGAGGGAGGGAGGGAGAGCAGAGTGAGGCTGCTCCCTGTAGCTAAGAATGTCTGGTGTGGCGAGAGCGATGAGAGAAAGGAAAAGAAGAACAAGAAACCGTGGGAACTCGGGCTGTGAGACTGCCATCTGGCAGTCCAGAAATTTCCGACCCACAAGTTCCCGCTTCTTTCTCTCTCTCTCTCTCTCTCTAGTCTCGACCTTGGCCGTGGGAGAGAAGGTGGTAGTGATGGACCAGTGGTTCTCAGAAAGAAAATAAAGAGGAAGCTTGGGGGAGATACAGCATTGAGAAAATAATTCAGGGAAAAGGTGGGGCGATCAGAGTTTGAATTTAAGATTTGAGTTTAGAGAAAGCAGGTAGACACATTAAAGGTTATATCGCGTCTTTAGTACTTATTTGTCTATCTCCGCTTTCTGAAATCTTTTAGTATGTAGAAGAGACACAACAAATGCATACTTTGGCATTTCTGAGAGCATCTGATGAATTCGGGCTTAATTCCTGAGAAAACCTCTCAAAAGGGGGGAAAATGTTCTACGGAATTGACATTTACTTATTATATGGAGCAGATTAGCCATTTTCCTGCACTCAGTGAAAATATTTGGCTTGAAATCGTTTTAGAAATATTTTATTTTGATTTTTTTAAAAACAATTATAAACATTTCACCTTTGGCCCGGTTTTGTCAGATCCATCCACATTAATTTTGTTTAGAATGCATTGTGGCACTTATCAAACTCTTTCACAATTCCGATTTATTCGAAGTCCTTATCATAATAGTAAAGCCGAAAATGCTCAGCGCCGGATTTCACAGTTGTGCAAAATGTGGCATTGGAACAAACAAGAATTAAAGTCCCGGGAGACAGAGCACGAAGAAAATAATTCAGACAAAGGGTGAGGCGATTAGAAATGTAAAGCCTGGTGCTCACAAAAGCGGGAGTGAACGAAAGAGCAAAAAACAACAAGTGAACAAAGAGGTGGGGGTGGGGGGGGGGGGATTCGAACCGTTCGCCCATCCTCGGAGCCAAGTGCGCCCCGTTTGAGACTTACTGCCGCAGACATTTTGTCTGGTGGTTCATACTCGTCATGATAGAGTCTCCCGTGTTGGATTTGTGTAGCAATGTCTAACAGGGGGGGTATGGGTCATTCCATGTAAACCGAACTTCATTTCCCCATCAATTACCCAACACCATGGCCATTAATAAAAAGGATAATTACTTCCATGGATGTATTTGATACAGTCATTACACGAATGAAATACTAATTTAAAACTTTCTTTATAGAAGTTCTCTGCGGAAAACCCCAGCGGCATTCATACATTTCTTGTTCTTTCTTTGTTGTTTCTGGTCTTTTTTTTTTAATTATTGGCAATGAAGACATTATAGGCACAAAACAAAGTTAGTGGAAACTACGGGAAAAAAAAACAATGGGTCGAAATTGTTTTAATCTAAAAGGCCGAAAGAAGAAAATAATCACGGATGTTACACAATAATACTTTAACAATGGTTTTCAAGGCCAAAAAAAAAAAAAATTTGGACGTTATGAAAAGAAAACAAAAAAAGACAGTGGAATTTACACGAAAGAGAAGAAGAAAACAACAACAACAACAACAACAACATGAAAAAGCAAAAGTGGGTAGAATTTCGTTAAGTCTAAAAGACACACCATGGCGTGAATAGAGCTGAATGAATGAGCGCAGATGAAGTAAACACATACCAGATTTAATCCACATGCAGGCAAAAAGGTATTTTTTTAGGGGTATTTTTCCTATCTATAAATAGAATGTAGAAACGTGCGACACAGCAGTGGAGGAGCCGGTGTGAGTGTGAGCGTAGTCCAAGAGCCAGGGTTTACACGAGTGTCTAATTACTAAAACAAATTTCACGTCTCTGGTGCCGTTACCTACTTCTACCCTGCATATTTAAGACTGACGGGGCGCTGGTTCAAGTCTCTGTCTTGCGTCGGTTTTGACTAGTGCACGAGGTCCGTGGCTGGTGGGCACTCCTGGCAGGGTCTCCTACTGTCCTATTATCCTGTTATTATTCTTTCCATTGTCTTGCGTCCTCCTAGAACCATGTGACTGTTACCACGTCAATTTACTTTCTACTAGAACCATGTGACTGTTACCATGTCGACTTACTTTTTCAAACTCAAACCCAAACTCTTTTCGCCAACTGACTACAGACAATTTTTTCGCGCCAGAACTTGTGAGACAGACTTGTTTCAGGGTCAGTGGACTAGGTCCCATTTAACTCTATACGCTACATTTCACACCAAAACCAGAGAGTATGTGTGTATAGAGAGGTTTCACTTTTGGTCGATTTGCAGTGCGAGACAGGGGAGGCGCCGCAAAACCACTGTTAGCATGGAGCGGAAAGTAGGTCGCCGCGGTAAACAATACCGGCTTGTGCATTTCCACGGGGCGTAAAAGCTTACAAACGGCTCTAAATAGTTTCAATCGGCCCAAAAATAGGAACAAACCACAGTAAACAGATATGCACACTATCTTTGGTGAAGGCGGTCTCTTTCAATTTCTTGTTTACCGGAGCGACCTAGTTTCGCGATTTGGCGGAAGTGAGATCTGTCTATACATACTATACCCTCTGCTAAAACTGAGTCGGAACTGAAGAGGCAGATATGTTTCAGTGTCCACAGTGCGCGAGATCCAGTATGACCCCATGGTCCACATTTCACACTAAAACAGAGGCAGAGCACACTTGAATCAGTCAGCCACCAGCCTTAGGCTTGCTAGGAGAGACAGATCGCTATAAATATATAAATGTTCTGCCAACTAAATAAAGAAGTGAAGTAGTTCCCCAGTTTTCTCTGAATTCGTGAGTATAGATTTAAATAATAATAATAACAACAATAATAATATTAATAAAAATAATATAATAATAATAATATAAATGATGTAAGCGCCCCCCCCCCCACCCCCCTTTAAAACCGCTGAGCCTTAAATTACGCATAGAAAGAGGTAAAGGTGTGTGAAAGGTCTTGAAGTTCGCTAAATTTTTTAATACTTTAGTTCATTTTGAGCCACAACTGAGTTGAAGAGAAGAACGCTTAAAGTGTTCCGACATTTTAAGCCATTCTTCGGGTTCTGAGCCTCAATTTGTATATTGGTGATCGAAACTCAACTTTAAAAATCACGTTTGTGTGGTCCCAGAGACAAGGGGTCAACTATTAATAATAATAATAATAGCAATAATAATAATAGTAAATTAAACGTTCTGTCACTAAAGTCATTAAGTTAGTTCTGAAAAAAAAACACAGTTGCCATTGAAATTCACCTAGAAATTGTTTGAGATTCATAAGTTCCACATCATTATCTGATCAGTCTGGAGTGGCCCAGTTTTACAACTTTCTCTGGTTTTGCACGACTGGGGAGCAACATTTCAAAACCAGCAGAACTCGTAATGTAAGTGTCTTTTGTCCAGTACCATGGTGAACAGTGTACGTCATATGGCTGAGTTCTGGGTCCTTTAGATTTCTCAATTTTTCAGCAAGCATGGAACACAGTCAAAAATCTGGCTTTCAAACAATGTTGTGGATGGTACGCCAAAACAGAGCGGCTATCGGCGGACAGGGTCGGGTCTGCTTTGTCGCGGTTGTACTGTGAGATGTGGACTGTGGAGACATACGGGACCTCGCGCACTGCCGACTCTGTCTCTTCAGTTCCGGAGCGTCAGAACTATTTTGAGACAGTTAGCGGAAAGAGAGACCCCGCGCACTGAGTCAGAACATAATGCCAAACTGATTTGACTCAGTGTGTCATCTGCCTAAGTTCCTTCACCAGCTCATAAGTCCAGCGAATTATTTCTTCAATGTTCCAGTGTGCAATAATGTTCCTCCATGGTCGAGAGGTTTTGGGTCCGCCCATGCTGCCCTACGGGTTTGGAACCCTGTACATATTGTTTTTACATGTACACGCTACGTGAAAGCTGGTGCGCCACCTGTTTTGAAATACATCTCGGTCTCTGGGGCGGGGCTGGGACGTAAGGGTATTATGAGTCAGGCGGGAACACAAAGAAACGAGATAGAAAGACAGACAGACAGACGGATGGAGCTAAATAAAAATAGATAGATAGACGGACAGACAGACAGACAAAAGGACAGACAGACAGACAGACAGACACACAGACAGATAGATAGATAGATAGATAGATAGATAGATAGATAGATAGATAGATAGATAGATAGATAGATAGATAAACAATGAGACATAATAGTGTCTATGTATAAAGATGGACTTGCAAGGCGTTCTCCGCTAAATACTCTATTGTCGTAGGTCGCAGAGTTCACCCCAAGCTAGATTTAGTAAAGAAAAAAATGTTTCACTTAATGCTTGCTTTGATTTTTCTTTTTTGTTCTGGCATTTTAATTACCTCCGCGAATGTATGGCTACTGTCAACCTTTAAGCCACGAGCCTGTGACGTCTTGCAGTTCACACATTTGCATCATAGAGGAGTGAATCCGAATTGGTGAGAGCTCCTATAGCAGTAGCTTGGGCCACAGTAAGTTTTTGAAAAAAAAAAAAAATAGTAGAGTGACGTGGAGGAGGAGGGGGGGGGGGGTGGGGATTTTTTTTCTTAGTACTCACGGTCGCCACAGTATTCCATCTTTCATACTCTTGGACTTACCTATGGAAGAAAAGAGAGAAAACAAAACAATGTTAAAATACATCATTAAATTACATACATACGTAATGTCAAAAGAGGAGGAGAAGGGGAAAGGGTGGAAGCAGATGTATCCCATGCAACATTGTTAGTCGATTGACAGTGATAGACAGACAAAGATACAAATACTCATCAGACGTAGAAACAGACAAAATTGATAAAAAGATAAGACAAAGCCGGATAGACGGAGATATTAGACAGACAGACAGACAGACAGACAGACAGACAGACAGGCAGGCAGATAGATAGATAGATAGATAGATAGATAGATAGATAGATAGATAGATAGATAGATAGATAGATAGATAGATAGATAGATAGGCCGGCAGACAGACAGACAGATACATAGATAGATAATTAGATGGATAGATAGATAGATAGATAGATAGATAGATAGATAGATAGATAGATAGATAGATAGATAGATAGATAGATAGATAGATAGATAGATAGATAGATAGGTAGAAAAATTGAAAGATAGATAGATAGATAGATAACTATGTAGTCATTAACAAGCATTTTTAAAACCCCTGCTTCGCACGCAAGTTTACGGTGGCTAAAATGAAAAAAAAAAAATTACTTTACGCTACACAAAAGCGGAAAACCCCAGTGCATGACATTTTCAATAGAACTTCACCATAACCAGCGCTTTTGTACGGTGCATTCTTGTCTGTGGTCCCATGAGCAACATGTGTGTGCATGTGTGTACGGAATGAACATAACGCATCATCCAGATACTAGAGGACTCAGAATTCACAGACACACGGGCGACCTGCTCCCTCTGTTTCGTGGAACACTCCGGAAACTGAAATATGAGGCATGACAGCAGACAGGCTGACAGACAGACTGATAGACAGACACACAGGTCACATGGGAAAACAACCCTAGTAACGAAAACGTGAACGATTTTTGAAGTTCCCTCTTGCAGCTGCAAGGGTGGTTTTCAAGAAATTATGTTTAGCTTTTTTTCAAACTGAGGTCCCTAAGAGACGGGGCTGACGAGCCAAGTTTGTACACAGAAGGGGAATAAAAGTGAGCATCACAAGTTGTGACTATTCGTTGTTTTTCCTTGAAGTCTTAGTGTGACAGACAAACAGACAGGGACAGTAGGCAGGTAAGAAGAGAGAGAGACAGAGAGACAGAAAGACAGACAGACAGCAGGCAGGAAGACAGACAGACAGAGAGACAGACAGACAGGTGATAGGTAGATAAATAGATATCTTACTCCACAATGCTGATACCATGCATTTCCCCCCTTTTCAGCACTGTCACCTCGATTTTACAACTCAGCTTGAAGAGGAGGAGGAGCGGAAACTGAATGAGGCAAAACGCCCCAAAGAGGAGGAGGGGTGGAAACTGAATGAGGCAAAACGCCCCAAAGAGGAGGAGGAGCGGAAACTGAATGAGGCAAAACGCCCCAAAGAGGAGGAGGGGTGGAAACTGAATGAGGCAAAACGCCCCAAAGAGGAGGAGGGGTGGAAACTGAATGAGGCAAAACGCCCCAAAGAGGAGGAGGGGCGGAAACTGAATGAGGCAAAACGCCCCAAAGAGGAGGAGGAGCGGAAACTGAATGAGGCAAAACGCCCCAAAGAGGAGGAGGAGCGGAAACTGAATGAGGCAAAACGCCCCAAAGAGGAGGAGGGGTGGAAACTGAATGAGGCAAAACGCCCCAAAGAGGAGGAGGGGTGGAAACTGAATGAGGCAAAACGCCCCAAAGAGGAGGAGGGGTGGAAACTGAATGAGGCAAAACGCCCCAAAGAGGAGGAGGGGTGGAAACTGAATGAGGCAAAACGCCCCAAAGAGGAGGAGGAGCGGAAACTGAATGAGGCAAAACGCCCCAAAGAGGAGGAGGAGCGGAAACTGAATGAGGCAAAACGCCCCAAAGAGGAGGAGGAGCGGAAACTGAATGAGGCAAAACGCCCCAAAGAGGAGGAGGAGCGGAAACTGAATGAGGCAAAACGCCCCAAAGAGGAGGAGGAGCGGAAACTGAATGAGGCAAAACGCCCCAAAGAGGAGGAGGAGCGGAAACTGAATGAGGCAAAACGCCCCAAAGAGGAGGAGGAGCGGAAACTGAATGAGGCAAAACGCCCCAAAGAGGAGGAGGAGCGGAAACTGAATGAGGCAAAACGCCCCAAAGAGGAGGAGGAGCGGAAACTGAATGAGGCAAAACGCCCCAAAGAGGACAAAAACGAAAAGAAAAGGGGAGAAAAACACATGCTAGGCAGAGAGACAGAGGTATAGGATGACATCGTGCACAGCGGAAAGCAACAGGGGTGCGGATGCAGTCTGGAATCTCTTCTTCCTTTTCGACCCCTCCTTATCACTTTGACTGTCACCCCAGGGTAAAGGAAGAATTATTTAAACGGACTCTACTATCAAAAAACCTCCAATATTTATGCAGTTTTCGGCGATGCCAGTGGCCGTGGAGAGGGACGCCCCTCAACTTTCTGGTTCTACGTCCACGGCTGTTTTAACGCGGTGACACGACCATGTATTATTGTGTATTGTGAGGGGTTGAGAATTCGTTTATGTTTTTACATAGGGTTAGTTGGTTCCAAGGGGCATAGGGCAACAGGATAGGTAGGTAGATAGATAGATAGATAGATAGATAGATAGATAGATAGATAGATAGATAGATAGATAGATAGATAGATAGATAGATAGGTAGGTAGATAGATAGATAGATAGATAGATAGTCAGATAGATAGACAGACAGACAGACAGACAGACAGACACACACACAGACAGACAGACAGACAGACAGACAGAGAGATAGATAGATAGATAGATAGATAGATAGATAGATAGATAGATAGATAGATAGATAGATAGATAGATAGATAGATAGATAGATAGATAGATAGATAGACAGACAGACAGACAGACAGACAGACAGACAGACAGACAGACAGACACACACACAGACAGACAGACAGACAGAGAGATAGATAGATAGATAGATAGATAGATAGATAGATAGATAGATAGATAGATAGATAGATAGATAGATAGATAGATAGATAGATAGATAGATAGATAGATAGATAGATAGATAGATGAGGCTCCTGTCTAGTTGTAAACACAACAAACGAAGGCAAGATCCGTCATGTTACTTCAAACAGAATAATGACATCCCCCTTGCCTAACGTACGTTCCCCTGTGCGCGAACTTTCTCACGCTGCTCACTGGGGAACAACTGTGAACTTGATGACAAATACGCACACATTCGGGCTTACTGCGTGTCTCGTGGTAAGTTGACTAGAAGATCAAGCAGAATAGTGAATAAGTCGCAAGATGAAAAGAGAGAATAACAAAGATGAAAAGAACCAGATGTCTCAATGTCAAAAGTCCCAACTTTTATTGTTTATCTGTGCCGAAATTTATTGCAATCGACGAATCTTTTCGTTCTCCGCATTCACCTTGCGTACTTTGTTTCACTAGTTCCATTAAGCTGTGTTCAAAATTGTGGTTAAATTTGCCTCTTCTTTAAGGATGTAGCTAGGAAGCAGGGTTACTAGAGTCTCAGACTGAGTGGTAAACGTTGGTCTGACTGACTCTCACTCAAGAAAGCAAATATGCCAAAAAACAAAAATGATCTCTTCTCCATTGGTGTTAAAATTTGGCCAAAAAAAGAAAACGTATGTTGCAGAGCCCCGCGTCATAAATACTAAATCACATAAAAATTAGAAATTAAAAGGAAATAACACAAAAATGCAAGTTGTCAGTCAACAAAATGTTCTGGGATTCTACATTATATCCTGTGTTTTTTTTTTGTTTTTTAAAAATAATTTATCTCTTTTATCAGTGTGGATAGAAGAATGAATCGTAGATACCGTGGACAATGCTGATCCAACTTATTGTTTCTCAACAGCACTTCAGTGCAAACATAAAACAAGAAGACCAATGCAGTTTTTTAATCTATTGCCAAGCTTTAGCTTCGTGGGCCATTTTCCCGCGTGCATTGTGTAAAGATTCAGGAAATAAAATTGGCCCGCCAACTCAAATACGAGAGTTGGGTTTTCTCAAAGTATAATATCTTCACTGGCCAGTCTTGAATGTTAACCAGCCCAGGGATCAATCGACACAGACGCATCCTGGTCGTATTAGATTAGCTCTTATTTTCTACGGCCAAGTGTTTGTACGTCTCTCCGGCAAAGACACGACGAAGACATCCCCAAGGGTCTTGGCTCATCTTTACTCGGGTTGTCCCAGCTCCAAATTCCAATACTAACGAGGCAGAGGCGCGTGAATTCGTAATTTGTTCGGACAAGGTGTCTGTGTAATGTTGTAGATCAAGCGAGTACATTCTGGAAAAGGGGAAAGGGGCCGTTCAAAAGTACCTACCCTCGAAAGGAAGAGGCGGGGGATTCCCCCAGCGTATGGGGCAAGGGAGCTTCTATGACGCGTACGTATGTTTATAGGTTACGGTAATGAATTAAAACGTTCTGTTTTAATTAAAACCGGAAGTAATTATTTTTTTTTTGCCCTCAACAAAACGGGTTATGGGATTATAATATAAAAACGGATACAGCCTATGTTTCTAATGAAACAGTAAAAATGGTCCCTGCAAAATGTTGTAATTTATAGCTTCAAAACACCAAGGTCTTTTCGTGGACATTCAACATTCTAACGGCCGTATGTTCGAACAAGAGCTAAAAGGGGAAGGAGGTATTGAGGTCGAGCCTTGGAAGGAGTGCATTGCCGGAGGTGGGTCAAGGAGGAGTCAAAAATCCCCCCAAAAATCAAGAGCACGTTGTTTATGGACGGCCCCAAACTGGAAATAATCTTGCAAGTTCTTCAGTGTCCAAATTCCCGGGTGGACTGACCTGGTCTAGATCTGGGGTCAGGACAAAAACAAATACTGTTCAAACTTTTTCTTCTTTCTAGACAAGGGAAACGGAGCGGAGGGTATTTGCCAGGTTATCCTACAGACTATAAAAATCCCCTATCTAAAACAGGTAAATTAGCTTGCCTCCTCATAATATGAATAGAGTCTTTTTTTTAAAAAAAAACAGATATGTAAGATTTGCTTTCAAGGCCTGTGAATGATTAGCCATTTCCCGAAACCTTCCTGGTACAGGCTGCCACCACTTTCAAAATTTCTGCAGTTTGTAATACTGATTTAAAGTAATGTTCAGGTTTTTCTGGGGGGGGGGGGGGGGGGGGGGTTCGTTGCTCTTGGCATTTACAGCTCCCTTTTTTTATTTTTTATTTTTTTAATTTTTCTTGTTCTTGTTTCTGTGTGCTTTTGTTGGAGGGATTAATCTTTTAGAATTTTGCCCGGGGCAGCGGCTTTGTTCGACCTGCTCTTCTCGACTTTCAACTGCCAAGGTATCTTTGACTGCGCATCGTGCACACGGGTCCTCCGAGTTTTATCCGAGAAGACTAGGTGCTCGATCCTACCTACCATATGATCATGATCAGGGACAGGAATCCACCCCCCCCCGGCCCCCCAGAAAAAAATATTCCAACAGGCCTGCACCGACCGGGGATCGAGCCCGGTACCTTCGGCATGAGAGGCGAGCACTTTGCCTCTAGACCAACGTTACTTCTGATTTAAGATAGTCCCCCCCCCCCCCTGCAAATATATAGACATCGATCACGCCATTATTTGTTGAACAACTGGAGAGTATCACAAAACTAGAGCACAAGAGGATGAAATGGTCCATAAATACTAACAGTCTGTGGGGGCTCTAAGGCTGATTGACTGTGTAGAGGAGGGTCATGTGAGATGATGAGAAACAGAAGTGATGAAACATCCCCTGATGTTGCAGATTTATGGATTAAACATATTACAGCATGACTCAGAGATGAAAGGCCGTCAGCTCTCTTCGCTAATCACACCCTGGCTGTGGAAATGTCAAAACAGCCCCCCCCCCTCCCGTCTCCCCCAAAGAAACAACCATCTTAAAATATCGTTAAGATAGATGGACAAACCACCTGTTAACAGGTGCTTACAATATATAGCATCCTCACATTCATTAAGTTCTTCACTGAATATGTCTTGACAAAGGGATACAGGAGTGCATCTGGGTCATCGTGATCGGATACTTTATAGCGTATTGTTACGCCGGTCATTTACATATTTCGTTACTGTATTGACACTGAATACGGGTTACTAATATTGCCAGACCATCTGCTATTTATGGGGATTTGTTAAGGTGTTTTGTGTTGGTTTTTTTTTTTTTTCATTCTGGAATTGCTGAAAAAGAAAGAAACGCTGCATTTAGGTCAAATCATGATAAGATACTTTTAGAGTATTGTTACACGGATCAATTATGCATTTCATTACTGTTTCACTGAATACGGGTTACTGTTATTGTTGGGTCATCTGCTATTTACGGGGACTTGTTATGTTTTCTTCCCCCACTGTGGAGCCGGTGAAAAAAAAAAAAGATAAAGAGTGCATTTAAGTCATCATGATAAGATCCGTTTAGCGTATAGTTACATCTGACATCTACGCATTTCATTACTGAAATTTGTTACACTGAATACGGGGATTCGTCGCTGATATTGCCAGACTGTCTGTTTTATAAATGGGGTTTTGTTAAGACGATTTTCTCAGTTTTCGAGTTGCTGGAGCTGAAGAAAATTGAAACAATGCAGATAATTTTGCCAGCATTGTCGCTAAAGATTTCGGGTAAAGTTTAAATGTATTACCTTATACCGGAGAAAAACACCACCAAATAATGAAAAATGATTTTATTATCGCAGGCAAAGCTTTGGCTAAACCTAGGATTTTTCTGCCCTGTATTGTTGCCAGCCCTATGTTTTGTTTCATTCTCTCGGTTTCAGTAGTTCTTACACGGGGGGGGGGGGGGGGGGGGGGGAGGGCATTTTGCTTCCAGGGCCAGGAATTGAATTCAGTAGTTTACCATTGTAAAGTAAAATGGTGGAAAGATTAATAAGTCACCATACCCTACAACTGTAGTAATCAGTTTGGGCTGCATTTCAGGAGAAGCAAAAGAATGTTTTATTTTAGCACAACAGTTTACTGGTTTAGTTAAAATAAATAATATACAATTACGGTATCAGTGTGTGAAAGACCCTTGTATTTGGCATTTGAAATGCACTTAAAAATAAAAGGAACTTTCACACACTAATATATTAATAATATATATAACTTTATCTTTGTCTGCGTTATGATGAATTTGTGGAAGTTTGCTTTTCGATTATATGTTGGGCTTAGGATTCTATAACCAAGATCATTCGATGCGGCTTTGAAAGTCTGTTGATTATAATTCTGTAAAAATCGATTGTTTTCGAAACTGAGGAAAACTGAGATTACAAAGGGGGAAGAATGTGACTTTCAGACTCTTGAGAACCGCTGGTCTATCTCTTTATTCTATCAGCCCTAGTATTCCCTCCCCACCCCTATCTAAACGGACACAGTTATGAACTCTTTTCGCTACATGCATTCTCATCCCCCCCCCCCCCAGCATCTTGGGGGTGGGTGACATCCCCCATCAAGAAAAAAATAATAAAAAGAAACAGCCGAAAAAAAAAATAATAAAAAATGTGTACGGCTAACGGCCATGACTGTCTTGGCTTGTAGATCCGCCTGTGGCACACGGAGCCCCAACTGTCAAGAACCAGTATGGCAGCAATGCTTTACAGGCCAGGGCTTACATACAACTTCAGTGGAACGGATCACGGTGCCACCGAGGATTTTAGGGGGGGGGGGATTGGGGGGAGGGGCTGGTGGTGGTGCTGCTGCTGCTGCTCTGCTACGTACCCTTGTTAACTTAACTTTGTTTGCCAAATCCTCATCCCGGATCCTGGGACGCCGGTAGATGCCATGCCATCCTTGTAAACCTGACAACAGGGCCGGGATAAGGCTTGCTTGGCCTGAACGTTCTGCGACACCACATGAGCAGGGGCACGCATTTTTTAAAAAAAGGATTGGATAATAATAATAAAATAAACTATGGGGAGAATGGGGACTTCTCTCTAAGGCGGGTATGCTGGTTTGAGAGTTTCCAGGGCCCCAAATATACATATCTGTTTTTCTGTAACCCTTATAGTGCTTGAAAATCAGCTGCACACGGTGAAATCTAATTTATTGCTTATCTAGTCCACTTTTTGCGGCCCGAACCCCAAAAAGCATTGTGGAATAGAAGAAAGATCACAATTTATCACTATTGCTATGAAAGTTACCGGTTGGTTGATTGGTTGCTTGCTTGCTTGCTTGATTGTGTGGTTGTTTTTAAAGGATATAGAGATTGCATTTATTGTTTTCTCTTTCGAATATTGCTCGGGGAAGCGTTACTTAAGGCCAAGGAACCTGATTCGTACATCCCAGTGTCAGGTTCCACAGAATGATAAGAGGGAGTCGGACAAAGTTTTCTGTGTTTTCTTGCTTTGCACAAGCGGACAAAAATAAATTTACCATTTGCCACAATTTGAGACACCGCGCTCTCTTCAAGAACCTCAATCTCATGCCAGATTTCTTCTTTTCCCTGTATGTCGCGACGCTGCCAAACACTTTATAACCACAACGAACTCGGGCCAAACATAAAACCAAACAGAAAAAGAAGCGACGCTGTAAACTTGAAAAGAGCGCTCGCTGCATGATCCCCAATATCGAAAACGAGATTGCGCGGGAAAATCCATAGACCAGAATCCTGAAACCCAAACCAGACCAAAACAAAAGCAAAGTGGAACGGGAAGAAAGGAGATTGGAGGGGGGGGGGGGGGGTGAGGGTTGTAAGAGGATTTCCATGCCAGGAGTAAAAGAGAGGATGTGACATAAACGCAGAAATTGAAAGGTTAGTCTCACGAAAGCGCTGAAGGTTGAGTGAACATCACAGTGTAAGCTAATGAACGATGAGCGATCCATGCATGTATGTTATATAATACGTAACATCACAGTGTAAGCTAATGAACGATGAGCGATCCATGCATGTATGTTATATAATACGTAACATCACAGTGTAAGCTAATGAACGATGAGCGATCCATGCATGTATGTTATATAATACGTAACATCACAGTGTAAGCTAATGAACGATGAGCGATCCATGCATGTATGTTATATAATACGTAACATCACAGTGTAAGCTAATGAACGATGAGCGATCCATGCATGTATGTTATATAATACGTAACATCACAGTGTAAGCTAATGAACGATGAGCGATCCATGCATGTATGTTATATAATACGTAACATCACAGTGTAAGCTAATGAACGACGAGCGATCCATGCATGTATGTTATATAATACGTAACATCACAGTGTAAGCTAATGAACGATGAGCGATCCATGCATGTATGTTATATAATATGTAACATCACAGTGTAAGCTAATGAACGACGAGCGATCCATGCATGTATGTTATATAATACGTAACATCACAGTGTAAGCTAATGAACGATGAGCGATCCATGCATGTATGTTATATAATACGTAACATCACAAGTGATTAAAAACAAAAAAGGTGTTGGGAGGGATGGGGAAGAAAGGCTGGGAGATGAGGAAGGAATTCTTGGGAGGCCACGGCGGCACTATCTAACATTACAAGTGCCTGTCTTTGAAAACTATCATTTTATCAGCAAGCATTCGTATGGGGGAGCTCGTCGCTAAGTGCTCTTCCCTCATGTGGGTACATGTAATTTTAATTTCTGTGAATGTCTCCCAGTCTATGAACATTATCATCGTGAATATTTCCACATATCGGTCGTAGCTACATTGCACATAACAATGAATGCTGAACACAGACAAAGATAAAGTTATATATCTTAATAATAATAATATACGTTTGTGGTATTAGTGTGTGAAAGTTCCTTTTATTTTTAAGTGCATTTTAAATGCCAAATACAAGGGTCTTTCACACACTGATACCATAATTGTATATTATTTATTTTAAATGTTTTAAAAGTGTGTTCACGCACAATTACGTCAGTTTCTGCAGGTGCCGATGTGTATAAGAAAGTGAGTAAGATCCTAGCGTGAGAGTGAATGACGCTTTGAAAAGCCAGACACATGTCTACATCGCGAAGACAAAGAGGGTGAGCTTGAAGACACAGCGGAGACTTCTGAGGTCATGGAATCTGGTTACCGCTGGCAGTCTGTGCATGTGTTTAAGTGGTTCAGCAGGGCCGAGCAAGTTGTTGCTGATGGTTGTATGCAGCGTCTGGTTGGTGGTGGAGAAGGTGGTGGTGGTGGTGGTAGTGTTTGTAATAGTGGTCGTCGCAAAAGTGGGTGAATGCAAGGAAGCGGAAAGGAAGTCGGCCGCAGATGGCGACCTTGTTTTGTTCTGGTTTGTTCCAACTTCACTTCTTGCACAACTGAGAAATTTGACGTTCAACATGTAAGCCATAAGGATTATGATAAGGCGTTAGAATACAATGGAACTGTGAAACAGTTTGGTAAGTGCCGCCAAGGCATTTTAAATAATTGTCAAAACTATGCATTTGTTATACTTGTTCTACTTACTAAAGGATCTTCAGTTTTTCAGAAAATGGAGATGTAGAACAAACAAGAACTGAGGTCGCCAGATGTGACTGCGGTGGGTAAACTGCACCAAGGCCGTACTTTGCTATTCTTAGAAACTAGAGAGATGTTATCCCGTGTACGCAACTCTATCTGTCGTTTCAGTAAAAGAACGAAATGTTTTTTTTGATTTAAATTTTACGAGACATTGATGAAAAAGGCGCAGAGATGGTGATGGTGATGGTGATAGACTAAAAGGGAGGAGCGCAGGCGGGGAGGGGAGATGGCAGGAGAGAGAGAGAGAGTGAATGCAACTTAAGCACTTTCACATTGTGACAGGTCCCATAAAAGCAGTAAGGCATTGTCAGTCTTTCTTGTGTATGGGGTAGGAGGCCACCCATATGGTACGTATACAAGGAGGGAGGAGGAGGAGGATTTGACTCCAGTGTTTGAAAAGCATACACATGGGCGGATCGGAAGGGTGTTTTCTAAGGAGCGAACGCACGCTTGTCAATTTATGGCAATGACTTAAACTTCTGGTTTTATTTACTTTTTGGATGGGGGGGGGGGGGGGGGTAAATGCGTAAGGTTATATAAAAGGAGAAAATAGGAATATATCGTCAGTCAGGTGTTGGAATCTCGGTAAAACTAAACTCAGTAACTTTTGTTAGGGGAGCGTAGTGTAATTAAAAAAGACAAATAGAAAAATACTGAGTTGTGTTCACTGCTCATCTATAGGGAACGGGATTTAATGACACAGTTACTATATTTAAATTTATCGATGACGTCATGGGACATTCGAACTGCTCAACGCGGTGGTTAAGCACATTGTTATGGACTTTGTAAGGGCGATTCGAGGCACAAAGATCAACTGCACATGAAAAGTGTGTACAAAGTCCATAACGGTGCTTAACCGCTGCGTTGAACAGTTCGAATGTCCCATGACGTAAATCTAAATATAGTAGCTGTGTCATTCACTCCCGTTCCCTATAGCTTACTACGCAAAGTCCTACCGTCCCCTAACAAGATTCCTTCAGTTTAGTTTTCCGAGGCTCCAACACCAACTATATTTATGTATCTGGTCAAACAAGTCAGATAGTCCACGCAAAATGCCACTTAAAACAACTTAAGCATTTTTATAATAGGAAGGTGCTAAACCAGCAGGAAGGCATGTCAGTCTTTCTTAGTAATTGGGTTATCGTATGAAGTCGAAGAAAAAACGGGTACTGTGTCCAGCCTTTGCATCTCTAAATCCCCACACACAGAGAAGGAGTTAACCCTCTGGGACCCGAGTGTAGAAAGAAGGTAGAATTCATTAAATGTCTGAATCATAATTATTATAATTGCGGTTTCGGTACCATATCTTTCCTCAATATCTTTATAAATTCGTAGAAAATTACTAGGAAAGGTCTAGTCCTGGAAGGCAATATATCCCATCTTGAAAGCCAGACATATTTCTATTTCAAAGTACTGTTTCATTTTGGGCACTTTGGGTTCTTGAGGGTTAAGCAGAAGCGCGCACCCGAGACGATCTGGATAAGTAACCATCTGGACTTGATTTTCATCAGCCTCCCCGCTTTTAACTGTAGCAGGGCTCACATTTCGCTTCAAAGCTGGCTACATAACGAGGGTGGAAAAGAAGAATGCCGTAGCGTAACAATGTTGAGTGCATCGCACCCGGCCCCGCACCGGGCGTAGAGCAGACAGACAGGACCATTTTACTGTTGGCTACCGTGACGGAGCAATTATTTGGAGCAAAGCCGATTTCCCTCGTAAAAAAACGGACGCGTACAAAATATGTAGCAGCGAAACAGCCTCTTGGCAGCCCTGCAGAACAATTCAATACGGGTGAAAATATGATTTTTTGCCCTCGTTTTATGTTTTTTATTTTTATGTCATTTTTCCTTTGGTCTGAGTCGTTTCGTTCTGATGGCGCGAGATGAAAAAATTCAGAGCATGAGAAGAGTGGATGTCTTGACTTGAGACGACGTTTTTTCTGATGAACCGCGAAGAAACATGAAGAGCATGGGTAGAGAAGGTCGGTGTCGGGAGAAGACGATGGGGTTGTTTATTGCAATGGTATAGCAGGCATGGACGACATGGAAGCTCAGTGGAAGAGTTCTACTGCACCCAACAACTGGCCCAGGTGAAGACAGAAAAAATGAGAGGCTAAACAAGAAAAAAACAACAACAACGAATGACAGGTGAAAACGCAATAGAGAAATAGAAGACAGACACACGCAGGAATGGATGATAGATAGATAGATAGACAGATAGATAGATAGATAGATAGATAGATAGATAGATAGACAGACAGACAGACAGACAGACAGACAGACAGACAGACAGACAGACAGACAGACAGACAGACAGACAGACAGACAGACAGACAGACAGACAGACAGACAGACAGACAGACAGACAGACAGACAGACAGACAGACAGACAGACAGACAGACAGACAGACAGACAGACAGACAGACAGACAGACAGACAGACAGACAGACAGACAGACAGACAGACAGACAGACAGACAGACAGACAGACAGACAGACAGACAGACAGACAGACAGACAGACAGACAGACAGACAGACAGACAGACAGACAGACAGACAGACAGACAGACAGACAGACAGACAGACAGACAGACAGACAGACAGACAGACAGACAGACAGACAGACAGACAGACAGACAGACAGACAGACAGACAGACAGACCGACCGACCGACCGACCGACCGACCGACCGACCGACCGACCGACCGACCGACCGACCGACCGACCGACCGACCGATCGATCGACCGACAGACAGACAGACAGACAGACAGACAGACAGACAGACAGACAGACAGACAGACAGACAGACAGACAGACAGACAGACAGACAGACAGACAGACAGACAGACAGATAGATAGATAGATAGATAGATAGATAGATAGATAGATAGATAGATAGATAGATAGATAGATAGATAGATAGATAGAAAGAGGTAAAACAATGCTGAGGAAATTCGAAGACACTGATTGTGCATTAAAAAAACAACAACAACAATAAAAAGGCAAAAGAACCAGAGGACTGCGTGTGGTAGGCCAGAATTATGCCTATACACAGGTAATTAAATGTTTGAGACCCCCAAAGATGACGAACTAATTTAATTGTGAGCATGGCTAAAGTCTATCATTCTTCGCCCCATAGCGCAGTCAGTCAAAATTGCCTCGAGTTCAAGTGAAATGGGACCTTACCCAATAGATAGCCTGAAACAAAGCTGTCTCGCTTGTTGATTCAGAACCGACGCAAATCAGACGAGGCAATTCTCTACTAACGAGCATAAGCGCTCCAAAGCTGTGTTTTCATGTGTACGGAAAAGGAAACGGAAACGTCAAAAATCCGTCAAGTAGTAAAAAGAAAAAGTATGTAAGGAAACGGCGTTTTGGTACAAATGAACCCATTCTTCCCATTTCACTACTTGAAAGGGTTTTGGCGTTTCCGTTGCCGATTCCGTTTCCGTACACATGAAAACGCAGCTCAACGAGTAAATAAGAAGGGAGAAAAAATGATGCTCTTCTGCATCTCTCTGCATCTTCATGCTCTGAAGTTCCGCCGTGTGGGAGGTTTTTGCTCCCATTGAGTACATCAGCCAATGCGCATGTAGGCTGAGAGCGGACAGGACAAACATGCCACTCACACCTCACACAACACTGGGTTTAAATATCACGACTTATAAAACAGAAAGGCCAAGATAATTCGTGTATAACACAAATATGTTTAAGGTAGGATGATCTTACATACTCTGGAAGGATTAGAGCAGGATTGATTGCAGATTTTCTAGCCTTTCCTACCCCTTTATCTAAGGCCCCCACCAAGCGATTTGGATCGTGTCGAAGAGCTGGATAGTGACGTCACGGTTTTGAGTTTCGGTGCATATGACAAGTTTGCTGGTGGACAAGGTCGAGTTGGAGCTAATCTTCGTGGCCTCGTCAGCGTAAGCGAGCACTTGCCCGATTCGATCAGCCGACTAATTTGACGGTGACGTCACGAAATTTAGTTTCAACGGAGAGTATGTATAAATTATACAGAGATCTCACTTCCGCCAAATCGCGAAACTAGGTCGCTACCGTAAACAAGAATTGAAAGAGACCGCCTTCACCAAAGATAGTGTGCATACTGTGGTTTGTTCATAATTATTTATGGGCTGATTGAAACTATTTAGAGCCGTTAGTAAGCTCTTGCGCCCTGTGGAAATGCACAAACGGGTACTGTTTACAGCAGCGACCTACTTTCCGCTCCATGCTACCAGTGCTTTCACGGAGCCTCCCGTGTCTCATAGTGCAAATCGACCAATAGTGAAACCTCTTTATACATACATACTCTCTGGTTTCATAGATCCCGCAAAACCAGCCAATTCACAGGATTTCATTACAACTAAATGTCCTGACGTCACCATCCAACTCGTCCTCTGAGTCAAGTCTGTTTTGTCTCGGTTTTGGTGTAACATGTGGACAAAGGAGTTAAACAGGGCCGCCCGCACTGGTAAGAATGAAATGATTCTGTCTTACAAGTTCGAACACGTCTGGACGGTCTCAAGACTGCTAACGGAAAGAAAGTTCATGGATGATACGCGCCCAAGACGACGGACGGAATTTGGCGAATTGAACAGTCTCGGTATCTAGTGTCTCAGATTTGATGGCTCCTTTGGAATGACAAAAAAAAAACAATAACTTAAAAGAAAACTTAGTTCGGATTTCGGTGGTTTAGCGTTATTTCTGACTGGTTGGGGCATGAGTAATAGAAAATGAATTCACTGTTGTTCTTTTGTTTCGTTTTGTTTTTTCCTGTTGCAGTTTTTACAACTTTTTTCTGATGAGATTTTATTTTGTTGTTTCGTTTCTTTTTTTCTGCAGTGTTTCTTTTTGTTTTTTTTCTTTTCGTGCTCCCGAGACGTCCTGATGAGCGCTTTGTTATCCTGTCGGCGTGAGTAACACCGCTCACAGTTGCAGGCTTTTTATCATGTCTCGGGGTCTAGACCTCGGCCTGTGTGACATCCATACCCCTTCCTTCTTCCCCTCTCTTTTTTATTTTTCTTTCTTATGATCATTGTAAGAGGTTGAGTTATGGATGAGCGCTGCAGGTTTAAGGAAGAAGGGAGAGTGAGAATTGGGGCGGTTTTGGGGGTCGGGATGGGGGGAGGGGGAGGTAGAGATCTGTAGGATGAAAAGGGTGATAGAGAGAAGAAACCCTGTCGTTCAAAAATCGTTCGATCGATCGTTCATTCTGTTATTCCTGTATTCTCACCCATCTCCCCCATCTTGTCCCCCCCCCCATCCCCACCCCCCCACCCCCTACATGTATAATTACACCAACAATCAAATCGGAGCCCCTGATGATGAAATGCAGAAGAGGCCGGGGCGGCAGGGGTAGTGAGCGGTAGGATGAAAAGAGTGTTATAGGAAATTCTGTCGTTCTAAAAAGTGTTCGATCGTTCGTTCTCTTATTCCTGTATCCTCACCCACCCCATCCCATTTCTCGCCCTCTCTCCTTTCTCGCACCCCGCCCCCCCCTTTTTTTTCTGGTCTCCCCCCCCCCCCCTCACACATACATAATCATATCAACAATCAAACACAGAAGCGCCCGATGATGAGTTGCAGAACAATCACACGTTATCTGTCTTTCTCCCAACTCTTGAAGGAGGACTGGGTGATAGAGGCTCCAAAGGTGAAGGTTAAAGGGGGGACAGGGGTGGAGGGTAGGGGTCAAAGGACGGAGGGTGAGGTCAAGGGGTGGGGGCAAAACAGTCCTGCAAACAGTCGTCGTGTAAAAAATTACCCCCCCCCCCCCAAAAAAAATACATATATACCAAGTTCTGCTCACAAGCACATAATATATACATTTATATATATAGGAATGCACGTCCACATGTACACATAATTCGAAGCAAAGCACCTGGTAAGTTGAGCAGATAGGAACAATGACGTATCTCGGATTAGACCACGAGGGCTGTAAAATTACACAATCATGCTGCATGCGGGCTAGACATATAAATAGGGGGAAAAAAGGTGTTTTTGTTTTTGAAGGGGGAGGGGTGGGGTGGGAAGGAACTCTTCCATTTTCAGCTAGAGTTCTCAAATTTCACAGAATCGGGGTGGAAAAAGTGAAAGGGAAGAGGGGGTGGGGAGCGTCCACAGATCTTGCTTACGTCAAAACCGGGGCGCGATGACAAATCAAAGACCCAGGGTTTTAAAAACAAAACAAATGTGTTCTTAAACCGTAGGATTCGCCAGGACGAACACACACATACGCCTGCGCAAACATACACACAGAGGGAGGGAGGGAGGGAGAGAGAGAGAGAGAGTGGGGTAAAAGAGAGTGTGAGGAGAAATAGAGAGGGAGTGAGAGAGACAGAGACACACAGACACCGCGAGCGAGGGACAGAGATAGACAGGCAGGCAGACGGACAAAAAGAGAGAAACAAAAGAGGAAAGAGAAGGAGAGAGAGGGGGGAGAGAGAGACAGAGGGAGAGAGAGAGAGGGGGAGAGAGCGAGGGAGGGGGAGAGAGAGGAGGAGAGAGGAGGGAAGGGTAGAGAGAGAAAGGGTGAGAGAGATGGAGAGAGAGGGAGGGAGAGAGGGGGGGAAGGGAGAGAGAGAGAGAAAGGGAGAGAGAGAGAGAAAGGGAGAGAGAGAGAGAAAGGGAGAGAGAAGGAGACAGAGAAAGAGAGAGTCAGTTGGCGCAAAGAGAGACTTCGCGTACACGTTTAAACAGATGCAAAGCAAGGCTTGACTCAGTGGACCACCGGCCTGAAACACTGCGTAGACTCCAGTCCATGTCTGAGAGCTAGGATCATAGGTGGCAAATCGGTAGGACAGTTTCGGCGCTACATTTTCATTTTTAGCTGAGAAATTTCAACCCCGCCCGACTGTATTCACTGAAAAACAATAGGGCTATGATGTATGAGTTAATGAAACACGTCAAAGATGAAGGCAACACTAATAATCATGGTAATAAAAAGGGAGACGTCCGACAGGAGACTTGCGAAATTTCCTATCTGATAAGCCGGGCACCTCATCAAAGATAAAAGACAAGCTACCTATCTCTAGCCAAGTTCATGATTAATGGCAAGCTTCTGTCTCCGGCAGTGGCGAATCCAGGAATTCTCTCTGGCGAGTAGAGGGTGGGGGTTGGGGACACTTCGCGTTTACCCTACAGTCATCTCTCCTATCCTGCCGCCCACCAATTTGCCACCCATTCTTCTCTGGCTCTTTATTTAATTTCCTCTTTCCTTGTACCTCCGCCCCCCCCCCTCCCCTCCCCTGCTTATTCCTTATTTTCTCTTTCCCCATCTTTCTCTCCCCCCCCCTCCTCTCTCTCTCTCTCTCTCCAGTTGATATTGTCCCCTTCCTTTTTCTTACCTCCCTGCTTATTCATGATTCTCCCCCCCCCCCTTCCTCCGTCTCTCTGTGCCCAGTCATTATTTTCTCTTTCCCTCTCCCTCCTTCCATTCCTCCCCCTCTCTCTCTGCCTATTCATTATTCTCTCTTTCCCTATCTCTCTCTCTCTCTCTCTCCCTTCTCTCTTTGCCCAATCATTATTCTCCTTTTCCCTCTCCCCCCTCCCTCTCTGCTCTCTGCCCAACCATAATTCTCTTTCCCCCCTTCCCTCCCTACCCCCACCTATTTCTCTCTCTGTATGTCTCTTTATCTCCATCTTTCTCTCTCCTCAACCCGCGTGACACCCCACCCCACCCCATCCTAGATCCGCCTCTGGTCTCCTGCATCTTCCTCACAAATCCACACAAAGGTGATTGGTATCTGTGTCCTGCGCCACACACCCGTCCACAATAGACCCAGTGGTATCCACATCACAGGGAATACGAATATGAAACTAAAGCTTTCTGATGTCCAAGTGGAATTAAAAGCCTCAGCCTTATCAAGGACTCACCACCGACTGATCAGGGGATTAACTAGATGGTATTCTAATGACAAGAAGGATTTTCTTGCCTGTTAGTCATTGTCAACTGGAGCCATTTTTCAGATTTCAGCTGTTCAGATGGCAGAGGCGTCAACTGAAAATTTTGCTAATTTGTATCACTCCAGTTGCACCGAGATTATACCACATAATACTCATTTATTTACAGAATGGCAATGGATTTTCCCCTGTACAATAACAAATAGTTAGTCTAAGTACTTACATTATTGTTATATTACTTTTCAGTAGAACATAATTAAGGACAAGTTAAAAGTCATATCTAAGTCTTCCAGCAAACAGCAGAACAGCTGAGCCTTTTATCCTTTGGCAATTGTTTTAAGTGCGTACACATCCAAAGCGTTTTGCGCGAGGGGCACATACGTATACGTACCTATCCCTAACCCTGTTCCTATAATCCTCAACCCTAAATCTCAAATCCATAAAAAAATAATGTGCTCTAAGGCGCTGAAATTAAATTAAAGACCGGATTAAAATAACATTTGTTCATCATGCTCTCACCCACACACATTAACAAACTAACACTTGATCTACTCTCATCCTCAAACCTCAAAGCTGCAACCTAGGTCAATCCCCTCAACGTACCTAGATACTGTTCCCTATTTTAAATAAACATATTATTTTAACGAAGAAGAGTATCATCTTCACCATCTTACATCATGATATGATCGCTGTCAAATAAAGTGAGGATGAAAAAAGGATATCGGATGATATCCAGCTCCCTTGCTCTCAAATGTGAATGGATCTGGCGAAAACGAGCTTAAGGTGACTCGCAAAATTCCCGAGAAAATCCCTCCGGGGGAGGGGGGGGGGGAGAGGGGTCTATGGAAATTGAGATTTGCTTACAAAATGAAAGTTTAGCCATCTATCTGCATTCAGTAACAATATTTTGCTTGAAAACGTCTCGGAAATATTCAATTTTGATTTTTTATAGAGGTATAAAAATTTCACCTATATCCCGCTTTCGCCTGATGCGTTTAACGGATTTTAAAATGTGCATAAGTTTTTCCATGGTTGGGCTGCACCCCTATCCCCTTTTTTTTCCTTCGAACCCCCCCCCCCCCCCCCTTCCAAACTTTCTTACGGATCAGCCTGTACGCCTTGTTTCCTTCCTGTGTTTTTGGCCCCTCGACGTAATTATTGAACTGTTTTCTTCTTAGAAAACACGAAATTCCATTTTGCAGGAGAAGACCGTGCTGAAGACAGGCATTAGTTAAGGTCTTAGATGCTCACAGACTGAATCCTTACAAATCATGACAGCTTCTCCATTTCTTGACTCGTGAGCCACAGAGATGTTAAAGCCAATGGATCTAAGTTCACGCAAAAGGGCTACATTCTTGTCTGAATGAAACAAACTAAAACAAAAGCGGGCCAGTTTTAGGGCAGGAATCAGAGTAACTTAGAAGTAAACAGATACATTGGAAGCGTTACGTTTTCTTTCTTTAAACTCTTAGATTATGATAGCAATGAGAAAGAGGAAGGGGTGAGGAGCTGTTCAAAGGAGAGTCTATACAGAACAGCCTCAATTGTGTCTTTCCCTCTCTCTCTCGTTTTCTCTCTCTCTCTCCCTCCCTCTCCCTTAATCTGTCCGTCTGTCAGTTTGTCTGTCTACCTGTCTGTCTCTGTCTCTCTTTGTCTCTCTCCCTCTCTTTTCCTCTCTTCCTCCCCCTTCTTTCTCTCTTCCTTCCTCCCTTTCTCTCCTTCTCTCTCTCCCTCACACACACACACGTACCCCCATAATTACGTCGCAAGAGTATACTAATTATGAGAGGTGATGGGGGTACTTTTGAAATTTCGAGATTCACAATGCACGTCTTCCTATAGGGTACCAGCGCAGAGATATATAGGGCGAGGACTGGCTTAATGTGTTGGTAATTTTGGAGGTATGCAGCTGTTTGTCGTTATCCTCGTGAGACAGAAAGGCAGAAAGTGACAAAGAAAAGAAGATGGAGAAAAAGATAACAAACACAATTTATGAGAAGAAGAAAAATAAAAGAAGAAAAAGGCAAGGACTCAGCAAAACACGGCCACAGAGTTAAAACTCACAAGACACCCAGCAAAATTGCAGAATAGATAGCTGAACATTATTTGTTCCGTGGACTCTTTGTGCATTCAAGTTTTCATTGGATCTCGTTATCTATTGCACATTTCTGTCATCTCTGGGCTTTGGCGTGCGGGCATCAGTGAGCATGAACCATCGGCTCAGTTAATAGGTTTTCAGATTGAGCGGGGGAGGAGGGGAAGGGGTACCATTGAGAACAGAAACAACACGCGACAACAGCAATAACAGCGACAACAGCAATAACAACATCAAAATCCCATCGAAAAGGAACCATGCAAATATATCAAAAACACATAACTTGCAAGAAAGCCGAATGACTGTCAAAATTATAACTATGAATACCTTCTGTTTTCAGGATACCACTGGGATTAAAGCTTCACTGTTTAATGGGGGATTTAAGCTGAGTTTCCGTGTGTGCGGAGACAGAAACGGCAACGGAAACGTTAGAGAACCTGCAAGTAGTGAAATAGAAAGAATGTTTTCTTGTGTACGGATACGCCTCTTCCGTACACAAACATGGAAACACTTTTCCTTTTACTCCTTCGTGGGTTTTTGCCGTTTCCGTTCCCGTACACGTGAATACCCAGTTTTATTACGTTTTTCTAAAGGTGTCAGTAAGTCTTCGGAATTCAAACATTTCCGCTTTGTATTTTCCAGGAAATTCACTGCTTTGAGCTAGGGATTAAGATTGATGACGCCAATAGCTATTGGTTATTTTAACTGTGCAAGATTAAGAACACATTGAAAAGAATCTTTGCCGTTAACCAGATCAAATTTCCAGCTTTTGTAATGAGAGTAAAGGTTTCCGAATTCAAACACTCTGTCTGTCATGAGTTTGTCCCCCTTCCCACTTTCAGTTTCTGCAACACTCCCTCACTGCTCATGCTAGCTGGTTCTATATCAGTATTACGGAAGCGCTTTCCCAGATGTTTCAGCTTGGGTCAGTAAAAACCTTTGTGGCTGCAAATATCAACACTATTATGTGGGATTTAAACCCGTGTGTAGCTATGAAAAATACCATCCGCTCTTCCTTTCAACAAGAACAAAAGCAACAACCATACAAAACGAAACCCCTGAGAAAGCGATAATACATGACATCTTCAAAGGAACAGAATGCCTATCAAACAAGTGCATCTGCCCTTGACTACCTTAAAACCTGCAGAGGCGGGACCCCACCCACGCCATGAGCCAGGCTGTTTTTGAACACATTTTGCCACAAATACAGAAGCAATGCATGCCATTTGCATTCATCTTTCAGTTCAGATGTACGTGTTATTATAAGCCACAAACGTACACTTCACATCACTTGGTTGAGTTTAATTCTTCATTAAAAACGTCAAGAAATTCAAGACCAAGACGTCATCGCAATCACCACCAGCCACAACAACGACAGACGTACGTGTATTAACCAACGAAACCTACAGCTTCCCCGCTCATGGCAACTAATTGGATAGAACAAATTTTTCAACGTCTCAAGTTTTTTGTAACACTTACTCAAGACGAGAAATTTAGCGTGTATTACACACTGCAAACATCAGCGCCACACATCTCAATTAAGCCTTTAAGAGCTGTGAAGTGACTTCCATTACATAAAGACACGCTGGAATTTAATTGGAAAGAGGAGAAAAATACTTTATAAGGTAAAGAGCGCTTCTTGACTTCCCACTCTCTCCAAAGGAAGACACTCTCTTTCTCTCTCTGACTCTCTCTCTCTCTCTCCCTCTCTCTCAGGTCAGTAACATCCAGGTTCGTAATCACTGGCAGAAAGCTGGCATGAAAGTGAATTCTTTAAGCTTGCGTATTTTTGCGACACTCCGTTGCGTAAACTTTTTGGCAGCTCATGTTTTGGCAGTTGTAAAGCGTCTTTTTATCCCCAGCTCTAATACTAAGACCCACAGAGTCAGTAGCCTACACTTCTTCTTCCTATGCATTTTGTTCAGTGTCATATTCCTTGTTGCAACATGTCATAAAAATCCTTCCATCTGTTTCTGACTTCCAAACTGCAAAGAAACCGGGACCTCCTGGTAAAAAATAATATCCGTCCTTTTGATTATGTTTACCGTCATGTTCCATAGTCTCTTTGCTGGTTGTCATCATTAAATTTTCTACTTAGCGTCTTCAAACTACAGCGTCGGATTTTACGAGGAAACACGTAAACCAACAGTGGAGGAAATGTTGGATAAATCTGCGGAATGCGAAAGGATGGGTGGAAAATTACGCCATTTGGGAATCGTTATTCGTAAGGAACTTCCTCTCTTTTTGGCGCAAAATTAAAGCAAATAGCGAGAGGTATTTTAACCAATCTGATGCGTAAAATGTGTGTTTTGTGCACATATGTGTGTGAGTGTGTGTGGGTCGCACTCGCACAAATAAAACAGCTGTGGTGATAAAGTTGCGTTAAAAGGCTTTGAGTAGACTTTGTTTTACCTTCGTGTACAGATTGTTTGGAAGTTTGTCTTTAGTACTTGTCTCCGTGGGTAAAGAAACACTTTTATGAGTAGCAGTAGAAATCAAAAGATAATGGAAAGACAGAGTGCCGGCAAATTCTCTGGTCCTTTGATAATGAGGAAAAAACAAGTGAGTATGCAGTCAAAGACATCAGCCAAAGTGGCTGAGCGCGTAAAAACAACGCACGTAAAGGCAGCAATTGATACCATGTGAAACAGAAACCAAAAATGCATCAAACACGGTCGCCTGGAACAACTGTAAAATATCCCCTGCCATTAGCTCTGAATTCAGCTAGGCGATGACAGTTTCCCGAGGCATTGAGTCCTGAATATAGATGGGAAGTAACGTACCGTTTAATTGCACTTTCAAGTGGAAACAATGACTGCCTGAGAATGTAAACTATCATTAAATAAAGCAACTGCGTGAAATAAATGTAGTAACTTGAAAGAAAACGTTAACCTGAGCATAGTTGAGTTTCTTCGTTTAAAACCTGCATGTGCCATCTAAACATTTCAACACTGACTCTTTAGGATTGTCTTGGATAAACAAACAAACAAACACACCGACGAACAAACAAAACCCTGAAAAGAAATTACAGATGCACTGAACACACAACATTCGCAGATAATTATGTATTCCTCTTCCCTTCTTTATTGTGAGTACCTTTGACAAAATGGCGCTTGTGGCCAATCTCTGGCTTCTGAAGATATAATTAGTATAGCAACGTGGGATTAGAGAGGCCAAAAAGCTACAATGTAAGAGGGAGGGAGAGAGAGAGACAGTGCTTTGTTTCCTCAGAAAAGACGCAAACACTAAAACAATTTGTTTCCCCAAAATGACTGGGGAAAATAAGAGTCACAACCGCCCTCTCCGCTTGAGAACATGCCGAAATTTCGCGGGCTGAATCAATTTTACGGTAAAGAAAAACAATTTGTCCCTGGCCGGAGATAACTCTGATAGCTCGTCGCGCGTGGAGACCAGAGTTAACTTTTCTTGTCGTTATGGACGATGTTATACGCTTCCATCTTCCAGAGATAACCGAAAACAGGCCAATTCTTTTTTCGACTGACCCCGATTCTCCGATGACAAGTAGTTTTGAGAAAGAGAGAGAGAGCCTGGAAAGATGTGAGTGAGTAGTCGACAGGTCCCCCGTCTCCATGAGCTAGATTTCTTATCTTATCCGGGGTTAGCGTGGAGATTGTTTTGGTTTACCCACCTACTCACTGTTGACTTTCGACCAGTTTCTGAACTTTCCACCATCCTACAGTACATTCCCGGCGTTTTCTTAACCGACGACCTGTCTATCAATGTAATATAAAACATCTGAAATGCCCAGCTTGTAATCTGCCTGCCCTGTCGGAGTTCTGACTTCAGAGACCTTTCAAAAATCGCTGTCACGGATTCGGTTATTTCCTGTGTCCATTTGCTCCAGGAGACTTCTCGTCATTGACATTTATTTAAAGATTTTATTACTTAGGAAGATTATGCCTTCTTCATGTTGCCCAGTAGGAATAAATTTCGATCATTTATTTAAGCATTCTTTCTACATCTTCTTAATTCCTGTGTGTTTCGGTCTTTAGTTTAGGAAGTTTCGCTGCTCTTGGCATTTATACCTCACTTTTCTTGTTTGTATTTTCTTGTTGTGGTCGGGGATTCGTTTTTTAGAATTTTGTCCGGGCAGCGACCTTGTACGGCCTGCTCTTCACGATTTCCAACTGCCATGGTATCTTTAACGTGCGCAACGTGCACAAGAGCCCTCCGAGTTTTTCTTTCTTATCCGAGGAGATTGGATGCTCGATCCTACGTACCGTAGGATCAGAGACAGGAAAATATGAGAAAAATTCTAAACTTCCAACATGCCTGCACCGACCGGAATTCGAACCCGGTACCTTCGGCATGAGAGGCAATCACCTTGCCTCTAGATCCCCGGGTCCCCTATTTATTCCTGTGTTCACTCGCTTCTTTCTTTGTACCCCTCTCTCTCTCTCTCTCTCTCTCTCTCTGTCTGTCTCTCTCTCTCTGTCTGTCTCTCTCTCTCTGTCTGTCTGTCTGTCTGTCTCTCTCTCTCTCTCTCTCTCTCGTTTTCTTGTATCCTTCTTTCCCTCCATCTTATCCTAAGAGCTGTCCATCTTCACCTCTCTCAGACGAGTGTGTGATAATTGTTCATATTATTCACTTGCTGTGCTCTCGAGGTACGCGCCTAACCGCCAAGTAACCCCCCCCCCGCTCCTCTCTTCCCTTTTATCCTCTTTTTTTCCCTCCCCCTCTCTCTCCTTCTCTCTCTCTGTCTCTCCCTCTCTCTCTCTCTTTCTGTACATGACGTGTGTCAACCGTAAACACTATAATGATCTTACGAAATTCATCAAAACGCACTCTTTTACGCTATCCACCTGCACTGTACAGGTGTTATCTAGCGCCAGGCGTACAACTCTGTAGGTGAGTTCACGGAGACGTGAGCCGTGCATGCTGAATCCATTTTCCGCCTTGTATTGTTCTGCCACTCACCAGCAAGAATTACCCGAATCACAAAGGTAATTGCTCGCCAGTTCGCGATTGAAACAACAGGTTTTACACCCAAAAGAACACCTGTAAAGCAAAGGCCGGGCAGCTTTACACAGTTTCGTTTGAAATTCTCAACTTCGCTCTATGCAGAGTTTTTTGCTCTATCTTTTTACTCGTATTACGAAGACCAAAAAAAAAGAAAAAGGCAAATCCAGAAAAGGGAGTGAAAGTCAAGAAAAACAAGAGGCTGAAGGGTGAAGACGGAGAAGAAGAAGAAGATAAGAAAGAGAGGATGAACAATAACGACATCTCACGACCTTTGTTCCTGTCTGTTCCAACTCCTCTTTCTGCACAACTGAGAAATTCCAAGTTAAACGTTTGCGGCTTGGATATTATGATAAGGAGTTAGAATAAATCGAAACTGTGAAACAGTGCAACAACTCAATTTAAACGAGTGTCAGCGGGTTGATACCTCGTCTACATACTAAAAGATCTCCAGTTTTTCAGAAATGGAGATAGAACAAACAAGAACTAAAATCACGATCCGTTAAAAGGATCAAATAACAATTCTTTGTCTTCTCATGTAAATAAAATGCTCGCACATACAGGCAAACTACCTTACTGACAATCTGTCTACCAATTCTCATATTCTTTTTTTTTTTTTTTCACTGAGCAGTTTCGTTTTTTTTTTTATTCGCTAAGCACATTAATTATAATTATGGACCTACTCCAATTACAACTGTGTATATTTTTCATTTCAACATATCATATAACAGAGCGAGAGGGTAAACATGTAGACACCTAAAACGTCTTCACTACGTAACCAAATATTATGAAATTTTGTGAACTGCTTCAATTTTTGACGATAAGTTACATCAACACATCCATTTGGGACAAGATGTAATCTTGAATATTGTTTAGTTCCTTTTGGGGGGGGGGGGGGGGGTTGTTTTGAGCCGCCAAAAAGAGACACATTTTCGTCGAGTAGAATGGAAAAGTATAACTGGGAATTTCTTTGCGAGTACGTAACCACCATTCTAAGAATGGCACTTTAGTTAGTTCATTTAATTTTATTGGATTCTAAACCAAAGAGACTCAAGAATATCAAATCCTTTCGGTTCGCTCTATACTTTCCACACCTTCACACAAACCGGTAGAATTTCTGTTCACTTAATTGTCGTTCGTTCCCCCATCAGTCTTTCCACACAGAATTGCTTATACTGGCCAGTTCTGACCTTGTTATTCTCCAGAACCCCAATGTGCCGGGTTTCATTCGGGCCATCTGAATGGACGGTCAATAGCTAGAGAAGATTAAGTGAGGAATACTCACAGTCAAGGGAACCCTGAAGCCAGCAGATGAAAGAGAGAGAGAGGCGATATGGACGAATACGCTAATACAACTAGGAATCAGCGGCGTAGCAAAAAGGGATGACAGGTCGAAAGCAGCAAAAGGCCATTTTGGATGAATACGCAAACTAAGAATCAGAGGCGTGGAAAGATAGGACGACAGCAGCAGAATGATAGAGAGAAGTCATTATGGACGAATACGCTAATACAGCTAGGAACCAGCGGCGTATAGCGTAGCAAGATAGGACGAAAGAGACCGATGATAGAGAGAGGTCATCTTGCATGAATAGGGAAATACATAAGAATTAGGAGCGTAGCAAGAAGTGTCTACACGGGGGAAAACAGGAGATGATACAGAGAGAGGGCATTATGAAAAATACGTTCATACAACTAAGAATCAGGGGCGCAGCAACAGGGGACTACAGGACATTGCTCCTCTCCATCTTCACCCCCGAATGCTGGTTTGAGGAGGTGGGGGGGGGGGCGGATCTCATTTATCGTTCGAGGCAATAGTACCGAAAATGAAGTTAAATGTCATCGGGGCAGAACACTCCAGAACATACATGGCCCCCTACCCCTAGCACTAGGAACCCTCGACATGCCCTGATAGGAATAGACGTTTAGTGTGTGTGTGTGCGTGTGCTTGGGGGGAGGGGGGGGGGTGAGGTTGTCGGTAAACGAAACAAAAACTACTAGAAAAGCTCTGAAAGAGAACTTAAACAATGAAATCGAAGTAAAACAAGTCCTAGTTAAAAGGCGAAACGTCATTGAGCAGATATTTTCAGCAGCAACAGCAGAAAATAAGAACAACAATTTAGCCTCAACAGCAACAAAGGCAACTAATATTTTTATATTTTTGTACCATTCACTTTATTTCCGTTGTTGATGGGCATAATGTATTTTTTCGGGCGGGTTTCGCTCAAAGCTGTCTGATTAAATGAGCCGATGCGGCGAATTCACTGAAAAATACAATCTGACAACAGGATCTGGACGAGAAATGGCGTGAAAATGACAGGCAGGAGAGACGGAGAGACAGGGAGAGAGAGAGAGAGAGAGAGAGAGAGAGAGAGAGAGAGAGAGAGAGAGAGAGAGAGAGAGAGAGAGAGAGAGAGAGAGAGAGAGAGAGAGACAGAGACAGAGAGAGAGGGAGAGAGAGAGGGAGGTCATCATGACACAATGAGGGAGCTATATTGAAGATTAATGAACTGAGAATCAAAGAATGCCTCGGTGACAAGGAGAATGAAAAAAAAAAGCACAAACAAGAAAAGGTGGAGAGAGAGAGAGAGAGAGAGAGAGAGAGAGAGAGAGAGAGAGAGAGAGGGTGAGAGAGGCAGCGAGAGAGAGAAAGAGATTGGGAGTGTATGTGTGTGAGAGAGAGAGAGAGTTTTAGCAATGAACAAGGCTTGTCATCGCTAACTGAGAAAGTACCGACTGTGGTACCGATGGCGCCCCATAGCTGTAGATTACCGCTGATGAAGCGATACTAAACATACCACACTGCCTTTAGCAGATTAACTGGTATTGTCCTTCGCATCCGCTCAGCTATCGTTACGGAATGACGTGTGAAAAACTCTCCTTAGCTCAATAGCGGTGAGGAACGGATGTTGTGGACACGTACACGGAGGTAAAGAGTGTTTTGCGGCATTTTCCGTGAGAATAGCAGAGCGGAGCGGATGCTATGGACAAGATCATTAAATCAGCACTTTTTTTTTTCAGCCCTGCACTCTCAGGACCAATGGAATATCAGCTTCAAGTTTCAAGTCTAAAGTTTATTGTAAGCCTGGCGGCCAATTCAAAATATACACAAGAATCGTGTATACAAGATTTGGAAAGACAAAACAAAAACAAAAAACACCACACAGAAAAACGCGGTTGGTAATGGTATTCACTCTCTCCTCCCCTTGCTGCCTAGGACAATTTATACATTTACTGTCATGATCACATTAGGATCATAAATGCCGTGCTAGGTCACGACGTCAGTGAGTTAATTTTTACGATCTTGTTGATTATAACCAGCGTAATTTGTCCTTGAGCTGTTCTCGTGAACAGTTTGTTTTGAAACACCTTTTTTCTGATAGACGGAGAGAAGGAGGGGCGAGACAGAATAAATGTATAGCTAGGAATGACAGAGCAGTTCTCGACCCCGTGATTTTGATTAACATAGATAAGGGGCGAGTAAAGGTAGTTTATTTAGACGCTTAGTTGGCGTTCGGAAATTCGTGCATAAGAGTAGAAAGCACGGGGTTTGAAGATTTTAGTAGTTAATGTTTAGCATTTTAAATTTTGTCCAGACCGTAAAATTGACGTTGATTTTGGCGCAAGGCCATGACAAGCATAAATTAATATTGCAGGCTGAGCTGAAGCGACTGCACCAATCAAATGTATGATTCTGGACGGAAGGTCGAGACATAGCTTTAGTATTTAAACCCGTGCAGAGCTTAGATAGAGGCCACATGTAGACAATCCATTTACGAGGTGGACGGCGATAGTCCTCAGCCAGATGAGAGACATAGAGACGCAGTTGAGCAGTCCATATTGTGAGGAGCGTGATGTTTTAAAGCTCCAGAGCCTAAGCTACTTGGTTTGATATGAACCCACAGCGTTTACATCCAGCGCTCTCACTCCCAGTGAGGGCCGCATGGTGAGAGTCCATACTAATTTGTAATGATGAAAGTGAACCGTTCTACTTACTTTTGAAGACAGTTTCAGAGCTACCGCCAGACAACGCATGGTTGTACAAGCATTCTCCATGGCGTGTCTAGAGGAAATGTCCATATCATAACATGTCTCATTGAATTAATAGAATTTAAACTGTTATATCCGTCGCCACGTGCGCGGATTCTATTTGGCATCTAACTCATATGACCTGCAAGTAGTTAGAGTGAATAAGTTAGTCTTTATAGAAAGCTGTAGTTTCATTAGTTAGATTCAGTTGCCTTTGAATTGATATTTATATTTATAATTATATTTGTTACATTAATTCCTGTAATTAAACTGCCCTACAGTTCTGCTAAAAATCAAAGCAATTGATTTATTTAGTTTTTAGAGGGCAAGTATTTTTTTTGTGTGTTCGTCGATTGTGGGAGCGGACCTCGAAAGAGTGTCAGTCGAATTCTCCCCATCTAGATCTAACCCACATCGCGACATTTACTTACAATAATATACAAGAAAATCTAAAAAAAAAACAATTTTTAAAAAATTGCCAAAGTCGAACGTACGTCTTTCATGCAAGATCAATAGGCTACTGACGATAACGACGATGAAGGTTGAAATAAAAAACAACAACAAAAAACCTGACCAATCAAAATGACACACAGACCAAATTACGGTCATTTACGGCGAGACACAAAATGGACGCAAAAGAACTTTTAAGGAAGAAGTAGACCCAGTCAACAATTCCGGCCAGGCAACCACTGTTCTAATGACAGCGGTAAAGTAATGACTGAGATAGTCAGAACAGGGGCCATCCACAAAGTACTATGCTTTTTTTTGTTGTTGTTAATCCGGCTCCTTTTCGATGGCGCCGCGATGTTAGTTAGTACTTTCCTGTTTATCTGACAGTCTATAACAAGTGTTGTTGAAATAACTGTATTTGCCTTTCTTTACCACTGTTATCTTTTGGTTATTGTTAATGCACTAATTTTTCATTACCTTCTTGTTGACTACTCGCTCGAGGGACTGGGTAGGCGGAGATTGGGAGGAGGAAGGGGATGAGGGAAGGACTAATGTTAAAGCTACACGTGCAGAAGACTAATGAATAGTTAATATTAGTATCCTAGGTCCATACGGGTCACGGGGCGGAGCAACCCATAAGCCTGCACCGGAGTGGCGCCATTACTATCAAATATTTACCCGTCACCATCCTTTAACCCTAGCCAAAAACACACACACACACAAACAAAGTATGTACTCTTGATTTTGGCTGTTTCTGGGGCCGCCCCCCTCCCGTCATGTATGCCTGCCTGGCCTCAACCCCCCCCCCCCCCCCCCACATTCTGTATGGACACACAGCCACTAGAATGTCGAATATCTATGATTAGCCCTTGATGTTTGAAAACTTGAAAATGGCATATTGGATGAACTTTTCGAGTATTTCAATTAGAGATGAGATTTTTATTACATTGTCTAACAATTTAATTTGCTGAAAATAAAAAAAAGTAAATAAACCTAGACTTTTCACTTTAATACCATAATTGAAAAACGTATGTAAGCTCCTCAGAAACGCTTGTCCCCCAGGTTCGCTTTAGTACACTGATGACCCCCCCCCCCCCCATCCTCAGAGCGTGCATACTTTATGTATGACCCTAAAGGACTTTTTCAGAAGTGAGAGAACCCGAGAGTACCCAACAAAGCGATCAATTTCAAACAGACCCCAGGCTTGTCAAATGGCCAGCCAACAATTAGAGGACAGTCGAGAGTCTAGCGACAATATTGTCGGGGCAAAAAGTCATTATTTCTGTGTTTGAACAGATGTGCGCGGACAGTATCGCGCTAAATCTGGCTACAAAAAACAGTTATGTTGTCAGCCATCGATCACTAACATACGCTGGTCACTAAGGAAGTTCGTTTAGAGGTTGCGCCTTCGTGTCTTCTTCGGCTAACAGAGGAATAATTGTGTTCTATGTATATAATTTAAAACGTCCTGCATTCTTAATCTTAACTTCTTGCAATTTCTCCGCTCTCCTCACCGACTTTTCCTTAGGGTGGTATCATACTAACCCCGGAACGTCACAGCCAGTTGCTGCCAGCAAAATATACACCCAAGACATAATGGCAGAAGCTGAGTGTGTCTGACCGGGCTTATTATGATAAGTATAAGATCTTCTCGGATTATACTAAGAAAATGCAGAAAATTGTAGTGTGCACTTTTTGTCCGTCTCCAGCTGACTGTGCCGTCCCGGGCTTAGTGTGATACCCTCCTTAGCCATTTATCTGCTCTGTCCATTGGAAAAAGAATTAAGAAATTGAATGCATAGAAAAAGAACAACAACAACAGCAGCAACAACAACAACACAATGGAATGAATGACAGCAATTAAATAAATGTAGTATTATTATCGTTTCATGACATGATGAAGTGCCATTTGGAAACGTCCTAACCAAAAGTTCGGATAAGCAGACGCTTCCATCCATCCATTCATTCATCCATTTATATTTTATCCACCATCCACCGCCTCATCTATCTGTTCATCCATCCACCTGACCGTTTCTCTAACCGTTTGCCTGTCTGTTTGACTATCTTTCTAATATCTTCCACCTAGTTTTGTGGTATGTCTGGCCAATCTATCAAACTGATTCTCTCGTCACAGAAATATATCTCAGGCTAAAACAACAACAACAACTGCTTTTGAAGCCAATGAACAGTGTACCTCACAGAACTTGGCCCCTCAGAACGAAACACAACACACCAGCACCATAACGCCAGCTTTTGCGGACACTTCTACCTGTGGAACTCACCAATCAAACCCGATATTATGTACCCAGTGACATCCAGACGTTCCATAACCCCTTGCCAGACATAACCACGGTCATCTTGTAACCTCGTTTGAACTGGCTTTCTTACCAGGAAGTTAATTAGCCCCAAATGTCGTTAATGACGTTATGGACAAGAAAAGAAACCATAAAGAAATGTCATAACGAAAGAGATGGAATTATCGTTCTTTCAAATCTGTAAAAAAAAATTATTTTTTTTAAAAATAAAGAAAAAAGGAAAAAAATCCCGATCGCTCCAGTGGAAATTACAACTTCAAATGCCAGGACAAAATGTGTGGGTGGATCTGACAAAATTGAAATTTCTACACCTTCTCAAAAAATCAGAATAAAATATTTCTAAAACGATTTCAAGCAACTTGTTTTAACTGAAGGCAGAAAAATGGCCAGTCTTTCATGCTACAGGCAAATCTCAATTTCCATACAAAACTTTTCCCCCTTTTGGGGGTGTTTTCACAGGAATTTGGTCTTTCGCCTTAAGCCAGATTTCGACAGATCCACTCACATAATCTGTAAACGAGGTGATTAAAGAAGAAGTGACAACTTTCAGATATTTATTACTCAATATTTAAATTAACTGTGTAAATATTTAGGTCATGTAGCCATACCAGGCTTTGACTGCATGCAGTGAATTATTGGGAATGTGCAAATGATTAGGGCTACTCAACATGTTCAGCGTCCGTTCATCTGAACACTGTGACCTATGCGCGCACCGCTGCATCTTCTATTTGGTACGCATGGCTCGTCTGATAAAAATTAATGCTTAAACCTGTCCACAGAGCAAGACAACAAAAAAAAACAAACATACAAATTAAAAAAAAAAGCAACATCAAGTGGGATTTAACAGCGTTAAAAATAACACGCTGAACAAAGACAGCACGATGTCCGGCTTTAAGGGACAAAACACAAAGATGCTCCAGGAAGCGTTGGAGTGTTAAGGGGGTATCATACTAAGCCCGAAACGGCACAGTCAGCTGCTGGTACACAAGAAGTGTACACCATAATTTCCTGTATTTTCTTAGTAACTCAGGGAAGACTATCATACCAAGCCCAGCCAGACACAGTTAGCTTCTGCCATTATTTCCTGGGTGTATATGTTACTGGCAGCAACTGGCTGTGACGTTCCAGGCTTACTACGATACCCCCTTTTACTAAACTTTGGATGCCTGCTTGTTGCCATACATAATTTATATCCCGCGAGCCAGCCCGTCAAATGACAGTTCTGATGAGGGAATCGTAATGTACACAGTGCAACATGCCAGTGGTACAGCCAAAGAGAGTTTAAGTTTTGCAGTTCTGCAACAGCGGGAAATACATAAAGGAAAGAAAATAAGAGGAGGAGAATAAAAGATGGCTGGAAAATGGGATCTTTGGCTGGCCTAATCAGATGAAGTATGCTGAAAATGGGAAGAGAAAGGAAGAAAAAGAGAGAAAGAGAGAGAAAACAAAAATACAGCATTCTTGAATTTGATGCATCGTTGGCGAGAGAAGGGTTGAAAGCAATGCACCAGGGGATTCCTGTTTTTATGATTCCTCATACTATATAGCTAGACAGTAGTGCTGCCGTTTCTTGAAAAAAGACAGTAAGCGCAAAAACAAAAAATAAAAAACAAACAAATTCTAGAGGAGTCTAACAAAAAAAATAATCGTTTTGACCTGGGTTCTATTCCCATTTTGTGATATTCAAAAGATCTTTTAGTCCTACAAAATTATAATCCCAATCTAGAAATATAGAGCTCATTTCCTTCTATAAAATCATGTAAACAGGTGAATTTGAAGTAGTTTGACACCAGGAGATTTCTGCTTTTTGTTATGATGCCTCACACTATATTTGCTAGGGAGGAATGCTCCCGGAAAAAACGCTGTAAATGCAAAGCAACAACGACAACAGCAACAAAAATCCTACAGGAGACCAAAAAAAAATAAAAATCATTTTAATTTTGTTCAATTTCCATTTTATGATTTTCAAAAGATACTTTTAGTCATACAAAATTATAACCCGGATAGAAATATAAGGCACATTTCGTTCTATAACTGATGTTTAAATAACAGTGAATTTGACCTAGTTTGACATTACGCAGTCTTTGTAAGCAACATGGCAGAACGATGAACAAACTACAGTTGAGTGGTTTTCAAAGTCTCAGGCCATAGACCCATCCCTACGATCACAGTTTTCCTCAATTCCTTCCCCAGTTTGAAATGTCATGTAATTTTCACCATTGTGGCTTTACAACAACAATTATTGAAAAAAAAAAACAGGTTATGAAACTAAATTTATCTATTAACTGCAATCAAATGCATGAAACAAAACGAAATCGTGAATGCCAGATAGCTCTTGACCCTGCAAGGCAGATCTCTCTATTTCGGTTCTGTTAAGACTTGTTCTTATACGTAGAAATCGTACAGCAGGTTCCTCCCTGGAAAATTCCTCCTCTTAGATTCGAAATTCCACCCTTTAGATTCGAAATTCCTCCCTTTAGATTCGAAATTCCTCCCCTTAGATTCCAGATTCCTTCCTTTAGATACCAATTTTCTTCCCTGAGAGCTAAGAGTCTTCTGTCTGAGAATCACTGAACTACAGGGCAGGTCTGGATCATTCTTCCATTTTCCATTTGCGATGTAAATAGACCTGTCTGTCATATCAAGCTACAGTTAACTCTGTTGCGCCCAGACAGACACAGATTGCACTATCTTAACCTACTGATGGGGTTTTTACGCAAACTTGATTTTAAAATGTCAAATAGATGCGGAAATAGAAATGTTTATCAAGAAAAATTATCGATTGATTGATTAAAAAGTGTTAAGAAAAATAGGGCATTACACAGCAGTTGAAAATACGTTTCAAAATAATGTGGAACTCTGGACTCCAGAGAGTTAACAAGGTACAACGTTTTTACATTTTTCCTGACTTATAGTTTGGTGGTAATCATCTGTGTAGGGCATATTCCAAGAATTAACCCACACACGACTCTGTTTCTTGAAAAAAAACAAAAAAACAAGACCGTCAATACCATGCTTTTTTGTTGTTTCTTTTGTTGTTTTTTTAAAAATAAATACGTCATACAGATGCCTCAGATATTGTTCCAAAGCTCTCAAGTAATGAGGAAATTTCTAGCAATGTTCCGAAACACAAACACTAATATGCACGTTACCGGCGGCAGCAATCTTCCTGGCAAACCAGTTGCTTAGCAATTAAATCTACATACATGTACGCGACTAGTTTGTGTGTATGTGTGTGTGTGGGGGGAGGGGGGGGGGGAGAAGCATGGAAAATTCTTAAGCAAATGCTTCATCACAGAACCACAGAACAGTTGTCATTCTTTTTAATCACAACTTCGTCGTCCATTTGTGCACAAAAGTAGATTTCTCGAAATCTGGCTTCGTACATTTTCACGACCGGGAAGTTCAACTGCCTAGAAATAGACAGTCCCGCAGGATATATTCCAAGAATATTCCACTCTGAAAAAATGTTGTCAGAAATCCTAATTCTTAAAGATAACAAGAATCGCAAGTCTGAAATAACGACACAACCATTATCACCAACAACCGATAAAAGCAACGCCGACAAGGACAACTGCAGCGATAATAACGACAACGACATCGGTTCTCTACCAAGGAATATAGAGAAAAACCAACGCACTCGTAATTTTTTACTTGAACAATGATCCCCCCATGGAATTTGGCAGAATTTCAAGACACAATATAAAAATACGAGGGCTGATGTTATCTCCCTCGCTCATCCTCGTAATTACGTCTCTGGGAATTGTTCTCTCTACATGCGCGCTCGTCTTAAAACTTCTTTACATCCCCGGGTACAAGACAAGCAATTATTGTATTTAAAGACTGGCAATGGAAAACTGCCATGCCGAAATAAACATCCAATACAATGTGACCTCCCTGCTGATCTTGGTGTGTCAGAGTTCAAGTAACGGAAACCTCACCCTGTATCCTGTAATAAACTGTATTCTTCAAACGTAGGGAATAGCTAAAAGGAAAAGTGTTTTTCCACCAAAGAAGGCAGACAATAAAGGTAAGCAGGAGCTTGGGGCAGACAGAAAGAAAATAATGCAGATAAAATGTGAGGCGATCAGAAGTGCATGTGCCTGGTAAATGCTCACAGACGAGAAACGGGAGTGAAAGGAAGAAAAAAAACAAGTGGTCAAGGTGGGGATCAAACCAACTACCTCTTCTACGGCACCAACCGCCTTGCCAGGAAGAAGCAAACAATCCGCTTAATCGTTCGGTCATTCCGTCTCTCAAAATAATTTTTTTTTAAAAAGATGAGATTGAGACACTTCCAGTCACCTCATATTAATTTTCTCTCCCAAATTTTCTTTCCAAAATTTGAGACTGTGAGAAAAATTGTCATTGGTACAACTCAGCACCGAAGAGGAGTATTAAACCGCAGATTATCTATGCACAGAAAGTTTTCGTCTAAAAATGGCACACCTGGAGCACAGCCTTTTCGGCTGTCTAGTAATAATATGCATAGCTAAACTGCACAGTGCAACAAATCAATGATTTCTGAAATGCGAGAACTTTTGATAACTGTTTGAACTTGTTTGAACCAACCTATCGTTTGCGCTCCAGCCTTTATGGTAATAATATTATGCTTGCCGAATGGTTGCTACAGTTTCAAACGAAAGTTAGGCAGGCTTTTGTGTGTGTGTGTGTGTGTGAGAGAGAGAGAGAGAGAGAGATAGAAAGAGAGATAGAGAGAGAGAGAATGAGAGATGTAGAGGGAGAGAGAGAGAGAGAGAGAGAGAGAGAGAGAGAGAGAGGTAGTGAGAGAGGGAGAGAGAGAGAACGGAATTTTTCTGATTTGCTGACAATGATTTTGTCTTCGTGACTAGATCTGGAAAAAGGGAAGAAGTGGAGGGGAAGGAGATGTGGGGGGGGGGGGGGTGGGGGGCGTTTGATACGAAAAAATGACATTGATAACGGGAGGAGACGATATCATCAGCCTTTGCTTCTTCAGCGGACCCTGCACTCAGAACTGCTCACCCACAGATTCCAGACGCCCCAGACCCTGCCATGATTTCACCCAGCACGTCAGACAGCTATAGCCACCACAAGAGCGTGCAAAACGCATGAAAAATGGTGTGTCGAAGAGAAGTCTGGCAATCGCCCGGCTGTGTGACTCTTTATCTTTCACTTCAAAATGTCAAATATTGTTTGTCATGGCCTAGATGACACGTGATTACACGCACTGTCCGCCGCACTGACACGGCTGGTACACAGCCCCACCCACTCAAACACGGAGTTGTGCGTGTACTTCTCCAAGCTCACTGTCACCCACTTTATCATCATAGATGGGAATGTAAATTGGTTCATAAAGAGCGGGCAAAGAAAAGACCTAGAAAACCCAGTATAGGACATTTCTTTTCGACAAAATCGTCACTGTCCCCAAAAACTGTAGTAATTTAAAAATTCGAAACATCGATTTATGTATGTACAAATACATTAAACTACATTCAAAGCCGCATCGAATGATCTTGGTTAAAGACTCTTGACCCGAAAAAGAGTCGAACAGCAAACTTTCATAAATTCAGCGTCCCTAGACCACTTGTGCTAAAATGAAACAGTTTTTTGCATCTCCTGAAACAAGTAGCCAAAAACAATTACTACAGTTTTAGGGAACGGTGACGAAATAGCTCAGACAAATTCAGTGGTATTAACCTTTACCGCCTGTACCAGATTGAAACAAACGGCTCAAATTCAATAACATTAATCCACACTGTCTGGTTAAAAACGCTCAAATACAGTAGTATTAACTCTTGCCGTCTGGACAAAATAAATCAGATAAATTCAGTAACATTAACCTCTAGGGTCTGAAGTGTCATATAGTACATGAAACAGTATTCGGTACAGAAGTATATCTGACATTTAACACAAACCATTGCTGTGCAGGGTCTGACAAAATACAGTTTATCCACCTATATCTGGAGTAATTGTTTTACGTACAACGTATTGTAGAGGTTCAACAATAGGGTACTGAAATTGTAGCGAAACTGTCCAGATATTTGTGAGTGGATCTGGCGAAATCGGGATCAAAGTGAAATTTTTACACCTCTAAAAAATCAAAATAAAATATTTCTAAGACGATTTCAAGCAAAATAATTTAACTAAATGCAGAAAAATTAGTAATTTTTCATATTATAAGCAAATGTCATTTTTGTAGAAAATTTTCTTCCCCTTTGGAGGGGTCTTCACAGGAATTTGGTCCTTCAAAATAATTTATTCATCCGATTTCGCCAAATCCATTCAGATGTTTCAGAGTTTGACCTTTCGTCGTGTTCCACTTCTAAGGCGTTTAGAGTAAATATTCCATTTTAAAGCAGCAAATACAAAATAATAATAATAATAATAATAATAAAAGGCTAGGGGAAAACAAACAACAACGCCGGCCGAGCAAAGGGAGAGGGTCTAGCGAACTGACCCACAGAGATAATGACGAAATGAAGCAAAAACCACATTATACAGATAACAGAATAACGCAGGGGACTAACTGTTTAACATGTGAATTCTGACGATACATACTACAACATAAATCAACCAACATCACAACAAACCACGATCATGGCACGCTGTTATCGGAATGATTGACTGATGCAGGAGAAAAAAAAAAGTAAACAGAAAGAAAACGAAATGGAATAAAAGGCAAAAACGCAGGCAAATATTGTACTTGCAATCATTTTGATGGGGCAACTTTTTTTTAATCTTTTTTTTTTTTTTTTGCTCCACACTAGAGGCAGATCGTTAAAACTTGTACTGGTCACAGGGATTTCTTGATCAGATTGAAGTGCTTCATTTGGAATATTAAAAGTCACGGCAACTGGAAGTGGACGGTGTTCTAAACAGAATTCTGCATAACACGAAGGCTTTGTACTGAGCCAAGGATAAACGGCGGCCTCTTATTTAGTGGACACACATCTTCTTAAATGTATTAATGTTCTAAGCTCAAGCATTTTGGTAAATACGATAATGTTATCTTTCCAGAGAGAAAATTTTGGAAATTCCAAATATTAACACGACAGATTCAATATGCAAACGGAATTGTACGATTTGGTAAGTTTTATAGAAGGTGAAAAAAAAAAAAAGCTATTACACACAAATAGGTATTTAACTGGGTTTTTTTTTTTTTTTTCGCTTTTGAACTTCATTTCCCAAAATTGCTGCAGGGTTAGGTCAGAAATGAATGGACAGATGGATGTAAATACTATTTGTCAATATTCTGGTTTCTAAGGGGTAATGCTGAAAATGAACAGAATTAAATACCAGGTCTCTTTGTCGCCTTTGTTGGAATGGGCTATCAGTTTGACATTATTCTGTCTTCAGAAATACAGTCAACATGCATGAGCTGGCTGGACAGGGAAGCAAAAGCCAAGTCCAGTACCGAGTTATCGGCATGATAACAATCCTGAAAGCGCTGGAGTCCCCAAATAATTCTCCCCGGGACTCGCTAATCTTACTAAAACTCCTTTTCCAACCCCAAACGTGCCAGGATCGTGGGCCGGGGCCAAGCTGTGTGGTCGCCGCCGCCTGGGTTTCATAAGGTCAGTGGGTGAAAAAAAAAAGAGTGGTCATCCGTCGATGTACAGTGACCTTTACATTTGACAATCAATAAGCAGCTGTGAACTCTATCACCAAGTGAATTTCCCATCCCACCCGCGCGGACTTTCGCAATAGCTAATCTCACTCCCGCCCGGTCCCTGCGTCACAGAAAAGACAACAGTCCTTCCCGGACCAAAGATCTTCAAGTGTCTGCATAGTATTACAATTTATTATCCCTGTGTGGGACTCTCCTACAACTGGAAACACAACATTTAAAGTTTGGGCTGTTATGGGTTTGCAGTGTTCCTAGCAGGCGTGGACTATTTTTGAAAATGTATCAGTTCACGTCCGCCCTACCCTCTCTTTTCAGTCTTCAAGCGGGAGAAAAAGACACATAAATGTCAATTACAACCATAGATACACTATGACTGCATTAGAGTACAGCACGGCTTCACACAGGTGCTGAACTCACTAGGCTAATACTAGAGTCTAGTATGTCCTGACCGAAATACGCGTTGCTATCGTTCTGACTCATCCAATAACTAGAGTTGATAGGTTTGTACTTTGATCCATCCATATGGTGAAAGCATGCACTGCCGCTCCGTTGAGCTGGAACATGGGGAGTGACCGCTGCCAGTTCTGACAAGCCTTTTGACATCTTCCAGAATTGGGTTCTCAGTCTGATCATTAACATGATTTCATTCCTCTGATCTTTTCTGACACTCCAGAATTTGTGGAGCCAATCTCTCGCCCCACCCCCCCCCCACCCACCCTCTCTCTCTGCCTCTCTGTCTTTCTCTCTTCCCGTTTCTATAAAGAACTGGACCCGAAGTTGTTGCAAAACAGAATTCACCCATAACTATTATTAACGCCGTCTATCCAAGAAAATGCAGTTGTATTGCATCAATATCAGTCGGTTTATTTCGCTCACTCACGATAAATAAAACTGTGAGGAAAATAACGAAAAGAAAACGACGCATCGAGCTACTAAACTTGCTCACAAAAACAAAAAAAAACAACTCAGAAACCGACAATATTAGCATACCTTTAGCAACCAACTGACGCTTCTAACCAATTGGTTATCAAAAAGTATACCAGGAACGAAAGTGTATTCAAGAGCGAGATTACATTCCTGTGTGCCTATACCTTATCATTGCCATCTCCACCTAGCCATCCGATTCTACTAGTCTTTTTCAAAACCTTTTCTTTCGTTTCTCTGAGAACGCCCAGACAACAAAATAATTTGCCGTTGTCGTGGCAACGCCCCCTTTTGAACATAGTCTTTTCACGGGGACAAGGAATAACGACCAAACTATTATCAGTATATAATCTTGACTGAAAAGGATTGAAAGAAGGAAACGAACTACTCGGTGTCGGTGGGTTCTTGATATCCTTTTCGTTCTGCTCAATCCCCAGCTTCTAGATTCAAATTACTGCAGTGGTGCCCACTGGGGACTGGGGTCTACTGTGATAGAACAATCACATTCCATAATTGTGGACATTCTTCTCAAAGAAGTTAAAAAAAAAAAAGGACGAGCTGAGTTGGTTTTCCCTCCTTCAAGCTAAGGGCCGCTGGGAGCTCCCCTTTGTTAAGTTGCAATGGCACTGCAGTCGTGTCGAATTTTATTTTTTAATCTGGGCGAACGGATGGACCTGCAGTCTGCACACATACGAGACACTGGTGCATTGCAGAGTCAGTGGCAGCATGACTGCAACACTACAGCAACTCGCATGTGCGTCGTGCCTAGCCTCAAACGTATGGACAAAATGGGGACCACGCGGTGTTCATGCTCTGTCAAGGACAGTTTTGTATAACGTCCATTAAAATTGCCATTGCCATAATTATATCCGTGTACCATCTGTCTTTGCCATGTTATTTCTCATGTATAATATCAGTGACAGTTCCATCTTCGTCATCACTCTCTTTATCACACGGAGGAGAAGAGATTATCAAGTCTAAACCAGCGGTCATTTCCGCAAACAGAATCATCCCCTGCTCACTCTCGCCCTCTCAGCATATTTCTCAGTTGACGTCTCCGGGGATCACGTTTTCTCTGTGTGTCGGGCTCTGATGTTTACACCTGGAATCTTAATGTGCTAAATACAAAATAAAAAATAAACACACGGCTCTGCGCCAGTACTGTGGGGGCGGACATTCATTCACTTCGTCAGCTGTGAGCTCTGTCCGCAGGCTGACGAAGCTGGGTGAGTGAACTACTCTTCTCGCGGCCAGGCTGTGTGTGCACGACACTCTTGCATGTGACACAATTTGTTATTCCAAAACTGCACGGGAAAGAAAATTGAATAACGGAAAAGAAAGAAATATATGAATATTCAGCTTGATCGGATTTGTATTTCCCTCAAGGTCACATTCTCTTCCTCCATATTCCCATATTCCTCACCTTCCTCTTTCATAATAAAATTCATCTTTTCTTAAAAGGAACAACAAAATTCCAACTCCAAAAGTCGCATTCTAAATTTGCTAGTGTTCGCCCCCGATTTACACCAAGGAAAGAACGCCAGAAAACCAGAAAATGCCCGCGCCTCCTGTAGCGGCAAGACTCAATAGTCCACGGAATGCCTTCGCTGAGTTCCCCAGCGCGACGCGACATCCAGTTAGAGGAGCTCAGCTCGACGTGAGCGGAATGCAAACCGAAATTGAGCCTTAGTAGATCAGAATTTGCTCTTCGCACGTTCGACTTCCAGTAGCAACATTCTTTTTTTTTTTTCTTTTAGGATACCGGGAATAATAAATTTAGTCACAGGGAATAGGGGGAAATGTGAAATTGAAAAAAAAACAAAAAACCTTTTTTGGCAAACTAGCGACATTCACCCAATGATACTTTTGCTAGTCTGCTGAAAATACTGTTAATTATAAATTAAAAAAAAAAAAATCTCAGACATCACTCTTTATGACAAACACTACTGCAGCTGCCCGAAAAAACGATGCACAGATGAATAAAAAGAGGCTATGTGATGTGTGAAAAGGAGAGAGCAGAACTCATCTTGTAGCGACATCAAATTCATGAATAAACATCAGCTCATTTTTGATAAATTAACACTTTTAACACCCATTCTCGACCGCTTCTTCCCATTCTTGTGTTACAGAATAATTCTGTACCATGATTTTCTGGTCCAATCTTCAGTGGTCTTCCATCCTCGAACATGGAAAATGACCAAGTCTTTTTGTGTGTGTATGTGTGGGGGGGGGGTGTTAAACGCCGTGCCATTGATGCTATTGATCTCTGGTCAGAAACTGTCTTTGATCGCACTAGAACACTTAACATCTCTCGCTCTCTCTGCTTGTCTCCCTCCTCCGCCTCCTGTTTCTCTTGACGGCTGAAGAAGGTATGGGACTAATTGGAGAACAAAATAAGGAAAGGCTTTGTGCTTGTAACTTACACTGCCTCCAATTTTCCTTCTTCTACCATTCCGACCCCAAATATCAGGAAATGCAATTCCCCAAAGACTCACGCCGGTAGTTGGATAAACTTAACCACGGGATCTTGTGAGAGCAAACTGACCCTCTCTGCCTGTCCCTCACCGACCATAACCACTTTCCGCGATCTCAAGAGATTTGGCGCCATTTTTGTTAATGCCACCGTTATTGCTTCCGGGTGATATAACAGGAGAGTTTTCTCCCCTTCAATTTTTCATATTTCTCTCCCCGATTGACATTCTGGGGAAAAGCAAACAAAAATAAACTTTGCAGTGACAACTTTGGGAATAAACTTTGGATCAGGGACTGCTACATCTGACAAAAACTAAACATAAAGGAAAATTGCAAATAATGCAGGCCGGAGCTTGGGGGGGGGGGGGGGGGGCAGGCCAGGAATTGAAATTGGCAGATCTGTGTATATTGCAGTGTTGGATAGAACATGACTTAGTTCTTTGGGTTCAGTAGGTATAATGATATTGTGTGGGTGGATCTTACAATATCGGGTTAAACGTGAAATTTACATACCTCTTCAAACAAAATCAAAATAAAATACTTCTGATACGATTTCAAGCAAAATATTTTACCTGAATACAGAAAAATGGCTAATCTTGCATACTGTAAGCACATCTCAATTTCCGAGGATACAGGTCCCCCCCCCCCCCCTCCCCTTTGGAGGGTTTTTTCTTGGGAACTTGGTCTTTCACCTCAAGCCTGACATCGTCAGATCCACTGTGACATTAAAATGTCCTTCAGTCATACCGCATAAAATGATAATGAATTTGCCATATCTAGCATTTGTGAGTGGATCTGACGAAATCTACGTAATGTGAAAGACCAAATTCCTGACAAAAGCCCTCCGTATGAAGAAAATGTTTTATATTGAAATTGAGACTTACTTATAATATGAAACATTAGCCCTTTTTTTTCTGCATTCGGTTGAAACATTTTGCTTGACAGCGTCTTAGAACTATTTTATTTTCACTATTTAAAGAGGTATCACCTTTAGCCCAGTTTTGTCAGACCCACCCACGTTATTGGACCCGATGCCAGCAGTATAGTAATCAAAGCATTATGATGTTTAAACTCTTCATTTAATTTATTGAATACATTTGTTTTCTGGAGAGTCGGACATAATATTTGGTTTTGTGTAAATCTCTCACCGTTCTTTGGTATCAGAGCCAGGATTGATTGACTTGAATTTGCGCGGACAACGCTTTAAGACTCACTCTCAAAAGGTCAGTTTGTTCAAATAGAAACAGTGTTTCCTGTGTTGATAATCTTGCATTGGGGGGAGGTATGGGGGGAGGGGGGGAGGAGAGGTAGGGGGGGGGGGAGGCGGAGAAAAATGCTTGGTTCACTAACAGCCTTGCTTTAATTCAAAAGGACACCCGATCAAAGAATCCCTTATCATCAACCGGAAACCACCGTCTTCGGACCTTCATCTTTCTTCACCGGCCGTAAAAACGTCCACCAGAAGGTAAAGGCCACACTACATTACTACTGCAAGGGCTGTCAGAATCCTTGGTCCAGCACTCCCGGATACAGGTCGTAGGAGGAGTGGGAGTTGAAAACTTTAATGTACGTGGATGTAGGCAGAGGGAATGATAAGGAGCATGCTGGCATGCTGGTTTTTTGTCTTTTTACATCATGATTTTCACATGTTTTATTTTCCAAATCATCACGGATATCAATACAAAATATGAATGACGGGAGAAAAGAAAGACAAAGAAACAAAGCAAAGACACAAACCTAAGCAAAATATGAAAATTATATACTTAATATTGGAAAATGGTCAGAGGAACATCCATAATTTTGCCGTATGGGTGAGGTGAACAAAAATTAACACATAACCACAGAACTGGTTCCTTTGACAAAGAGTCTATAAATAGTCGCGTGAATTATAACGAAAAGATCTTTGTCTTATTTGTTTATGTTGCCCTTGACGCCCCACCTTTTAGACAAGATTGTTATCTTTATGCAAGAGAGATCTCGGTGTGCTAATCCGGAGTGACGTAATCCTGCGATACACCATTAGCACGTGCACGTTTGTAGCGGGAGACAAACATTAACGCTGGCGTGAGTTGCGGTTGCATTTTTACACAAGGCAACGCTGAAGTCGTAGCTATGCAGAATATCAGTTTAAATTAAAATAGCTTCACTCGTTCACAAAGGAGAAATAACCGACTTTGAGTCTGAGTTCGGGGGAAGCACGTCCACACGATAGCGGTCAGTTTGTTCTAGGGAGAAACAAGTCCATAGACAAAACATAACAAAATGATAGGCCAGCAAGAGAAGTTTCCAGAAGCGGCCACCAACCACCCAAGAAAAAACCCGAGTACTGTGAAATGAACGCATCACTCTTTATCCGGGCTTATGTTCTATCTTTCAGTTCCGATTTCCTCCGCTCACAGAATCGGAATGAATGAAGGGAAACCACTGCGTCTATGACGGAACGAGACATGTTTTCCTGTTCATGTTTATGACTTTCTGCTCAGCGCCAGGTCTCGTGGGAAAACCGGTAAATCGAGAGATAGTTCTGTACATCGGAGGTAGATAGGTACCGTTATCAGTCAGACGTTGAGCAAGTGTATTTTAGAATTACCGCTGCTCTTCCGTAGACTGACCCAACGCTTGGGGATGATGCACGTAACAACAAGAGTCATAACTCAGAGGGGTAACTACAATGCCAAATTTGTCACTGACGATAACAAAATGATAACGTAAAGTATATTCAAGCCGTGTCTGTTATCAGAATCATCCTGATACACAGAAAATCAGATTTATTATGTTGAATTAAGTTATCTCAGTTTCATTCTGAACTGTCAGTCAGAGACCCGGAAACTGGTGGTTCCCGAGACCTGGAACATTCCATAGAGAAGTCACATGGCTCACGGAGCACTGCCTGGCCTGTTTCCTGTCTCATGGAACTGTTCACTTGCATTCGCACATACAATGTAGTGCATAGGAATTCAGTCGCGGAGAGAATGCTGTCTTCTGTATAATGTTACACAGCTCTCCGCGGTCGAGCGTTAACTGTGCAATACCTCAAACTGGCGCAGGAGGGATTTACAAGAAAACCTGTAGAGTTTACTAGGTGCGAAGGCTGCCTCCAGATTTTGTCTACGAAACGTGAAAATGTACATGAGATCTTGGCTATCCAAAATGCAATCTTCATTCACAAAAAAAAAAAAACAACAGAAAACAAAACACGAACCCCATGTTTATCCAGTGTATGGAAGATGGTGGAAACACATTGGAAATCAGAAATACTGGGAAAAGTTGTGGATAACAATGAAGGTTAAAATTACTATTATTACTACCACTACCACGACTGCTACGTCTGCTACTACTACTAGCACTACAACTACTACTACTGCTGCTACTACTAGCACTACAACTACACTACTGCTACTACAACAACACAACAACAACAACTGCTACTACTACTACTACAACTACTACCTCTACCACTACAACTACTACTACTATTGCTACTACTGCTACTACTATAACTACTACTTCTATTACTATTACTATAACTGCTACTTCTATTACTACTACGACGACTACTACCACTACTACTACTACTAATAATAATAATAACAACAACAAAATTCACCACAGTCGTACCTTCCCGTGTAACAGCTTTATTCTTAGGTGCGCGGGGCTGTTTACGAGCATGAAGTTTTCACATAAATACAAAGAAAATCGCCGCGCGATACGATAAAAGACCAAGAACTGCCGTCAGCCCAAGAGAACAATACGATCACAGTGTGTTTGGATAGCATTCTATGCAATCAAATGGCAAATAACAGAGCAATAAAGATTTGTGAGAAAAGAGCCCGCCAATTATAGCGAAAGCATATAAAACAGGAATGTAATAACAACCTGGCTCTGTCCTTCGAACACGGGTATAGATGTGAACTCACGTTACCTCATGCTGATAATATGGAATAAGTCATTGTGCCCTAGCAAAACAATGTCGGGACGTTCTTCATGCTGTATTAGGGATGTCGTCGTGACCCGAAGACATCTGGGAAACGCTCACAGCGCCCTGTGGCTAAAACAAACGAGTAAGCACAACCATGCATAAAAGATGTTCATTCCTGAATGAAAATACTCGTTTAGTCTTGAAAGTGTTGGAAACACGGACGTGGTGCTGCGTCTATCCAAAAGTGCACTATAAAAGGGAGTTTTAATGTTGGCAGATGAACCATACATGTTATGTTAGGCTGATAACACACTCAGTCAAGGGGACCTGCTAGGGGACACGCTGGTCCAGTGGCACGGAGCTCGACTCTCATGCCGAAGGTTCGATCGTTGTCGTGCAGGCATTCTGGAATTTCTTTTGGCTCTGTTCCTGAGCCTATGGCAGGTGTGATCGAGCACCCAGTCTTTTCTGAGAAGGACGAAAAACTCGGAGGGCCCGACGTGTGCACGTTGCGCACGTTAAAGATACCTTGGCAATTGAAAGTCGAGATGAGCACGCCGAACAAGGCCGCTGCCCAGGCAAAAATTCTATAAAAAAAAAAGCTAATCCCTACAACAAAACACACAGAAACAAAAACATGAAAAGTGAGGTGTAAATGCCAAGAGCAGCGAGCGAACCTCCTAAAATAAAGACCTAAAACACATACTGAGTCAAATCTATTTTGACTCGATGTTAAAGTGAGATGTGGGCCCTGGAGTTAAAAGGGACTTTACACACTAGTGAGACTGAACCAAGACTGTATCGCTGGTTGATTCAAAGGAAAGTTCAAGTTTGAGTCAAAACCGACGCAAATCAGACTTGTCTCAGTAGGCTACTAGCCTTAGTGGTCAAAATAACAGTACTTGAAGCCCATATTAGAATTTGTGTAAAGAACAGCCCAATGGAGCACAGTAAACTCTTTTGTGCAAGTAAATTCTGAAACAAACATTTTCAACATCAATCACCAGGCATTTGTCTGCTTCCGAGATAACATTATTTTGGCCTTCATGATTATATCATGATTGAATAAGTGCTTTATGATCATGATAAAAATAATTATCATTACTATTCCTAACATAATTATATCGACTCTGTGGCGATAAAGCCAGTTCTGTGATCAAACCAGTAAGAGATCACACTATTAAATACATTTGTATTTCTTTTGAGTGGATATTTAGTAAAAAGTAATTTCCCTCGAACTAGTAATTTATTTTGAATTTAAGTATGGTATCTGGTGACAGGGTCCCTGTGGCTTTACTAATTTCTGATAAAAATCAGGAATACTCATTCATATTATATGCCAACTAGCAATAAAACCTTGAGGAATTCGGGATGAAAATTAACCTTTTAAACATTAGCGCCTGGGTTTGAATTTGGGTCATTTATGGAGTATCAGCTCGCTGGCGGCTATATTGTATTACCCACAATTTGCACATGAGGTCTTCCCCCTAAGATATGAAAGTGCGCAGAAAGTGTGGGTTAACTTGGGATCAGTTATTAAATTGACTAATTTATGCCCATAGAATGATAAATTATGTCTCAGCTGAGATAAACTAAGAAAACACCTCAAGATTCCTGAAGGAGTTGAGATTAAACTAGATGTGTAAAGAAATAGGACGGCTTGCCAAATTTCTGTATTGATTTAACAATAACAGGAACATGAAAGAGTTTGTTAGTAGTTTTCTTTCCATAGAGCATTGGAAGAACCATCCTAGTTCTCATGTCCTAATCTTGGAAAAGCGGGCACTTTACCCTCCTGGTTTTAACCCCAGGCCCCTTCCCCTGCTAACTTATCCTGGATGCCAAAGATTTCGTAGTTTCAGGTCACGCCGTTTCGCATGGCGCCGCGAACGCCAAATGCCAACCAGCATTCCTTATGTCCGTCCAGAAACAGTGGTATGATATTATTGTGGTGGTATCATGAAGTCCACAACTGTTTTTCATGAACTAGATTTTACGCGAGCAATGTTATAGTCAACCTCGACTGTGAAATGTGGTATGCATTAGATCAGCACTCAATCGCCCAGATACTCTGAGATTTCAGTCTACTACGAATTCACAAGTTTCAAGACACCCAAGGCATCTGGTCATAGACTTTGAACCATCTGCAGCGCTTCATGACCTGCTTCCTCTTCTCAACTAGAGCGTACCTCTGACTGTTATGATAAATACTGTGTGTCTTGGACACTTGTTTATTTGACAACCCCTCCCTTCGTACCCCCGTCCCGGGGTTGTGCCGGGAACATGATTTATGAAGGCAAGCTTCTGTAAGGGCGTGTCTTGAATTTACTGCTGCTCACGGGACACTGAACTCTTGCGTGGATAGCGGGTCTTCTTTCTTCTCATCCCATCAGTGGCAAAGAAAGTCTTCTTTTTGTTGTTTTTTTTTTCATTCCATTTTCTTCTTGTTCCATTTTTTCTTTATTATCTATCGTCCCAATTTATTAGTGACATTCAAAGTAGAAATCGTCGGTTATTCAACAAAAAGTATTTAATTCGTTAATGAGACCTTACGCAAATATCAGACATTTACAAACTGCAAGAATAGCTGGTCCTAGCGAAGCAAGGTAAGATCAAAATATTAAAAAGAAAACAACAACAACTGTAAAAAAAGATATGTTATTACGGCAAAGGATAAATTCTTCTTTAACCAATCCCTTCGCCCAAAAACAAATGAACAAAGGAAGGAAAGAAAGAAAGAAAGAAAAAAGAACTCAGGGCTGTCAAACAAATGTGCAGTTGTGAATGACAGTTCCTACAGAGATGAGATAAATGACATTAATATCTGCCATACTTCAACTTCCCACCCTCCTTATATGTATGGAAAGAGTAGAAAATATAAATGACACTGGAATAGGGAGAAAACAAAAATCAGAGGCGTGTAAGAAAACTAACTCTTATCCGATTTTCCAGTTTGTTGCAGACTTTTTGAGAAACATTATTATAACAGCCGAACAGTGAGCACAACTCAGTATTTTCTGTATTTGATTTTGCTATCACACGAAGGCCCTATAACAATCGGCTTTTTGAGAATCTCAAACAAACAAACAAACGAACAAACGAACAAACAAACACAAAAAACAACAAAAGATGAAATTGCTCCCTTTGTCATGTCCGATCAG